>JAZKJV010006160.1:0-673837 GCA_037367405.1 Ottelia alismoides | reverse complement strand
TAAAATAAAATCAACAAGATAATTGAACACGATTCCCTTTCGATCTTCAGCTTTGTGTGCGTAGGTGAATTGGGGGTTTGCTTGTTCATCTTCTGTTGATTTCCAGATCCCTTCGTTCCTTCCCTCTCTATCCATCTGTTTCACCCTCCCTCCCTTCACTCTTCTTCTCTTCTTCTCCTTTACCCCTGGATTGATGGATCCCCCTCACTTCGAGCCGACTCTTACGGCTTCTTCTCCATCTTCTGACCATCAGTCCAGTCCACCTTCTAGGGAGGTCGGATCTCCGACCAACCTCCCGCTCCCTCCTCCCTTTCATCTCACCACTCTGGGCATGCTATGCGAGACGTCCGAGGATACCAGATAGAGCAGATGCGAGACCTGGACGATATTGTTGCTGAGTTGAGAGCACACTTCGTTGGTGATCAGAGAGAGCAGTGGACATCAGCAGACATATCCTATTCCGGAAGGATGGAGGAGCAGATAGCACATGGAGCTCAGTCAGCTTCTACACTAGGTCCATTCATCTTGGATTTGGATTACATTCAGCGACTGCTGACATTTTCAGGAGAGGCGCACGAGGAGCCTTATCTTCACATGTCCGCATTCGAGGAGTTTTGCAGAGTACAGAGATATTCAGATATCATTGCAGAAGAGCTGATGAGCAGGACCTTCCCCTTCATGCTTCAGGACAGAGCCATGAGATGGCACCGACGATTGGGGAGGACATTCGAGACGTGGGGAAAGCTACGCGGAGAGTTCTTACAGAGATACTTCCCCCCGCGTAGAGCAGAGTTTATGCGGTCTTTGATCACGGACTTTTCAGTTGACCCAAGGAGCCATTGCACGAAGCATGGCCGAGGTTTCTTGACCTCTTGAGGAGATTTCCAGACCATGGACTTCCACTGACAGACTTGATTGAGATCTCCATGCGGGGGATGACCGTAGAGCAGATAGCACTGGTGATTATCACATGTGGCGGTTCACACCGCAGTTCCGACATTCACCTACTGGATACCATCTCGAGACTACTTTCGCAGAGTTCTTCTTCACAAGATGCCTTGGTCGGAACAATACATGCGAACGACACAGTACCAGTGCGGTGTGTCACTTTACATGATGAGTTAGCTTCTACACACCAGCCCGAGGACTTGGAGCAGACAACACCACTGACAGAGGAGATGACTGCGGATAGCATAGGTTCAGACCCAGAGTCTTCTCGAGTTCCCGTTGGTTTTACAGCTGGAGTTCGAGGCAGCCCCAGAGTTTCCAGTCGACGAGTCTTAGATATCAGATCTTCTGATACTCCAGGAGCCGGAGGAGCCCCAGCTTTTGTAGCCATTGACTCAGCTACTTCAGTTTCCATTCCCGGAGGAGTCAGTTTCCTTCCTACAGAGACACTTCTTGGATGCAGACAGCTACCAGGACTCAGCCCAGCAGCCACAGCTCGAGGAGAGACACCACTTTGAGAGTACAGACACAGAGAATCCCGTCTTCGAGCCTTTTGTCCTCCACTTTGTTGAGACAGATACACTTGCTGAGGACCAGTTGGCAGCCAGCATAGCTGCAGAGCGAGGATCAGCCGCAGACACTTTGCCGGCTTCCGCGGTGTTGACTAGTACCTTCTCCTGCTTCCAGATTACCGAGACCTACACTTTCGATGATGATGCATCCTGGTGCACCGAGTGGATCACTTGATAGCAGCGTAGATGCCTATCTAGATCCTGATCCTCTTCTTGTCACTTCTGATCCTGCATCTCTCCCCGAGGGTTATCTGCGGGAGGATGCCATACATGATGAGTACTCGGTTTCACCTTCTGAGAGTGTTTCCGATTTGACAGAACACGAAACTGAGTCTTAGATCATTCTGATTCTGAGTCTTCTCATCTCGATGACCCTCGCGAGGATGAGCCCATTGTGGAGATATTCGATGATTTGCCTGATCTGATTCTATTTCATGCATCGAATATCAGTCTGCTTAGAGAGTCTCCTGATCCTTATTGTCCACACCTGTTTGAGACACTGATTGACGTGGAGGATTCTATTATTGATCCATCCTTCTTCACGTTTGATTTCTTCGGCTCTATACTCTCACTCCCAGTCTGACCCAGAGCCGCTAATTTCTTTTGTGCTACCGGATCCCCGATCACTTATTTCCATATCACTGGCCGGTAGCAGACACCCGCTTGATTGCATACCTGGGTGTCTTACTTTATACTGATGAGTTCGTCGATGTTCCCATACCGAGACTGCGATGACAGTACGGCATTCGCCTTACCGATGTCGTACTGAACCTTGATACAGCATTGTCCTAGCCTTTGCGCCCAGCTAGGGGCGTAAAATCTAGCGCTTGTTGAGAGGCACCTTGACATTGTACTCTTTTGATATATATGTGTTTCGTCTTATTTTGATCGTTCTTTCTTCCGTTCTTGTTTTCACCCCAGGTCTCGCCTAGGATTATCTTTGCTATACTTAGGATATTCCTCATCCTAAGTATAGGGGGGTGAAAACATCGGGTTATTCATTCGTTATGTTCCATCACTTCTGTTGTTGCCTATACTTAAGGTTCTTCACCTTAAGTATAGGGGGAGTGATGCCCCTTCTTCTTGTAAATATTCGTTGATTTTCTTCGTGTCTTGCTACCCTGTTTTGCTGCCAATACTTAGGGATATTTTACCCTAAGTATAGGGGGGGTAGATGATGAATCCACATTTCATCATCTTTATTCTCATCATTTTGGCACCAAAAACCCTAGCAAATGCCTGTAAATACCCTTAAATAGAGCATCTTATCATCCATGCATGTGCATCACAATAGTGTATAAAATACTGTAATTAAGGCCAAAATTATAGAAAAACAAAGAAAAGAAAAAGAATAAAATATTGCAAAGATTTTATGACCCAAACCCCCGAGACCTAGAAATCTTGATGAATAGGTCGACTAGGAATAAAGTAGGGGAGATAAGGTCAGAAATACAGATTAAAATACCTATACATTCATTCTTTATTCATTTTGGGACCTATTTTTGGTTCCACTTTTTACTCATCAAATAAAGAAACTTTGTACATGAAAGTTATAGCTAATTTTATAAAGAAAAATACAAAATTGATTTCAAAGAAAAATATTGTACAGACAAAAAGTTATGTCTAAATAAAAATCCAGAATCCCAACTTCCAGACCCATATCTCACAAACAACAACTCCAAATGCAGCATACTCACCTTTAATTGTTTATTAGAAGAAAATAAGCTAATTAATGGCGGTGGTTTCGTATTTGGCGGAGCTACGGTTTGAGAGTTGAGTTTTGGACCCCTATTGTATACTTGTACATATTAAAATATTCAAATTTATTATTCAGTCATTATTTTTATATTTTTATATTTTTATAATGTTGTAAATATTACTTATAATAATTATGTGCATTAAAATCAGAATAAAAATGTAAAGAAACTAAAAATGAACATATCTTCAATACATAGATACATTACTTATACAAATACCTATATATTATACCTTTATATTTTATTTAATATACAAAACACCTCAATAAAAATAAAATAAAAATATATTTGTGTATATAAAAGTATTTTATAATTTTATAAAATAATAATCAAAAATAAATAAATCAAGTATATACAATTAAAAATAACAGACTCCAATACATAGATATAGATACCTATAGGGGTATAAATGCAACTTGTAAAAATATAACTCATAAAAATAATTAAAAATAAGAATAAAATACTACACAAAATTATAAACACTTTTTATTTAATAACCTAAATCTAATAAAATAATTTACTATTTTAAAACTTTTTTTAAGGTATTTTTGCAGGCTTTTTCCTGGTTGGTCCACGTGGACCAACCAGGGGGTTGGAAAGTTGACCCGCGGTCAACTCTCTGACCCCAGCCTGTTACTTGTCAGAAACGAGTTTTTCTTCATTTTCGCCCCATTTTGGGGGCCGCATCTTTCATCTATTCGTGATGCGCCCTTGACAACTTTTGCTCCTCGATACCTCCTCTTACACGACCATTGATCATCTCGGGGAATGGAGATCTGAATCGAGCTGTGCACCTCGATCAAGGAGCCCCCCTCGTCAACTCCTTAAAACTCAAGTCTGACTTCCTTTTGAAAATTTGAACCGCGAATCCTCAGAGAGCTACCTCCCTTGGTCCGGCCATAGGAGCCCGAAGGTGACAGCTTCGAGCTCGACGCATCCAAGCGGCGGGGGAGTGTCGAGAGCGCCGCGTGTTCCAAACTCCGGCGACCGCCGTCGAGGTACACCCCTTCCCTCGCTCAACCTGGGCTTGAGGCCGTTCTATCCCTTAGTTTTCACTCATCATTTCGTTCATCGCATTCCCCGCTTAGTTTTCCCCCGTTTTCCCGTCTCATTCGTGCGTTGATTCGCTAAATCAACAGTCGCCGGAGACATCTCCGGCCACCGTCACTCTTTGCGCCAACCGTACCCGCACACCACCAATTTTTGCACCACGTGATCGGGGCAACTTGCCCCCGATCATATCACCCCTTTTTTGTGTAGGTAGCAGAGCCTATCAAGATCCTGGAGCCCTTTTGTGAGCTCGCCGGAGGTGGTTTTGGAGCTCCAGCTCCTCTCCCTTCACCTGCGAGCTCTGGTGGCCACCGCCACCCTCTGAAGCTTCAGGCGACCAGAGGACACCTGCAGGAAGGCGGAGAGCCCATCGACATCCCTGGAGGAGGCCGGAGGAGCCCACACCACCTGATCCAAACTCGCCCCGGGCGAGTTCGTCTTCTGTTCTTCCAGCCATCTCGCGCGCCGTCGATCTTCTGGCCGTTCTTCCCCATCAGCAGCAGCCGTTGGATGGCGGATCACTAGCACCGTCAGATCAAGGGCTGAGATCTAATCTCAGCCCTCCGTCCGCGAACCGTCATCGGCGCGCCAGGACTCGCCACGTGGTCAAGTGGGATTCATCCAACCGTTCGTCACGCATGGGCTTGGGTATTTTGCATGTAACCCCTGCTCATTTTTTGTAATGTTTTATTGGCACTGAAACTTTCATCTGCCTTTATTAAGTTTTTGTAATATTTGCACCAACGTCCCCGGTCGTTTTCGATATTACACTCGGATCCCTCCCAGGCGCGTGCAAGTCACGCGCCTCGGTGGGACATTTTGCATCTATACACCTCAGGGTTTAGTTATTTAGCTTTAATCCATTAACTACTCTATTCAGTTCAATATTTTGTGGAAATTTGCATGTATGCCCCTGGATATTTGATATATTGCATATATACCCTTGCCAGGCTTGTTTATTGATTGGATGCATGTTCTAATTATTTCAACCTTCATTTGGCCTCCAAAAATTCTCAAATTTTGAACTTAAGCTACTGGATACTTGTATTTTGACGGACTGATTTTTAGTTTTGATTTTATTTTTATTTTCATATTTATTAAAAATCAAAAACAGCTTATTTGCCTACTGTCTAGCTTAGAAAATACCAAAAAATATTAAAACACCTCTAAAAATTCCAAAAAAATTACCTAGTGTCTATTTTATCATCTTTTAGTGTCAGTCCAAAAATCATTAAAAATCTCAAAAGAAAAACACTAAAAATTTTAAAAACACTCAAAAACTTCAAAAAATATATATAAAATTAAAGAAAAATCCAAAAATCACAAACTCCAGTTCTGTCTGTTCCTCATTTTATTCCTTTTATTTGAAAAATAGTGTGGAAAATTTTGAGTACTGGTAGCTATTTATTCCATTTTATTCACAGCCAGCCCTTATTTCCCTGTTTTGAGTTATTTTAGTAGTTAAAAATATCAAAAACACCTTGAAAAATCCCCAAAAATCTCAAAAACAGTAAAAAAAAGCCTGAAAATACCCAAAACACTTTATTCCTGAATTTTTGATTATTTTTGCTCATTTTTATAAATATCTTAGCTTGTCTTTTGTCATATTGTCTTTACTTTCCAATATTAAAAAAATATATATAATATAAAATTATAAAAATCTGAAAATCAAAAATCAAAATACAAAATTAAAAATTAAATTAAAAATAAAAAAATTAATTAACAATTAAAAACCCACAAAAAAGTTTATTTGCTTGCTCGCTTAGTGTAGACACATCACATACACACACTTGAGCACAATTTTTGAATTACCTGCTTGCTCCCTGTGTTCGAACTCTCTACATACTTGCACCTATACATCTTTTATGTAGAGTTTAAAATAAATTGACTCCACATTTGCTTGTCATTGTTTGATATTTGATTGTGGGTTCATTGTTGATTAAATACAGGATTCACTTGTGAGTCGCCACAGCGACGGTTGTCTCCTCCTTTGTGAGACGCCAATTTTGACCGCATCGAATTCCTTGTTTATCAAATGGTGCCGTTGCCGGGGAGCAACAGCGAGTAGTTTACATTTTTTATTGTTTGTGATTGTTGTTTACCATATCTTCATCTTATCTCTCTGACATCTTTGATATATTTTGATTGAGATATTCTGACCACTCTTTCTTTGTCTTCTTGCGAGGGACCGCGGAGCAGGCGGGATCGCCTAGGTGACCCAAAGCAACCTTGGGACGCGGAGCCGCTATTCTTAGCCAAGCCGGCAGGAGAGAGCGAGAAGATGTGAGAGAGAGTGATTAGTTAGCTTTTCTTTTATCTTTGTGAGAGAGTGATTGTTGAATTGTAATAATACAGGTACACTTGGACTCTCGAACACTTAGACACTACCGGGCCTAATTTCCGGGTGTTTGTTCACCCGGGGGCTCACCGCAGTTTTTATCGCGTTTATTCGCCGTCTTTTTCCGGTTTTGTTTTCATTTTTCCTTTCTTTTGTGGATTGAGCTCTTAGATTAGGTCCTGCTGATTCGATTAGCCTAGATCCAAACACCCTAATATCTCTTGCATGTTCCTATAGATCGTTGTGGACTTAGACTAATTAAACAGTTGGCTAGTAGCTTCCAATCCACGCGCCGCGAGCTCACACCCGAACAAGCGCTTTCTCCTAACTCAAATGTGTTGAGCAGAGGAGGGGTGAGCCTAGACCGGACACTCGGATTAGGAGTTAGTAGCTAGCTTGTGGTTCTTCACGCTAGCAGCTGCCTATCTTAGGACGATTTCCGCTTGCATACCGCATGTAGTATAGGTTTAAAAAATTCTGCTTTGCATCCCGCATGGAGAGAGCTGGGATTCGCTGTAAGTCTTCTTACTTTGCATACATCATCAAGGCACAAAGGTGAGATTTCCACCTTGGTGTCGACTTGCACGGCTTTTCCGACTCTATTCTCCCTCTATTTTTTTGGAACAAAGTAGGATCAAGAAAATACAAAAACCGTTAGGCGCTTGTTTAAATCTACTCAAAAGAAGCGATAACACCAAAAAAAATTAAAAAAGGGACTGCTAAAGAAAACTTGACCAAAATAAAAATTGGTAATTGGATTCATTGCTTGGGGAGAGTAACACCCTCACTTGTCTTCAGGTTGCATGGGAAGGTCTCCTTCCAAGTGAGGTGAGCGCTTCGTAAGGATTAGAGCCCAAAACCCAACTTGTGGCTGCCTTGTGTATCGCCTGGATTTCCGAAGTATTGGCGCTACTATCGTACGTAGTCGAGTAGGACTTGGTCGTCATTGGTGACTCGCTATTGTGTGAGCACCGACCTTGTCCGAAGTACCGAGCCTAGGCCACACCTTCACGGGGTGTATCTGTCTCACCGGCTGCGTCCGAGTAGGATCTTGCACGCTCACGGGTGATTCCGTTGCGAGCGAGGTCCAAAGTATCGGTTTCGCCTATCGGCTTCCTCCCTCTATTTCTTTGGCTGAGTAGGGATCCAGGAAGGGTTACAAGGACCTTAAAGAGCGCAAGTTACAGGTTACACAGGAGGAGGACAAGTACGGGGACACTTTCCTGGCAGTACTCTCGCTCCTATAGGCGTAGCGTTCTAAGGACTCGTTACAAGATAAATACCTGAAAACAAGCTAAAATTGACAAGATAAAAGCCGAACCTTCACGGCTTCACGTGTTGAGTTGGTGAATCCACCCTTGCTTTGCATTTGATTGCTAGATTTATTTAGGTCAAGATCAAAAGCACCGCACAATTGTGCACAATTTTGTTGCATATCATCTTCTTCTTCTGCATTATCCCCACTCTTCTCGAATAATCAAGATGATGGGACAGAGATCTCTTAGGCCGACCTTGTCGGCACCGCTCTCCAGCACTCCTCCTCATTCATCTAGGATACCTCGGAGAGTCCGCTCTCCGAGCCCAAGTTTACATCCACCCTGTTCCCCCCTCGACCACCCTTCCCATTCCTCCTTCTCTCAGTCCAATTGTGTCAGAATTCAGTGCATCACAAAGTTCGGCTCCTTCGACAGCACCTGAGATGGCCTCTTTTGCTTTTTCAGAAAATCCAGCGATGGCAGACAGAGGCGAGCACCCAGATGACCACGATCACCCTCCATTCATAATCGATCAGGTGGCCATCAACAATTCCTTGCTAGCGTCCCTGGAGAATATGCAGAGACAGATCCGTGATCAGGGAACATTCATGGGTGATCTGATGAGAAAAATAGCGCAGATGAGAGAGAACCGACCTGGGGGCGGTGGCGGTGGTGGAGGAGGAGGACCCGATGCAGGAGGAGGCGATCCAGACGCTGAGCGACCGCCGCAGACCATCGTGAGGGAGTTGCACAACCCAGCTGCATCCCTCACTCGCCGGTGGATCAGACTCCCGCCAATCCACGGAGATTTCGAGCTTCGGCCCCACACGATCCAGCTGCTACCCAAGTTTCACGGGCTGCCGACCGAAGAGCCGCACCTCCACCTCCAGGAATTTGAGATGATTTGCAGCACTATCCATGATCGGTTGATTACCGAGGACACCATTAAGATGATCGCCTTCCCATTCTCTTTGGTTGATAGAGTCGCATATTGGCTCAAGCACCTTGGGCGATTCGTCGACACCTGGGCAGATCTCCGGACCACATACCTAAAGAAGTACTACCCGCTCGGCCGGACCAACGCAGCTCGAGCCATGATCAGCAATTTCGTCATGATCCCAAATGAACAGTTCCATGAAGCCTGGGATCGATTCAGAGAGCTCATTGATCGGTGTCCACATCACGATATATCCAAGCCCAACTTGGTGTAGAGTTTCTTCTGTGGGCTGACACCGGAGCTGCAGGGGCTTGTGAACGCCTCTTGCGGTGGGTCTTATTTCTCCAAGGGAGAAGACGACGTCTGGGCCATCTACGAAGGCATGGCAGAAAACTCCATAGTGTTGGCCCAGGCCCGTGTCTATACACAGCAGAAGCTCCCGCAAGGAGCGGGATCATTTCAGAGGATCGCCCGCATTGACGCCGGTCCGAACACAACGTCGGCAGCCGCAGCCCAAGCCGAATCAGCAGCAGCCGACATGGGTATAATTAGTGAGAAGTTGGACCGCATGGAGATCCTCGAGAAGAAGCAAAACCAAGGTCTTGCTCAGATGGACCTTCTCACCAAAACCATGAGTGACCTAAAAACTCAAATCCTATGCATTCAGGAGGCACAAGCTCACGCCCAACAGCCTCCCAGGTCACGGGTTGACTCCGGCAGTAGCAGTTCCAACCAACCCTCTACCTCATACCGACAGGTGAATCGTGTTCAGGCAGAGCCGGTTCCACTGCTTCAGTACCATCTAGAGCAACCGCCGTCTCAGGAAACTCAGATGGTGGTCTATCAGCCAGAGAAGCCACTGGCAGTTCTTCCTCCACCCTCTTTCGAGCAGGAACCGTTGATGGAAGTCAACGGAATTTGGTACGACCGGTACCCTCAGCCCGGGATTCGTCGGGATCACCCCGGATTCCGTTGGGGCAACGGTGGCTCCTCCTCCCAGCAGCAGAATCCTGCCCAAGGACACCAGAACAGCCAGCCACAGCAGCATAACCAGCAGCCCCAGTATGCCCAGCCGCAGCACTATCACAGTAGTCCTCGTCCCGCCTATCAGGGACAACAGTGGAGGCAGCGCCAGCCGCCTCAGCAGTCTTATCACCAGCCCTCCCCCCAGTATCAGCAGCAACACTAGCAGCAGCAGCCCCATTTCCAGCAGGGACAGACATCCGGTTCTCAGGGTCCAGCCTATGAGAACCCAGCCCTCGATGATCTTGCCCGCTTGCTATCTGAACAGCGAGCATCTTTCAGGCAAGAAATGGATGAATTCCGGCAGGAGATGCGGGATATCATCAAAGGCAAAGCGCCCATACCCGCTAGCGATCGAACCTAACCCTAATAATCTAAAAAGAAAATCTGAGCAGGTAGAGTTCACAGAGGGTACCTCTCCTAGTGACTATTTGAGTGACATGTCATATTCCTATTATGACGATGATTTTGTGACTACTAGGAGCGGTAGGATGCCAGCCGGCGGCGCCTCTTCTGAGAGACAACCAGATGCTGAACCAGGAGCGCCAAAGGAGCAGAGGAGCGGTGTTGATGCCGCCCATGATGATGTTGAAGACGGTGGTGCTGATGCCACCAATGATGGAGTTCAGGGCGACGGTACTGATGCCGTCGAGAGGTCAAATGCAGACGGTGGTGCTGATGCCACCATTTTGGATGTTGAACCAGAGTGCGGTGCTGATGCCGCAGAGACAGGTGCTAGTGGTGGTGCGGAGGCCACCACATCTACTTTTGTTGAGCCACCAACTGTGATGTTACCACATTTTGTACCTAGAGACTGTGGGAACAAAAACAAGAACAAAAATATGAATAAAGGAAAGGTTTCTGTTCAAATTGCGGATCCATATGTGATGAATGATGATAATTGTATGGATTCTCCGTCTTCACAGGCACAGGGACCGATTCCTCGTCCTCCATCTGAGGAGGCCCCTACCATCCCCTTCCCTGAGGCACTCCGCCGAGCGAAGGGGATTAAAAAAGAAAATCCAAAAAGAACCAGCAGGTAGAGTTCGGCAACGAAATGATTGACAGATTTCATATTCAGCTGACTCTACGAGAAGCATTTGAGCATATCCCCTTCTTCAAGAAGAATTTGAAAGAAACAACTACTGTCCGAAGGAAGAAGAGGTACAGAGATTAAATCCATATGCTCACTCATGACACTTGCTGCGCCATTCAGAACACATTGCCAGCCAAGCGACCCGATACAGGAGCTTCCTATGTCAGATGCGAGATCCAGGAGCAGCGGTTAGATCGTACTTTATTAGACAGCGGGTCTTCGATCAACCTCCTTCCGGCAGCCTTACTCAAGCAGTTCGAGTTTGGCCCTCTTCTTCGAAGCAGAACGGTCCTTCAGTTTGTTGATAGGTCGATTAAGAGGCCGAAGGGGTTGTTGAAGGACGTGGTCGTTACCATTCAGGGCCTGAAATTCCCCGTGGACTTGTTGTATTGGACATGGAGATCCCTGAGTCGGTAACTGATGCCCCATCATACTTGGACGCCCATTCTTGGCCACTGCCAAAGCGGTATCCGATCATGACAGTGGGACGGTATGTTTTCGCGTAGAGGGCGAAAGCATACAAATAGATACGATCGACCAGACCAGAGCCAGAGAGTTGGCGTGCTCAGAACAGTCCAGCGAAGCCGAGCAGATGATAGAGGAAGAGCTAGACATCCACCAGGTTTGTGACTTTGAGATGACTGATGATGAATCCAACTGGAAAGATTCCGTAGCACCGACCCTCGCCTTGCCTACAGATTAACTGTATCTCAAGCTCATGGCAGTCGAGAGCCGGGAGAGTACATCCCTGGATGAGGATATCTCTGAGGCTGACAGTGTTGTGATGAGTGGTGCTGAGGAATTTCAATCATGCTCATCTTCTTCAGATCCCTCGGATTCAGACATTGACTGGGATGACTTTGATGATTATTTGCCTTGTCTGATTCCTTCTGAGCCAGCAGCCATGACAGAGTGCGAGCCAGTGCAGTTTATTGATGATTCAGCAGGCCGCCCTTCGTCAGAAATTCATGCAGAGCGAGAGTTCTCCCATGCAGACCTGGTCGCATTTACACAAACATATCAGAAGCCAGATCTGCCACCTCCCAGTTGTCCAGAACGGAAACCTCTGCCGCAGTCGATGACATACAGATTCCTTGCGGGTGAGCCAGAAATGTACCCAGTCATTATCTCAGCAGATTTGACTGGAGAACAAGAATCTCGTCTGATGGAGGTTCTTGAAAGAAACCGCAAGGCAATCGGTTGGAGTATAGCTGATCTCCAGGGGCTGAGCCCAAATCTCTGCTCTCACCACATCTATCTTGAAGATAACGCTAAGCCGTCGCGTGAGTTCCAACGACGGCTGAACCCGAATCTTCGAGACGTAGTCATGAAAGAAATTTCAAGATGGTGGAGCGTCGATTTCATCTATCCCATCTCCGACTCCAAATGGGTAAGTCCGCTACATGTGGTACCTAAAAAGACGGGTATCACTACAGTTGTCAATGAGTCTGGAGAGGAGATCGCGACCAGAGTACCAATTTCTTGGAGGGTCTGTGTGGACTACAGACGATTGAATGAGGCCACCAAGAAGGATCACTTCCCGCTACCCTTCATTGATCAGATTATCGAGCGGCTAGCTGGGAAGAGTCATTATTGTTTTCTTGATGGGAACTCTGGATACAATCAAGTGGCCATTGCGCCCGAAGACCAGGAGAAAACGACATTCACCTGTCCGTTTGGGACTTATGCTTTCAGACGGATGCCCTTTGGTCTATGTAACGTGATGAATACCCATTCATCACTCTTTATTCTTATATTTTAGCTACAAAAACCTTTGCAAATGCATGTAGATATGTGTAAATAGGGATAATTAGCAAAAGCATGCATTGTGTAAAAAACCTATAATTAGCATGTTTTTGTGCAAAAATAAAAGAATAAATATTAAAAAAAGAAAAAGAGGGAAATATTTAGAATAAATATTGAGCAACCTAACCCAAGGGAGGGCTCAGCATGGGCCTGACCGCATAAAAGCCAAGTAGAGGGAGATAGGAGCTCATGTATATATATTTATGTAAATAAAATAAAAATATTTTTCCTCAACCAAAAATATGCTTGTAAATATTTGTACATATTTATTAATATAAAAACAAAACAAAAAGTTAAAAAAACCAAAAAGATCAAAAATGCCCTTTCATCATGTACATAGACCATACTCCTATATTTAAGCAACCTTATAAATAAATAAAATTATTTTCTAAACTTTTTGTAAATATTCTATGTTATATATTGTAAATAGATAGAATGAAAAGAATCAAAACAAAAATTAAATAAAAATAACAAAATTAAAAATACAAAAATACATTGTACATATACGATGTATATAGATGTATATATCTATTTATTTTACCAATGTATATAAATAATAAAAATAAAATAAAAACACCCTTCTATTCCTTATTTTATACTATAAATAAATAAAATATAAAATAAGGATAAAATTGTACAAAAATAATAATTAAAAATCAAAAATCAAAAACCTACATATTGTATATATACCTATATATAGCTATATATTGTAAATACCTTATTTTTATTTCCAAAAATTAATTAAAAATCACCAAAAAATAGAAAAAAATAAAATAAAAATATTTCATGTTTTGGGTTTTTGCTGATTCGGCCCCTAGCTATGTGTAATTGTCACTTCTTGATTCAGCCACGTGGCCTTCAGCCATTGGCCCTGGGGATGTTGACCGCCCGGTCAACTGACCCCCCCCAGGACCACTCTTCACGGGTTCGAGCAACGGACTCTTTTCTCGGATTTATACCCGCTCGACCCGATTGCCTAACACCTAAACCCCGGCTCCGTTTGACACCTCCCACATCCGACACCCTCGCCGGGCATCGACCTCGGGGTCCGCGCGCCACCGTGACCCTACCCGAGCCGTTCTTTTCGGATCCCCCCAACCTACTTAAGCGAGCTCCGCCACCAAATTCTTCCATCTTTGGCTCTCCATTCTTCGTCCCGTGACCTCCACAGCTACCCCCGAGGTGACAGCTCCAGGTTGGTCGTGTCGCAGCGAGGAGAGAGTGGTCGGACCACTGATCCGGCGAGTAGCTCCGACGTAGCTCCGCCATTAGTGCGAGCTCTGAGCCTCGGGCCCAGACGACCCTCGAGGCTACGACCGGGAGCTTCCCCAGCTCCAGCCCCGTCTACTCCACCACCCAGGTAATCCCGTAGCTGTACGTTTCCTTTCAATTTCCATTTTGCCCCAAATCGCACCGCCTCCGTGTTTCGTCGATTCCGACCACCTCACGCACCCATTCGATCATCGGAGTCCATCATCACCTCCGCCTCCTCCGCGCACCTTCTCCATACCCCCATCCAACCCAGCTCGCACAGGAGCTGGGGTTCGAGCTCTCTTCCGTCCATCGCTTCGCCGGAGCTCGCCTATCTCGCCCCATCGGTCACCTCCACGACGCCTAACCGGGTCGAGGCACTTTGCCCTCGACCCGCGAGTCTCCTGGTTCCCTTTGCAGGTCATTGCGAGCCCATCTGAGGGCTTGAGTCATCCGGGCCAGGAGCTTCTCCTCCGCCGACCTCGCCGGACCCCTCCAGGGCTCGGCTGGGTCATCGGAGCCTACCATCAGCCGCGGAGCACCATTGCGGAGCTTCTCCGATCTCCAGAAGCGGCAGACGAGGACCACCGCGTGCACAGAGGGCCGGCGAAAGTCGCCGGCGACTAGTTCTTCCAGGATCCTCGCCGACCGTCAGATTGACCTCGGCGCTCCAGATTACATCGTGTCCGTCTATCCACGGAGCTGCAGCAACCGCCAGATCTCCCGAGGATCGATCTCAGCCGTTAGCTACTCGAGGGTTTCGTCCACCAGCGCACCACAGTCGTCCGATAGCCACGTGGAGAGCCCTCAGTCGTTCGATCAGGCCGACGTTTTCAAAGACAAAGGCGCCTTCGTCCTCAGCCGTCAGATTCGCCACGCGTCACTCATCCGGCCTCGACGTTAATAAGGGGTAAATTGTCTTAGGCCCCCTTTGCTTTTATGCTTTGAGTTTTAGTCCTGTAAATATTTAATTCCGTAGTTAGTTTGAGGTTAATTTGCACAATGGACCACGAGCTTTAGTTTATTTGCACTTATACCCCTGTCTGTGTGAGCCACGTGCTTCGTCACGTGTATTTGTGGGTTATTTGCATCATACACCCCTGTAGTTCTGGATGTTTATGAATGAATGAAATCTTTTTAGTATTTGCATATATGCCCCTGTGAACATTTTAATTTCGCATGTGCGTCTATTTGTGGGTAATTTGCAGCATAGCCCCCTGGACTTTTGGTACGAGTTACCAATAGCTCCTCGGGACTTGTTTTCTTCACAGATAGGTCCCTGAGTGCCCCAGGCACGCGCCGCGCACGTGACTTGCTGGGTTAATTGCACCTGGACCCCCAGAACTTAGGGTATTTGCACTTCAGTCCTTGTGCACAGTGCCCTCTTGTGATTTTTGAATAAAATATCAAATCACCTCCAAATTCGATGAAAATTTGACACATGGCTCCTGCCATGTTGTAGGATTTTTGAGAATTTTTGAGGACATTTTTGAGTTTATTTGTTATTTTTAAAAAATCAAAAACCATCATTTTATCCACTGTCTAGTTTTAAAAACCCCAAAAAAATATAAAAACCCCCTAAAAAAATTCTATAAAAATTAGGTACTGTTTATTTTGTGTTCCTTTATTTTCTAGCCAATTTTGGCTATTTTTCACTGATTAAAAACCATAAAAACTTAAAAACACCTAAAAACCCATAAAAATTTCTATTAAATAATCTAAAAACCCAAAAACAATAATTTTGGTACTCAAATTTTCCTTGTTTTACCTAGTTTACAGGAAAAATACCTCCAGGCCCTTTTGAGGTTCTTAGGTATTTTATCTAGGGACTTTAGGCTTGGCTGGACAGTACCTTGTTTCTTTGCTACTGTTTGATTTTTAGAAAATAAAATACATATCAGAAAAATTCCAAAAATTAACCAAAAACACTAAAAAACATTAAAAACATAAAAATATTTTATTTGAATTTTTGCTTGATTTTTGACACATTAAATAATTAGCCAAAGTGTGCTTGCTGTTAGTGTTTCTTTTGTTTTCTTCACATATTAAAAATCCAAAAAATATAAAAATCATTAAAAAGCATTAAAAATATTTTGTCTTTTATTTGATTTCATTTTTACTACTTCGTAGGCCTTTGGCCAACCCGTGCTCCTCGAGTTCGACCCTGGGTGCTATACCAGGTTAAACTCATAGCTGGACCGCTATCTTCGTGCTTGATTGATTTTATTTGTTTCGAATGGTCTGATATTTTCTTGATACACATCCGAGTGATTGAGGTCGCAACGACCGTCTCAGTTACCTGATTGCCTTAGTCGCTCGGGTTTTTGTGTTATTAGAATGGCGCCGTTGCCGGGGAGCACGGCTTAGTAGTTCTTTTCGTTTTTTTTATTTTGTTTTCGCGGCTTTTCGCGGCTCTTCGGAGCTCGCGGCTTTTCGCGACTTTTTGTCTATATTTTGTTTGATTTTATTTTCTTTTTCTTTTATTTTTGTTTTTGTTTTATTTTGTGTGTTTTACATTTTTGCACATATACCCTTATTTTTCATTTGCCTTTATTTTCTTTGATATTATTTGATTGGGTCTGGCCACTTGTTTTCTCTTGCGAGGGCCCGAGGACCGAGGCGGCTATTCTCGAGAGCCGGCGCAACCACGGGATTCGGAGGCGGCTCCTTTCTTTGCGGAGCTGCAGGAGAGTGAGAGAGAGCTGAGTGGGTGAGGATTAGGGTAGATTTATTTTTGTTCATTATTATTGTAATAATACAGGGACAGGACTTGGACATTTGTGACTTGACCGTAGCGGGTCTGTTTCGCCGAGCACCGGTGTGCTCGGGGGAACCTTAGGACCTTCGCGGTTTTTCGCGGCTTTTTCGCGGTTTTATTTTCCTTTTATTTCTGCCTTTTCCGGTGTTTACGCGGTTTTTGCTCGAGCCCCTAGATTTAGGATTTTCTGGTGAATGTGCCGTAATTAGTAGGATCCACACACCTAATTGCATATATGTTCCTATAGATCGATAATTGGACCTACTTAAAAATTATTAATAAAAATAACCGATTCACTAGCCTTCGTAGCCTACGTGTCGTAGCTCGTCCTGTAAAGCGCTTTCTCCTACCCCCGATTTGTCGGACAGAGGAGGGACGGGCCAAGACCGGACTCTTTGGCTTGGAGGTCGGTGACCGGTTAGACGGCTCTTCGCTAGACTTGCTCATCTAGGACTCGGCTTTACCGCTGCATCATTTAGGTTAGTTTTATTTCTGTCTTTACTTTTATGCGCGGATCATCTTGCATGTAGAGTGCTGGAGGCAAGGTACGCATTTCTTACTCGGCATGCATCATTGATTTATCGTGCATCGGCTTTTTCGTCTTCTCCCCCTTATTTTGGACTTAATAATCAGGAGAACCGAAAAATTCATTAGGCCTTTTGTTTGCTTTGAAAAATATTAAAAAAGTGAAACCATAAAATTGGGACTGCTAAAATTATTGATCTAAAAACCGCTCACCCTAAAAAAACTTTGTCTTGGGGAGAGCAACCCCCTCATTGTTTGGTTTGGATGCGCGAGAGAGTGACCCGCACCCTAGGTAGAGCCCCCCGTTGCTAGTCCCGACTGATTACCGACTCTTCCGTGCGGGCCAGTCAGTTGGGTTAGCATCGGATATCCCAACAGGTCACATAAGCGCTCTGATATTTCTGTGTATTCACCAAAATAAAATCGACAAGATAATTTGACCGAACTTTCACGGTCTTCAGCTCGCGTTGCGTTGGTGAACCGGGGGTTTGTTTGCTGATCATAATTTTTCCAGATCTCATCTGCCTTACTCATCATCTAGGTTGGCTCGCGAGAGCTCAGACCCGCTCTCCGAGCCCGAGTACGACTCCACCCTGTTCCCCCTCGACCCCCTTTCTGATCTACCTGAGAGACATGAGCCCGAGGAGAGATTGATACATTTGACGGCACCTGAGTTGGGCTCGTTTGATTTTGCAGACGTCGACATGGCCGGAGCCGGCAGTTCAGACGATCACTCCCGTCAGCCAGAGCACTTTGTACTAGACCAGGGAGCGATCAACTCCACCCTGATCGCATCACTCGAGACAGTCCAGCAGCAGCTCCGCGATCAGGGGGCATTTATGATAGAGATGAGGCGAGAGTTGGAGAGGCTCAGAGCAGAGCGAGACCAGCAGAGCGAGCCCGAGGAGCCCGATGATGCAGAGGCATGAGCAGCAGTCGCAGCCGCAACCGCCGCAGCGAGAGGCGCTGCGGCAGGAGGACCACCACGACCGATGCGGGATTTACACAATCCCGGATCTACTCTGATGCATCATTGGGTAGTGGTGCCGGCGATCGTGGGGGACTTCAAGTCCCCCCCGAACACCTTGCAGATGCTACCCCGCTTCCACGGACTTGCCACTGAGGAGCCCCACCTCCACCTCCAGGAGTTTCTGATGATCTGCAGTACTGTCCACGACCGGCATGTGGACCAGGACACGATCCGGATGATAGCCTTCCCGTTTTCACTGGCAGATAGAGCAGCCACCTGGCTGAAGCATCTTGGGAGGTTTGTTTATACTTGGGAGCAGCTCTGCACCGAGTACTTGAACAAGTACTATCCACTCGGGCGGACGAATGCAGCGAGGGCCCTGATCAGCAACTTCTCCATGTTCCCCAACGAACAGTTCCACGAGGCATGGGAGAGGTTTCGAGAGCTCCTAGACCGATGCCCGCACCACGACATCTCCAAGCCGAACCTAGTTCAGAGCTTTTTCAGCGGGTTGACGCCAGAGCTTCAGGGTCTGGTGAACGCTTCGTGCGGCGGGTCCTACTTTGCCAAGGACCATGACCAGGTCTGGGCCATCTACGAGGAGATGGCTGAGAACTATATGGTGATGTCTCAGACCAGGTTGTATACTCAGAAGACCCAGCCACATCAGCCAGGACCCGTGCAGTACCAGAGGATAGCACGGGTAGATGCAGGTCCATCCAGTTCGTCCGCAGCTGCAGCAGCACAGGCAGAGTCGTTAGCTACAGACATGGGCATTATCAGCGAGAAGCTGGACCGCATGGAGCTGATAGAGAAGAAGCAGTGCCAGAGTATCACGCAGATGGAGCAGATGGCACAGGTTCTGAGCGACATGAAGACACAGCTCATGTGTCTCCAGGAGGCACAGACGGCTTCTCAGCCCCGTCTTCAGTCGCGAGGCGACGCCGGTAGCAGCAGCAGCTCGTCCCAGCGCTCCAGCACTCACGTGCAGCCTAGACAGGTTCACCTTGTACAGGCGGAGCCGTACCAGCAGCCGCAGCCCACCTACCAGTCCCCACCATCTCCAGAGATGCAGATGGTGGTCTACCAGCCGGACCAGCCTCTGGCAGTACTCCCGCCAGCCCCCTACGATGCCGAGCCGTTGATGGATGTCAACGGGATTTGGTATGACCGCCCCCAGCCTGGGATCCGACGAGACCATCCCGGATTCAGGTGGGGAGTGGTGGTGCCCAGCCCCAGCAGCAGCCGTCAGGACAGGGAGGGCAGTACTCCCAGCAGAGAGACCAGCACCAGCCGCAGCAGCAGTCCCCAGCATATCAGCAGCACCAGCCATCATCCTTCGGTCCTCGTCCCTATCAGCAGTAGGGACAGTCATGGAGACGTGAGCAGCAGGCTCACCCGGGATATCAGCAGCAGCACCCTCCTTCCCACCCCTCTTACCCATCACAGCAGTTCCAGCAGCCTCACCCACAGAGAGGCCACCCGTCGGGCTCCCACGAGAGCCCCGCTTTGGATGACATCGCCCGCCTCCTCACGGACCAGCAGGCCACATTCCGACGGGAGATGGACGAGTTCCGCCAGGAGATGCAGGACCTGGTGAGAGGGAAGGCCGCCATTCCGTCCCAGATTGAGCCGAACCCGAACAACCTCAAGAGGAAATCTGAGAAGGTAGTACATACTGAGTTTGCCACTCCTAGTGACCCCTTTGATGATACATCCTCGGATCTATTTGATGCTGAATTTGTCACACTTAGGAGCGGTAGGACCCCAGCAGGCGGCGGCGCCTCATCTGAGCTTCACCACGAGGACACTTCGGAGGCGCCACATGAGGAGGAGGAGAGCGGTACTGAGGCCGCTCCGGACGATGACGGTGGCACTGAAGCCACCAAGGATGCTGATCCCACCGGTGGTACTGAGGCCGTCGCTTCACCAGATCTAGGAGGTGGTACTTATGCCACCCTTTCAGCCGAGCCAGCCCGCGGTACTGATGCCGCACGACGTCTACCAGCAGCAGCAGAGCCAGCCCGTGGTGGTACTGAGGCCACCGGTGTTTGTACAGATAGAGATGTTGTCTTTCCTTGCATTCATGTATCTCAGAACTCTGTTGTGAATAAAGGAAAAGGTTTACTTTCTTCTGGTCCCACTGTGGTGCATGATGTATGTGTGGATCCGGTCCTTGAACCGTCTAGACCTTTTCCTAGTCCTTCATCTAAAAAGGATCCAGTGATCCCCTTCCCTAGAGCCCTTCATATGGGGAAGGGGAAGAAAAAAGATCAAAAAAAGACAGTGCAGGAGGAATTCAGCCAGAGTATGATAGATCGATTCCACATCCAGCTGACCCTCCAGGAGGCTTTGCAGCACATCCCTCTTCTCTAGCGATCTTTGAGAGAGAGGACTACAGTCAGGAGGAGGAGGAGGAATCACACTTCCGAGATCCATGTGCTGACCAAAGCCACGTGTTTTGCGATCCAAAACTGCCTGCCAGCCAAGAGGCCAGATTCAGGGGCCCCGTATGTCAGATGCCAGATCAGTGAGCAGAGGTTCGACCGTACTCTTCTAGATAGCGGATCGTCGATCAACCTCCTTCCGGCAGCCCTTCTCGACCACTTCGAGTTGGGCACTCTTCGACAGAGCAGGACGGTCCTTCAGTTCGCTGATCGATCTGTCAAGAGGCCGAAGGGGTTATTACGAGACGTTATCGTCACGATTCAGGGCCTGAAATTCCCCGTGGACTTCGTAGTGTTGGACATGGAGATCCCTGAGTCAGTGGCCGATACCCCCATCATCCTTGGTCATCCGTTCTTGGCCACAGCCAAGGCGGTGACTGATCATGATAGCGGGAAGGTGTACTTTCGCGTCGAGGGCGAGAGTATACAAATAGAGACGGTCGAGGACTACAGAGCTAGATTCAGAGCCAGCTCAGATGCGAGTACAGACTCAGAGCAGCTGACAGACGCAGAGCCAGACATCCACCAGGACTGTGATTTTGTGATCACAGATGATGAGGCAGCTTGGGCAGATCTTGATACACAGACCATCCTCTCACTTTCCGATACAGCTGATGCCGAGATGATAGCAGGGGAGAGTCTGGAGAGCACAGCCTTGGACCAGGATACCATTGAGACAGCAGAGCTGGTCCTTGATCGCAGCACGATGATTAGTGATGGTGGTGCAGAGGCCACCTTGTTTTCCGGTGGTACTGATGCCACTGATTCTGATACAAATCCCTCAGATTCAGAGTCTGATTGGGCCGATTGCTATGATCAGATGCCAGACCTGAGTCCATCCGAGCCTATAGATGAGGAGGAGGTAGATGCAGAGCCGAGCAGAGACAGTACAGTTGAGCCGCCTTCCCCCGATCCAGTTTGCGAGAGTACGCTTTCACTTTCCCAGGCAGATTTGGCCGACCTTGCAGCTTTCACTCAGTTTCTTCCGCAGCCATATTTGTCGGCACCCAGCATTCCAGAGCTGAAGCCGCTCCCTACTTCGCTGAAGTATCGATTCCTTGCGGGCGAGCCAGAGATGTACCCAGTCATCATCTCCGCCGAGTTGACTGGAGAGCAGGAATCCCGTTTGATGGGGGTTCTTGAAAAGAACCGCAAGGCGATCGGATGGAGCGTAGCAGATCTCCATGGGATTAGTCCATCAGTATGCTCCCACCATATCTATCTCGAGGATGGGGCAAAGCCGTCGCGTGAGTTCCAGCGGCGTCTTAACCCCAACCTGAGAGAGGTTGTGATGAAGGAAATATCAAAATGGTGGGGTGCAGGTTTTATTTATCCCATTTCCGACTCCAAGTGGGTCAGCCCCTTGCATGTGGTGCCCAAGAAGACGGGCATCACGACTGTGATCAGTGAGTCGGGAGAGGAGATTGCTACACGAGTACCCACCTCTTGGAGGGTTTGTGTTGACTACAGGAGACTCAACCAAGCCACCAAGAAGGACCATTTCCCCTGCCTTTTATTGACCAGATCATTGAGAGACTGGCAGGGAAGAGCCATTATTGCTTCCTGGATGGGTACTCGGGCTACAACCAAGTGGCCATCGCTCCTGAGGATCAGGAGAAGACCACCTTTACCTGTCCCTTCGGCACATATGCTTTTCGACGCATGCCATTTGGGCTATGCAACGCCCCTGCGACTTTTCAGAGGTGCATGCTGTCGATCTTCTCGGACATGGTAGGGGAGTGTTTGGAGGTCTTCATGGACGATTTCTCGATCTACGGCGACGGATTCGATTCTTGTCTTGACTGCCTAGATCGAGTACTCCAGCGATGTATTGAGTATCATTTGGTGCTATCTTGGGAGAAGAGTCACTTTATGGTGACTCAGGGGACGGTGCTTGGCCATATCATCTCCAACAGGGGCATGGAGGTTGACCCGGCCAAGGTTGATGTCATTAGGAAACTCACACCGCCGTCCAATCTGAGGCAGCTACGGTCATTCCTGGGGCACGTTGGATTTTATAGGAGATTTATTCAGGATTTCAGCAGGATTGCCCGACCGTTGACTGACCTCTTGACGAAAGACACCGAGTTCCTTGTCGATGACAAGTGTCTTTCGTCCTTCGCGACTCTCCAGCAGTGTGTTATTGAGGCTCCTGTCCTCCAGCCGCCTGATTGGTCTCTTCCATTCGAGATCATGACGGATGCCTCCGATTTTGCCGTAGGGGCAGTGCTGGGACAGAGGAGGGATGGAGTGCCATTTGCTATACACTATGCTAGCCGCACATTGGATTCCGCCCAGCGGAATTACACATTCACAGAGAAGGAGATGCTAGCCGTAGTGTTTGCCCTGGATAAGTTCAGATCGTATATCATTGGATCTAGAGTGACTTTGTTTACAGATCACACCGCCATCAGGTACCTCATGGCAAAGAAGGATGCCAAGGCCAGACTGACTAGATGGATCCTTCTACTCCAGGAGTTCGACATTGAGATTAAGGATAAGCCTGGAGTCAAGAATGTGGTGGCGGATCATCTCTCCCGACTAGAGCAGCCTGAGGATTCTGAGCAGATTGACCCTATTAGAGATACCTTCCCAGATGAGGCGATCCTTGCTATCGCCTCACTTCCCTGGTATGCCGATATTGTGAACTTTCTCGTTGTTGGGAAAGTCCCACAAGATTGGCCCAGACAGAGACTTGAGACCTTCCTTGCAAAGGCCAAGTCCTACCATTGGGAGGATCCCATCCTTTACCACGAAGGAGGGGATAGCGTCTGGCGTCGGTGTATTCCTCAGGAGGAACACCATAGCGTCCTCACTTACTGCCACAAGCTTGAGGCAGGAGGACATCATTCTGGGAGGAGAACGGCACAGAAAGTGCTCCAATCCGGCTTGTGGTGGCCTACCCTCTTCAAGGACTCAGATGAGTTCGTGAAGAGGTGTACTGACTGTCAGAGGATGGGCACTTGTGGACAGCGTGATATGATGCCGATGCAGCCCATTCACTTCTGTGAGGTTTTTGACGCATGGGGCATCGATTTCATGGGTCCATTCCCTAAGAGTCAGGGATTTGAGTACATTCTGTTGGCCGTTGACTATGTGAGTCGTTGGCTGGAGGCTATCCCCGCCCGAGCCGCTGATGCGAGGACAGTTTGCAGATTTTTGAGGAAGCATATCATCACGCGGTTCGGGGTTCCACGAGTTATGATTTCTGATGGGGGATCCCACTTCATCAACGACCAGGTGAAGGCACTTGCTAGCGAGTTCGGCATAGACCATCGTGTTGCTACACCTTACCATCCACAGACGAATGGTCTAGCCGAGGTGTCGAATAGGGAGATCAAGACTATTCTGCAGAAAGTCGTCCGCCCTGACCGAAAGGATTGGTCACAGCTTTTGGACTCGGTCTTGTGGGCATATAGGACGTCTTTCAAGACACCTTTGGGCACATCTCCCTTTCGCCTCGTATATGGCAAGCCATGCCATTTACCTGTTGAGCTGAGGCACAAGTCACTTTGGGCAGTTACATACATTATCATGGATCCAGATGGTATGGGAGACCAGAGGAGGGCAGAGCTAGCTGCCCTGGAGGAGCTTAGAGATGCAGCTTTCTCAAGCAGCCTACATTATAACGAGAAAGTCAAGGAGTGGCATGATTCTCATATCAGCCACAAACATTTTGAGATTGGACAGAAAGTATGGCTGTTTGATGCGAGGCTTAGATTATTTCCAGGGAAGCTACAGAGCAAATGGAAAGGACCTTATCTGGTTCGAAAGGTACACGACAATGGTAGCATCGACATATCCGAGTTGTCTTCTGAGAGTACCTTTCGAGTGAACGGCCAGCGGCTCAAGCCATTTCTAGATCATGAGCCGTGGGTCGTTGATATTGCCCGTATTCATTTTGCGTGAGATGTGGTCTTTGACTCACATCTAATGCATCTCACGCCTGAGTTTCACTGATCTTCCGCTGTATATAGATCCAGATGTCCATATCACCACATTCCTTAGTCCCACATCCCCTTCCCCATCTTGTGATTATGCTATACTTAGGGTGCACTTTACCCTAAGTATAGGGGGGATGTGAGACATTTCAGGTATTTCTTTTGTTTCTGTCTACCTCTGTTTTGCTGCATATATTTAGGGATATTTCACCCTAAGTATAGGGGGGGGGGGGTAGACCCTGTACATTCTGCACTCAGGTTTTCCCTTAGTATATTATTTGATCCTAAGTATAGGGGGGAGACCTGAGTCCCTCTGGATTTTTCATTTCCTTTTTGTATAGCCTTTCTTTTCACTTTCCTACACCTAGCACGAGTTATGTCTTCTTCATCGCTCTTGACTCTGAGGACATCGTTCGAGCTAAGTATAGGGGGGTGTGTATATATTTCATATATACTTTAGCCATAACTCGTACTTTGTGTGAGTGTGTTAATAAATAAAAATGGCTAAAAATCACAAAAATTGAAAATTTTTCATAATCTTCTTTTATTTGCACATACATAGCTAGTGTACAAACTATTTTTGTAAAAATGATTTCAAAAATCTTTTGTGTAAAGCTTGTGTAAATATTTTCTTATCAAAATTATGTATATAGTACAAAATTTTTCCAAAATGTTTTGAAAATCAAAAGTTTGCAAAAATCTTGTGTAAATGTGTGTAAATATCTTTTTGCAAAACTTGCACTTCATGCATCATCATTCATGATTTCAAAACATTTTTCAAAAATTTTGCATGGTTGTAAAATATTGTGTAAATAAGCATATTTTTGTACATATGTATATAGTTTTTCTGGATGATAGTTGACATTTAAACTAGCCTGGAATCAAATTGAGAAATGGAGCTTGATTAAGATCTTAATCCACCTAACTTCTAAGAGGAACCTTATAGGACTTAGGTTTAAGGCTTTTCAGGTCCATGGTGACTTAATTCTTGGAGTCCACTAGGCTATGATCACATGTCATCTCAATGAGCCTAAGTAGAGCACTTAACAACAACACATGACTCATATAGATTATGGCTTTACTTGGACACCAGCACTATGCACCGAGCTCTCTACGGATGAGGTGGTGAGGAGGCAGTCTTCCTTGGCTTGGGGTAGCATATGAGGGTAGTACTTCTAGGCGGAACCTCTCTTCTTCTTATAGTGAAGGAAGTGCATCTCAACTTGGTCTGGTTGCCATGAGGTCTAACGACGGGAGTTGTGGGTTGTAATAAAGCTTCAAAAGAGGGATAGTCTACTGGCTCAAGAGGAAAAACTCCTTGTATATATGCTGCACATGTATATGTTGTATATTTGCACTCGAAAAAAAAAATGTGCAAAAAGAAAAGAACTCCAAAAAAGTGGTGGGTCTGAGAGAAAATGATAATCCCACCGAAGTATGTATATAAGTGCAATAAGCAAAGCTTGGTTTCATGATCCACCTGTTGTAGCTTGCAGCAGGGAGACTTGGCTACACTGGTCAAGCTCCCAAGGGTACTTGGCTACACTGGCCTTGACCCATTCTCTTCTTCCCCCTTCTTGAGCCGGTTGTACTTGAACTTAGAAGGGAATACCCCGCTCCTCGAGGAAAGAGTGGCCAGATTGAGGTCATAGAGTTACCTTGTTGAGGAGGGTTGTCAAGTTGCCATTTCTGAGGTGGAGAGCTTAGACTTCACATTCACAGGACAAGGAAAGATTCATGGTCTTTAGGGTTTGTGATTGATGACTTGTTCTGATCTGGAGCATTGAGGAGTCTTGGTTATAGATTAGTGGAACTTAGAGGCTGTTAGGTTTTAAGCTTAAGTCTAAATAAGGTTCCGACACATCAATAATCCAAAGATCTGATTGAGCTCCATACCTCAATTTAATGAAGGCAAGTTTAATAATCAACCTTGATCCATGTACATCCTCTTTTTCTTTTTCTTCCTTTTTCACTTCTTTTTCAAATAAGTGTTTGCTAAGGGACTAGCAAAGTTAAGTATAGGGGGGTGATGAATACCCATTCATCACTCTTTATTCTTATATTTTAGCTACAAAAACCTTTGCAAATGCATGTAGATATGTGTAAATAGGGATAATTAGCAAAAGCATGCATTGTATAAAAAACCTATAATTAGCATGTTATTGTGCAAAAATAAAAGAATAAAGATTAAAAAAAGAAAAAGAGGGAAATATTTAGAATAAATATTGAGCAACCTAACCCAAGGGAGGGCTCAGCATGGGCCTGACCGCATAAAAGCCAAGTAGAGGGAGATAGGAGCTCATGTATATATATTTATGTAAATAAAATAAAAATATTTTTCCTCAACCAAAAATATGCTTGTAAATATTTGTACATATTTATTAATATAAAAACAAAACAAAAAGTTAAAAAAACCAAAAATATCAAAAATGCCCTTTCATCATGTACATAGACCATACTCCTATATTTATGCAACCTTATAAATAAATAAAATTATTTTCTAAACTTTTTGTAAATATTCTATGTTATATATTGTAAATAGATAGAATGAAAAGAATCAAAACAAAAATTAAATAAAAATAACAAAATCAAAAATACAAAAATACATTGTACATATACCATGTATATAGATGTATATATCTATTTATTTTACCAATGTATATAAATAATAAAAATAAAATAAAAACACCCTTCTATTCCTTATTTTATACTATAAATAAATAAAATATAAAATAAGGATAAAATTGTACAAAAATAATAATTAAAAATCAAAAATCAAAAACCTACATATTGTATATATACCTATATATAGCTATATATTGTAAATACCTTATTTTTATTTCCAAAAATTAATTAAAAATCACCAAAAAATAGAAAAAAATAAAATAAAAATATTTCATGTTTTGGGTTTTTGCTGATTCGGCCCCTAGCTATGTGTAATTGTCACTTCTTGATTCAGTCACGTGGCCTTCAGCCATTGGCCCTGGGGATGTTGACCGCCCGGTCAACTGACCCCCCCCAGGACCACTCTTCACGGGTTCGAGCGCCGGACTCTTTTCTCGGATTTATACCCGCTCGACCCGATTGCCTAACACCTAAACCCCGGCTCCGTTTGACACCTCCCACATCCGACACCCTCGCCGGGCATCGACCTCGGGGTCCGCGCGCCACCGTGACCCTACCCGAGTCGTTCTTTTCGGATCCCCCCAACCTACTTAAGAGAGCTCCGCCACCAAATTCTTCCATCTTTGGCTCTCCATTCTTTGTCCCGTGACCTCCACAGCTACCCCCGAGGTGACAGCTCCAGGTTGGTCGTGTCGCAGCGAGGAGAGAGTGGTCGGACCACTGATCCGGCGAGTAGCTCCGCCGTAGCTCCGCCATTAGTGCGAGCTCTGAGCCTCGGGCCCAGACGACCCTCGAGGCTACGACCGGGAGCTTCCCCAGCTCCAGCCCAGTCTACTCCACCACCCAGGTAATCCCGTAGCTGTACGTTTCCTTTCAATTTCCATTTTGCCCCAAATCGCACCGCTGCCGTGTTTCGTCGATTCCGACCACCTCACGCACCCATTCGATCATCGGAGTCCATCATCACCTCCGCCTTCCCTCCGCGCACCTTCTCCATACCCCCATCCAACCCAGCTCGCACAGGAGCTGGGGTTCGAGCTCTTCCGTCCATCGCTTCGCCGGAGCTCGCCCATCTCGCCCCATCGGTCACCTCCACGACGCCTAACCGGGTCGAGGCGCTTTGCCCTCGACCCGCGAGTCTCCTGGTTCCCTTTGCAGGTCATTGCGAGCCCATCTGAGGGCCTGAGTCATCCGGGCCAGGAGCTTCTCCTCCGCCGACCTCGCCGGACCCCTCCAGGGCTCGGCTGGGTCATCGGAGCCTACCATCAGCCGCGGAGCACCATTGCGGAGCTTCTCCGATCTCCAGAAGCGGCAGACGAGGACCACCGCGTGCACAGAGGGCCGGCGAAAGTCGCCGGCGACTAGTTCTTCCAGGATCCTCACCGACCGTCAGATTGACCTCGGCGCTCCAGATTACATCGTGTCCGTCCATCCACGGAGCTGCAGCAACCGCCAGATCTCCCGAGGATCGATCTCAGCCGTTAGCTACTCGAGGGTTTCGTCCACCAGCGCACCACAGCCGTCCGATAGCCACGTGGAGAGCCCTCAGTCGTTCGATCAGGCCGACGTTTTCAAAGACAAAGGCGCCTTCGTCCTCAGCCGTCAGATTCGCCACGCGTCACTCATCCGGCCTCGACGTTAAATAAGGGGTAAATTGTCTTAGGCCCCCTTTGCTTTTATGCTTTGAGTTTTAGTCCTGTAAATATTTAATTCCGTAGTTTAGTTTGAGGTTAATTTGCACAATGGACCACGAGCTTTAGTTTATTTGCACTTATACCCCTGTCTGTGTGAGCCACGTGCTTCGTCACGTGTATTTGTGGGTTATTTGCATCATACACCCCTGTAGTTCTGGATGTTTATGAATGAATGAAATCTTTTTAGTATTTGCATCTATGCCCCTGTGAACGTTTTAATTTCGCATGTGCGTCTATTTGTGGGTAATTTGCAGCATAGCCACCTGGACTTTTGGTACGAGTTACCAATAGGTCCTCGGTACTTGTTTTCTTCACAGATAGGTCCCTGAGTGCCCCAGGCACGCGCCGCGCGCGTGACTTGCTGGGTTAATTGCACCTGGACCCCCAGAACTTAGGGTATTTGCACTTCAGTCCTTGTGCACAGTGCCCTCTTGTGATTTTTGAATAAAATATCAAATCACCTCCAAATTCGATGAAAATTTGACACATGGCTCCTGCCATGTTGTAGGATTTTTGAGAATTTTTGAGGACATTTTTGAGGACATTTTTGAGTTTATTTGTTATTTTTAAAAATTCAAAAACCATCATTTTAGCCACTGTCTAGTTTTAAAAACCCCAAAAAAATATAAAAACCCCCTAAAAAATTCTATAAAAATTAGGTACTGTTTATTTTGTGTTCCTTTATTTTCTAGCCAATTTTGGCTATTTTTCACTGATTAAAAACCATAAAAACTTAAAAACACCTAAAAACCCATAAAAATTCTATTAAATAATCTAAAAACCCAAAAACAATAATTTTGGTACTCAAATTTTCCTTGTTTTACCTAGTTTACAGGAAAAATACCTCCAGGCCCTTTTGAGGTTCTTAGGTATTTTATCTAGGGACTTTAGGCTTGGCTGGACAGTACCTTGTTTCTTTGCTACTGTTTGATTTTTAGAAAATAAAATACATATCAGAAAAATTCCAAAAATTAACCAAAAACACTAAAAAACATTAAAAACATAAAAATATTTTTATTTGAATTTTTGCTTGATTTTTGACACATTAAATAATTAGCCAAAGTGTGCTTGCTGTTGTGTTTCTTTTGTTTTCTTCACATATTAAAAATCCAAAAAATATAAAAATCATTAAAAAGCATTAAAAATATTTTGTATTTTATTTGATTTCATTTTTACTACTTCGTAGGCCTTTGGCCAACCCGTGCTCCTCGAGTTCGACCCTGGGTGCTATACCAGGTTAAACTCATAGCTGGACCGCTATCTTCGTGCTTGATTGATTTTATTTGTTTCGAGTGGTCTGATATTTTTCTTGATACACATCCGAGTGATTGAGGTCGCAACGACCGTCTCAGTTACCTGATTGCCTTAGTCGCTCGGGTTTTTGTGTTATCATAACGCTCCGGCGACATTCCAAAGGTGCATGTTGTCCATCTTCTCGGACATGGTGGGTGACTGTTTAGAGGTTTTCATGGATGACTTCTCGGTCTATGGCGACGGGTTCGATGCTTGTCTTGACTGCCTAGACCGTGTGCTCAAGCGCTGCATTGAGGTTAACCTTGTTTTATCCTGGGAGAAGAGTCATTTCATGATGACTCAGGGGACGGTCCTTGGTCATATCGTCTCCAACAGGGGCATGGAGGTCGATCCGGCTAAGGTGGATATCATCAGAAAACTCAATCCGCCGTCCAACTTACGTCAGTTACGATCTTTTCTGGGACATGTCGGTTTCTACCGACGATTCATTCAGGACTTCAGTCGAATTGCCTGACCGCTCACTGACTTGCTGACCAAAGACACCGAGTTTATTGTTAATGACAAGTGTCTTGAATCTTTTGAGACTCTCAAAAACATGGTTGTTTCAGCTCCTGTCCTTCAGCCACCCGATTGGTCTCTTCCATTCGAGATCATGACGGATGCTTCAGATTATGCCGTTGGGGCTGTACTCGGACAGAGGAGGGATGGTTTACCTTTTTCCATTCACTACGCCAGCCGGACTTTGGATGCCGCACAGAGGAATTACACTGTGACTGAGAAAGAAATGCTGACCGTAGTTTTCGCTCTTGATAAGTATCGATCATATATTCTCGGATCTAGAGTGACCATTTACACTGATCATACCGCCATCCGGTACTTAATGGCTAAGAAGGATGCCAAAGCACGTCTCACCAGATGGATCCTTCTACTCCAGGAATTTGATATTGAAATTAAGGACAAGCCTGGAGTCAAGAATGTGGTGGTGGATCATCTCTCCAGATTGGAGAATCTTGAGGAATCTGAGCCCAGCGCACCTATCACAGAGACATTTCCAAATGAGGCGATCTTGGCTGTCACCTCACTCCCATGGTATGCCGACATTGTGAATTATCTCGTTGCCGAAACGGTTCCACAAGGTTGGCCCAGGCAGAAACTCGAGACTTTCCTGGCGAAGGCCAAGTTCTACCATTGGGAGGATCCCATCCTTTATCACGAAGGAGGGGACAGTATCTGGAGAAGGTGCATTCCTCAAGAAGAGCATCATAGCGTCCTCACATACTGCCACAAGCTTGAGGCAGGAGGACATCATTCTGGAAAAAGGACAGCACAGAAGGTGCTTCAATCCGGCCTATGGTGTCCTACTCTCTTCAAGGATTCTGATGAGTTCGTGAAAAGATGTACTGACTGTCAGAAAATGGGAACCTGCGGACAGAGAGACATGATGCCCATGCAACCCATTCACTTCTATGAGGTTTTTGATGCATGGGGGATTGATTTCATGGGCCCATTTCCTAAAAGTCAGGGATTCGAGCATATTTTGCTCGATGTGGATTATGTCAGCCGATGGGTTGAGGCCATCCCCGCCCGAGCAGCAGATGCTAAAACCGTATGCAAATTTTTGAGGAAAAATATCATTTCACGGTTCGGGGTACCTAGAGTCTTGATTTCAGACGGGGTGTCTCATTTCATCAATGACAAAGTCAGGGCCCTTGCAGACGAGTTCAGCATTGACCATCGAGTTGCCACTCCTTATCACCCTCAGACTAATGGTCTTGCCGAAGTATCGAATCGGGAGATAAAGACAATCTTGCAGAAAGTTGTCCGCCCAGACCGAAAGGATTGGTCACAGCTTTTGGACTCGGTCTTGTGGGCGTATCGGACTTCTTTCAAGAATCCATTGGGGACATCTCCCTTTCGTCTCGTCTATGGCAAGTCGTGCCATTTGCCAGTGGAGATCAAGCACAAATCTTTTTGGGCAGTTACTGAGTTGTTGTTAGATCCGGAGAATATAGGAGACCAGAGAAGAGCAGAATTGGCAGCCCTGGAAGAACTTAGAGACACGGCCTTTTCGAACACCCTACAGTACAAAGAGAAAGTGAAGACATGGCACGATTCGCATATCAGCCATAAACAGTTTGAGCCAGATCAGAGAGTATGGTTGTTTGATTCCAGGCTGAAATTATTCCCAAGGAAATTGCAGAGCAAGTGGAAAGGACCGTATGTGGTCAGGAAGGTACATGACAATGGCAGCATCGACATATCCGAACCGTCATCTTCCTCTACCTTCCGCGTCAATGGTCAACGCCTGAAACTATATCTTGATCATGATCCACCAACCATTGACGTTGCCCCCATTCTTCTGGTATGAGATGTGTCCTTTGATTCTGATCATCTGCATCTCATACATAATAATCAATTCCATCTTCCGCTATACAGATCCATCTGTTCATATCACTTTCATCTGTTAATTTATTTTCTTCTTTTCTTCTTTTCCTCTTCTATCTTCTTTATCTATCAAAAAGGTGCCGCCCTTATAGACAGTTTTCCATACTTAGGACGTACTTTGTCCTAAGTATAGGGGGGTTGGCACCCCGAGTTCCTTTCATTTTCATTTCGATCCTCTCCATTGTCTCATCTTCTTGTCTATACTTAGGGATATCTTACCCTAAGTATAGGGGGAGACAATCTGAGTACGATCTGTTCATTCCCACCCTTGACCCTCCCTGCGTTGTGTACAGTCTGCTATACTTAGGATTATTTGATCCTAAGTCTAGGGGGGACGGTCAACTTCTCATTCGTTTGATTCATTTCTTCCTTTATTGTTTAGACCTGTCTATACTTAGTACGAGTTATGTCTTCTCTTTTCTCTCCGATCTATGAGGACATAGCTCAAGCTAAGTATAGGGGGGGTTGTATATACTACGTATATACTTTAGCCATAACTCGTACTTTCGTATTCTCCTAATAATATGGCTAATAATTCTTTAATAATTATTTAAAATTCATTAATAAAAAGATGTGGTTATTCCTCAAATTCTTTTTGTAATTACTGATTAATAAACCAGGTGAAAATGTTTTTTGCAAAATGTTTGAAAAATGGTTTGAAAATCTGTGTGAACATCTATTGAAAACTATTTTGAAAATATTTTGTTACATGTTTTCAACCTGTGTAAAATTGTGTGGTTTGTAAAACTTCTTTTCTTTGTGTGAAATAAAATGTTTTGAAAAATGATTTGCAAATGGTTTGAAAAATGGTTGCAAAAATGATTTGAAAAAACCTATATATACTGTTTGAAAGCCTTTGCAAAATGATTTTCAAATGTGTGTAAATGTTTGTAAAATGTTTGTAAAAATTATTTTGGACTATAGTTTTCAAAAATTGTTTTCAAATAAGTTTGAGGAATACTTACATCTCACCAAAATCCACTATATATATCTATATGTATAAAATTGACCACTTACCCTGTAAATTCTTAAAATCCACTTCCTTTAAATATAAGAAGCACTCCCGTGTACATATTTTTCACCTAGTTTTTAGCCAAAATCTTTTTCTTTTCAAAAATCCCAAAAACATTTGCAAAATTAAAATCCAAAAACATTTGAAAAATCTTTTTGAAAAAGACAAAAAAAATGCATATGCATCATCATCATCTTTTCAAAAATCCATAAAAAGTTTAAAATCTTGAAAATTGCATCACAAAATATTTTCTGCATTCTGCATTGCATTGCATAGCATGAGCATTTTTCGGATTAAGTTTGATAGTTGAACAAGTCTAAGTAAAATCCGGAGATTGGAGCTTGATTGGACCTTAAAATCTACCTAATAACAGGAACCTTATAGGAACTGGGTTTGAGGTACTTCAGGTCTAGTTGACTTAATTCTTTGAGGATCACGAGACTTGGTTTAATGGATTCTTGATTACCTAAGTAGAGTATTTCGGAGCACACGCACGATTCTTGTTGATAATGACCTAACTTGGACACCTGCACCTTTCACATGGCTCAACTCAGTTGGAGTGGTGAGGGGATTGGATTTGCCGGTATGAGACGCACACAAGTGGAAACACTTGTCCTCCTCTAGGGAGGGAAGTGCACCCCAACCCGTCCAGTGATTAGGAAGTCTAAAGACAGGAGGTTGTGGGTTGCGATAAATCTTCAAAAGAGGGATAGTCTACTGGCTCAAGAGGAAAAACTCCTTATGTAAATGCTGCTGTATATAGTATTTCAAAAAAAAAAGTTCAAGCATGTGTAAAAATAAAAAGCCTGCAAGTATGTACAAAGAAAATAAGCAAGCTTGAGTTCCAAAGTCAAATATCTGAGCCTGCAGCAGGATGACTTGACTACACTGGTCTTGCATCCCGGGATAGGTAGCTACACTGGCTACCGTCCATTCTTCTCTTCACCCCCTCCTCTTGAGCTGGTTGCCACTTGAACTTAGAAGGGAATACCCCGCTCCTCGAGGATGGAGTCATTGGATTGGGGAATCATTGGGTTGTCGTACTGGAGAAGTCAGTTTCTTTGTCATTCTAGTTGGGGAGAGCCACCATCACCTACACTGTACAAGTCAGACTCATAGTCGTAAGAATTTGCGTATGAGTTGAAGTATTTCTGACCTGGCTATTGAGGAGACTTGGACAGAGTTTTGGGATTCTCAAGGACTGTTGAATTTCAAACACGGTTCTCACTAAGGTTCCGCCCGCACTAAAATTCCAAAGGTCCGACTTACGCTCCAAACTTTGATTTTGTTAAGACAAGTTTGATAATCAAATAGAATCCATATTTCTTCTTTTTCTTTTCTTTCTGCTTCTTTTTGCACTTATTGCATAAGTGTTTGCTAGGGACTAGCAAAGGTAAAGTATAGGGGGATGATGAATCCACATTTCATCATCTTTATTCTATCATTTTGGCACCAAAAACCCTAGCAAATGCCTGTAAATACCCTTAAATAGAGCATCTTATCATCCATGCATGTGCATCACAATAGTGTATAAAATATTGTAATTAAGGCCAAAATTATAGAATAAATAAAGAAAAGAAAAAGAATAAAATATTGCAAAGATTTTATGACCCAAAACCCCCGAGACCTAGGCATCTTGATGAATAGGTCGACTAGGAATAAAGTAGGGGGAGATAAGGTCAGAAATACAGATAAAATACCTATACATTCATTCTTTATTCATTTTGGGACCTATTTTTGGTTCCACTTTTTACTCATCAAATAAAGAAACTTTGTACATGAAAGTTATAGCTAATTTTATAAAGAAAAATACAAAATTGATTTCACAGAAAAATATTGTACAGATAAAAAGTTATGGTCTGAATAAAAATCCAGAATCCCAACTTCCCAGACCCATATCTCACAAACAACAACTCCAAATGCAGCATACTCACCTTTAATTGTATATAAAAGAAAATAAGCTAATTAATGGCGGTGGTTTCGCAATTGGCGGAGCTACGGTTTGAGAGTTGAGTTTTGGACCCCTATTGTATACTTGTACATATTAAAATATTCAATTTATTATTCAGTCATTATTTTTATATTTTTATAATGTTGTAAATATTACTTATAATAATTATGTGCATTAAAATCAGAATAAAAATGCAAAGAAAAATAAAAATGAACATATCTTCAATACATAGATACATTACTTATACACATACCTATATATTATACCTTTATATTTTATTTAATATACAAAACACCTCATAAAAATAAAATAAAAATATATTTGTGTATATAAAAGTATTTTATAATTTTATAAAATAATAATCAAAAATAAATAAATCAAGTATATACAATTAAAAATAACAGACTCCAATACATAGATATAGATACCTATAGGGGTATAAATGCAACTTGTAAAAATATAACTCATAAAAATAATTAAAAATAAAATAAAATACTACACAAAATTATAAACACTTTTTATTTAATAACCTAAATCTAATAAAATAATTTACTATTTTAAAACTTTTTTTAAGGTATTTTTGCAGGCTTTTTCCTGGTTGGTCCACGTGGACCAACCAGGGGGGTTGGAAAGTTGACCCGCGGTCAACTCTCTGACCCCAGCCTGTTACTTGTCAGAAACGAGTTTTTCTTGATTTTCGCCCCATTTTAGGGGCCGCATCTTTCATCTATTCGTGATGCGCCCTTGACAACTTTTGCTCCTCGATACCTCCTCTTACACGACCATTGATCATCTCGGGGAATGGAGATCTGAATCAAGCTGTGCACCTCGATCAAGGAGCCCCCCTCGTCAACTCCTTAAAACTCAAGTCTGACTTCCTTTTGAAAATTTGAACCGCGAATCCTCAGAGAGCTACCTCCCTTGGTCCGGCCATAGGAGCCCGAAGGTGACAGCTTCGAGCTCGACGCATCCAAGCGGCGGGGGAGTGTCGAGAGCGTCGCGTGTTCCAACCTCCGGCGACCGCCGTCGAGGTACACCCCTTCCCTCGCTCAACCTGGGCTTGAGGCCATTCTATCCCTTAGTTTTCACTCATCATTTCGTTCATCGCATTCCCCGCTTAGTTTTCCCCCGTTTTCCCGTCTCATTCGTGCGTTGATTCGCTAAATCAACAGTCGCCGGAGACATCTCCGGCCACCGTCACTCTTTGCGCCAACCGTACCCGCACACCACCAATTTTTGCGCCACGTGATCGGGGCAACTTGCCCCCGATCATATCACCCCTTTTTGTGCAGGTAGCAGAGCCTATCAAGATCCTGGAGCCCTTTTGTGAGCTCGCCGGAGGTGGTTTTTGAGCTCCAGCTCCTCTCCCTTCACCTGCGAGCTCTGGTGGCCACCGCCACCCTCTGAAGCTTCAGGCGACCAGAGGACACCTGCAGAAGGCGGAGAGCCCATCGACAGCCCTGGAGGAGGCCGGAGGAGCCCACACCACCTAATCCAAACTCACCCCGGGCGAGTTCGTCTTCTGTTCTTCCAGCCATCTCGCGCGCCGTCGATCTTCTGGCCGTTCTTCCCCATCAGCAGCAGCCGTTGGATGGCGGATCACCAGCACCGTCAGATCAAGGGCTGAGATCTAATCTCAGCCCTCCGTCCGCGAACCGTCATCGGCGCGCCAGGACTCGCCACGTGGTCAAGTGGGATTCATCCCACCGTTCGTCAGCGCATGGGCTTGGGTATTTTGCATGTAACCCCCGCTCATTTTTTGTAATGTTTTATTGGCACTGAAACTTTCATCTGCCTTTATTAAGTTTTTGTAATATTTGCACCAACGTCCCCGGTCGTTTTCGATATTACACTCGGATCCCTCCCAGGCGCGTGCAAGTCACGCGCCTCGGTGGACATTTTGCATCTATACACCTCAGGGTTTAGTTATTTAGCTTTAATCCATTAACTACTCTATTCAGTTCAATATTTTGTGGAAATTTGCATGTATGCCCCTGGATATTTGATATATTGCATATATACCCTTGCCAGGCTTGTTTATTGATTGGATGCATGTTCTAATTATTTCAACCTTCATTTGGCCTCCAAAAATTCTCAAATTTTGAACTTAAGCTACTGGATACTTGTATTGTGACGGACTGATTTTAGTTTTTGATTTTATTTTATTTTCATATTTATTAAAAATCAAAAACAGCTTATTTGTCTACTGTCTAGCTTAGAAAATACCAAAAAAAAATATTAAAACACCTCTAAAAAATCCAAAAAAATTACCTAGTGTCTATTTTATCATCTTTTAGTGTCAGTCCAAAAATCATTAAAAATCTCAAAAGAAAAACACTAAAAATTTAAAAACACTCAAAAACTTCAAAAAAAATATATAAAATTAAAGAAAAATCCAAAAATCACAAACTCAGGTTCTGTCTGTTCCTCATTTTATTCCTTTTATTTGAAAAATAGTGTGGAAAATTTTGAGTACTGGTAGCTATTTTTAAATTCCATTTTATTCACAGTCAGCCCTTATTTCACTGTTTTGAGTTATTTTAGTAGTTAAAAATATCAAAAACACCTTGAAAAATCCCCAAAAATCTCAAAAACAGTAAAAAAAAGCCTGAAAATACCCAAAACACTTTATTCCTGAATTTTTGATTATTTTTGCTCATTTTTATAAATATCTTAGCTTGTCTTTTGTCATATTGTCTTTACTTTCCAATATTAAAAAAAATATATAATATAAAATTATAAAAATCTGAAAATCAAAAATCAAAATACAAAATTAAAAATTAAATTAAAAATAAAAAAAAATTAATTAACAATTAAAAACCCACAAAAAGTTTATTTGCTTGCTCGCTTAGTGTAGACACATCACATACACACACTTGAGCACAATTTTTGAATTACCCTGCTTGCTCCCTGTGTTCGAACTCTCTACATACTTGCACCTATACATCTTTTATGTAGAGTTAAAAATAAATTTGACTCCACATTTGCTTGTCATTGTTTGATATTTGATTGTGGGTTCATTGTTGATTAAATACGGGATTCACTTGTGAGTCGCCACAGCGACGGTTGTCTCCTCCTTGTGTGAGACGCCAATTTTGACCGCATCGAATTCCTTGTTTATCAGTAGACCCTGTACATTCTCCAGTCGGTTATCCCTTAGTGAACAGACTGCTATACTTAGGATTACTTGATCCTAAGTATAGGGGGAAAAGCCGAGAGTCTCTTGATATTTTCCATTCGTCTTTGTATATAGCCTTCCTTTTCACTTCCCTATACCTAGCACGAGTTATGTCTTCTTCATCGCTCTTGACACTGAGGACATCGTTCGAGCTAAGTATAGGGGGGTGTGTATATATTTCATATATACTTTAGCCATAACTCATACTTTGTGTGAGTGTGTCAATAATTAAAATGGCTAAAAAACCCCTAAAAATCACAAAAATTAAAAAAATTTCATATACATAAACATTCTTTTATTTGCATATAAATAGCTAGTGTACAAATTATTTTTATAAAAATGTTTTCAAAAATCTTTGTGTAAAGCTTGTGTAAATATCTTCTTATCAAAATTATGTATATAGTACAAAATTTTTCCAAAATGTTTTGAAAATCAAAAGTTTGCAAAAATCTTGTGTAAATGTGTGTAAATACTTTTGCAAAACTTGCACTTCATGCATCATCCATTCATGATTTCAAAACATTTTTCAAAAATTTTGCATGGTTGTAATGTTTGTGTAAATAGCATCTTTTGTACATATGTATATAGTTTTCTTGATGATAGTTGACATTTAAACTAGCTTAGAATTAAATTGGGAAATGGAGCTTGATTAAGATCTTAATCCACCTAATTTATAAGAGGAACCTTATAGGCTTAGGTTTAAGGCTTTTCAGGTCCATGATGACTTAATTCTTTGAGTCCACTAGGCTATGATCATATGTCATCTCAATGAGCCTAAGTAGAGCACTTAACAACAATACATGACTCATAGGGACAATGGCTTTACTTGGACACCAGCACGTTGCACCGAGCTCTCTACGGATGAGGTGGTGAGGAGGCAGTCTTCCTTGACTTGGGGTAGCATATGAGGGTAGTACTTCTATGCGGAACCTCTCTTCTTCTTTTAGTGAAGGAAGTGCGTCTCAACTTGGTCTGGTTGCCATGAGGTCTAACGACAGGAGTTGTGGGTTGCAATAAAGCTTCAAAAGAGGGATAGTCTACTGGCTCAAGAGGAAAAACTCCTTGTATATATGCTGCACATGTATATGTTGTATAGATGCACTTGAAAAAAAACCTGCAAAAAGAAAATAACTCCAAAAAGTGGTGGGTCTGAGAGAAAATGATAATCCCACCGGAGTATGTATATAGAGTGCAATAAGCAAAGCTTGAGATTCATGATCCACCTTATGTAGCTTGCAGCAGGGAGACTTGGCTACACTGGTCGAGCTCCCAAGGATACATGGCTACACTGGCCATGGTCCATTCTCTTCTTCCTCCTCTTCTTGAGCCGGTTGAACTTGAACTTAGAAGGGAATACCCTGCTCCTCAAGGAAAGAGTGGCCAGACTGAGGTCATAGAGTTACCTTGTTGGGGAGGGTTGTCAAGTTGTCATTTCTGAGGTGGAGAGCTTATACCTCACATTCACAAGACAAGGAAAGATTCATGGTCTTCAGGGTTTGTGATTGATGACTTGTTCTGATCTGGAGCATTGAGGAGTCTTGATTAGAGATTAGTGGAACTTAGAGGCTATTGAGTTTTAAGCTTAAGTCCAAATAAGGTTCCAACACATTAATAATCCAAAGATCTGATTAAGCTCCATAATTCAATTTAATGAAGGAAAGTTTAATATTCAACAGTGATCCATGTACATTCTTCTCTTTTTCTTTTTCTTTCTTCTTTTTCACTTATTTTTCAATAAGTGTTTGCTAAGGGACTAGCAAAGTTAAGTATAGGGGGTGATGAATACTCATTCATCACTCTTTATTCTTATATTTTAGCTACAAAAACCTTTGCAAATGCATGTATATATTTGTAAATATAAATAATTAGCAAAAGGCATGCATTGTGTATAAACTAATAATTAGCATGTTTTTGTGCTAAAATAAAAGAATAAAGAACAAAAAGAAAAAGAGGGAATTATTTAGAATAAATATTGAGCGACCTAATCCCAAGGGAGGGCTCAGCATGGGCCTGACCGCATAAAAGCCAAAGTAGAGGGAGATAGGGGCTCATGTGTGTAAATATATTTGTAAATAAAAAATATTTTCCTCTAAAAAAATAGAAGAAAATGACTTGTATATATTGTGTATATATTTATAAAATCCAAATAAAAATTGAAAAATTAAAAAGAAAGATAAAAACATTCACATGTAGATATTCATCATGTACATAGCCACTCCTATATTTATTTCACCCTATAAATAAATAAATTAAAATTCCAAAAAAATTTGTATATATTCTACTTTTTATGTTGTAAACAAATAAAATAAAAACCATTAAAACAAAAACAAAATAAAAAGAACAAAAATTAAAAACCAAAAATACATTGTAAATATACCTTGTATATAGATGTATATATCTATTTATTTCACTATTGTATATAAATAATAAAAATAAAAGAAAAATATCCTTTTATTCCTAATTTTATACTATAAATAAATAAAATATAAAATTGGAATAAAATTGTATAAAAATAACAAATTAAAAATTAAAAATTAAAAAGGCATATTGTATGTATACCTATATATAGCTATATTATGTAAATACCTTATTTTTATTTTGAAAAATTAATTAAAAATCACCAAAAAATAGAAAAAAATAAAATAAACATTTTTCATTTTTTGAGTTTTTAATAATTCGGCCATCCTCTATTTTTAAATGAATTTCCAATTTTATCTGAGGTGGCCTTCTCCCATTGGTCCACGGGGGTTGTTGACCCCCCCGGTCAACTCCCCCCTGTGGACCACTTCCCTCGGATCCAGAGCAACCGACCCGACTTCTCCATTTTCTACCCACTCGATCCGACAGCCGATTACCTTAACCCCAGGCCCCGATTAATCCTTGATCATCCCATATCCTCGCCCGGGGTGGGTCTTAGGGATCCGAGTCGCGTGCAGCTCGCCCGACCCATTCCTTCTCGGACCCCTGATCATATAAAACCTTAACTCCGGCGACCTTTTCATGCATCTTTGGACATCTCACTCGCAGCCAAGGAGCTCCTCCGGAGTGCCCGTGTGACAGTCGCGTTCTTCGGAGTGGAAGAGAGGCTCGAGGACCTCGGGAGACCACTGATCCGGTGGCTCTGCCGCCGTGCGCCGCCGCGAGCGCGCCCAGCCTCGGGGAGACGACGCCCCCTTGTAGGTAATAACCCAGGAGCTCCTCGAGCTCAAGCCCATTCGACAGCATCCGCCAGGTAGTCTCTTTAGGCCGTAGAGTAGCGTAGATTAGGATTTTTCTGTTTTCAGTAGTGTAGCTCCGTCGCCTCCGCTCTTCGTCTCCGTCCATCCACTTGCCCATCCGACACCGCCACCACCTTCACGAGCTTCCTCCGCACCTTCTCCACCTACCCATTCCCCCTGGCTCGCCCCGGAGCAGGGACATCGGTTCTCCCCCTCCGCCGCTCGCCGGAGGACCGCCATATCGCCTCACCTTTCACCATTCGCGTGCTCTGATGGGTCGAGGCAGTTTGCCCTCGACCCCTCTTTCTTCCTGTGCAGGTCTCATCGTCTGAAGAGCCTCATCTGGAGGCCAACAGCTTGGGCGCAGGAGCTTCAGGCCACCGCCGTCGCGAGGCCGTTCTGGTGGTTGCCCGACTCATCGGAGACTGCCATCAGCTGCGGTGCTTCACGGCGGAGTCTTTCCGTACTTCAGGAGCAGCAGGGGAGGTCCACCGTGCGTGCATCGGGCCGGCGAAGTTAGCCGGCCGACAGTTCTTCCAGGACCTTCGCCGACCGTCAGATCAGCCTCGACGCTCCAGATTAGATCACGTCTGTCCATTCGCGGAGCAGCATTGACCGCCAGATCCTTGAGGTTCAATCGCAACCGTCTGTTCAGCGAGGTTTAGCCATGTCGTGTTGCAGCCGTCAGATCTAGCACGTGGCTTCACCTCCTTCGTCCGATCCGAGCTAGGCCTCTTCGCAGACCCACGTTGCACCACAGCGGTTCGATCATCCATGTGGGCTCTTCCCAGCCGTTGGATCGCGCCGAGGGTTCCCTTCGTTGCACACCCTCTTCTCTGCAATCGTCCGATCATTGACGTGGCGCACATCTGACCCTCGGATATAATAATGGGGTAAATAGCTCTTAGGCCCCTCTAGCTTTTGTTTTTACTATTTAGTACTGTAAATACGTAGTTTAGTTATTTTATTTCTGGTTTATTTGCACTGAGGACTCCACTGTTTATTGGAGTTGCATTTATACCCCTGCCAGTTGTGGACACGTGCATCAACACGTGGTATTTGGTGTTTTTGTAATATTTGCCCTGCGTTTTTGCCCTGTTATGCTTTGTATTTTTATTAATAGGAATGACAATTAGGTCCCCCCAGGCCTGACTCACGTGTATCGTGCGTGGCCCGGGGGGTATTTTGCATTCCTTGCCCTACACTTTCCAGGGTTGTTATCCAAGGGGCCCAAGGTTTTATTATAATTGTAGATAGGTCCTTGTGCACTATGGCTTTATTTTATTTTTAATAAAGGGATTTTATCAGTTGTTCCCCTCTGAGATATCGCAATATTAGTTATGCCCCTATCTTTTTGGTAATATCAGTTGTGCCCCCGACTTCTTGCCAATATTTCACTTGTGCCCCTCAGAGGGGCATAACTGAAAAAATCTTTTTTTAGTTATGCCCCTCTGAGGGGCACAAGTGAAATATTGGCAAGAAGTCGGGGGCACAACTGATATTACCAAAAAGATAGGGGCATAACTGATATTGCGATATCTCGGAGGGGCACAACTGATAAAAACCCTTTAGTAAAATAGCAAATTAACTCCAAATTCAATGAAAATTGTACACATGGCTCCTGTCATGTTGTAAAATTTTCTAGAAATTTTGGAGACATTTTTGCTTTTATTTGATATTTTAAAAATTCAAAAACAACCTTTTTCATTACTGTTTGACTTAAAAATTCACAAAAAATATTAAAAGTCATCTAAAAATTATAAAAAAATTAGCTACTGTTGCTTTTATTGTGTTTGATTTTGTGACCAATTTTGGTCATTTTTCACTATATAAAACTCATAAAAATTGAAAAACACCTAAAAACTCATAAAATTATAATAATTAATTTAAAAATCCAAGAATAATAATTAAGGTGCCTAAATTTTCCTTGTTTCTTTCTCTTTATAGGAAAATTACCTTCAGGCTTATTGGGGACTTTTAGATATTTTATCTGAGTCCCTAAAGCTGGCTGGACAGTACCTTCATTTTCTTGCATTGTTTTATTTTTAGAAAATTAAATACAAATCAGAAAAATACCAAAAATTCACTAAAAATAGTAAAAATTATAAAATACACAAAAACATTTTTATTTCAATTTTTGATTGATTTTTGATGCATTAAATAATTGTTTGAAATTGGTTGTTTCCCTTGTTTCTTTATTTTCTTAATTAATTAAAAATCCAAAAAAAATAAAAACAATTAAAAATCCACCAAAAACACTTGTCTTTTATTTTATTTTATTTTTGAGACTACTTCTTAGGCCGCAAGGCCATCATGTGCTCCTTGAGTCCGACCCTCGTCGCTATACCAGGCTAATCTAATAGCCAGGACCGCTATCGATTTTACTTGATTTTGATTTTATTTTGGTGGTCTGATTCACATTTTCTTGATTGACCGAGGGACTCTGAGCGACTGAGGTCGCAACGACCTTAGTTCCATTTCTTCATCCTTAGTTGCTCGGGTTTTTCGTGTCATCAGTTCACGATCTATCATTGAGGAAAATTACCCTAACAGCTTGTTCGCTTTGAAGCTAGAGGGGCACATTGACAACCACTCAAGATAATTAAGCACAAGTTGTCAAATTTATGATCACCCACTCTTATAATCTACTCTTATACTTCGTGAGTTTCCGATGTAGAACTATTTTTAGAGGTTAGGGTGTTAAACACCCTTCTTCTCCCGGTGATTCTCTTTGTGGCATATGTCGATAGTCGTGCTGGAAACAGGAGGCGGTGCAACGTTGGAGAGTAGGGAGGTTCTAAGAGTTGGCGGTGCTAAGGATGGTGGCGTTGCGGAGAGGTGATGGATCTAGACAGTGCTAAGCTTGGAAAGGGTGGATGGTGGGGTTTAGGGAGATGCTGTTGGAGAAGCTCTGAAAGGGAGGGGGTGGAGGTTGGATTACTCACCTTTCTCTTTCTTCTCTTTTGCTCCCATATACTCCATCAAACACAGCCCAACTTTCATTGAATTTCAAAGAAAAATCTCTACATCAAATCATCATCATGCAAGGAGGTGGTCGGGAAGACGGCTTGGAGAAGTGGAGGGCTGGGAGAGGGCGACAACTGTAGGTCCGTGCAAGGCGATCAAGATCTCTAGGTAGTGATTGGGACACCTTTTCCGTCGTCGTCTTCTGCACTTGTTCAACATAGATAAAAAATGTGAAAGGAAGCAGTATCAGCTCTACTCTAATACCAATTGATGGGACACGATCCAATATTTTCTCCGCTTAGATACCGATTGTTAGGGATACAAACCACCTTATACGAATACGGATGCGCAATTAACCACTACCGCAGAAGCGCATGAAGAAAATTAATCATATATGACGGTGGTCAGTCATCTCTCACGATCACGGGAGAAGAAAGAGCACTAAAATAATACCGAGTACAACTCTCTCCATTCCCTCACTCTCTTCTTCTCCGCTCTCTCTCTCTCTCTCTAGGTATTACATTGTTGTGGTGGTGGTGTTGAAGCAATGCTTCCACCCTCCTCTATATATAACCAGTTACAATCACATATTCCTATTCCCAATAAGACTATAAATAGAATACAACCCAACTACTATTAGGATTAGGAGTCCCGCCCCATTAGGATTCCTCATCCTAATATGACCCTAATCGTAACAATCTCCCCCCCCCCTTTGAGTTGAATTTTATCACAATCTCTTCATCGTCTTGATTCTACACTAGACCATCCTCATCATCTGCAAGTCTCTTAGTAGGAACTCACCACCTCTGGGTGACATATACATCGCTGGGTGCCTTCAATGCGCTACCTGGTATGATTTCCTGCTAGTCACGCTAGCAATATTCTTCGATGCTTCCGGTCAATTTATCCAAGAGGCCACCATATCACGACTTCTAAAGATTGTGCATCTATTGCACCGCATCATCTCGTCGATGTCGAATCTCACTCTGATCTGCTGCATAGTGTCCTTTCAATAACGTTGAACATGACTTTGATACCGGTTGATGGGAACGGAAGTGGTACCAACTATGTTTTGATACCAATTGATGGGATACGATCTGGTATAGTCTCTACTCAGATATCGGTTGTTAGGGATATGGACCACCTGATATGGATATGGATGTGCAATTGACCACTATCACAGAAGCACATGAAGAAATGACGACCAGATCTGAAAGTAGTCAGTCACCTCTCACGACCACCAGATAAGAAAGATCACTAAAATAAGAACGAGTACAACTATCTGTGTTCCCTCGCTCTCTTCTTCTCTTCTCTCTCCCCCCCTCTCTCTAAAGGTTACATTGTTGTGGTGGCCATGTTGAAGCAATGCCTCCACCTCTCTCTCTATATATAACCCAGTTACTACTCAATATTCATATTCCAATAGGACTATAAATAGAATACAACTCAACTACTATTAGAGTCTCACCCCATTAGGACTCACACTCCATTAGGAGTCCTAATCCTAATATGGCTCCAATCCTAACAAACGGGTATTATAGTCTGCCAGATCTAGAGATGTGATTTTAATTTTCTAATATAATTGAATGCTGAAGCTATGATTTTGACAAAAATTGAATTTGAAAATGGGGGACTAGCACGAATGTCACTGCCGGCAATGCTCCTTGGAGAAACGCTCCTCTAGATCTAGCAAGCAACTCTATTCACCACGATCACGACAGTCACCTCTACTGCCACACCATCCCAAGACACCTCCTGTTATCCCATGCACCAGAGCAAAACTGGACCTCCGATCATAGAGAGCATGGGAGAAAGAAGAAAGTACAATAGCAAAAGAAGAGGAAAAAGAAAGTGTTGGGAGGGATTATTTAAAGGATGAGAAAAAGTGCAAAAAAAATTGTAACTTTCTGAAATACTATGGGTATACATGTCATTTTTTAATGGATTTTATCTAGTTCTAGTGGCCAAATGATGGAAGCTACCACGTGCTATGTGAAAGAGTTATCAAATTTGTGGGGTTCATGTAATAATTACGATGTTTATAAGGTTGAGAAAGTAATTAACAAAAAATCTAATGTTACGTGATATAAAAATCTCAAGAATTAATCATGTTACGAATTACCAGAGTTATTAACATTTTCACAATTACTAAAAAAGATTTTTACCCTTAAATATCCAGATTTAAAGTTTGGGTAGATAATAGATTAAATTATATAAATAGATCATTGTAATTTGATTATAAGATTCAATAATATGAAGTAACTCATATCAATTGTTTTCAACAAATGTAACAATATAAAATTACACATACGATTGCAATTTACAAGGTTATTGTTATGGGTGTAATCGAACCAAAGGTGAGTAAACCTATCAATGCCGGTTCGGTTCATTTAGCATTTTTAAAGGTTCGGCTTCAGTTTTATTCGATTTGATAAAATATAAATGATGTTCAGGTATGATTCAGTTCGTTTAATAGTTAGATTAGTATCACTCCTGGAATCTACGTATTTTGGGATTGTTGAATGATCATAAGCATTCATTATCTCTTCATCAAGGGCTGCAAGCTTTTGTGTATATACCTTATTTGCAACATGGTGCAATATTATTTTAGGAAAAATCTCCTCTATAAATATATAAAATATGTGTTGTATTGAATTGAATCTAAGTGAACCTACCATTTCAAGTTCCGATCCATTTAAATAAACAAATCCAAACCTATATTAAGGTTCAATTTGTTTATTTTCGAACCTAATTTAAGTCGATCCTTTAGGGCCTATTCAGTAGTGGGATACGAGATTATTTAGGGGGGGTCAAGTTGTATCCCTCATTTCTTTTTGCTTCCATGGATAGGATTTGTGCATGAAATAAGGAGGGATAAAAGGTAGCTATTTGTCATTCTTTGTTCGGTTGGATAATAAGGGATGCATGATAGAATCTAATCACTTTAGATACACTTGTAAGATAACGGATAGTTATTTGTATTTTTATGGCGGAAAAGATTGATAATGGAGGGAAAAAGTTTCAAACTCCAACCCTCATGTTAACTCAAGAACTCAAATATTGACCATTTTCATAGGATGAAATTTTTTTGGGAAAAAGATAGAATGCAGGCCATGTATCCTTCAAACAAACAAACAAAGCCTTAGGCCCTGTTTGGTTGGAGAATAAGCCCTGCAATAAGGGGCCAATTCTCCTCCCAACACGGTTTCCAGTGGTACGACTATTCCCCATTATTCCATCTTATTTCACTCTTATTCATATCTTTATCCCACCTTACCTACCTTTATTTTACCTTATTCTCCTTATTCCTATCTTCCAGCCGAACAAAGAATAGACCCTTATTCACCTTATTCTCCATCCTTATTCCTGCTTATTCCCTAACCGAACGGACCCTTAAGGAATCGAACCGGAACAAGTATCTAATTCGAGGTTTTTTTTACATCCCCTTAAATGTAGTAGAAATTTCTTTTGGAAAAAAAGTTTAGGAATTACAATAGCACATTTTTGGAACTTTGGAATGGCATCCAACAGCTGAAAGACTCAGTATGCGAATAATTATAACAAAGAAAACAGCTGGCCATTAAAAGGAAGCCCATTCAATTACAGAAGGAGGGAAAAAATACAAATAAATGCCTAGTCAAGTCGTGCACATTTAGACTAAAAGTCGCATCACACACGTCATAAATTCTGTAGAAAATTGGGAATGGGAATGGGTCTTACTCGTTACTCGTTATATGAGCTTAGTGCAGATTGCGATCTCCACCCGATTCTAATCTCTCCCACCTTCCTCCCAATTCTGCACCAGTACATTATTATCAATCAACATGATGGAGAGAACGCTTCTGCTTCCACCGCCAAGTTGTACCATCTTCACCACCTCAAAGCCTCTCCCCTGCTGCCGTTGCCTTCACCTTCACCTTCTCGGTACCGCACAGTCCCTCTCCTTGTTCCTGTTGCTATGTTCCCTGCTCCCTCTCCCCACCTTCAAGGCCGAAATGCTCTCATTCGAGTACCCCGTTTTCAAGAACTCCTCGGGCATTGGTTTCATTGGCGACGTCTCTGTAGCAGCTTCTGGTAACATCGAACTAATCACCCAGAACAGGTGGAGTGTTGGACGAGCCTACTACCTGCAACCCATCCATCTCTGGAATGCCTCCACCGACGAGCTCGTCAACTTCTCCACCACATTCACGTTCGGAATCAGCTCTGCCACTGGCGACTTAGGAGGTGGTGTGGCCTTCTCCTTGTTGGAGGATCCGAATATGCCCCTGGCCTTACGAGGCGACTACCTCGGCCTTGTAAGCGACTCCAACACTCGTAGATCCACCATAGGTAGCCGCTTCGTCGCCGTCGAGTTTGACAGTTGGGAGAACCCGTGGGAGACGTTGAGGACAGAAGCTTATCCTAATAACTATAGTCACCTGGGCATCGATATCAATTCAATTGACTCGGTCGTACGTCTAAGGATGGGTAGGAATACTTTCCACCATGGCCCCGAAGGTATAGCTCAGATCTCTTACAATTCTAACACCAAGAATTTAAGTGTTTCCTTAGACTATAATCAGACTTTGTACGAGATTTCCTACCTCATTGACCTAAGACATGAGTTGCCCCCATCGGTGTACGTCGGTTTTTCCTTGACCACAGACGATTCAAATGATCCCAAGTTTATTAGCTCGTGGAGATTCGAATCTTCTAAATTGGATGCTCCTGGGAACAATACCGCACCGTCGTATAAGAAAAATAAAGGTGTTATTATTCTTGCGGCAGTTACAGCACTTTTGTTGGTTATTGTGCTTGGAGGTGTGGCATTTTTTGCAATCTGGAAGCTTAGAAGACAAGAAGCTCGTATGATGTTTGTCGCGGTCACTGTTATGCATCTGCTAATGGGGAGGGGCCGAGAAGAATTCCCTTCTAGTATCTCGTCCGAGCGACAAAGAACTTCCATGAGAAGCGGAAGCACGGCTCCGGGGGATTCAGAGGAGCCCACCATGGCTTCTTGATTGAATGGAGACGTCACGGGAGGAATCCAGCAAGGTTTAAAGGAGTTCGTCGCACAACTCATGATCATTACACACTGGAATCTGGTTCAACTGATTGGTTTGTGTCAGGAAGCACGTGAGCAGCTCCTGGTCTATGATTTCATGCCAAACGGGAGCCTGGTAATGTATTTTTAGAGAGAATGAAGTACTCCAACCCTTTGTTGAGAGGAACCTTTAGATAGATGTATTTCTTGAATTCTTCTCATTGAGCTGAATTCTCCATTTATAGCCACTAGTGGGGACCCCGCGCTGTGCATGGGAAGGTTTCTTGCCCCTTTGTATTTTGCATTTTATGTTTCAAAAACCCTCAAACAAAGTAATGTTGATTGATCTTCAGAATTACATAGAGAGATTGACGGGAGACATGCAACAAGCCTCGCCGCCAATCATTTTAGATGAAAAATCCAATTCTTCGAAATGAACATATCATGTAACTAACGATATAATTCTCCCAAGCAAAAAAGCAAACGATATAATTCTCCCAAGCAAAATACTGAGAGTGTAACAATAAGTAAGATAAAAAAGATACAATATTAGCAACAGAGAATCCTAATTACATTTGGCAATAGAAAGAGTTATGATTACATTCTTCTATTAATAGATATAAATTGGAAAACACAAATGAATATTCGCCCCATCCTTCTGGTGAGTTTTCTTCTTATCGCACTCGAAAATACATAAGATCCCATTCTTTCATCACCTAATCCTAATTCAACAATGGTTTCATGATATATATTGTGTAATGATCCTAATTCTTTCATCACCATTCAAACAATTACATGATACACATGTGTAATGATTTTATTTCTTTCATCACACTTTCACCCAAAAAATCTTTCATTTACAACTATGACATTTTTTGAATCACCACTTTACTCATTACAACAAAAAATAGACCATTGCCTTTATAACAAGCATTTGAAGGTCCTAGACACTACATCAAATCAAGCATCACCATCGGGACCAGTCTTCGCCCAAGCTCTCAACATTTTTTGGCTACAAAGGGCTACAGTTTCTATGTGATGGCATTGACACAATGTTGCTCCAGTTATCAACTATCCCATTTCCATTGTAATGCCTTTTGTTGATGTAACTAACCATCAAATATGACCTCCTGATGAATAGCTATTCACCTACCTTTATTCTTCCATTTTGTCTTTAAATTGCTAGCAAAACATATGTAAATATCAATAATTTCTATAAATTAGAATTCATGATTCATCTATAATTAGCCTCTAATTACCATACTAATCATTGTATTTAAATCCAAAATCAAAGAATAAATAAAGAAAAGAAAAATAAATGAAATATCAAAGATACCGACTAACCCTGAACTCTGAGACCAAGTCAATATTGATTAGGCCTACAAGAATAAAGTAGGGGGAGATAAGGGCCAAAGACTGAACAAAAATACCCCACAAAACCCCAATTCAATTACATGTATATAACTCATACTTATATTATTTTATTTCACGCTTTATACACCTCAAATAAATAAGTTTTCAGCATGAAACATGTACATAAAAATACATAAAAAATTAAAAATAATTGCACATAAAAATAATACATAGTTTAACTGGGACACACAGATGAAAAAAATCATAAACTGAACTTCACATATCAATATCTTCTCCATATAAACTCAAAATTCACCAAACTCACCTCCATTATATTTAAAATCAAATTATCTATCTAATGATGTGATTTCATTATAAATAAAGTTAAGATGAAAAAGTTAGCTTTTGGGTTCCGGTTGTACTTTATATCTATATATTTTGTTCTTTATACTTTTACTCTTCTTATATTTTTAAATAATTGTATATATTATATAAATAAATTAAAAATATAAATACAAAATAAAATAATTGAAAAGATAGTAAAATAAATAATTCCTTAAAAATATATATGTATATTATACCTACAATGTATATATATATGATTATTTATATATGGACATAAAGTAAACAAAACAAAATAAAAATATGTAAATATGTATTCAATGATATAATAAATATATAAAATATGTAAACAAGGTAATAAATATTAAAAATACAAAACAAATATAAAATACCTAAAATACATGTAAATATACTTATATGTATACATGTAAATATTAATATCCTACAAATATGGTTGTAAAAATAAATAAAAAGATCCGTAAAATAGTTTGAAAATAAGAAATATTTTTTATGTTTTGAGTTTTAATTAATAAATTCATTTAATATTAATTTTTGAATTAATAAAACATTTAGTTTTATTTTTTCCTCATATGTTCCTACGTGACCATTGAGGCACCTCCCTTCATTATATCCGACCCTATCAGAATGCATGACCACCCATTTCCCTCAATTATTCATGTCTGATCCAAAGCCCGATGCACTACGATTCTCCACGCAATCTCCTCTCATAAGTATGGTCAATCACGCCCTATCTTGTGCATTGATAAGCAAACGTCGAATCAATCAGAAACCCTAGATCATGAGACCCCCTTGTTTCGGATATAAGAACACCTGTTGAACCTTCAATTTAATTTTAATTGTCCTACGATCCACCATAACCCCTGAAATCAGAAGTTAGAGTGACTCCCTTGTGACAAGAGACGAGTCCTACTAATTCCAGGCGTGGTGAAGGAGAACAAAGGGAGATTCACTCCTCGTCGGAGCTCTTCCAAGCTAACTTTGCTCCCTACCAATCCGAGCAGGTAAGTCATTCTATCTTTAGCATTTTAGTCACATTTTCATTCTAGTGGCTTATTTTTAGCTTAGTTTTTTTCAATTGCATCTCTATCAACCAAAATAAAAAAAGGTTAGCACGTCAGATCACTGGGCTCTGGTCCTCTTTTTATCGTCTACGACCATCGTTACACCTCGCTGGCCATCCCGTCATCTTCCTCATCATGTTCTCCACCTCCAGATCACATTCCCTCCCTCGATCTTGCACAGATCGAGGTTCATTGACCTCCCATCCACTACATCATTGGTAGTCCAACCACCTCCATCCATTTTGCCCCTTTTCAGCTCACCATTAGGTCGAGGGGAATCACCCTTGAGCCTTGATTGTTTGGGTGTAGGTCTGAGGCCCTACACACCCCATATGGGGGGTGAATCGAATCCCACTTTCAGTTCAAGGTCTCCTACTTTCCTCAAGCTCCATGCCTCTCATCAACAAGGCATGGATCCCATTGAAGCATATAGCCGCTGCAGAAAAATCCCATGGGAATTTTTCCCCTTTCTAAGCTCATGAGGATGTTGGACGAAGGAGATTCCTTGTATCGAAGCTCGCCATGGCGAAGCTTCCTCCCTATTCTTCCAAAGCACTCCGCCATCGTTCAATCAGGAACAACTCTCCAGGTTCAACAACAATCACACTAGGAAGCCCTTTGCATCCATCAGATTAAGCACCGAGATCTAATCTCAGTCCTTCATTGTTGAAGTGGTACATGTTGATCTGAACCGTCCACGTATTTAAGTAAAGCACGGAGCATCGTCCGTTGGTGTGCATTGAGGGGGTAATATCGCCTATCATCCTCTGACTTTTTGGCTTTTATTTTAGTACTGCAAATATAATCAGTAGTGTATATTTTATTGTATATTTTGCAAAATCAAACCTAAGCTTTCATCTATTTATAATGCAGCCCAGTCCACGTCACCTCACGTGGGCTCCCACATGAGGCGTGATGTGCAGAAGTTTTTCGAGTTTTAATTTAAATAATATTAGAAGGTGAATAGCCTCGTGGCAAACCGAAAATTCCTGAATCAAAAATTTCTTATTATAAAGAGATAATATGCTAATTATTATTAACCTGGTATAGTTCCTAGGGTCATACACAAGGAGGCAAATGTTTTTACAAGGGTTATTAATTATGAAAATTGGTAAAGAATTTTAATTTCTTTTTTCTTATTTTTAGTTCATTTTTAATGAATTTTATGAATTTTTTATGATTTTAATAAATTTTATATTTTTTGATTAATTTTTAATTGATTTTAATTTTGCAAAATTTTATATATAATTTATTTTAAAAATCAATTTATAAATATAAACTATACAAAGTGAAAAGAAACATTTTTATACTTTCAAATTATATCAAAAATATTTAAAAAATGAAATAAAATATTTTTTGAGTTTTATCGAATTTTTCATAATTTTAGTGATTTTTATAGTCTTTTTTATTTTTATGGACTTTTTTACTGATTTATTTATAGGTATAATATATTTATAACTTATTTAAATACATATTTATATATTTTTATTATATTTTTGTGAGCTTATTTATGTACTTAAAGAATTATGCATACATATTATATAGGTATATTATAAGTATGTTTACCTATATATTAAAGTACATTATTTTTTAATGTATTTATAATGGTTTTTATTTTAATTTTATTATGTACACTATTTTAAATAATATTTATAAATTTGTAAAAATATAAGAAAGTAAATTTAGAAGGAATAAATATATTTGAATATTATATACAAGTATATTGCATAATGAGGGCTCAAAACCTAACTTTTGCATCCTAACTCCAAACTAAATGAAATCACCTTCATTAGATGGCTAATTTTTTATGAACAATAAAGGTGAGATGGGTTTGGTGAATTTTGAGTTTGTATGAAGAAGATACGGTCTGCAAAGGTTTCTTTACTCGTTTCTATTTTGTGTGTCTCGTGTATGTTATACATTATTTTTGAATAAAATAATATTTTTATTTTTCTTTATTTTGTTATGTACAAGTTTCGTGTTCAAAGTTTATTGATTTGAGCTATAAAAATAGTAGAATAAAAAATGACCTAAATTGTAATTATTGGCCTATAAAAATTAGGGTTTCTGTGTTGTATTTTATGTACAATTGGTCGCCCCATCTCCCCCTACTTCATTCCTCGTCGACCAAATCATCATCATTTATGGGTCTTGGGGGCTAGGGTCGCTCAATGTCTTTGACCCTTTATTATTTTTCTTTTCTTCTCTTTATTCTTTTATTTTAACACAAAAACAATATTTTATGTAGTATATTGTACAGTATTTTATGTGATTTATTGAGTGTTTATTTTCATAAATTGATGATATATACATGAATTTAGCTTGGGATTTAAGGCCAAAATGTAAGAATAAAGGTGATGAAATGGAGATTCATCATTGGGTGCCTGGATCGGACGGCAACTGTAGGATCTGGAGCGTGGGCTCCTTCAGACGGTGTAGTATCATTCCCTAAGAACTGGGAAGAATATGTGTGTGTTCTTCCTCGATCGCAGATTTCTCAAGCCACAGACCTTCCAAGCTGTTAAAGGGCTCTAGGTGTTCCAGCTTTAGATCAACAACTGGTGGTATCATCAAAGATGCCTAGGACCCATAGTTAGGGTCCTAGAAGGTCGGGAAAGCTTAACCACATGGGAGAGGAGACCTGAGCGTGATTGTCCCTCAAATGGGCCCATTTTCTCCAAATACCTACAAGGTTAGCATGCGAAATCACATATGAAGATATTCAGGCATTTATTTAGCAAAATGAATGGAGGTGGAGGCGAGGCGACGATGCTCCGATGTGTTGCAGAGGAGGAGCATTGATTCGTTGATCAAGTTGGGATCAGGTTGGCTCAGTGGGTCAAAAAGATGTAGAAGCGATTGGGGAAGCTAATGGGGTGGTCGATGGAGTTGGAGTACGTCTAGAATAGTAGACAGTGGCTGGAGTTTCTAAAGCATTCGTGAACGCTATATCTAGGATCTACACTACTGCAATGATCAAAATGTGAAACAAAATGCAAGAATGAAATGCAAGATAAAAATGCAATAATAAAAGCTTAAACTATTAGCTCAGACTTGACCCGAATCAAGGAGCAGAGGACATCACCGGTGCAAGCTTCAGCAATGGGGATCGTCCCATCCACAACCTCACATGCGCTACAGACCACTTGCAGAGCGATCTGCCACCAAGCTCAATGAGATTGTGCCATGGACTGAGGGTTCCAATCGATGAAGGAGATACAAAAAACAAAAATGGGGCAAGGATGTAGTTTTATACAGGAGAGGCTAGAGCGATATTGCGAAGAATCTACGGATCGGAAGGATGTATGTACACCGATCCTTAGGTCATGACGAGATGACTGATCGAAGGATGGAGAGATTCGATGAAGGAATAAATCCTTCTCGATCTATGGATCATACCCAAAAATTGGGTGAAGTCATGGGTGTAGGAAGAATAGTGTGTGTCAGAAGGAGGGAGGAGGGTAGGATGTATAGTTGCCTTACGTTAACGAAGAACACACCCTTACTGGGTCACCTAAGCATGCTACATGATAAAACTGGGGATAATTCCATTAATAAATAGATTAAAAATAATAATTGATTTTATTAATTTTTTTATCATAACATGAAAAATACTTATTATTTTATGCAGTATTTTATTATGATTTTATTTGTTTTTAAAGTTAATTTATTAGCTATTAGTTTGTACATGTATAATTATAGGTATATTTACCAATATATGATGTACTTTATTTTTATTTTGTATTTTAAGTTTTATTATTTTATATATTTTTTATATTGATAACTTATTTAAATACACATTAAGATATTTTTATTGTATTTTTATTAGTTTAATTATATGCTTAAATAATTAGGTATATTTATTATATAGGTACTTTATAGGTATAATTCATCTATATATTGAAGTAAACTATTATTTTAATATATTTTTAATGCTTTTATTCTCAGTTTATTTGATACATAAAATTTAAATAATATTTACACATTTTTTAAAATATAAGAAACTTAAAAATATAAAGAATAAATATAATGAATATCTTATATAGGTATATTGCACAATGAGGGCCCCAAAGCCAACTTTTTGCATATTAACTCCAAATTGAATGAAACTACCTTCATTAAATACGTATTTTTTATGAACAATCAAGGTGAGTTTGGTGAATTTTGGATCTGTATGGAGAAGATACACGCCTGCAAAGTTTTCTTTACGGCTTTTTGATTAATGACCTGCCGACTAGGGTTAAGTATGAACAATCAGCAAGGGTCGTTGTGACCCCAGTCAACAAGTCAGATCAACAAGAAAAATAAAGACTACACAAATAAAACAAGCAAGCACAAAAATCATTATTAGCGGTCTCTGCTATTTATTTAACCTGGTATAGCGACCGGGGTCGAACTCAAGGAGCACAGAAATGTACGAAGTAGTCGGAAATCAGATGAATAAAACATATTTTTTTATTTTTAATATGCAATTTTTTTATATTTTCAAAATGAGAAAACAAATAAAAAGAACATGGCAAAAACAAGCTCTAACAATTTTTATTAAGATTAATCGGGTTCTCATATTATTGGGGCAATATTGGATTGTGCATAGCGAGTTGTATTCCTGTTGACAGTTGGTTCAATTAACAATGGGTCAACATCACCTTAGGGGTGGTAGGCCCAGGTGTTAAAGACCAAATTGGGAAATACAAGTTGGACTTGCAAAGCGAAATGTGTTCCTGCTTCTCTTTATTAGAGTTACAGGTTCTCATATTATTGGGATGTGACAAAGATAAAGAGGAGATCCCAGATCTTGCTAGAGATATAGCGGTAAGTATATCTTTTACTTTGAAAGTAATCAAGGGAATGAACCTTCAAAGTTGATGAAGCAAGATAAATTTGATTAAAAATACCTTAATCAAATATTTGTAATTGAATATATAATTATTTATATATTCTAATATAGTGCTTTCTTTTTTTCAGAATATGAAGTCCATGAACCCACTTAGAAAGCTTCTAAAGGTCAATCAACTGATCGGACCAAATTATTCGGATTGGATCCAAAATTTGGATCTTGTCCTTTCTGCTGAGCGCATCTCCTATGTGCTATCAAAGGACAAGCACACAAACCCTAAGACTCGGGATGAAATCTCTTTTAATGATAAATATGATGAAGATCATAATCTGATAAGATGTTATATTCTGAGTTCATTGTCCAATGTGCTTCAGAAGCAGCATGTGGAAATGAGCACTTGCCAAGAGATCATGTTGAATCTAAAAGATATGTTCAGTGACGTAAACCGCATACAGTGTTACAATATAATTAGAGAACTTATTCGTTGCAAGATGCAGGAAGGGACCTCTGTCAGAGAACATGTGCTCAAAATGTTTGGGTACCTCTCTGAGCTGGAAACCCTGGGAGCTGACATGGACGCAGACATGCAAGTTGACTTCATTCTGTTGTCGTCCCTAAGTCTTTCAACAACTTTGTGGTTACATACCACATGAGCAAAATTGATAGCAGTAACGCTGGGTTATTAGCTGCATTAAAGTCCGCTGAGGACGTAATGAAGAAGGATAGCCCCTCTGGAAGTGCAATGGTTGTACATGTCAAAGGGAAGTGCGATCGGAAGCATGGTTCTCGGAAGGATCCGGCCCAGAAGAGAAAGAAGAAGAGTTAAGGAGTTGGCTCATCTACTAATGCATCCACTCTAATAGCATCAAAGAAAAATGATGTATGTCATCACTGCAAGAAGCCAGGGCACTGGAAGTGCAATTGTCTGGATTACCTGAAGTCCGTCGACAAAGGTAAAGCCCCAACAGATATGAAATCTACTTTCATCATTGAAACCAGTTTTCTCGTTGGACGAGAAGGAAGTTTGATTATAGATTCTGGTGCTTATGTTCATATATGCAATTTATTGCATTTGTTTAAGGAAACTAAGAGTCTTGATGAAGGGGAGATAGTCATCCAGATGGGATCTGATGCAAGTATTGCAGCAGTCGCCGTCGGGACCTGCCGACTATCATTATCTAGTGAAAGAGTCCTAGTACTTAAAGAGTGTCTTTATGTACCCAAAGTTTGAAGGAATTTAATATCTGTGTCTAAGCTTGTTAGAAGTGGATATTCACTCCTTTCTGTAATAAAGTAGTCATAAGTCATTATGATAAATATATTGCGGATGGTGTTTTGACTTCTGTTGGACTCTATGAATTGTGCATTGATGAACACATCATGAATGTTACTACCACTAAGAAAAACCCTAAAAGGTCCAGGGAGAATAGAAATCATTCAAACATGATTTGGCGTCAAAGGCTTGGTCATTTATCTATTGATAGTATCAATAGATTGATAAAGGATGGATCCTTAGATTTTCTAAAGGTTCATCCTTTGCCTACCTGCGAACATTGTATAAGAGAAAAAATGACTATGATGCCTTTTAGTAATAAGGTTACAAGATGCGAAGGTATTCTTGACCTTATACATACTGATGTATGTGGTCCTTTCAGTACCACAACCCGAAATGGATATCGATATTACTTGACGTTTATTGATGACCATTCGCAGTACGGTTTTATCTTCCTATTGTGTCATAAATCTGAAACCTTTGAAAAGTTCAAAGAGTTCAAGGCTTTGGTTGATAACCAAACCGATAGGAAGATTAAACGAATTCGATCTGACCGATGCGGTGAGTACCTCTCAGATGAATTCAAGGAATACCTTAAAGAGAATGGAATTATCTCAAATCTCACTCCTCCTGGAACCCCCCAACTTAATGGTGTTGCTGAAAGACGCGACAGGACCATCATGGATATGGTTCGTTCAATGATGAGCAAAGCACATTTACCACTTAGTTTCTGGGGATATGCAGTAGAGACTGCAATATATATCCTAAACAAGATTCCTAGCAAATCTGTGCGTAAGACTCCTCATGAGCTATGGTATGGAACTAAATCAAGTATTAATCACTTAAGGGTTTGGGGTTGCTTGATTCATGTGAAGAACATAGATGCAAGTAAGCTAGAATCTCGCACTAGAGAGTGCTACTTCATTGGATATGTTAAAGATGGTATTGGATATCAGCTTTATGACCTTGAGACCCAAAAAGTTTTCGTGTCTAGAGATGTTAGATTTCTGGAGGATGACTTCCTTAAAGGTCAAGACAAAAATGAAGTATAGGAACTCATAGAATTCCTTGAGGACTTTGAGTTGCCTGAACCAGATACTGAAGAGATAAATAAAGATGAAACACCCATACCTCTTCGAAGAAGTTCGAGGGTGGTTGCACCACCTGAAAGGTATAGATTCCATGTGTCAGGAGAGACTGACAGTGATCCTACTTCATTTGATGAAGCACTCGCAGATCATGACATGGATAGATGGATGTTAGCAATGAAGTTAGAGATTGACTCCATGCATAAGAATGGTGTATGGACCCTAGAAGATCCACCTGAAGGGGTAAAACCTATAGGGTGTAAATGGATCTTCAAGAGGAAAAGGGGACCTGATGGGAAAGTAGAGACTTTCAAGGCACGGCTCGTGGCCAAAGGCTACACACAGAGAGAAGGCATCGACTACAGACATTCTCTCCTGTGGCTATGCTTAAGTCCATCAGGACACTGCTAGCTTTAGATGCATCTCTTGACTACGACATCTGGCAGATGGACATCAAGACATCTTTTCTTAATGGATACCTGATAATCGGGGAGATCGAGGGTCGTACGGTTTCTCAAGGCGAAACCGCAGTCGGTGTATTGACCGCTCAACAATCCCTAATTAATCAACAATTAATCCCACAATCAGATATCAAGCAATGACAAACAAAGGTGGAGTTAAAATTTATTATTAACTCTACATAAAAGATGTATAGGTGGAAGTATGTAGAGGTCGAACTCAGGAAGCAAGGCAGGATAGATCAAGCAAGTGCAAAAATTTGAATGTGATTAAGTGTCTACAAGCATACAATTTTTTGTGGGTTTTTAATTTTTAATTATTTTTTATTTAATTTTTAATTTTGTATTTTTGCTTTTTTAATTTCTGATTTTATACTTTCTTTTTATATTCTATATTTTTTATATTTTCTTTTTCAAAAACTAGAATATAAACAAAGTAAGAAAAAGGAAGATAGGGTATTTATAAAAATAAGGAAAAATGCTCAAAAATCAGAAAATAAGATATTTTTGGTTTTTTTATATTTTTTGTGGTGTTTTTTTATTTTTGAGGATTTTTTAGAATATTTTTGGTATTTTTAAAAGTCAAAATATAAGAAAATAGTGAATTAGCTACTGGCCGAAATTAAAATGGGAATAAAAAATAGTAAACAGTAACAAAATTTTCCCAAATTAATTTTAAAATAAAGATAATAAAATAGAGAAACTACAGGACCTGAGTTTGTATTTTTAGGAATTTACTAGGATTTTTTAGATTTTTATGAAGTTTTTAGGGATTTTTTAATTTGTAAGGTTTTTTTTTTGAAATTTTTAATGATTTTTGGATAGTAATTTAAAGACACTAATAGACAAAATATAATTTTTTTTGAATTTTTCAAAAAGGTTTGATATTTTTTGTGTATTTTCTAATGTAAACAGTAGCTAAAATGCATGTTTTTTTAGTAAGTATTAAAATGCGATAAAAATGAAAAATAAAAATATAGCGTGAATGAGCAAGTAAACAGGAGCCTATGGTATTTTTTGGTAATTTTTCGAGTTAAAATGATGCACTAAATAAATGTAAACATCTAATAAAAATCACACGGTTGGCAAGGGCATAAGTGCAAATAGACAAAAGTTCCAGGGCCTAAGTGCAATTTTTAAACAAAATATAATATTGAATATTGCATTTAATGGACCAAATACAAATGTCAAAATCCGTAGGGGCACACCTGCAAATGACCCAACTAAGCGCGAGACTAGCACGCGCATGGGAAGGGTATAAATGTAAAATACAAAACTCCCTGGGGGTAAGATGCAACTTACCCAAAACTATTACACTTAATAGAAAAGTTCTTGGACTAAATCTAAATATCTAAACCTGCAGGGGGTCCAGTGCAAAATTACCACACCTCACGTGCACAGATCACGTGAGGTGATGTGGATTGGACTGAAATGTAAATAAACAAAGTTCAGGGGCCCAGATGCAATTATTACAAAAATATTTAAATTGCAAATGAAAGTTTAAGGACTAAATGAAAATTACAAAAATGGTGGGGGAAAATGTGCAAAATACCCACGCCTAAAGCCTCGTGCACGATCCGACGACTGATACGCATCCACTTGCCACGTGTCGACTCCTCCTCACACGATGACGCTTCACGTTGGACGGCGATGATTAGATCCTCGGCTGAAGATATGACGGTGGGGGGCTTGGCACGATCCAACGGCTACTGGGCGATCTGGAGCTCTGCCTTGTTCCAACGGCTCCGAAGACCGGAGCAAGAACAGCGGAGGAGCGCCGGCGAGGCGACTTTCTTCGAGCTCCTCCTCCTTCTCCGGCGAACTTCTGGGCTTCAAAAGGAGGTTGGAGGCTCCTGGTGGTTGGGGCTATCTCCTGGGAGCTTCAAAAGACCTCGGCGACGGCCGAGGCTCGCGATGGAGGCCGGCGGAGCTGGAGAGCTCCACGGAGCTCCGGCGAGGCGCAAAAGTGCTCCCAGGCTCGAGTCAACAAGCCTTGACCTGCAAAAAGTTGTGAGAGGACCCAGGGCAAAGTGCCTGGGTCCCGCGGTGGTGGAATGGTGGCGCGAAACGATGTGAAGAGGCTCGGCCGGAGGAGCGCTCCGACGAGGTGGCCGATTGGGCGATTTAATCGATGGAACGTGAAATTTCTTTGGGGCTTTTGATCCTAAGACTACGGCAAGTAAAATGCAAAAGAAAAGAAGGGAAAAGGGGGCTGCCTCGACGGTGGAACACCGGAGGGAAGTATACCTCGACCGCCGGCGAAGGGGGAGGTGGTGGAGCCGCCTCGAGCTTTGCTCGACCCGCCTGAGACACGCCGAAGGGAGCTGACACCTCCCTTGACCGATTAGGCAACAAAAGGGGAGTGTAGCTATGGAGTGAGGGGTTCAAAATTCAAAAGGAAGAAGAGGCTCCATTTTATGGGGTTTGACTCTGTGACTTGGGTGCTTCAAAGATCGAGAGGAAATGCCTCGCACAGCGATCCAAAGTCAAAGATTTTCCTTGGGCGTGAATCACTAGTACCCGAGGAGCAAAAATGCAGAAGAACGCGACATGAAAGGAGGAACGGGGTGGTCTCCAAAATTCGTCAAACAAGGGGCGAAAACCAAGGTCTGACAGGCGCCAAGGAGGAAGGTCAGACTGTTTACCTTGGTCAACAGTCCAGACCACCTGGTTGGTCCACGTGGACCAACCAGGAAAAACCTCCTGAAAATACCTTTAAAATGATTTTAAAATAGTAAATGGTTTATTTAATTTTCAGTTATTTAATAAAAAGTGTTTATTATTTTATAAACTATTTTATTATGATTTTTAATTATTTTTATGAGGTGTAATTTTACAAGTTGTCTTTTTAGACCTATGTAGGTAAATATACCTATATATTTTAATATTTTATTTTTATTTTGTGTTCTTAATTTATTTATTTTTGTTTATTATTTTATAAATTTATAAAATACTTTTATACACTTAATTATCTTTTTATTTTATTTTTCTGATGTGTTTTGTACATTTAATAAAATAGAAATATAAATTATACAGGTTTGTATATAGGTATTTTACCTATGTCTTTTGTATACAAGCATTTTATTTTATTTTCTTTAGGTTGTTATTCGGATTTTAATAAACAAATACATTATAAATAATATTTACAAAATTATAAAAATATAAAAATACAAAAATAATGAATAATAAATAAAATGACTATTTTAATCTGTACAAGTATGCAATAGGGGTCCAAAACACAACTTTCAAACTGTAGCTCCGCCAAATGCGAAACTACCGCCATTAAATAGCTTATTTTAAATTATATACAATTAAAGGTGAATTTGATGCATTTGGAGTTTTCATTTGTGAGATACAGGTCTGGGAAGTTGGGATTCTGGATTTTTATTCAGACCATAACTTTTTATCTGTACATTATTTTTGAGTGAAATCAATTTTGTATTTTTCTTTATTTAATTATCTATAACTTTCATGTACAAAGTTTCTTTATTTGATGTACAAAAAGTAGAACCAAAAATAGGTCCCAAAAAGAATAAAGAATGAAGGAATTTTATTGTATTTTAGGCCCTTATCTCCCCCTACTTTATTCTTGTCGACCTATTCATCACGATGCCTAGGTCTCGAGGTTTTGGGTCATAAAATATTTACAATATTTTATCCTTTTTCTTTTCTTTTATTTATTCTATAATTTTGGCTTTAATTACAGTATTTTATACACTATTTACATGTACATGCATGAATGCTAAGATACTGGAATTAATGATATTTTCACGCATTTACTAGGATTTTTGAGGCCAAAATGATAGAATAAAGATGATGAAATGTGGATTCATCAATACCTCGAGGAGGATATCTATATGGAGCAACCCTAAGGCTTCATAACCGAGGAAGGAAAAATATGCAAGCTAAATAAATCCATCTATGGGCTCAAACAAGCTTCTCGTAGCTGGAACATCAGATTTGACGAAACCATAAAGAGTTATGATTTTGTGCAAAATCCTGATGAACCTTGTGTGTAAAAGAATCTTAATGGGAGCGCCATTGTGTTCATTGCTCTTTACGTAGATGACATTCTTATCATTGGGAATGATACAGGGATGATGACCAGTGTTAAGATTTAGCTATCTCATACCTTCAAGATGAAAGATCTTGGAGAAGCCTCTAACATCTTAGGCATGAAGCTGTTCAGAAACCGAGAAAAGAGGATGTTGGGATTATCACAACATGGGTACATTAAGAAGATTCTTGAACAATTTGGTATGGATAGTTCTAAGAAAGATTTCCTCCCTTGTTTCATGGTATTCACCTGTCTAAAGGGATGGCTCCTCAAACTGTTGAGGAAAAGAAGGCCATGGTTGGATGCCCCTATGCATCAACAGTAGGAAGCTTAATGTACGTCATGATGTGTACTAGGCCATATATCTGCCATGCAGTGGGAGTGGTAAGTCGTTACCAGTCCTGCTATGCAGAAAAACACTGGAATGCAGTGAAGAACATATTCAAGTATCTAAGACAGACGTAAGATTACATCTTGGTCTATGGAGATGGTAATCTCCAAGTCTTGGGATACACAGATTCAGACTTCTAGTCGGATATTGATGATCGAAAGTCGACATCAGGGTTTGTGTTCTTGTTGAATAGTGGTGATGTGAGCTGGAGAAGCAAGAAGCAGGACACTACAGCAGATTCAACAACAGAAGCTGAATACATTGATGCATCAGATGCTGCAAAGGAGGCGGTGTGGTTGCGCAAGTTCATCCAGGAACTTGGCGTAGTTTCCTCTGATACTCCCATCACGTTACATTGCGATAACTCGGGAGCCATTGCCCAGGCGAAGGAACTCAGATGGCATCAAAAGAGCAAGCACGTGGAAAGGAAATACCACATCATTCGGGAGATACAAAAGCGTGGTGATATCATCATCACCAAGGTGGCCTCTGCCGACAACGTTGCTGATCCCCTTACCAAACCTCTGACACAGTAGGTTTTCGACCAGCATGTAATGAGTATGGGTTTAAGGATTATTCCAGAATGGTTCTGAGGGCTATTGGGAGATTGTTAGCAATGTGAGCACAAGGTGAACCATTCCAACAATAAATGTTATTGTAATGTTTGATTTATTAATAAAAGTTATTGATTTGTTTTCACTCCCTTTATGAGATTAAGTGAATGAATGCACTATAAGGTCCCTCTGTACAATAAGGGTTATGTACCATGGCCTTCATAATAATCATACAGCTGATGATTCAGTAATAGAATCCTAGAGGCTGGTGTTTGGATGAATATCTAAGGAGTTAGATTGAGGACTCATCAAACACTATCAAATGATTGTTAAGTGATCATCTCCAGCCTGAGTAGGAGATGGCAATCCTATCTCATATAGGCTGATATCTGCCCGACCTCTTGATGCAGGTCCTCTGCAAAGGAATAGAGATTCGAATGTATCAAATTAGTTGGGTCAAAGGGTTGACTTAACGAGATCGTGAAAACCAAAAGTCCTATGCCGAATACTGTCACGATATAGGCACACATCCTCTGACTGGAGACAGATGTATTGTTATATGTATGAATATGTACATTTGGCAGACCAATAGGTTGATGACCTAACCAAGGTCTATACACCAGCGAGCTATTGTGCATGTAAGGGCATATGAGCGATACGATCGCTCAAAGGGATCATATAAGTTCAATTCTTAACCAGAAGACATGAGCTCACTCATGAGATATTGGGACCGATCAAATTCCACGCATGGTCATCATGCTTTAGAAGCATGACACAAATTTGAAGGTATGATATATGCTTTTGGAAAGCATATGATCAATACAAAATCCAATGACCAAGATTGAGAAACTTGATGATGAAACCCTGAAGATGACAGTATATAATTGATCTATATCTTCGGGTTGATCACAGGTCATCCAGTATGCAGGATGTACAGGTATTACGAATACCTGAGGGTGATGTGATCATAATCAATTGTATAACCATGATGGTTCCATTCTGAGGGAGTGATGAAACAGGTCTGGATTTTAGTGACTCCTCTCAGTAGAGAAGTAATCTGATCTCGGTCCAAGTGTTGGACATTGATCTGAATGAGATTCAGATGCAATGAGAAGATTAGATTTGCGGCCTTGATTAAATCAAGCATCTATGAGAGATATGTGAGATCTGGATTTGAGATGTGATCTCAATATCCAAGTCACTATACGTGGAACAATACCATCGTCATATCCTTATCTCCAAGTATCTGCGGAGAAAGCGCATTATTCTTGAAAGAGTTCAAGAATAATTCCACATTTGAATTATATCTAAGCATTGAGAAATGGATAATTAAATATGATTTAGTTATCATGAGTAATGTGAATTTGATTCACATTTTATGAATGCATGAGAATGATTATCCAATGTAAATAAATGTGATTTAATTAATGTGGATATGGATAATGTGGATAGCACTATCCAATTATCCATGTATATTATAAATACGATTTATAATATATATTAGAGAGAGACTTGTGTGATTTATATTTGTTGATTAATTGTTAATGTGAATTGATTCACATTGAATGATTAATTGAAAATATAATTACATTTTATTTTGGGTTGTGAATGAGATTCACATAATTTCAATGGCTTGGTTAATATTTTCCACAAGATAATTTGGAATTATTTTTGTGAGAAATTATTTTCGACAAGAGTCATAGGAGATATCATGAGATAATGAGATCTCATGATATTTTGGAGAGATAGACACATTCCTCCCAAGAGGAATAGACGGCTACAACTCTCCATGTGGAGAGGAGTAGCCGTCCCCTCTATTTTAGGGATGGATGTTGGTCTTCTCTTTATTCTATCTCTAGTCAAATGTGATTTAATTTGAGATTAATTATATTGATTTATCAATATAAGTTAATTTAAATTGAATCACTTAATGTTGTGATTTTACAACAATATCTTAGCCATTGAAAGAAACACAAATCAACCTCATCCATTGATTATGTGTTCTCCATGGATTGGGATCCATGAACTCCCAAAACCCTATATAAGAAGAGGCATGCCTTGCTCTTCGAGTGCACACACCATCTTGACGAAGTCTCTCTCTCTCTCTCTTCCTCTCATTCTCATGCATACTCCATCTCTTCTCTCTTTGGGTGATCGTCCACTCTCATAAGGAGAAGATCATCTTCTTCGTTGTGCCTGCTTCGACGACTCTTGGATCTCCGTCTTCTTTGATGCATGGCGCTCGTGAAGAAGGCGTTCGATCTCGTGGGACGAGATCAGGAGATCCATCGCTTGGATCAACAACTAGGGTTGCGAGAAGCACGCGATTAATCCCCACGCTCGCAAGCGTCTCCTCCGACGGATCGGACTTGAGACAGGAGGTCTCTTCTCTTAGAGGATCGATCACAACCACGCTCCAAGAGGTATTCCTATATATTGTATGTGGTTAGATGAAACAATCCGAGAAATGTTCTAGGATCATGTGGTTTCATCGTAGAAAATTTTTTAAAATTCCGCTGCACCGAGCAACTAGTGCGACTAGTCGCTCTTCATCGTATACGATACAATACTCATGCTTCCGTGATGCGCTTAAGGATAATCCCATATCCTTCAGTTAGTTATTAATTCCATTTCCCAAAAAGGTTCTGCCAAACTAATAATCCAAAGGTCTAACCAAGCTTCATACTCTAATTTTATAAAGATAAGTTTAATAATCAATATTGTTCTTTACTTTTTCTTTTCTTTATTTCTTTTTCACTTCTTCTTTGAATAAGTGTTTTCTAGGAGACTAGCAAAGATAAAGTATAGGAGAATGATTAATCCATAATTCACATTCTTTATTCTATTATTTTAGCCAAATTCCCTATGCAAAATACATGTATATATACAATAAATTAGCGTTGTGCATGCTTTTGTTAATATTGTATATTTAACATTCTTTTTAACCAAAATAAAAGAATAAAGAGGAAAAGAAAAAGAAAGGCAATAAAATAAGGATGTACTTAGGCAATAAATGCAGACTGACCTGAACCATGATAGAAGGTCAAGTATCGACCTGATCGACAAGGAATAGAGTAGGAAGAGATAGGGTCCGTATTCATTCTGTATATATTCATTACTATTCATCTTGTATGTGTGTATATATATATCATTCACTTATTTTATTTATTAATAAAAAATTCTCATAAATAACTTATTCTCCTAATAAAACTTGAAAAATAAAAATGAGTTTTAAATCATAAAAATTAAATTGTGTTGTACAATACATATACTTGTATATATGTATTAATTTATCTATTTCTTTTGTACATAAATTGTATATATGAACACTTGTACATATTTTTAATAATTATATAAAATTAAAAAAAATTAAGAATATACAAAATAAACTAAAAATAGAATCAAGTGTCCATTGTATCATAGAACCAAGTGTATACATTGTATATAATTCTAATTAACACTTGTAATTAACCTATAAAAATCAAATGAAAATATTTTTACACAGTTTAAACTATTGTTTAAAGGAATTTTTACCCGGCAGACCCTATAATCTTTTCCAATTACCTCTATAACCTTTGAAACATCCTAATTCCTCCCTCGACCCTGTAAACTTCCTAACCCTTACCCTGCAGACCCTGTGGTTAACCTCCGTTCTTTTACCCGTTAAAATTAACCGGATTCCGTTATGTTATTTTATATTATACCCATTTTGTTTATTGAATTTACATTTGAGTGTCACTCCATCATCCATGCCCCCCCAGGTCCCTACTCCCCCCCTCCCCCGGCGATGCTGCTACCCCCGCCGCCCAAGCTCGCTGCTCCCCCCCTCCTCCCTGCGATGCTGCTACCCCGCCGCCCAAGCTCGCTGCTCTCCCCAGCGATGCTCCCCTCCCCCTGGACCCCGATTCCCGCGGCGATGCTGCTCAAGCTCCCTACTCCCTGCCCAACCCCCCTTCCCCCGGAACCCATCGCCCCCCCCCTCCCCCCGGCGGAGCTCCCTGGTCCCTGCCACCACCCCCCCCCCCCCCCACCCACCCCGCCCCGGTCCCTTTTCCCCCATGGAGCCTTCCCCCCCCCCCCCCCCCCCCCGCGGCGGCGATGCTGCTGCTCCCCCCCCCCCCCCCGTCGCCCAAGCTCCCTGCCCATCCCCAACCTCCCCACCCCCCTCCCCCGACCGCTGCTCCCTGCCCACCCCCCCCCCCCTCCCTCGACCGCTGCTCCCTGCCCCCCCCAACCCCGATGGAGCAACCCCCCTCCCCCACCGCGGCGATGCTGTTGCTCCCCCCTGCCCCAGCCGCCGCTCCCCCCGCCGCCCAAGCTTCTGCATCCAAATCAATCGGCAAGAACCCTCACGTGTAATTTGCAAGGATTTTTTCCTATTCTTTTTTGGGATATTTACCCAGCAGACCCTGAAATCTTTCTAAATTACCTCTACAACCTTTGAAACATCGATATTCCTCCCTCGACCCCGTAATCTTGCTCCGTTTTATCCCATGAACCCTACCGTTAAATTGACACATCTACAGTTAACTTCTTTGAGTTAGAAACAAGTTAATCTAACCCATCCATGATCGGATGGCTAGAAGTTAATCAGCCCTTCACGTGTTGCCCCCTTTATCCTTCCACCGTCCCTTTCCTCTTTGGGCGACGCCACTGCCTGTCCTCCTCCATGGATCTCGACCACCCTCCATTCCATCTGTGGTCGAAGCACCCCCTTTCCTTCTTCGCCATTGCCGTAACTCCGCAAATTTCGCGCAAGTCCTTGCCATAAGAAATCATCGATCTTGCATCCCCATCAAATCCACTCTCGTCAATCTCCAATCCCTTTTATGATCGATTGCGCCGCCTCAAGTCCCCCTCGCCCTAACCTATTTAACCATCACTGCTCCTCCATTATATGTATCCACCGGTAGCATTAACTCGTGAAGGAGATCGGTCGTGAGAGCTCGAGATCCTCCCCTTTCAACCTGATGAGATCTGAGGGATCTTTCCCTCGTTGCAACTGCAGCCATCGACCTCGCTGCTTCCACTCCGGCCATTGTAGCTGTTGATCCACCGCTTGAATCACCTCCGTAGCAAGCTTCATCGACCATTACCTTGTGTTCTTCCCCAACATCAGACTCCGCTGACCACCAAAGCTTCCAGGAGTTGCACTGCTCTTCATCAATGCACCTCCGTCGCCTTTGCTCCGATGCCAGCTGACTCTCTTCCACCGACCGACCGTTAGTGCTTCTGCCACGTCAAGAGCCACCGTGGAGCGCCGCAACCCTGGGAATTTTGCAAAAAAACTTGTGGGATCTCGACGGGCCAGTTTCGCGCGTACCGCTGGAAATGAGAAGGAGCTTGTGCGAGAGGGAGTCAGCGGGAAGGGGGGGCTTTCTGATCGGGAGCCTGGGGGGAATCAGTGCGGAGGGGAGGGCGGCGTTGACGCGGAGGGGGCTTCAGGGGGGCGGGGGGTTGAGTTTGCAGGGGGAGGGGTTTGGCACAGAGCTTGCGGGGGGTCCTTTGACGCAGAAGCTGCCCGTCCTTCCAGGGGGAGCCGACGAGGGGGGGCGGGTCCGACGATCGGGGGAACGGGGACCCGGGGGGAGGGGGGTTTCGACGATCGGGGGAATGGGGACCCGGGGGTGGCTGCTTAGAAGTGAAGGGGGTCGAGTGGGGGACAGGGGGAGGTGGTGGGGCATAGGAGGGACTCCAAACAGGAGCCTGGTGACCGGGGGAGCAGGATGAGGTGATGGCCGGGGGATGGCCGGCGCGGGTTGGGGGGAGCAGGGGAGGAAGGGCTGGGGCTTCGGACGATGCGACGGGGGTCGGGGCTTCGAGGAAGACGGTGGGGGAGGGACGACCGGGGTGGGAACGATATCTGGAGGAAGAAGAGGGGGAATGGCATTAAATGTAAATTTGACAAACAAAATGGGTATAATGTAATCGAATATAACGGAATCCGGTTAGTTTTAATGGGCAAATAGATGGAGGTTAACCACGGCGTCTGTAGGGTAAGGGTTAGCAAGATTACGGGGTCGAGGGAGGAATATCGATGTTTCAAAGGTCGTAGAGGTAATTTAGAAAGATTTCAGGGTCTGCTGGGTAAATATACCTTCTTTTTTTCTAATTTCGGCTAATCTTAACCGTTCGATGGTAAGTTGGTTAGGTTAAATCAAGACTAACCCAAGTATTTGACTCAAATATAGTTAAAATTGACGGCGGGGTTTGTTGGGTAAGATGGAGCAACTTTACGAGGTCGGTGGAGGAATTAAGATGTTTCAAAGGTCGTAGAGGTAATTGGAAAAGATTATAGGGTCTGTCGGGTAAAAATCCCTTTTTTAAATATATAAAATATAAAATTTAATATATTTTTGTAAAAATAATAAAATAAAAATACATTTATATAATACATAGGTATATGATACCTATACATATTAAGGCATACTATATATAATATTGTATATACATTATTAAAATTATTAAAAATCATAGAAAAATAGTTTGTAAAATAACAAATATTTTAAATTTTATTCATTTTTTATTTTAAGACCATTTACTATTCTTTATTAATTACTTTTTGATTTTTGTAAATTCTTTTTCTGGTTGGTCAACCCGGGTCTGTTGACCTGGGTCAACCTTTCCACCTTCTAGGTCCAACATGCCATTCCCTTCGTCGAACCCATTTTCTTCCTATTTTTCTGCTCGGATCTGACCACCTCTTCCATCAGATTATGGACCCATGCTCTCCCTGATGATATGTGATCCTCGTAGATCACTAGGAGGGTCCGAATCCACCTCAGATTGTGTGATCTTTCCTGGTCCTTCTAGACATCTGAGGTACCCTATAAATTTTCTCTTCTACCTCATTCGTTCCCTAGCTCACTCCGTGCCTCCTTTTCTTCCACCAGAAACCCTTAGGACAGTGACAAGGTCCCAAGGATATCTTTGGTGCTCGATTTGGTGGTGATTTGAGCTGTAGCTCAATCGTGACCGAGGACCTCCTCCTCGAGTAGCCTCCTCGACCTTCCACAGTCGGGTTGAGGCAATCACCCCACCGTTCATTTTGCCTTACCCCTCCCTCCACTTCAGCACATTCAGGTACCTTCAACCCTTCACATTTCATTATTTTCCTTCGATTTCATTCATCACCGTCATCCACCTCCCTGGCTCTGACCACTACGCTAGAGGTCCATTCAGATCATCTATCCACTCCGATTCACATCGGACTTCACCTTCCATCTTCTAGCATACCTTGATCACCCTAAATTTCGCTCATCGGAGCGATATTAGCCTCACGCTTCCCTCCTCCATGTGTGCTGGAAGTCGATCTTCATATCCCTTTCTTCTTTGGCTTTCACCTCAAAATACCCTTGGTCGAGGCTTTTATCTCGAGCTACGAATACCCTTGTAGGTATAGGTGTATGCGATAAGTCCAAATCAGTCAGAAGCTTATGGAAGTGGAGCAGCTCTAGGAGTCCCCACCTTCATATTCCCTTCAGGTCGTTCTCTTACCCATCGGAGGGTCCCATTAGACGCGCACCACTTCCAGCAATGTGTTGGACCTTTCAGATAGCCGGCCTGAGCAACCCAGTGTGAGACACTACAAATTGAAGCTCAAGCAGATGGACCTTCTTCATGTTCTTCCAGCACCGTCTTCCACCATCCAATGAGGCGTCACCCGCCCAGATTTGATCCGTGTCGCACATCAGAGCCCAATTGGTGCTCAGATCAAATTTAGGAGGATCCCGATAGCACGTCATCACCCACCATATGGACTGTTAGATCTGTGTACCTGTCGAGTCAGATTTGAACCGCATAGCCTCTACCCTTTTCCTGACCGTCAGATCCCTTGCCAGAGCATCATAGTCATACGCATATGTCGCGCTCCAGATCGTCAGATATTTTCAGAGCCACATGTCACTCGTGCATGCCATGGGTATATTTCCCTTTTATCCATGTCTTTCATGTTATTTCAATTCAATACAATAAATGTAATAATTAGTGAAGAACATTTGCAGCCAGGACCTCACATTTTTTATTTGCATTTTAGTCTAGTTGAGTTGAAGTCATGAGCTTATACACGTGTTTTTGTGGGTATTTTGCAAACTTAACCCTGAGCTTTTAGTTGGTTAATGAAACATAAAAGGTTTTCAGTAATTGCATTTAAACCTCCATGAGCTCGATTCATGTGTTCCGTACGTTTTCTCTGGTCTTTTTTGCATTTGGCCCCTGACCTTTTATTACTTGTCAATATTGGGCCTCTGGAACTTAAATATTTGCATTAAGGTCCTTGGTGTTATGTTTAATTTTTGTTCCCTTTTATTAATTGCAATAATTAGCAAAACAACTCCAAAAATTGTATAGAAACTAGTTTTAGCTCCTGCTGATGTGTTTTATTTGTGGTGATTTTTTGTTATTTTTATTTTATTTATTATTATTAAAAATTCAAAAACAACATAAAAGGTCCTTGTTTTCCTTAGAAAAAGCATAAAAAATCGAAAAATGTATTAAAATTCTAAAAACATTAGAGTAGCTTTATTTTTGTATGTTTGAATTTCAATCCAATTTTCATTTTATTTTATTTTATAAAACTCTAAAAAATTGTAAAACGCTCAAAACATCATAAAAAATATATAAAATTATTGAAAAATCCAAAAAATGTGATTTCACTTTCTATTTGTATATTTTTTATAGTTTTTGTTAAAATTAATTTTTAGGAGTTTTGAGCTTACTAATATTTTTAATTGGAAAAATTCTCTTGCTTGTGCATTTTTTGAGTCTTTCTTAGCTTTTGATTTTTATAAAATCCATAAAAATTTCAAAAATTACACAAAATCAAAAAATAGTTAAAATCCATAAACTATAAAAATGTTTTTATTTGGGATTTTTAAGTATTTTTACCATATCTGAAAAATCCAAAAAATATTGCTTGTCCTCCTTGTTTCACTATTTCTATTTGTCCTTTGTGTAAAAAATTAAAAATTTAAAAATTTGCAAAATTAAAAAGCATTAAAGATTTTTGGAAAAATAGAAAACATAAAAAAATAAAAACTAAAATTTTTTAAAAATTTAAAAAGATAAAAAATACATAAAAAGCCAAGAGTAGTGTGCATTCATTGCTTCTTATCTTTTATTTTTCATTGACTTGATTGACTCTCGTATAAACAGTTGTCTCCTTGTGTTCGACCCTGGTCGCTATACCAAGTTAATAAAAATAGCTTAGATCGGTTAATTTACTTGATTGATTCATATTGTGGTTGAATAAATATTTTCTTGATTTGGAGAACAACGACACCTTAATTGCTTAAATAATTCCTTAACCCAAGTGATGAGCACCCGAGCGAACGAGGTAAAGGTACTGAATTAGGTCGTTGCGACCTCTATCACTCAGAGTCACTCAATCAAGAAAAAAAATCGAACCGCAAAATAAATCGAATATCAAACAAGGCAAGCAAGCGGTCCTAGCTATGGGATTAACCTGGTATAGCTCCCAGGGTCGAACACAAGGAGCACGGGTTGGCCAGAGGCCTACGAAGTAGTAAAAAGAAAATAAAATAAAATAAGCTGTTTTTAGTGGTTTTTAATAATTTTTATATTTTTTTTTGGATTTTTAAAATGTGAAGAAAATTAAAGAACACAAAATCAAGCACACTTACACAATTTATTTAACACACCAAAATTCAAGCAAAAATTCCAGAAAAATTGTTTTTATGTTTTTTATGTTTTTTAGTGTTTTTGGTTAATTTTTGATAATTTTCTGATGGGTAATTTATTTTCTAAAAATCAAACAGTAAGAAAAAGACTGGGTACTGTCCAGCCAGAACCAAAACCCTCAAATAAAATATCTAAGGATCTCAACAGGTCCTGGAGGTAATTTTCCTGTATTTTAGAGAAAATAAGGAAAATTTGGGCACCAAAATTATTGTTTTTGGAATTTTAGATTATTTATTATAATTTTTATGAGTTTTTAGATGTTTTTAGATTTTTAGGGTTTTTACTCAATGAAAAATAGCCAAAATTGGCTAGAAAATCAAACAACACACAAAGAATAGTAACTAAATTTTTTTGGAATTTTTGGGGGTGTTTTTATATTTTTTTGGGATTTTTAAACCTAGACAGTAGCTAAAAAGAAGGTTTTTGAATTTTTAAAAATACTAAATAAAATCAAAAATGTCCTCAAAAATTCTCAAAAATCCAACAACATGGCAGGAGCCATGTGTCAAATTTTCATCGAATTTGGAGGTGGTTTGATATTTTATTCAAAATCAAAAAGAGGGCACAGTGCACAGGGACTTAAGTGCAAATACCCGAAAGTCTGGGGGTCCAGGTGCAATTTTCCCAGCAAGTCATGCGCGTGGCGCGTGCCTGGGGCACTCAGGGACCTTCTGGTAATAAAAACCAAGTTCCTGGACCTTTTGGTAACTCGTACCAAAAGTCCAGGGGCTTGGATGCAAATATCCCACTAAAATCCGCACATGCGTGAATAAAAGGCTCACAGGGGCACAAATGCAAATACCAGAAAGTATTTCTTCATTCAATAACCCAACAGAACTACAGGATAAAAATGCAAATAACCCAAACAAGCACGTGGCGAAGCACGTGAGATCACATACACAGGGGTATAAATGCGAAACTAAGCAAGCACGAGGTCCAAAGTGCAAATTACCCTACGTAAATAAAAGACTTAAAATATTTACAGGACTAGAAACTAAAGACTCAAACTACGAGGGGGCCTAAGTAATTTACCCCTTATTAAGTCGACGGCTGGATGAGCGCCACGTGGAGGATCCAACGGTCGCGAACGGCGGGCGCTTCTCTCTCTGCTCTGTCTTGGGCCAATCGACGGTCCAGAGGGGGACACGTGGGAGATCTAGCGGTTCAGGTGCTGTGCCTTCTCTCCTCTGTTCTAACGGTCCGGATGACGCCTCGAATCGATCAACGGCTGCTGCTCCTCGAAGAACGGACGATCAAGATAGAAACTGGAGCGGAGGGTCTAATCGGACGGTGCTGGAGGTCCCTCGAAGAACAGGTGGCCGGCGAGGTTCGCCGGCCTCGTGCGCGGGCTGGGGGCCTCCTCAGCTGCCTCCAAGGATCGGAGAAGATAGGAGATGGCGTCCCGCAGCTGCTGGTAGCTTCAGATGGCCCAGCCGAGCCCTGGAGGGGCTCAGGCGAGGCCGGCGGCGAAACGCTCCTGGCTTGAATGTGAGGGGGCCTCAGATGGCTCCCTCTTGACCTGCAAAGCGAACCAAAAGCTTCGCGGGTCGAGGGCAAAGTGCCTCGACCCGATGAAGCGGAGGGAAGGTGGTCTGTGGATCGGGACGAGCGAGCTCCGGCGAGCGGAGGACGGTGGAGCTCGAATCCCAGCTCCGGGGCGAGCTGGGTTGAGTGAAAGGGCGAAGAACGTGCGTGGGGGTAAGGCGATGGTGACAGTGCGTTCCGATGATCGAGATGATGGACGATATGGCCGGAATCAAAGGGAGACGTCGAAGAGTCGATTTGGGGGTAACTCGAAATTAAACGAAATGGAACAGCTAAATGGTTACCTGGGCGAAGTGGGAGACTATGCTGGAGCTTGGCTAGCTCCTGGTCGTCGCCTCGAAGGGCGTCAAGGCCTGAGGCTCGAGCTCCGGTCGAGTGGCGGAGCACGGCGGCCCAAAGCTGCCGGATCAGTGACTGGCCACCTCCTCCTCGCTGCAACACCGGCAAACGGGAGCTGTCACCTCGCTGGATGCGATGTAGGTCACGGGAGTGAGAGTGGGGAGCCAAAGATGAGAGTGGAGTGCGGCGGAGCTCAGTCTATATAGTGCTAGGGGTCCGGCTAGATCAGAGTCGGGTGTGAAGCTCGGAGCGCGGATCCCCATGCAAACCTCCGGGCGAGGATCTCGGATGTACGCAGAAGGATTAGGACCCGGGGTTTGCGCGATTGGCAGGCGGATCGAGCTGGGAAAAATCAAGGAAATCGGGTCGACAGCCCGATCCGCGAAAGGGGAAGGTCCGCGGGGGGAGTTGACCGGGGGTCAACAATCCCCGTGGACCAATAGGAATCCGCCATGTCAGAAATTCTTATTTGATTTTTTTGGGCCATTAAATGGCCGAATTTTCAAAAACTTAAAACATGAAATATTTTTAATTTATTTTTTTCTATTTTTTTGTGATTTTTAATTAATTTTTAGAAATAAAAATAACGTATATACAATAGATAGTTATACATAGGTATATGTACAATATAGGGTTCTTGATTTTTGATTTTTAATTAGTTATTTTTATACATATTTATTCCTATTTTATATTTTATTTATTTATAGAATAAAATGAGGAATAAAAGGCTATTTTTATTTTATTTTTATTATTTATATACATAGGTTAAATAATTAGTTATATACACCCATATACATGGTATATGTACAACATGTTTTTGTATTTTTAATTTTGTAATTTTTATTTGATTTTTGTTTTGTTTCTTTTTATTTATTTGATGTACAATATATAGCATAGAATATTTACAAAAAGTTTTGAAAATAAATAAGTTTATTTACAAGGTGAAATAAATAAAGGATCATGGTCTATGTACATGGTGAAGGGGTATTTTTTGATTTTTGATTTTTAAATTTTTGTTTTGTTTTTATACTTTATAAATATGTACAAATACCTACAACATATTTTTGGTTGAGGAAAATATAACTTTTATTTATTTACAAATATATACACATGTGAGCCCCTATCTCCCTCTACTTGGCTTTTATGCGGTCAGGCCCATGCTGAGCCCTCCCTGGGTTAGGTTGCTCAATATTTATTCTAAATATTTCCCTCTTTTTCTTTTTCATCTTTATTCTTTTATCTTTGCACAAAAACATGCTAATTATCTATATTTACAAACATGCATGCTTTTGCTAACTTTTCCTATTTACACATATCTACATGCATTTGCATAGGTTTTTGTAGCTAAAATATAAGAATAAAGAGTGATGAATGGGTATTCATCACCCCCCTATACTATACTTTGCTAGTCCCTTAGCAAACACTTATTTGAAAAAGAAGTGAAAAAGAAAGAAAGAAAAAGAAAAAGAGAATGTACATGGATCAAGGTTGATTATTAAACTTGCCTTCATTAAATTGAGGTATGGAGCTCGATCGGATCTTTGGATTATTGATGTGTCGGAACCTTATTTAGACTTAAGCTTAAAACCTAACAGCCTCTAAGTTCCACTACTCTATAACCAAGACTCCTCAATGCTCCGGATAAGAACAAGTCATCAACTACAAACCCTGAAGACCATGAATCTTTTCTTGTCCTGTGAATGTGAAGTCTAAGCTCTCCACCTCAGAAATGGCAACTTGACAACCCTCCCCAACAAGGTAACTCTATGACCTCAATCTGGCCACTCTTTCCTCGAGGAGCGGGGTATTCCCTTCTAAGTTCAAGTACAACCGGCTCAAGAAGAGGGGGAAGAAGAGAATGGGTCAAGGCCAGTGTAGCCAAGTACCCTTGGGAGCTTGACCAGTGTAGCCAAGTCTCCCTGCTGCAAGCTACAACAGGTGGATCATGAAACCAAGCTTTGCTTATTGCAATTATATACATACTCCGGTGGGATTATCATTTTCTCTCAGACCCACCACTTTTTTGGAGTTCTTTTCTTTTTGCATTTTTTTTTTCGAGTGCATCTATACAACATATACATGTGCAGCATATATACAAGGAGTTTTTCCTCTTGAGCCAGTAGACTATCCCTCTTTTGAAGCTTTATTGCAACCCACAACTCCCGTCGTTAGACTTCATGGCAACCAGACCAAGTTGATACGCACTTCCTTCACTAAATGAAGAAGAGAGGTTCCGCCTAGAAGTACTACCCTCATATGCTACCCCAAGTCAAGGAAGACTGCCTCCTCACCACCTCATCCGTAGAGAACTCGGTGCATAGTGCGGTTGTCCAAGTAAAGCCATAATCTATATGAGTCATGTGTTGTTGTTAAGTGCTCTACTTAGGCTCATTGAGATGACATGTGATCATAGCCTAGTGGACTCAAAGAATTAAGTCACCATGGACCTGAAAAGCCTTAAACCTAAGCCCTATAAGGTTCCTCTTAGAATTAGGTGGATTAAGATCTTAATCAAGCTCCATTTCTCAATTTGATTCCAGGCTAGTTTAAGTGTCAACTATCATCCAGAAAAACTATATACAAATGTACAAAAAGATGCATATTTACACAATATTTTACAATCATGCAAAATTTTTGAAAAATGTTTTGAAATCATGAATGATGATGCATGAAGTGCAAGTTTTGCAAAAAGATATTTACACACATTTACACAAGATTTTTGCAAACTTTTTGATTTTCAAAACATTTTGGAAAAATTTTGTACTATATACATAATTTTGATATAGAAAATAATTACACAAGCTTTACACACAAAAGATTTTCGAAATCATTTTTACAAAAATAATTTGTACACTAGCTATGTATGTGCAAATAAAAGAAGATTATGTACATGAAAATTTTTAATTTTTGTGGTTTTTAGCCATTTTTATTTATTAACACACTCACACAAAGTACGAGTTATGGCTAAAGTATATATGAAATATATACACACCCCCCTATACTTAGCTCGAACGATGTCCTCAGAGTCAAGAGCGATGAAGAAGACATAACTCGTGCTATGTATAGGGAAGTGAAAAGAAAGGCTATACAAAAGGGAATAAAAAATCAAGAGGGACTCGGGTCTTCCCCCTATACTTAGGATCAAATAATCCTAAGTATAGCAGGCTGTACACGAAGGGAAAACCGAGTGGAGAATGTACAGGGTCTACCCCCCCTATACTTAGGGTGAAATGCCCCTAAGTATAGGCAGCAAAACAGGGGTAAACAGAAACAAAAGAAATACCCGAAAGGTCTCACATCCCCCCTATACTTAGGGTAAAGTACACCCTAAGTATAGCATAATCACAAGATGAAGAAATGGATGTGGGACTAAGGAATGTGATGATATGGACATCTGGATCTATATACAGCGGAGGATCAGTAAAGCTCAGGCGTGAGATGCATTAGATGTGAGTCAAAGACCACATCTCACGCGAAATGAATAGGGGCAAGATCAACGACCCGCGGCTCATGATCTAGAAATGGCTTGAGCCGCTGGCCGTTCACTCGGAAGGTACTCTCAGAAGACAACTCAGATATGTCGATACTACCGTTGTCGTGTACCTTCCGAACCAGATAAGGTCCTTTCCATTTGCTCTGTAGCTTCCCTGGAAATAATCTAAGCCTCGCATCAAACAGCCATACTCTCTGTCCAATCTCAAAATGCTTGTGGCTAATATGAGAATCATGCCACTCCTTGACTCTCTCCTTATAATGTAGGCTGCTTGAGAAAGCTGCATCTCTAAGCTCCTCCAGGGCAGCTAGCTCTGCCCTCCTCTGGTCTCCTATACCATATGGATCCATAAGAATGTCTGTAACTGCCCAAAGTGACTTTTGCCTCAGCTCAACAGGTAAATGGCATGGCTTGCCATATACGAGGCGAAAGGGAGATGTACCCAAAGGTGTCTTGAAAGACGTCCTATATGCCCACAAGACCGAGTCTAATAGCTGTGACCAATCCTTTCGGTCAGGGCGGACGACTTTCTGCAGAATAGTCTTGATCTCCCTATTCGACACTTCGGCTAGACCATTCGTCTGTGGATGGTACGGTGTAGCAACACGATGGTCTATGCCGAACTCGCGAGCAAGTGCCTTCACCTGGTCGTTGATGAAGTGAGATCCCCCATCAGAAATAAGAACTCGTGGAACCCCGAACCGCGTGATGATATGCTTCCTCAAAAATCGGCAAACTGTTCTCGCATCAGCGGCTCGGGCGGGGATAGCCTCCACCCAACGACTCACATAGTCTACGGCCAACAGAATGTACTTAAATCCCTGACTCTTAGGGAATGGACCCATGAAATCGATGCCCCATGCGTCAAAAACCTCACAGAAGTGAATGGGCTGCATCGACATCATATCACGCTGTCCACAAGTGCCCATCCTCTGACAGTCAGTACACCTCTTCACGAACTCATCTGAGTCCTTGAAGAGGGTAGGCCACCACAAGCCTGATTGGAGCACTTTCTGTGCCGTTCTCCTCCCAGAATGATGTCCTCCTGCCTCAAGCTTGTGGCAGTAAGTGAGGACGCTATGGTGTTCCTTCTGAGGAATACACCGACGCCAGACGCTATCCCCTCCTTCGTGGTAAAGGATGGGATCCTCCCAATGGTAAGACTTGGCCTTCGCAAAGAAGGTCTCAAGCCTCTGTCTGGGCCAATCTTGTGGGACTTTCCCAGCAACGAGAAAGTTCACAATATCGGCGTACCATGGGAGTGAGGCGATAGCAAGGATCGCCTCATCTGGGAAGGTATCTCGGATAGGATCAATCTGCTCAGTCTCCTCAGGCTGCTCTAATCGGGAGAGGTGATCCGCCACCACATTCTTGACTCCAGGCTTATCCTTAATCTCAATGTCGAACTCCTGGAGTAGAAGGATCCATCTAGTCAGTCTGGCCTTGGCATCCTTCTTTGCCATGAGGTACCTGATGGCGGTATGATCTGTAAACAAAGTCACTCTAGATCCAATGATATATGATCTAAACTTATCCAGGGCAAACACTACGGCTAGCATCTCCTTCTCTGTGACCGTATAATTCCGCTGGGCGGAATCCAATGTGCGGCTAGCGTAGTGTATAGCAAATGGTACTCCATCCCTCCTCTGTCCCAGCACTGCCCCTACGGCAAAATCGGAGGCATCCGTCATGATCTCGAATGGGAGAGACCAATCAGGCGGCTGGAGGACAGGAGCCTCAATCACACACTGCTGGAGAGTAGCAAACGACGACAGACACTTGTCATCGACAAGGAACTCGGTGTCTTTCGTCAAGAGGTCGGTCAACGGTCGGGCAATCCTGCTAAAATCCTGAATGAATCTCCTGTAGAATCCAACGTGCCCCAGAAATGACCGTAACTGCCTCAGATTGGACGGTGGTGTGAGTTTTCTAATGACATCAACCTTGGCCGGATCAACCTCCATGCCCCTGTTGGAGATGATGTGGCCAAGCACCGTCCCTTGAGTCACCATGAAGTGACTCTTCTCCCAAGATAGCACTAAGTGATACTCAATACATCGCTGGAGTACTCGGTCTAGGCAGTCAAGACAGGAGTCGAATCCGTCGCCGTAGACCGAGAAATCGTCCATGAAGACCTCTAGGCACTCCCCTACCATGTCCGAGAAGATCGACAGCATGCACCTCTGAAAAGTCGCAGGGGCGTTGCATAGCCCAAATGGCATGCGTCGAAAAGCGTATGTGCCGAAGGGACAGGTAAAGGTGGTCTTCTCCTGATCCTCCGGAGCGATGGCCACTTGGTTGTAGCCCGAGTACCCATCCAGGAAGCAATAATGGCTCTTCCCTGCCAGTCTCTCAATGATCTGGTCAATAAAAGGCAGGGGGAAATGGTCCTTCTTGGTGGCTTGGTTGAGTCTCCTGTAGTCAACACAAACCCTCCAAGAGGTGGGTACTCGTGTAGCAATCTCCTCTCCCGACTCACTGATCACAGTCGTGATGCCCGTCTTCTTGGGCACCACATGCAAGGGGTTGACCCACTTGGAGTCGGAAATGGGATAAATAAAACCTGCACCCCACCACTTCGATATTTCCTTCATGACAATCTCTCTCAGGTTGGGGTTCAGACGCCGCTGGAACTCACGCGACGGTTTCGCCCCATCCTCGAGATAGATGTGGTGGGAGCACACTGATGGACTAATCCCATGGAGATCTGCTACGCTCCATCCGATCGCCTTGCGGTTCTTTTCAAGAACCCCCATCAAACGGGATTCCTGCTCTCCAGTCAACTCGGCGGAGATGATGACTGGGTACATCTCAGGCTCGCCCGCAAGGAATCGATACTTCAGCGAAGTAGGGAGCGGCTTCAGCTCTGGAATGCTGGGTGCCGGCAAATCTGGCTGTGGAAGAAACTGAGTGAATGCTGCAAGGTCGGCCAAATCTGCCTGGGAAAGTGAAAGCGTACTCTCGCAAACTGGATCGGGAGAAGGCTGCTCAACTGCACTGTCTCTGCTCTGCTCTGTATCTATCTCCTCCTCCTCAATAGGCTCAGATGGACTCAGGTCTGGCATCTGATCATAGCAATCGGCCCAATCAGACTCTGAATCCGAGGGATCTGTATCAGAAGTGGTGGCATCAGCACCACCATCACGACTCTTCGTGCTGCGATCAAGGACCGGCTCTGCTGCCGCACTGGTATCCTGAACCAGGTCTGTGCTCTCCAGACTCTCCTCTGCTATCATCTCTGCATCAGCTGTGTCTGAAAGTGAGAGGGTGGTCTGTGTCTCAAGGTCTGCCCAGGCTGCCTCATCATCTGTGAGCACAAAATCACAGTCCTGGTGGATGTCTGGCTCTGCGTCTGTCAGCTGCTCTGAATCGGTACTCGCATCTGAGCGGGATCTGAATCTGGCTCTATAGTCCTCGACCGTCTCTATTTGTATACTCTCGCCCTGGACGCGAAAGTACACCTTCCCGCTATCATGAACAGTCACCGCCTTGGCTGTGGCCAAGAACGGACGACCAAGGATGATGGGGGTATCGGTCACTGACTCAGGGATCTCCATGTCCAACACTACGAAGTCCACGGGGAATTGCAGACCCTGAATCGTGACGATAACGTCTCGTAATAACCCCTTCGGCCTCTTGACAGATCGATCAGCGAACTGAAGGATTGTCCTGCTCTGTCGAAGAGTGCCCAACTCGAAGCGGTCGAGAAGGGCTGCCGGAAGAAGGTTAATCGACGATCTGCTATCTAAAAGAGTACGGTCGAACCACTGCTCACTAATCTGGCATCTGACATACGGGGCCCCTGAATCTGGCCTCTTGGCTGGCAGTCGGTTCTGGATCGCAAAGCACGTGGCTTTGGTCAGCACATGTATCTCTGAAGTGTGGTTCCTCCTCCTTCTCCTGACTGTAGTCCTCTCTCTCAAAGATCTCTGGAGAAGGGGGATGTGCTGCAAAGCCTCCTGGAGGGTCAGCTGAATGTGAAACCGATCTATCATGCTCTGGCTGAACTCCTCAAGCTCTCTCTTTTTTGGATCATTTTTCTTCCCCTTCCCCATCTGAAGGGCTCTAGGGAAGGGGATCACTGGGTCCCTCTCAGATGAAGGACTAGGAAAAGGGCTAAGCGGTTCAAGGACCGGATCCACACATACATCACGCACCACAGTGGGACCAGAAGAAAACAAACCTTTTCCTTTATTCAAAGCAGAGTTCCGAGGTACATGAACACGAGGAAAAACATCAGCTCTATCTATACAAACACCGGTGGCCTCAGTACCACCACGGGCTGACTCTGTTGCTGCTGCTGCTGGACGTCGTGCGGCATCAGTACCGCTGGCTGGCTCGGTTGAATGGGTGGCATCAGTACCACCTCCTAGATCTGGTGAAGCGGCGGCCTCAGTACCGCCGGTGGGATCAGCATCCTTGGTGGCCTCAGTACCACCGTCATCATCTGGAGCGGCCTCAGTACCGCTCTCCTCCTCCTCCTGTGGCGCCTCGGGATGGTGCTCAGATGAGGCGCCGCCGCCTGCTGGGGTCCTACCGCTCCTAAGCGTGGCAAAATCAACATCAAAAAGATCCGAAGAAGTATCATCAAAATGGATCGCTAGGAGTGGCTAACTCAGTAGGTACTACCTGCTCAGACTTCCGCTTGAGGCTATTCGGATTGGGCTCTATCTGGGCTGGTATGGCGGCCTTCCCTCTCACCAGGTCCCGCATCTCCTGGCGGAACTCGTCCATCTCCCGTCGAAATGTAGCCTGCTGATCCGTGAGGAGGCAGGCGATGTCATCCAAAGCGGGGCTCTCGTGGGAGCCCGACGGGTGGCCTCTCTATGGGTGAGGCTGCTGGAACTGCTGTGGGTAAGAGGGGTAGGACGGAGGGTGCTGCTGGTGCTGGTATCCCTGGTGAGCCTGCTGCTCACGTCTCCAAGACTGTCCCTGCTGCTGATAGGGACGAGGACCGTAGGACGACTGCTGGTGATACACTGGGGGCTGCTGCTGCGGCTGGTGCTGGTCTCTCTGATGGGAGTACTGCCCTCCCTGTCCTGACGGCTGCTGCTGGGGCTGGGCACCACCGCTCCCCCACCTGAATCCGGGATGGTCTCGTCGGATCCCAGGCTGGGGACGGTCGTACCAGATCCCGTTGACATACATCAACGGCTCGACATCCAAGGGGGCTGGCGGGAGTACTGCCAGGGGCTGGTCTGGCTGGTAGACCACCATCTGCATCTCTGGAGATGGTGGAGACTGGTAGGTGGGCTGCGGCTGCTGGTACGGCTCCGCCTGTACAAGGTGAACCTGTCTAGGCTGCACTGGGGTGCTGGAGCGCTGGGACGAGCTGCTGCTGCTGCCGGCGTCGCCTCGCGACTGAAGACGGGGCTGAGAAGCCGTCTGTGCCTCCTGGAGACACATGAGCTGTGTCTTCATGTCGCTCAAGACCTGTGCCATCTGCTCCATCTGCGTGATACTCTGGCACTGCTTCTTCTCTATCAGCTCCATGCGGTCCAACTTCTCGCTGATGATGCCCATGTCCGCAGCTGACGACTCTAACTGTGCTGCTGCTGTGGCTGCGGACGAACTGGAAGGACCTGCATCTACCCGTGCTATCCGCTGGTACTGCACGGGTCCTGGCTGATGTGGCTGGGTCTTCTGGGTGTAGAGCCGGGTCTGGGACATAACCATGTAGTTCTCTGCCATCTCCTCAAAAATAGCCCAGACCTGGTCGTGGTCCTTGGCGAAGTAGGACCCGCCACAAGAAGCATTCACCAGGCCCTGAAGCTCTGGTGACAACCCACTGAAGAAGCTCTGAACTAAGTTCGGCTTCGTGATATCGTGGTGTGGGCATCTGTCCAAAAGCTCTCTGAACCTCTCCCAAGCCTCATGGAACTGCTCGTTGGGGAACATGGAGAAGTTGCTGATCAGGGCCCTCGCTGCATTCGTCCGCCCGAGTGGATAGTACTTGTTCAAGTACTCGGTGCGGAGCTGCTCCCAGGTATATACAAATCTCCCCAAATGCTTCAGCCAGGTGGCTGCTCTGTCTGCTAGTGAGAAGGGGAAAGCGATCATCCTGATCGTATCCTGGTCCACATGTCTGTCGTGGACAGTACTGCATATCATCAAAAACTCCTGGAGGTGGAGATGGGGCTCCTCTGTAGCAAGTCCATGGAATCGTGGAAGCATCTGCAAGGTGTTCGGGGGGAACTTGAAGTCCCCCACGATAGCTGGAACCACCACCCAGTGGTGCATCAGTGTAGATCCGGGATTGTGTAAATCCCGCATCGGTCTCGGTGGTCCTGCTCCTCCTGCGGCTGCTGCCGCTGCGGCGGCGGCCGCGGCTGCTGCTGCTGCTGCTGCTGCGGCTCGTGCCTGTGCATCTACATCCGGGATCTCCCCGGGCTCGCTCTGTGCATCCCTCTCTGCTCTGAGCCTCTCTAACTCACGCCTCATCTCAATCATGAATGCTCCCTGATCGCGGAGCTGCTGCTGAACTGTATCGAGTGATGCGATCAGGGTGGAGTTGATCGCTCCCTGGTCTAGTACAATATGCTCGGCCCTACGGGAGTGATCATCAGAACTGCCTGCGCCGGCCATCTCGACGTCTGCAAAATCAAATGAGCCCAACTCAGGTGCTGTCAAGTGTATCAATCTCTCCTCGGGCTCGTGTCTCTCAGGAAGGTCAGAAAGGGGATCGAGGGGGAACAGGGTGGAATCGTACTCGGGCTCGGAGAGCGGGTCTGAGCTCTCGCGAGCCAACCTAGATGATGAGGTAGACGCGCCCGAAAGCGGTGCAGCCAGAGGCTGCCTAAGAGATCGTCTACCCATCATCTTGATCTGGCGAGTAGGGCGGATGAGATCTGGAAAAACTATGATCAAAAAAACAAACCCCCGGTTCATCAACGCAACGCGAGCTGAAGACCGTGAAAGTTCGGTCAAATTATCTTGTCGATTTTATTTTGGTGAACACTCAAGATATCAAAGCGCTTACGTGACCTGTTGGGATATCCGCTGCTAACCCCAACCGACTGGCCCGCACGGAAGAGTCGGTAATCAGTCGGGTTTAGCCGCGGGGGGCTCTACCTAGTGTGCGGGTCACTCTCTCGCGCATACAAACCAAGCAATGAGGGGGTTGCTCTCCCCAAGACAGAATTTTTAGGGTGAGCGAGTTTTAAGGTCAATAGTCTTAGCAGTCCCAATTTTATGATTTCACTTTTTAGGTATTTTTCAAATCAAACAAAAATGCCTAACGAATTTTTCGAGTCTCCTGATTATTAAGTCAAAAACAGGGGGGAGAAGACGAAAAAGCCGATGCACGAGAAATCAATGATGCATGCAAAGTCAGAAATGCGTACCTGCCTCCAGCTCTCTACATGCAAAATGATCCGCGCATAAAATAAAAGACAGAAATTAAACTAAGCTAAATGATGCAGCGGGAAGCCGAGTCCTAGACGAGCAACTTCTAGCGAAGAACCGTCTGACCGGTCACCTACCTCCAAGCCAAAGGGTCCGGTCTTGGCCCGTCCCTCCCCTGCCCGACAAATCGGGGGTAGGAGTGCGCTTTACAGGACGAGCTACGGCACGTAGGCTACGGAAGCTAGCGAGTCGGTTATTTTTATTATTTATTTTAAGTAGGTCCAATTACGGTTCTATAGGAACAGATATGCCTTAAGGTGTGTGGATCCTACTCAATTACGTCACAGTCACCAGAAAGTCCTAAATCTAGGGGCTCGAGCAAAAACCGCGAAAAACCGGCAAATGACAGTAAGAAAGAAAAAGAAATCCGCGAAGAAAACCGCGAAAAACCGCGAGGTCCTAATGGGTCCCCCGAGCACACCGGTGCTCGGCGAAACAGACCCGCTACGGTAGTGAAGTCCAAACAGTCTCAGAAGTGTCCTGTCCCTGTATTATTACAATAATAATGAATAAAATGAAATAAAACTATCCTAATACCTCACCCACTCAACTCTCTCTCTCTCTCGCTCTCTCCTGCGGCTTCGTAGAGAAAGAAGCCGCCTCCGAACTCCGCGGCTGCACCGGCTCCTCGAAAGTAGCCTCCGCGGTCCTCGGGCCCTCGCAAGACAGAGAAAAGAGTGGTCAGACCAATAAAATAATCAAATGAAAAGAAAAAGAAATGAAAATACAAGTCAGGGTATATGTGCAAAAATGGAAACAAAATAATCACACAAAATAAAACAAAAATAAAAATAAGAGAAAATCAAAATAAAACAAAATAAATCAAAAAGGAACTATAAACAAAAGCTGCGAAATGCCGCGAGCTCCGAAGAGCCGCGAAAAACCGCGAAAACAAAAACGAAAATAACAAACAAAAACAACTACTAAGCCGTGCTCCCCGGCAACGGCGCCATTCTGATGAGCACCTGAGCGAACGAGGTAAAGGTACTGAATTAGGTCGTTGCGACCTCTATCACTCAGAGTCACTCAATCAAGAAAAAAAATCGAACCGCAAAATAAATCGAATATCAAACAAGGCAAGCAAACGGTCCTAGCTATCGGATTAACCTGGTCTAGCTCCCAGGGTCGAACACAAGGAGCACGGGTTGGCCAGAGGCCTACGAAGTAGTAAAAAGAAAATAAAATAAAATAAGCTGTTTTTAGTGGTTTTTAATAATTTTTATATTTTTTTTTGGATTTTTAAAATGTGAAGAAAATTAAAGAACACAAAATCAAGCACACTTACACAATTTATTTAACACACCAAAATTCAAGCAAAAATTCCAGAAAAATTGTTTTTATGTTTTTTATGTTTTTTAGTGTTTTTGGTTAATTTTTGATAATTTTCTGATGGGTAATTTATTTTCTAAAAATCAAACAGTAAGAAAAAGACTGGGTACTGTCCAGCCAGAACCAAAACCCTCAAATAAAATATCTAAGGATCTCAACAGGTCCTGGAGGTAATTTTCCTGTATTTTAGAGAAAATAAGGAAAATTTGGGCACCAAAATTATTGTTTTTGGAATTTTAGATTATTTATTATAATTTTTATGAGTTTTTAGATGTTTTTAGATTTTTAGGGTTTTTACTCAATGAAAAATAGCCAAAATTGGCTAGAAAATCAAACAACACACAAAGAACAGCAACTAAATTTTTTTGGAATTTTTGGGGGTGTTTTTATATTTTTTGGGATTTTTAAACCTAGACAGTAGCTAAAAAGAAGGTTTTTGAATTTTTAAAAATACTAAATAAAATCAAAAATGTCCTCAAAAATTCTCAAAAATCCAAAATGGCAGGAGCCATGTGTCAAATTTTCATCGAATTTGGAGGTGGTTTGATATTTTATTCAAAATTAAAAAGAGGGCACAGTGCACAGGGACTTAAGTGCAAATACCCGAAAGTCTGGGGGTCCAGGTGCAATTTTCCCAGCAAGTCACGCGCGTGGCGCGTGCCTGGGGCACTCAGGGACCTTCTGGTAATAAAAACCAAGTTCCTGGACATTTTGGTAACTCATACCAAAAGTCCAGGGGCTTGGATGCAAATATCCCACTAAAATCCGCACATGCGTGAATAAAAGGCTCACAGGGGCACAAATGCAAATACCAGAAAGTATTTCTTCATTCAATAACCCAACAGAACTACAGGATAAAAATGCAAATAACCCAAACAAGCACGTGGCGAAGCACGTGAGATCACATACACAGGGGTATAAATGCGAAACTAAGCAAGCACGAGGTCCAAAGTGCAAATTACACTACGTAAATAAAAGACTTAAAATATTTACAGGACTAGAAACTAAAGACTCAAACTACGAGGGGGCCTAAGTAATTTACCCCTTATTAAGTCGACGGCTGGATGAGCGCCACGTGGAGGATCCAACGGTCGCGAACGACGGGCGCTTCTCTCTCTGCTCTGTCTTGGGCCAATCGACGGTCCAGAGGGGGACACGTGGGAGATCTAGCGGTTCAGGTGTTGTGCCTTCTCTCCTCTGTTCTGACGGTCCGGATGATGCCTCGAATCGATCAACGGCTGCTGCTCCTCGAAGAACGGACGATCAAGATAGAAACTGGAGCGGAGGGTCTAATCGGACGGTGCTGGAGGTCCCTCGAAGAACAGGTGGCCGGCGAGGTTCGCCGGCCTCGTGCGCGGGCTGGGGGCCTCCTCAGCTGCCTCCAAGGATCGGAGAAGATAGGCGATGGCGTCCCGCAGCTGCTGGTAGCTTCAGATGGCCCAGCCGAGCCCTGGAGGGGCTCAGGCGAGGCCGGCGGCGAAACGCTCCTGGCTTGAATGTGAGGGGGCCTCAGATGGCTCCCTCTTGACCTGCAAAGCGAACCAAAAGCTTCGCGGGTCGAGGGCAAAGTGCCTCGACCCGATGAAGCGGAGGGAAGGTGGTCTGTGGATCGGGACGAGCGAGCTCCGGCGAGCGGAGGACGGTGGAGCTCGAATCCCAGCTCCGGGGCGAGCTGGGTTGAGTGAAAGGGCGAAGAACGTGCGTGGGGGTAAGGCGATGGTGACAGTGCGTTCCGATGATCGAGATGATGGACGATATGGCCGGAATCAAAGGGAGACGTCGAAGAGTCGATTTGGGGGTAACTCGAAATTAAACGAAATGGAACAGCTAAATGGTTACCTGGGCGAAGTGGGAGACTATGCTGGAGCTTGGCTAGCTCCTGGTCGTCGCCTCGAAGGGCGTCAAGGCCTGAGGCTCGAGCTCCGGTCGAGTGGCGGAGCACGACGGCGCAAAGCTGCCGGATCAGTGACCGGCCACCTCCTCCTCGCTGCAACACCGGCAAACGGGAGCTGTCACCTCGCTGGATGCGATGGAGGTCACGGGAGTGAGAGTGGGGAGCCAAAGATGAGAGTGGAGTGCGGCGGAGCTCAGTCTATATAGTGCTAGGGGTCCGGCTAGATCAGAGTCGGGTGTGAAGCTCGGAGCGCGGATCCCCATGCAAACCTCCGGGCGAGGATCTCGGATGTACGCAGAAGGATTAGGACCCGGGTTTGCGCGATTGGCAGGCGGATCGAGCTGGGAAAAATCAAGGAAATCGGGTCGACAGCCCGATCCGCGAAAGGGGAAGGTCCGCGGGGGGAGTTGACCGGGGGTCAACAATCCCCGTGGACCAATAGGAATCCGCCATGTCAGAAATTCTTATTTGATTTTTTTGGGCCATTAAATGGCTGAATTTTCAAAAACTTAAAACATGAATATTTTTAATTTATTTTTTCCTATTTTTTTGTGATTTTTAATTAATTTTTAGAAATAAAAATAACGTATATACAATAGATAGTTATACATAGGTATATGTACAATATAGGGTTCTTGATTTTTGATTTTTAATTAGTTATTTTTATACATATTTATTCCTATTTTATATTTTATTTATTTATAGGATAAAATGAGGAATAAAAGGCTATTTTTATTTTATTTTTATTATTTATATACATAGGTTAAATAATTAGTTATATACACCCATATACATGGTATATGTACAACATGTTTTTGTATTTTTAATTTTGTAATTTTTATTTGATTTTTGTTTTGTTTCTTTTTATTTATTTGATGTACAATATATAGCATAGAATATTTACAAAAAGTTTTGAAAATAAATAAGTTTATTTACAAGGTGAAATAAATAAAGGATCATGGTCTATGTACATGGTGAAGGGGTATTTTTTTATTTTTGATTTTTAAATTTTTGTTTTGTTTTTATACTTTATAAATATGTACAAATACCTACAACATATTTTTGGTTGAGGAAAATATAACTTTTATTTATTTACAAATATATACACATGTGAGCCCCTATCTCCCTCTACTTGGCTTTTATGCGGTCAGGCCCATGCTGAGCCCTCCCTTGGGTTAGGTTGCTCAATATTTATTCTAAATATTTCCCTCTTTTTCTTTTTCATCTTTATTCTTTTATTTTTGCACAAAAACATGCTAATTATCTATATTTACAAACATGCATGCTTTTGCTAACTTTTCCTATTTACACATATCTACATGCATTTGCATAGGTTTTTGTAGCTAAAATATAAGAATAAAGAGTGATGAATGGGTATTCATCACCAAGTCAGCCGATTGAACATCATTCGACAAATTGAAAAAAGAATTCTATGCGACACATCTATGCGACACATCATTATCAATTGTTGTTAAAAAATAAAAGGAGGATCGCAATTAGTGTATATTTGGAATATTTGTGTGTTTGGCGATAATTCATAATAAAGTTTTATTTTTTAGCTTGGTTAAGATATTGATGGTAGGTAAGATTATATATATCTGAAGTTGTGTGATGTCAATGTGAAGTTGTATATGCGAAGGTGTGTGCATGAGTTTGCTTATGGATGGGGAGATGGAGGTGTGTTCTTATAATTATGTAGTTGTATGGGCATGTATACGTGATAATTTCAAGATAAATAGTTGTGTTGTGATAATTTTTATCACATTAAATTTTAGTTAATGTGACCAAGTGTGTCACATTAAATTATATTTAGGTATATAATAAGGTCACAACATTAATTTATTATTAAATTATGCAAAATCAATTATAAACATTGTGTCCCTTCACATCGGGTCGTGGTAGCGCTGCATACCGGGAGGTGTGTGCAACATAGGGTTGAGCATTGGGCCGGGCGGGCTGGGTCGGACCTTAGCCTGAACCCGAGCCCGTTAATGTAGTCGGGTTTCGGGTCGGGCCGTAGCCCGTTAATTTTTTGTTGGAACAGCCCGAACCCGAACCTGGCCCGAAGTTAAGTGGGCCGGGTTCGGGTCGGCCCAGCACGTGGGCTCGAAGCGGGGTACTACCGTTCTGGCCCTTCTGGGGTGCTGGTCGGCTGGTGGGGTGATGGGGTGGGCAGCCGACTGGAAGGTGGGAACGAGGGTTGGGAAGGGGGCACCGGGCGGGGCTGGGAAGGGGGGAAGGGGCGGTTCAGCCCTTGGAACTGGGAGCCTGTGATTCTAGGAAGGGGTGAGTTGGGGAGGGGTGAGCTAGGACGGTGCGGCAGTGCCCGAAGGCGGCGAGGGGCGGTGCTGCGGTGTGGGTCGTGCAGCGGTGGGGACTTGGGAGGTTGGGGACCTGGGGCTGGGGTGAGCGGCGGGGAAGGGAAAGGGTATAGTGAGTACTGAGTAGGGTTTTGGGTTCGGTTGGGACTTTGGGGCGTCCAGCCGAGGGGTCGGGTTTGGCGGGTTCGGGGGAGGGCCGGGGGGAGTAGAGTCGGGCGGGTTGGGGCGAGGGGGCTTGGGGGAAGTCAGGTCGGGCTGGCCCGTTAAGGCATGGCGGGTCGGGCTGCCGGGTCAGGCCTCGGGTCGGGTTATACGCAACCCGAGCCCGGCCCGTTTTAAGAATGGGTGGTGTTTTTGAGCCCAAGCCTGACCCAACAATAAACGGGTGCGAGTTTGGGATGGGCATATAGGGCCGGGTTATGGGTCGGGTCGGGCTGGCCAGGCCCAATGCTCAACCCTAGTGCAACATATTGATGGATTTCATCGCATCTAATTGTGTTATATGTTTTTTATTATTTTTCACTGTATTATTGGACTCACTTCGGGATGAGATATCCCAGTCTAATGGTCATGGATTTTGATGTGTGCAGGTGAAAGAATATTTTTTGCAGGTACAATCCTAATAATAGCCATTTAAATACCATATTTAGGCACCAATTTATGATCACATAGGTCCATATCATATTACGTTAAACAACCAAATATATGTAAATGCTCAATCAACATAAATGAAAAAATGGTTTAAGATTATTCTACAATCTCATTTGTAGCACGTATAAATGTGTGACATAAAGTGACCTTAAAATATTACATTTATATTAGTTTTCCATAGTTTCGTAGGTCCCGAACTAAGGGGTCTGTAAGGATTCAAACCTTGCTATAAGGCGATTATTGTCACATGTCGCAGTTTATATCTGATGAAAATTCAGATGCATAACCCCATCCTCTTTAATATATCAAACCAGTCATAATCTACTAAAATATTGTCACTATAGTGATAGTGTTAAAAGTAGATTATGATTGGCTTTTTAGGTATACTGGAGGGATGCGAGGTTATGCTGATCACTTTTCCTCAAATATAAACTAGCATGTGACCACGATTGCCTTGTAGTAAGTTTGAATCCATATGGATGGACTCAAGTAATAACTTTATGGAAACACTTCTCTTCTCATCTCCTAAAATTAGTAAAATAGATTTAGAGCAACGATAGCTTAGGATCTACGTTTCTAAGTCTGTTTTACTAACTGAAGTTGATGTTAGATCTTTTATTCTCATTTGACCTATTGAACTATTACACTCAAATGACATCGATGACCAATAGAGATTGGTTGTACAAGCGTGTAGTTGATAGTCGTGTTTTAGAGACTTTTCAAAGAGGTGCTCTAGAATTTATAGAATTTGCTTACACCCAAGGTTCTCATGAGGCGGATTCAGATGGATGGTATTATCTTTGTGTCTGTGTCAAAAGTCTTGTTTGCTCAAGAAGAGACCTAAGGATGAAATTCAGTTGCATCTTTTTAAAATAGTTTCATGAAAGGATGTCATATTTGACGAAGGCACGGAGAGGTCATTGATTACAAAATCAATGAGTCAAATGATGCAAAAAAATATTAATCCATTTATAGAAATGGTTATGGATGTTGTAGGTCCAGAGTTTAACCATAATCATCCTGATGAAGAGGAATTGCATGGTGAGTCAGAAGACTTCTACGAATTGTTGAAAAAAACAGAAGAGCCTTTATGGTTGAATTATAAGACATATTAAAAACTCTCAGTAGTTTCAGAGCTTCCATCGATGAAGATAGAGTATAATATGACTAATCGAAATTTTATTATTATGTTGATAATTATAAAGAAAATGTTATCCAAAGATTCCGAATTACTTGAAAATTATTATAAAACTAAGAAAATAATGCTAATATAGATTTAGATGAAGTTAAAATAGATTCATGTATAAATCATAATATTTTATATTACGGTGAACATGAGCATTCGATGCGTTGTCCTAAAAGTGATGAGCCAGTATTTCAGGAATCAAGTAAGAGTGGAAATAAAATATCAAGGAATGTTTCATGATATTTTCGTTGACTCCGATATTGAAGTGATTATATTATTGTAAGGAAACAACTAAATATATGTTATGGCGTGCAGAGTATAGTCGTGAAGAGTATATGGAGCATCCATTAAAGTGTTATTATTGGAAAATATTGATGCCTTCCTTCGTTTTCATAGGAAAGAAAGAATTTGTTATAGGTTTATGTACAGACGGATTTAATTCACATAGTAGAAGTAAAGATTACTCTTGTTGGCCAGTAATAACACCTTACAATCTACTTCCATGGTTGTGTGACAAGAGACAATTCAGTTTTTATCTTTGTTCATACCATGACCTGCGCATTCGGAAAATACATCGATGTGAATTCACATCCTTTTATAGATGAGTTGAAGATGCTCTGGATCAATGGAGTTGATACATACGATCCAAATAAAAGTCAAATATTCAATATGAAAGTTGTTCTACTCTACATTATAAATGCCTTCTCAACTTACGGAATATTATCTGGATAGAGTACGCATGGACATAAAAGTTGTCGATATTGTATGGAGAGTACAAAATCCTTTCAGCTTCAACAAGGTTTGAAGACATATTTGTCAATTGTCATAGATATTTTCTTACAAACATCATCCATATCTGAGATAGAAACAAGCATTAAAAGGAATATCATCAAACTTTCAAATTTTCTGACAATTAAGTATGCTAATACGATATTGTGAAGTATAGAGGAATATGAAAATTCAGCCGTGGAAAATGGGGAAAATACACAACCTCTACCTAGTTTTGATGACAATCATAATGGACTAAGAAGAGTATATTTTGAGAGTTACCTTATTGGAGGACATTATTGATACGACATAATTTAGATGTTATGCATATTGAGAAAAATATCTTTGATAACATCTTTTATATAATTACGAGTGTAACTGATCATACAAAAGATACAATAAATTCTCGTCGTGATTTAAAGATCATTTGTAATTATTCAGAGTTATAAAAGATCTTGATAATGGAAAGGTTGAATTTTCAAAATCAAAGTATACATTTGATAGAAATCAAGTGAAATATGTCTGCGAATGGGCAAGTAAATTGAAATTTGCATATGGATATGCATCAAATCTCTCAAATTTAGTCGATTTGAAGAAGTACTCATTTAAAGGAATGAAAAGTCATAATTGTCAAGTATTTATGAAAAGATTGTTACCAATAGTCTTCGAAGGATTGTTACTGAAAATATCGTCGATAATCTATCAGATGTCAGCAGATTTTTCTGTGTTTTATGTTCGTCGTGCATACATCAGTTGGAGATGGAATATCTTGAAAAATTATTCGTGCGATTATGTGTAATTTGGAGAAAATATATCGACTATTTTTTTTATAATAGAGCATATGATTATTCATCTTCCTTACGAGGTTAAAGTTGGCGGGTCCGCAAAATATCGATGGATGTATCCATTTGAAAGGTATTTGTATATAGTAGTTTCTTAATTTGATACTTTTTGTTATCTTAAAAACATATATAGGATTCAATTCCTGGAATTGTTTAAGAATCGATCAAAATAACTGGATGATAATGATTTAATACACTGATATTAAAATACTTTTCGGAAGGTCATGTTTTTAAGGTCCAATCTTATAATTGTTATAGAAGTAATGGTTGTCGATTTCGTACCATAAATTCAATTTGATCATGTTTCAAAAACATTGGGGTCCATGTGTCTTCAACCAAATATGGATATAGGTATGCACTTGTATTCATCATTAACCAAATTATTCGGCAGATCCATCTGTTTGATATCTTAATTTTTTGTAGATAAAAAATAGATCATACTGACATATACATATAATATGGATATCCATTTTCAATCAAATATATATATATATGCTATCGTATCCATCTTCAACCAAATTAGATGCTCTTTTATTTATTCCTACAATCGGATACTATTGCAGATACGTATATATCTACTCATAAATTTTGTGTCTGGACAAATGCGCGCCAATTAAAACAGTTGAGGTGATTATTATTATTATTATTATTATTATTATTATTATTATTATTATTATTATTACTACTACTATTGTTGTTGTTATTATTGTTATTGTTATTATTATTGTTATATATGTAGCTTACGATTTTATATATAGTAAAGGGAGTGAAGGTGGCTGATTAATGCCCCAACTAAAATTAACATCCTTGTTCTATTGTCTTCGTCTCTGTGGTCGTTCCCTCTCCATGGCACTGTTCGTTTGAACGATATATTGGTATATTGTTTCAACACTATCAATTTCGTTGCGAATCTAATCATTATTTTATTACAAAAGTGCTCGATTAAAATGTATTTTTAGAAAAAAAAAGCACGGTTATAATAATTATATCTGTGGACATGTAGATTAGAGTGGGCATAAGCAAGACAGATTTGGATCATCAAATAATGAAGGACATTGCAGGTGAAAGTGGCGTGGGCATTGCGATGGAGTATAATCTAAAATAGGGGGGCAAACGAATATGGATATTCTTCTTTGTTCACGTGGAATCAAACAAGGTGTTGCAATTGGTTTGTTAATTGGGATGTTTGATACAATTTTATAGTTAATATCAAGTTGTATTATTGCATCTCAATTCTTGCAATTCAATGTTTCAACCATGTCTAGGAACTTTTTAGTCCCACATCAGAAGAGAGAAAATTGTCTTATGGCTTATATATGAGAAGTCCTGAAATTAGTCCAGAACCAGACCAGAGGGGATTTTTGGAGTAACATAGGTGTGGGTTGATCTATGAGCCATATTTTGTTTTTGGATCCACATTTCATATGCATCATCTTAATTCCAGAGTTGTAATTCTTCCCTTTATTTTCACCCACGATGTGTAACCGTCCATTACGACTTAAATACATGTTTAAAATCGTGACTTAGGGTTACGAACATCTCGACCTCTCTCATATGTTTCTTTATTCTTCTCTTTGTGTGCAAGTGTTCGTTCTTCTCCAATCTCGATTTTGTACACAGAGGTGACTTTTGAGGATGCTCTTGCACGATCTGTACTGCATATGAGCGCGGGACCGTCGTATCCTGGGAATGGCATACCAGCACCATGTGTGTCGATAATGTTGGGGTCGTTGTCTCTCTAATGGGAGTTCTCTTGAATGCTTTGGTGATATTTCTAACATTTCTATTTCCGCTTTTGATTTATGTCGTATTGGTTTGTTTGATCACAGTTGTTTCTAGATTAATTTTATATTGATGTCTTTTATATCATAGATTAATATGTTTGATACATATGATATCTGGAAATTGATTCATGTTTATGCCATGTTATATGTATGTGCGGATTTTATTTCAACACAAGGTGGGTCATTTGAATCAAATTTGTTGGGCCACCATAGTAAAAAACCGTTGTTTTGGCAGTCAACCATTTGGCCATTGTTCCCCTCTCCTTTTTCTTCTTTCCCTTCCTCTTCTTTTCTCTTCATCTTCATTACATGAGAACCACACACACTCCACCCAGAGAGCATAACACGGGCCCACATGCAGCAAACATCCCTCCCCGGATCGGATCCTCCACAGGCAGCCCCATTCCCCGACCTCCCCCGAAAGCTCCTCCGTGTGTTCCCCACCTTCCCCGACGTCCTACGCCCATAGCAATCCCCCTCCTCTACGAACAGTCACCCATGTAGCCTCCATCCATGGCCACCTTCCGACCCTCCTCTACATGGAAGACACTCCCCAACCTACTCCATGCAGCCTCCGCTCCTCCGACCTCTTCCGTGCATAGCTACTTGAAGGAAGAAGATGATGCGGAAGGAGGAACACGTATGTTGTTAAATATTTGTTAACCAAAGGTTTGGTTCATCTAATAGGAAATAGACTAAGGAACACAACTATTAACAGCAGCAGAACATAAGGGTAAAAGTGGTTTTGCAAAAAAGTTAGGACATTAGTCTATTTACATAAACTTAAAAGGACACAAGTGTAAAAGTCCCTATTTTCTTAAGCTTTATTTCTAGCTATATGTAACTAACATTTTATATCATTATTCTCATACTTGATATAATTATAAATAAATGATTTTTATGTGTGTGTGTGCGTGCATTTGCGTGGGTGTGGGTGTGTGCGTAGGTGGGTTGTGTGCGGGTGCGCGTCACGCATGCGGGCGTGCAAGCGGGCTTGCATGCGTGCGTATGTGGGTGTGTGAGAGGTGTGTATGTGAGTGCCTACGTACATGCATGCGGGGGTGCGTATGCGTGTGTGCATGCACACTTGCATGCATGCATGCAAGTGTGCATGCGTGTGCACGTGCGCTTGCGTGCAAGCATGCAGGCGAGCTTGGGTGTGTGGGTGGGTATGTGGGTGGGTGCATGTGTGCGTGTGCATGTGTGCGCTTGTGTCCGAGTGGGCGCGTGCATGCATGTGCGCGTGCATGCATGTGTGTGTTGTGTGTGTATGTGTGTTTGCGTGTATGTGCGTATGCCTGGTATAACATATGTCGATTATCTATTGCATTTATATTTAAACCTTTTAAAAAAATTTTGATATTATTAGCTATTTGATTCATATTTGTATTTATTTCTAAAAATATGATAACAGAATTTTCATATCAATTATTATTAGGAAGGAAATGTTATCTATATCTAATTCAAAATACAACCATGAATATTGACAGATATGAAAAATATATTACAATATTCTTAAATTAGTACCAATTTAAAAGGAATAAGAATATGATATGAATAATACAATAGAAATGCTTTATAAATTAAGTTAATTGGGCATATGGAAGATGGTTTACACATAAAATGAATGAATTAAATATATTAATTTCATAATAATTATATCAACTGGAGTGAATGAAACCATTAATTTTGTTGTATATAGTTATGATAAAAACAGATACAAATATTTTCAAATGTCAAAGTGACATCCATATCCGTATCCATTTTAAAACATATTCAGATAAGAAGGTCAAAATCTATATAAAATGAATTCCATGTAGATTGGATATGGATATTCCTGTATTCATTTTCATCCCTAGTTAATATCCGTTTCTCCATCAACATTAGTATTTTAAAACAAATAAGGATATGATGGCACATATATCATCTAATATCTGACCATTTGCATATCTAATATCAAAGCATGACACTAAATAGGAAAGAGAGGAAACATATTCTGGCTATAGGGATGCAAACATATATCAATATATATAGAGAGAGGGGCGATCCAGTGAGAGCCAAAATTGGTGAGAGCATGAGAGGAGTGATTCTGGACCACAAGATTCTATCTTCTCTCTCCTGATCTTCTCTCTCCTGGTTGAATCTTGTGGTACAGAATCACTCCTCGAATGCTCTCACCAATTTTGGCTCTCACAGGATCGCCCCTATATATATATACATATATAGGGTGCACTTGAATTGAGGTGGCACCTTTCCTTGATTATGGAAAGGTGTCATCTTAAGTCGTTGGATGATGAGTGTACGAATGAGATTGAAACCACTAGGTAGTTTTCGTGCCAACTAACATTCCTAATATGGTGGTGGATTAAATTACTACTAATTTGGTAGATTACACGTCATTGATCATTCTATATTTAGGTATAATCGAGTGATGTACAGAATTTTCCAGAAAAATCTGATGAAATAAATGTTCGCGTTTTGAAATAACCGTTAACAATTTACAAATGATTGAGATATTTTACAATCCCGTGTTATAAATTACAAACACCTAACCACTGACATTCGCAAAAAAGCCCAAATCTGACGAAAATTTGTAATTTTTGTATAGATGTGTTTCCTAAAATATAGGGTGCTTCGATTATGTGCTAATAAATTGATATACGTATGGGAAAAAATTCCTAAAATGATGGGATTTTTATTACAACTATATTTCCTAATATATTGAGATTTTTGTGTAAATATGTTTCCCAAAATATAGGGTGATATGATCATGTGCTAATCAATTAATATACACGTGGTGAACATTCTTTTTTTTAACTGCATTTCATTTTTTTGAAAATAATCATCCAACATTCTGTGGAAGCAATGTTTGTAAAATATAACATTTTTTATAAATTTCATAGTCTTTTTCTAAACTGATTTGATTTATTTTGCAATATTTTTGTAGTCTGTTTTGAGAACATTCTGTTAGAGTAACGTTTGTAAACTGTGATACTTTTTCGTAAAATTTGTTTCTTTTTTGTAAAATTCATGCGATTTTTGTAAAATAAATTGCTTATTATTAATGTATAAATTATTTATGTCCGTCCATCGCGTTTCTCATATTGTGGTCCATCGAAATTTATCATCCATTGTAAAATTTATGTAGATTTTGTAAAATCCGCGCTCTCATTGTAACAATTATATGATAATCTGCAAAATAAAAAGTCAATCAGTAGTTTATCATTTATTCCAAAAAAGGATAACATGTAAAAAAACATGCAGAATTTTAAATCAATGAATAAAAATGTAAATTATACAATCAGTCATGTAAATTAGTAGATCAAAATGTAAATATAATCCACAATCGATGGGATTTCACATCTCTTTAGTATTTAATTCACAGTCGATGGGATTTCAACTAATTTGATTTTTGAAAAATACATCATCTTTTGAGCGAAAATATAACAAGATGCACGACTTTTTATAATAAAAAAATCATGTATTGATACTAGCAACCTTGGACATATTCTATCTGTAAAAACATATTTACATTCTTAATCAAAATTTCCTTTCTTTTAGGTGACATTTTGACGACACGCCTGACAACTCGGGTAAAGGTAATCAAGGGTCGTTGCGACCCAAGTCACCAAGCGGTGTCAATCGAGAAAAATATAGACCACCAAAATAAGATAAAATCAAACAAGCTCAAGTAGCGGTCTCGCTATTATATTAACCTGGTATAGCAACTAGGGTCAAACACAAGGAGCACGTGATGGCCTCGCGGCCTACGAAGTAGTCTAAAAAAGAAACAAAATAAAATAAAGGTATTTTGGTGGATTTTAATCTTTTTATATTTTTTGGATTTTTAATTAATAAAGAAAATAAAGAAAATAAGAAAGCAACCAACCACAAACAATTATTTACCTACTCAAAAATCATCCAAAAATTCAAATAAAAATATTTTTAAGTTTTTTATATCTTTTATTGTTTTTAGGCAATTTTTGGTATTTTTCTGATTTTTATTGGATTTTATAAAAATCAAACAAGGCGGAAAATAAAGGGTACTGTCCAGTCAGACTTGGAGGGCCAGTTTAAAATGCAAAAAGGCCCTGTCAAGGTCTGAAGGTAATTTTCCTGTAAAGATCAAAACACAAGGAAAATTTGGCCACTGGAATTATTAATTTTTTTATTTTTATTTTAATTATTAGAATTTTTATGGGTTTTTAGGGGTTTTGTAATTTTTATAGGTTTTGTATATCCAAAAATGACCAAAATTGGTCAGAAAATCAAACAAGGCAAAACAAACACTACCTAATTTTTTGTAATTTTTAGAGATGTTTTAATATTTCTTTGTGAATTTTAAAGTCAAACAGTAACAAAAATGCTTATTTTTGAATTTTTAAAAAGAATAAATGAAATCAAAAAAATCTCCAAAATTTACAGAAAATTGTACACCATGGCAGGAGCCATGTGTCCAATTTTCATCGAATTTGGAGTTAATTTGCTATTTTATTAAAAATGAAAACAAGGGTATAGTGCACAGGGACCTGTACGCAAATAACACAAGTTTCAGGGGTTCCGGTGCAATTTCTCCAAGGTTGCATGCGCGAGGCACGTGACCTGGGCACACAGGGACCTAATTGCAAGAAAACTTAGGTCCCTGGACTAATTAGTAACACGTACTAAAAGTCCAGGGGCGTAAGTGTAAATTACCCACTAGCACAATAAAACCATTCACAGGGGTATTTCTGTAAATATCAAAAACATAGATTCATTCAATAACACCTAGAACATCGAGGCTATATATGCAACTAACCCAGATAATCACGTGTCGAAGCATGTGTTCCACTACAGGTGGGGGTATAAAAGCAAATACCAAAAACTACAGAGTCCACTATGCAAATAACCAAACAGAAATAAAGTTTCTAAAATATTTACAGGACTATAGCAGAACAACTAAGAAACTAAGGGCCTAAGAAGAAATTTACCCTTTATTAAATCGAGGGCCGGATGCGCGCCATGTGGAGATCGGACGGTGGGAAAGGGGTGCGCCTCAACAAAGGGTCCTCGGTCCTGATCGAACGGCTGGGGCCTCGCCACGTGGAAGATCGGCGGTTGGGAAGAGACGTGAGAAGCCCTCACTGATCGGACGGTCATGATCACTCCTCCAAGGATCGAACGGTGATGGCTGCTCCTGGCGTGGACGTCTGAGATCTAATCTGGAGCTGGAGAGGGATCGAACGGCTCTGGAAGGTCCTCGATGAACTGGACGCCGGCGAGGTTCGCCAGACTCGTGTGGGTGCTGGAGGCCTCCTCGCGAGCTGCTACTGATCGAAGAAGAGTCGCTGGCTCCCGCGTCGAATGGAATCCTCCGATGACGCGATGGAGCTCTGGAGAGCTCCAGCGGCACTGGCGGAGGAGGAGCTGCTGCTCCAAAGAGTCGAAGCCCTCAGACGGGCTCCTTTGGACCTGCAAAGATGTGCAACAAGCTCCTGGGTCGAGGGCAAAGTGCCTCGACCCGGTTAGGAGTGGTGAAGGTGGTCTGCGCGTCGGGGCGAAGGGGTTCCGGCGATGCGACGGCGGAGGAACCCAAAATCCCAGCTCCTGTGCGAGCTGGGTTGGATCAGTGTGTGGAGAAGGTGCGTGGAGGAAAGGCGGAGATGATGGGAGATTCCGATGATCAGGACGAAGACGAGAGTGGTCGGAATCAGCGAGGAACGGCGATGGCGGAAATTGGGCGAAACGAAAAATTAGAGAACTAGGGAAAGATAGAGGTCTACCTACTGGATGTTGTCGACTGTGGAGGAGCTAGGGGTGCTCCAGGTCCTTGCCTCAAGGACCGTCGGTGTCCGAGGCTCGAGTGTTGATTTGGCTGAAATTCACGGAGTCTAAAAGTGGTATCTCACACAAGGCGGAGACACCTGTCGCTGTGACGACTCACGATAAATCCTGGACTAAAATCAACAATTAACCCACACTAAAGATCAATGATTAGAAAGAAATGTCGAGTTAAAATTTATTTTTAACTCTGCACAAATGATATATAGGGACAAGTATGCAGAGAGTTCGATCACAGGGAGCAAGCAGGGTAATTCAAATAAATGTGCACAAGTGAATGTGAAGTGTCTACACTAAGCAAGCAATCAAAGGAATTTTTGTGGGTTTTTAATTTTTAATTTTTTTTATTAATTTTTTAATTTTGTATTTGATTTTTAATTTTCTGATTTTTATAATTTATATTTTATATTTTTTTTCAATATTGGAAAATATAAGCAATGTAATAAAAGACAAGGTGAAGTATTTATAAAAATGTGCAAAAATAACCAAAAATTCAGAAATAAAATGTTTTGGTATTTTTAAGATTTTTTACTGTTTTTGTGATTTTTGGGTATTTTCAAGGTGTTTTTGGTATTTTTAAATACTGAAATAAGGGCAAACAGTGAAATATGTGCTGGCTGTGGGTAAAATGGGAATTAAAATTAGCAAATAGCAACCAAAATTTTTCACACTAATTTTCAAATAAAGAGAATGAAATATAGAACAAATAGGAACTGAGTTTGTATTTTTTTGAGTTTTCTTTGATTTGATATATTTTTTTGAAGTTTTGATAAATTTTTGAATTTTTAGGGTTTTTCTTTTGAGATTTTTAGTGATTTTTGGATTTACATTAAAATAGTTAAAATAGACAATTACGAATTTTTTTGGAATTTTTAGAGGTATTTTACTATTTTTTTGGTATTTTCTAAGCTAGATAGTGAATAAAAAGCATGTTTTTGATTTTTAATAAATATAAAAATAAAATAAAATTCAAAACTAAAAATAGGGCGTGGAAGTACAAGTTACCACGAGCTTAAGTTCAAATTTTCAGAATTTTTGGAATTTAAATGATGCTTCAAATAAATAGAGCAAGCAAGCACAAGTTAAAGGCCTGGCAGGGGCATATATGTAATTTTTCAAACATCCAGGGGGCACATTTGCAAAATGTCCACAAAATATATACTAAATAAAAGAGTTTCTGGACTAAAAGTTAAATGCCAAGGTCACGCGCGCTATGCAAAAACGCCAAGGGTTATCCTGCAAAAACGCCAAGGTCACGAGCGCTATGCACGTGACCTGGCAGGGACTAGTTTGTAATAACGAAAAGCCTAGGGACCTACTTATAAAGTTTACAAAAATATTAGAGCTGCAAAGGAAAGTTTTTGTAGTAATTATTTAATACAAAATTTGACTGGGTTAAGTAAGCAAAATACCCAGACAATGGGCGGCCACGGACGGTGGGATGAACCCCACTTAACCACGTGTCAGCACAGGGGGCCGCGATGCCCCTTCAGATCCAACGCCTGGGATTAGATCTCTGCACGGAGATCTACGGTAGCTGGGGGCTTCAATCGGACGTTATCTGGATGTCTGGAGGCAGCGGAATGGCGCGACGAACGGCGAAGCTCTTCCACGGCGAGGAGGAAGCTGCGAAGCTCCAGGTGCTCCGGCGAAGACCCAAAAACGCTCCAGACGCGTTGGAATGTCCAGGTACCTGCACAGAAGATGTGTGATATGATCGGGGGCAAAATTCCCTGATCACGTGGCTCAAAGGAATGGAGGTGTGCGACGGCGTAAGGCGCGGAGAATGGCGGTGGCCGGAAATGGCTCCGGCCAACTATCGATAGGGCCATTCGATAGGTGAGAGAGATTGATGAAGATGGCAGATTGAAGGTCTGACTATAAGGAATGGATTGGAAGCGAAAAATGAGGAGATTAAACGGCCTCTAGCCCGGGAAGGGCGAGGGAAAATGTACCTCGACGGCTGGGACCACCGGAGGTTGGAGGAACACCCTAAGCCACTGATCGGCCGCCTAAAGGGATCAATCCTGGAGCTGTCACCACCAGGAGACGATGGAGCTACCCAGGGGCGCGAAAGGGCCAATGTTTTGGGGTTCAAAAACCGAATTGAAGGTGACGGTTTTGGTTTTGAAGGGTGGCGAGGTGATGGGTTTCGAGGCACGATCACGGGTGCGCCAAGGGGACTTGGAGGATCCATTAGGTCGGCGAGGATCCCAGTTGTACCAGGTACAACTTTCATGAAGGAAGTCACCCTCCTCGAGCAACACATACGCGGCGAAAAAATCGAGAAATGAGGGGTAGCGGTGGCTCTGACTAGGTCACAGGTTAGGGCCAGGAAGTTGACCGCTTGGTCAACATCCCAGGCCACCTGGTTGGTCCACGTAGACCAACCAGGAAAAAGCCCCACAAATGTTTTATAAATTCGTTTTAAAATAATAATAGATTTATTTAGACTTAGGTTATTTAATAAAAAAATATTTATTATTTTATAAATTATTTTATTATGATTTTTATTTATTTTTATTAGGTGTATTTTTATTAGTTGCCTTTATACCCTTATATAGGTATATTATCTGTATACTTTATTACTTTATTTTTATTTTGTGTATTTTTAATTTTATGATTTTTATTTCTTATTCTGTAAAATTATAAAATACTTTTATACACTTAGAAATATTTTTATTTTATTTTATTGAGGAATTTTGTGTATTTAATAAAATACAAGCATGTGTTGTATAGGTATAAGTACAGGTATAGTATCTATGTATATGATATATACAAGTATTTTTATTTTGTATTTTCTTTGCATTTTTATTCTAATTTTAATGCACATAATTATTATAAGTAATATTTATGAAATTATAAAAATATAAAAATATAAAATAATGAATAAATAATAAATTGAATATTTTAATCTGTACAACTATACAATGTGGGTCCAAAACTCAACTTTCAAACCGTAGCTCTGCCAAATGCGAAACCACCACCATTGGATAGATTATTTTATTCTATATACAATTAAAGGTGAGTTTGCTACATTTGGAGTTGTTAGTTGTGAGATATGGGTCTGGGAAGTTGGGATTCTGGATTTTTATTCAGACCATAACTTTTTATCTGTACATTCTTTTTCTGTGAAATTTTGTATTTTTCCTTGTAATATTATCTACAACTTTCATGTACAAAGTTTCTTTATTTGATGTATAAAAAGTGGAACCAAAAATAGGTCCCAAAATGAATGAAGAATGAATAAAATAAATACAGGTATTTGACCCTTATCTCCCCCTACTTTATTCCTTGTCGACCTATTCATCAAGATGCCTAGGTCTCGGGGTTTCGGGTCATAAAATATTTACAATATTTTATTCTTTTTCTTTTCTTTTATTTATTCTATAATTTTGGCTTTAATTACAGTATTTTATACACTAAATAGATGCACATGCATGAATGTTAAGATGATGAAATTAAAGGTATTTACAGGCATTTGCTAGGGTTTTTGGTGCCAAAATGATAGAATAAAGATGATGAAATGTGGATTCATCATCCCCCTATACTTTACCTTTACTAGTCCCTAGCAAACACTTATGCAATAAGTGCAAAAAGAAAAAGAAAGAAAAGAAAAAGAAGAACTTGGATTTAGTTTAATTATCGAACTTGTCTTCACAAAATCAAAGTTTGGAGCTTAAGTCGGACCTTTGGAATTTTAGTGCGGGCAGAACCTTAGTGAGAACCGTGTTTGAAATTCAACAGTCCTTGAGAATCCCAAAACTCTGCTCAAGTCTCCTCAATAGCCAGGTCAGAAATACTTCAACTCATACGCAAACTCATACGACTATGAATCTGACTCATACAGTGTAAGTGATGGTGGCTCTCCCCAACTAGAATGATAAAGAAACTGACTTCTCCAGTACGACAACCTAATGATTCCCCAATCCAATAACTCCATCCTCGAGGAGCGGGGTATTCCCTTCTAAGTTCAAGTGGCAACCAGCTCAAGAGGAGGGGGTGAAGAGAAGAATGGACGGTAGCCAGTGTAGCTACTTATCCGGGGATGCAAGACCAGTGTAGTCAAGTCATCCTGTTGCAGGCTCACATATTTGACTTTGGAACTCAAGCTTGCTTATTGACTTTGTACATACTTTGCAGGCTTTTTATTTTTGTACATGCCTGAACTTTTTTTTTTTGAATACTATATATAGCAGCATTTACATAAGGAGTTTTTCCTCTTGAGCCAGTAGACTATCCCTCTTTTGAAGCTTTATCGCAACCCACAGCCTCCTGTCTTTAGACTTCCTAATCACTGGACGGGTTGGGGTGCACTTCCCTCCCTAGAGGAGGACAAATGTTTCCACTTGTGTGCGTCTCATACCGGCAAATCCAATCCCCTCACCAATCCAACTGAGTTGAGCCATGTGAAAGGTGCAGGTGTCCAAGTTAGGTCATTATCAACAAGAGTCGTGTGTATGCTCCGAAATACTCTACTTAGGCAGTCAAGAATCCATTGAACCAAGTCCCGTGATCCTCAAAGAATTAAGTCAACTAGACCTGAAGTACCTCAAACCCAGTTCCTATAAGGTTCCTGTTATTAGGTAGATTTTAAGGTCTAATCAAGCTCCAATCTCCGGATTTTACTTAGATTCGTTCAACTATCAAACTCAATCCAAAAAATGCTCATGCTTTGCAATGCAATGTAGAATGCAGAAAATATTTTTGTGATGTAATTTTCAAAATTTTGAACTTTTTATGGATTTTTGAAAACATGATGCATGCATATGCATTTTTTGTATTTTTCAAAAGATTTTTCAAATGTTTTTGGATTTTAGTTTTGCAAATGTTTTTGGTTTTTTTTTTGAAAACAAAGAGTTTTTTGGCTGAAAACTAGGTGAACACTATGTACACAGGAGTGCTTCTTTATATATACAAGAAATGGATTTTAAGAATTTACAAGGGTAAGTGGTCAGTTTTATACATATATACATATAGTGGATTTTGGTGAGATGTATGTATTCCTCAAACTTATTTGACACAAGCTTTTTCACACAATTTTTGAAAACTATAGTCCAAAATAATTTTTACAAACATTTTGCAAACATGTACACGCATTTGAAAATCATTTTGCAAAGGCTTTCAAAACAGTATAGATAGATTTTTTTTCAAAATATTTTTGCAACCATTTTTCAAACCATTTGCAAATTATTTTTCAAACATTTTATTTCACACAAAGAAAAGAAATTTTACAAACCACAAATTTTTACAAAGGTTGAAAACATGTAACAAAATATTTTCAAAATAGTTTTCAATAAATGTTCACAAAGATTTTCAAACTATTTTTCAAACATTTTGCAAAAAACATTTTCACCTGATTTATTAATCAGTAGATACAACAAGAATTTGAGGAATAATCACATCTTTTTATTAAAGTTTTTAATGAATTTTAGAGAATGATTAGCCAAATTATTAGGAAAATACGAAAGTACGAGTTATGGCTAAAGTATATACGCAGTATATACGACCCCCCTATACTTAGCTTGAGCTATGTCCTCATAGATCGGAGAGAAACGAGAAGACATAACTCGTACTAAGTATAGTCAAATCGAAAGAATAAAGGAATAAATGAATGAATCAACGAATGAGAAGTCGATCGTCCCCCCTGTACTTAGGATCAAATAATCCTAAGTATAGCAGACTGTATATAAAGCAGGGAGGGTCAAGGGTGGGAATGAACAGATCATACTCTGGTTGTCTCCCCCTATACTTAGGGTAAAATATCCCTAAGTATAGACAAGAAGAGGAGACACTGGAGAGGATCAAAAGATAAAGAAAACTCGGGGTGCACACCCCCCCTATACTTAGGACAAAGTACGTCCTAAGTATGGAAAACTGTCTACAAGGGCGGCACCTTTTTGATAGATAAAGAAAATAGAAAAGGAAAAGAAGAAAAGAAGAAAATAAATCAACAGATGAAAGAGTGATATAGATAAATGATCTGTACAGCAGAAGATAGAATTGATCACCATGTATGAGGTGCAGATGATGTGAGTCAAAGAGCACACCTCATACCAGAAGAATGGGGGCAACGTCAATGGTCGGCGGATCATGATCTAGATATAGTTTCAGGCATTGACCATTGACGCGGAAGGTAGAGGAAGATGACGGTTCGGATATGTCGATGCTGCCATTGTCATGTATCTTCCTGACCACATAAGGACCTTTCCACTTGCTCTGCAACTTCCCTGGGAATAATTTCAGCCTGGAATCAAACAACCATACTCTCTGATCTGGCTCAAACTGTTTATGGATGATATGCGAATCGTGCCATGTCTTCACTTTCTCCTTGTATTGTAGGCTGTTGGAAAAGGTTGTGTCTCTCAGTTCTTCCAAGGCTGCCAATTCTGCTCCTCTCTGTTCTCCTATACTCTCGGGATCTAAAAGCAACTTAGTGACTGCCCAAAAAGATTTATGCTTGATCTCCACTGGCAGATGCCACGGCTTGCCATAGACGAGACGAAAGGGAGATGTCCCCAATGGATTCTTGAAAGAAGTCCGATAGGCTCACAAGACCGAGTCCAAAAGCTGTGACCAATCCTTTCGGTCAGGGCGGACAACTTTCTGCAAGATTGTTTTTATCTCCCGGTTTGATACTTCGGCAAGACCATTAGTCTGAAGGTGATACGGTGTGGCAACTCGATGGTCAATGCCGAACTCGTCTGCAAGGGCCCTGATGAATCTCGTATTCATCATGCCAAAAACTCCTTATTAAAATCCCTGCTTAAACAAGCCAATAAAAATATCCTCTAATTCTTTGTTTTTATCATGTACTATATAGTGTCTAAATTACCATTAATTTATTGTATTTAATTTCTCTTATTTTTCTGTATCTATTTTACCACTCAAAAACCCCTAAAAATTAGGTAGATAACTTGTCTATAAATCACTGACCCTTAAAAAGATAAAAAATACAAAAAAATCTCAAAACCGCAACTTGGTGTTTTTATCCCCTTAAAAATACCCCCCAAAAATAGCTTTTATACAGATGATCTCTTTTGGCTTTTTGACCAACTAAAGTTGTAGTTCTCATCGAGACGAGCAACTTTCATGTTTTGACTTTTCCCAAATTCGGCCCCTATCTATTTCTTTTATATTTTTCTTTATAATTTAATTTTGAATTTTCTTATTGGGCCACGTGGCGCCCCCTGGGCCGCCCACGTGGCCCGCCTCTTCTTCTGACACCTGGCGCCCCTCCTGGGCCGTAGGATCCTCCTGATCGCCTCCAGTCGCACCGTCCATCCGCACTTTATTTCCAACCCTTGGATCAATCTCCCTGATCCGATCACAGCCGTTATCCCGCGCCTCACCCTTAACCGCCCGATCTCATCCCCATCCAAAGACCCTCAACCTGCCACGTCTCCCCTCACCACAGCCCTCGAATCCTATATCTATCCAAAGACCCTCACTTGGCCACGTCGCCTATCTATCCCTCACCATTGGATCTCTCCCACCAACCTATCCTAACCACTCACACCCGCCTCTCTCTCAGCCACACGATCAGATCCCGATGATCTAATCGTGGCCCTCCGCAAGCACCAACCGCAGCCGTTGGATCGATAGATCCAACGGCCCTCCATCATCTTCTTCCTCGAGTAACTCCCTTGCCCAGGCGTTACGCCTCGTCGAACCTCCTCCCCCTTCCATTTTTAGCCACCGCACCAGTCACCCCCTTCCACTCATAACGCTACCCACACGAAGCCATGTCCTCCGCCATCCTCGTGCCTTCGTCAAATCCCCTCGCCATTCCCCCCTTGTCATTTATTCCTTGCTCGAAACGCCTCGCCGACACTGTAACCCCCGACCACCTCTGCCTATAAAACCCTTGCTCCGCCACCGTATACAGGCGTCCACCATTTTTGGGCTCTAGCCTAGTCTCCCCCGCCCCTCCGGTGACAGCGGAGAGGGCGGGGCGTCGAGGCAGCGACGGCTGGAGTTCGGTGTCGACCCACGGCCGATGTGGCCATGTCGCGGTGTCTTTGTGCACCATTAAGCTCGCTGGAGATGGCTGACCAGTTGGGCGACGACCGGAGTACCCCCAGGGTGCTCATCCCAAGCCAAAACCTCCGCCAACTCCTCGCTCCGGCGAGGAGACTTTTCTTGTAATTTCGTTGAATTATTCCGCCACCTCAAGTCACCTCCGACCTCATCTAATCCACCAAATCGTTTCGCAACTTCACCATCATCCTCACGACGCCCTCGACCACCACCTTCCCCTTCTCCGCAGTCTCGTTCACCCGCCGCCATCTCCTCCTCTGCTCCGGCGGGGAAGGAGCCCTAGTCCCCCATTCCAACCACCTCCCAGGGACCCCATTCCACTCACAAAACCCTCAAGAGCACGCTTCGGCTATATCTAACGCCTGCAGGTACTTCAAATGCCGGAGTTTGCATCGGAGCTGATTCAAGCTTTTTCCCGCCGGCGAGGCTCCATCGTTCTCCCCTTCCGACCAGCCCCGGAGCCTCACGGCGCTTCCCAGTCCTTCGCCAGACTGCCGGTAATCTTCCCCGAGCTCTAGAAGTTGATAAACATGGCGGTGGTGCGAATGGCAGGTCGCCAGAGCCCCGCCTTCTCCGGTGACCTGCGGAGGAGGACGAGATACAGTTGTCGTCCGATCAGATGGATCGGACGGTCACGATGATGACACGTACGTAACCCGAGCCTCCAGCCCAACCTATAGGCTCGGGTCATCCGAGTCTCCAGACAGATCTCCAGAAGCGGCCACGTGTCCCGAACTTGAGGTGGCGCCCGAGCCTAGGCGTCTCACGTGCGAGGCACGTGGGGGCCTGGGTAAATTGCAGAGAAGACCCTGGAAGATTATATATTTGCATTTTGGTCCACAGGTACGTGCCTCACGTGCGTGCCTGGGTAAATTTCAGGGAGACCCTCTAGGTTTTGAAGAACTACAGATATGCCCCTGCGCGCAAATAGACAAATTGCAACCGGGCCCAAGCAGTTTTTGCATTTTGCATTTAGGTCCCTCCAGGGACCTAAATGCAATATTTATCCCTTTATTTTATTGCATTTTTATTACCATTATGCCCTTGCACTGTTTTTAGCATAACTTGAGCATCGTAGGTCCAAATTGCATGATTTTAGTGTCGTTTTGATCCTTGTTTTGTCCTCTATATTTTAGCATGCTTACTTGTTCCATTTGACACTGTTTTAATTTAAGTGATTTTTATGTGAAAAATGGGACCATGCTCTACTTGTCTTGATTGATTTGATGACCGATTTTTAATGATGTGTTCAAAATGGGCTCTAATTTCATTCTATATTACTTTGCTCTCATTTTAGGGTATAATTGTAGGTATTTCTGACATTTTATTCATCATGCATAGTTTCTTGCATTGTTTGCCCATGCATTATTTTAACTTTCATAAAAACAAAAATAAAAAATGCATGCATAATGGCATTGCCTTGTAAATATCATAGTGCATCATAATTTGCATATGGACCTAAAACTGAAATTAATTGACATTATGCCTTCATGAATCGAAATTCAATACTCAGATTTAGGCTGTCGTATCCCTGTGTTCGACCTTGGTACACTTGCCAAGTAAAATATTCCACAGCATTCAAAGTCTGTGGTTTTTGCTGAAGTACTACAGCATAATTCCACACTATTATTGAGGCGAATGTTACGCTCATCAAATGGCATTGTTACCGGGGATACGGCTTTTCTTAATTTTTGGATTTTGATTTTTTTATTTTTATTTCAAAAATTTTCAGGTCCTCATTTCATGCATCATTTCTTTGCATATCATTTGCTGAATTAATGTCTCCAGGTTTTCTAACGTCTATCTTTTGTGGCAGGGCCCATGGTGATCGAGGACGCTTGATCCTCATGGAGGCGTGAAGTCGAGAACTTCCACTGAAGAGGCCGCGAAAGAACCCGTGAAGGATTTGGGAGATTTTAGCAGTCAAAATTGCATGGCATTTTGTAAAAAAAAATAGATAACTTGCATTTGCATATTTATTTTCAGTCTTGCATATTGTATAAAAAAAATATCCCCCCCCCCACACACACACACGCACCTACACTGCACATGCACATACTCACCCCCACCCTCCCCCTGTATATTTCTATATATATATATATATATATATATCTGTGTGTATATCTATTCTTCACGAACCCCCCTCACTCTTGTATCATAGAACCCTCCCCCCTAACGCAGACCTTACTTAGGCTATTTGTAGCCTAAGTATAGGGGGGACCTGCCTGCTCTTCCATCCCTCGTCCCGTCTTCTTGTACTTAGGCCAATTTCGGCCTAAGTATAGGGGGACCCTCCTCCTCAGTTCCGTTGTATCACCCTGTACTTGAACCGAGCCTTGGCTTTATGGCACTTGTGCTATGAGGACATAGCAAATTTTAAGTATAGGGGGGTATACCGTATATTATTGTATATTACTTTAGCCTTAGCTCGCGTTTTTAGAACTTTTTAAAAATTTTATTTTTCAGGCTGGGTTTTGGTAAACTAGTGAACTGAGTAAAAACCTGTAAAAATTAAAATTTGAGGGTTTAATTTTTGTAAATATTCCTGTATTAAAAAAATAATGGAAAAATTAAAAAATCTTTCTTGGACGTTCACTCTGACTACTAGGTTTAGTAGGCATTTTCAGTGAGGGAACCTCGGTCTCCCTTAGTAGAGTGGGTGGTTTAGAGGACATCGCATACGGCCCCGTCCTCAAGTAACAGAGGGCCTCGGCCCGTACTTACACCCATACTGGCTGAAAGTGTATACTTTTATTTGAGCCTGGGCCAGTCATTGTCTCTCTGAGGAATTAAAAAATTTAAAAATTAAAACCCATAAAAATTTGCAAAAGATAAAAATCACACAAAAATTAACTAACCCAAGGAGTTGGTGTATTCCTGACACATTCAGACTCACGCAAGGCTTGAGGATTTTGAGGACACTGGATCTCTGGAATCTTGAGAGTCTGAGTTAACATGCCTTAGTCATTAGGGTTTTCATGACTTAAATATCCACATTCCTCTGGTTTGAAAGATTTGAGTGCTATATTGCACTCTTCATCTCTACCTTTAAGAAAATATGATCAGCACAGTCACTTCCACAACTGCATGATTGATGAGCTGAGATGAGATATCACTTGAGGAACTAGGACCAGAGAAATGAGTTTAGAACCGATCTAATGATATTCGAGGATGGGATAAAGTTAATGAAGGCTTCAGAAAACCTGAGTGTCAGCAAAACCCTAACCAGTATGTGAACAAGATTCATATGCTATCTCTTGGATATTTACCTAAAAGTGCCAGGGTGTGATGAAATTTAAAGGAACTTGTTGATCAGTGTGTGCCAATCTCTTGGTAAAAGCAGTGGAGCTAGCCAACAAAAGAAATGAAATGTCAAAGAAAAGCTCTAAATCCAAAGTCAAATTCCAAATGAGCTTCCACCAATGGCGAGCGCTCCCAAACATTTTCAAAGTGTCGACTTGGACCAAGCGCTAATTAGGACCAAAGAGTCGGGCTGACACCACAAAAAGGGCCCTGCATCGTAAGCGATACAAGTCTGGGTGTCGAAGGTATCTTAGATACTCAGAAAAGACACACCCCGGTGTACTCCCAGAAAAACAAGTGCAGACGACTCCAACTCTCTTGACGGACACATTGATCAACAAAGTATTAATATACATGTGTTGAGTAAAAGGCACTCGAGAGGCCCCTTGTTATGTGAGGGTGAGAAAATTAGACACAATCCCAGTACCTCCATCATCTGGTCGTCCATCAACATTTCAAAGTCTGACAAACTAATGAGACGGTGGACTGAAGCAAGAACATACTTATTCCCTAGTATTGAGGATTAGGTCTAGAGGAAGATCTTTGGGACTGGAACTTTGGGTGATGCATCGACTCGGCTCTCATGAAATGCAGTACACTAAATGTCATATCCTTATATTATATGTACAAAAAGAGAGTCTGATAATCAGAGAAGTTGGATTCCTTCTGACTAAGGCTTGGATAAACCCGGAATTTTAGGATCACTTAGGTCAAGTGTCTTTGAAAGATCAAGCCTTGAATTTTTCACGCGCACTGTCAGGAATTAGTCCGACTCCTTCATTCTTTAGATGCTCGAGGACGAGCATGGTTTAAGTATAGGGGTATGATGAATCTCGTATTCATCATGCTAAAAACTCCTTATTAAAATCCCTGCTTAAACAAGCCAATAAAAATATCCTCTAATTCTTTGTTTTTATCATGTACTATATAGTGTATAAATTACCATTAATTTATTGTATTTAATTTCTCTTATTTTTCTGTATCTATTTTACCACTCAAAAACCCCTAAACATTAGGTAGATAACTTGTCTATAAATCACTGACCCTTAAAAAGATAAAAAATACAAAAAAATCTCAAAACCGCAACTTGGTGTTTTTATCCCCTTAAAAATACCCCCAAAAAATAGCTTTTGTACAGATGACCTCTTTTGGCTTTTTGACCAACATGAAAGTTGTAGTTCTCATCGAGACGAGCAACTTTCATGTTTTGACTTTTTCCAAATTCGGCCGCTATCTATTTCTTTTATATTTTTCTTTATAATTTAATTTTGAATTTTCTTATTGGGCCACGTGGCGCCCCCTGGGCCGCCCACGTGGCCCGCCTCTTCTTCTGACACCTAGCACCCCTCCTGGGCCGTAGGATCCTCTTGATCGCCTCCAGCCGCACCGTCCATCCGCGCTTTATTTCCAACCCTTAGATCAATCTCCCTGATCTGATCACAGCCGTTATCCCGCGCCTCACCCTTAACCGCCCGATCTCATCCCCATCCAAAGACCCTCAACCTGCCACGTCTCCCCTCACCATAGCCCTCGGATCCTACATCTATCCAAAGACCCTCACTTGGCCACGTCGCCTATCTATCCCTCACCGTTGGATCTCTCCCACCAACCTATCCTAACCACTCACACCCGCCTCTCTCTCAGCCACACGATCAGATCCCGATGATCTAATCGTGGCCCTCCGCAAGCACGCCAACCGCACTCCATCATCTTCTTCCTTGAGTAACTCCCATGCCCAGGCGTTACGCCTCGTCGAACCTCCTCCCCCTTCCATTTTTAGCCACCGCACCAGTCACCCCCTTCCGCTCATAACGCCACCCACACGAAGCCATGTCCTCCGCCATCCTCGCGCCTTCGTCAAATCCCCTCGCCATTACCCCCCTCGTCATTTATTCCTCGCTCGAAATGCCTCGCCGACACTGTAACCGCTGACCACCTCCGCCTATAAAACCCTTGCTCCACCACCGTATACAGGCGTCCACCATTTTTGGACTCTAGCCTAGTCTCCCCCGCCCCTCCGGTGACAGCGGAGAGGGCGGGGCGTCGAGGCAGCGACGGCTGGAGTTCGGTGTCGACCCACGGCCGATGTGGCTGTGTCGCGGTGTCTTTGCGCACCATTAAGCTCGCTGGAGATGGCTGACCAGTTGGGCGACGACCGGAGTACCCCCAGGGTGCTCATCCCAAGCCAAAACTTCCGCCAACTCCTCACTCTGACGAGGAGACTTTTCTTGTAATTTCGCTGAATTATTCCGCCACCTCAAGTCACCTCTGACCTCATCTAATCCACCTAATCATTTCGCAACTTCACCATCATCCTCGCGACGCCCTCGACCACCACCTTCCCCTTCTCCGCAATCTCGTTCACCCGCCGCCATCTCCTCCTCTGCTCCGGCGGGGAAGGAGCCCTGGTCCCCCATTCCAACCACCTCCCAGGGACCCCATTCCACTCACAAAACCCTCAAGAGCACGCTTCGGCTATATCTAACGCCTGCAGGTACTTCAAATGTCGGAGTTTGCATCGGAGCTGATTCAAGCTTTTTCCCGTCGGCGAGGCTCCATCGTTCTCCCCTTCCGACCAGCCCCGGAGCCTCGCGGCGCTTCCCAGTCCTTCGCCAGACCACCGGTAATCTTCCCCGAGCTCTAGAAGTTGATAAACATGGCGGTGGTGCGAATGGCAGGTCGCCGAAGCCCCGCCTTCTCTGGGGACCTGCGGAGGAGGACGAGATACAGTTGCCGTCCGATCAGATGGATCGGACGGTCACGATGATGACACGTGCGTAACCCGAGCCTCCAGCCCAACCTATAGGCTCGGGTCATCCGAGCCTCCAGACAGATCTCCAGAAGCGGCCACGTGTCCCGAACCTGAGGTGGCGCCCGAGCCTAGGCGTCTCACGTGCGAGGCACGTGGGGGCCTGGGTAAATTGCAGAGAAGACCCCGGAAGATTATATATTTGCATTTTGGTCCCCAGGCACGTGCCTCACGTGCGTGCCTGGGTAAATTTCAGGGAGACCCTCCAGATTTTGAAGAACTACAAATATGCCCCTACGCGTAAATGGAGAAATTGCAACCGGGCCCAGGCAGTTTTTGCTTTTTATATTTAGGTCCCTCCAGGGACCTAAATGCAATATTTATCCCTTTATTTTATTGCATTTTTATTACCATTATGCCCTTGCACTGTTTTTAGCATAACTTGAGCATCGTAGGTCCAAATTGCATGATTTTAGTGTCGTTTTGATCCTTGTTTTGTCCTCTACATTTTAGCATGCTTACTTGTTCCATTTGATACTGTTTTAATTTAAGTGATTTTTATGTGAAAAATAGGACCATGCTCTACTTGTCTTGATTTATTTGATGACCGATTTTTAATGATGTGTTCAAAATGGGCTCTAATTTCATTTTATATTACTTTGCTCTCATTTTAGGGTATAAATGTAGGTATTTTTGACATTTTATTCATCATGCATAGTTTCTTGCATTGTTTGCCCATGCATTATTTTAACTTGCATAAAAACAAAAATAAAAAAATGCATGCATAATGGCATTGCCTTGTAAATATCATAGTGCATCATAATTTGCATATGGACCTGAAACTGAAATTAATTGACATTATGCCTTCATGAATCGAAATTCAATACTCAGATTTAGGCTGTCGTATCCCTGTGTTCAACCTTGGTACACTTGCCAAGTAAAATATTCCACAGCATTCAAAGTCTGTGGTTTTTGCTGAAAAATTCGCCTCCTGTACTACAGCATAATTCCACATTATTATTGAGGCGAATTTTACGCTCATCAGGCCCTAACCTTGTCATTGATGAAATAAGACCCCCCGTCTGAAATCAAGACTCTAGGTACCCCGAACCGTGAAATGATATTTTTCCTCAAGAATTTGCATACGGTTTTAGCATCTGCGGCTCGGGCGAGGATGGCCTCAACCCATCGGCTGACATAATCTACAGCGAGCAAAATATGCTCGAATCCCTGACTTTTAGGAAATGGGCCCATGAACTAAATCCCCCATGCATCAAAAACCTCACAAAAGTGAATGGGTTGCATGGGCATCATGTCTCTCTGTCCGTAGGTTCCCATTTTCTGACAGTCAGTACATCTCTTCACGAACTCATCAGAATCCTTGAAGAGAGTAGGCCACCATAGGCTGGATTGAAGCACCTTCTGTGCTGTCCTTTTTCCAGAATGATGTCCTCCTACCTCAAGCTTGTGGCAGTATGTGAGGACGCTGTGATGCTCTTCTTGAGGAATGCACCTCCTCCAGATACTGTCCCCTCCTTCATGATAAAGGACGGGATCCTCCCAATGGTAAAACTTGGCCTTCGCGAGGAAGGTCTCGAGTTTCTGCCTGGGCCAACCTTGTGGGACTGTCTTGGCAGCAAGATAGTTCACAATGTCAGCGTACCACGGGAGTGAGGTGATAGCCAAGATCGCCTCATCTGGAAAAGTCTCTGTGATAGGTGCGTTGGGCTCAGATTCCTCAAGATTATCCAATTTGGAGAGATGATCTGCCACCACATTCTTGACTCCAGGCTTATCCTTAATCTCAATATCAAATTCCTGGAGTATAAGGATCCATCTGGTGAGACGTGCTTTGGCATCCTTCTTAGCCATTAAGTACCGGATGGTGGTGTGATCAGTGTAAATAGTCACTCTAGATCCGAGAATATACAATCGATACTTATCAAGAGCGAAGATTACGGCCAGCATCTCTTTCTCAGTCACAGTGTAATTCCGCTGAGCGGCATCCAAAGTCCGACTGGTGTAGTGATAACAGGCCTGACCACTCGGGTATAAGGTACAGAAATAGGGTCGTTGCGACCCAAGCGATCAGACCGTGTATATCAAGAAAAATCGAACCACTAATGACAAATCAAGCAATCAAAACAAAGAAGCGGTCCTGCTATATGTTTAACCTGGTATAGCACCCAGGGTCGAACTCAAGGAGCACGGATCGGCCGAAGGCCTACGAAGTAGTAAAAATAAATAAAATAAAAGACAAAATATTTTTTAGTGGTTTTTAATTATTTTTATATTTTTTTGGATTTTTAATATGTAAAGAAAATAATCAAAACAAAAACAATCACACTTTGACAAATTATTTAAGGCAACAAAAATCAACCAAAAATTAAAACAAAAATCTTTTTATGTGTTTTATAATTTTTTATGTTTTTGGTGAATTTTTGGAATTTTTCTGATATATATTTTAACTTCTAAAAATCAAACAGTAACAAAAACAAGGGGTACTGTCCAGCCAAGCCTAAAGTCCCTAGATAAAATACCTAAGGACCTCAAAAAGCCTGAAGGTAATTTTCCTATAAAATAGATGAAATAAAGAAAATTTAGGTACCAGATTTATTGTTTTTTATTTTTAATGTATTTATTAGAATTTTTATGGGTTTTTTGGGGTTTTTAAGTTTTTAAGGTTTTTAAGCAATGAAAAATAGCCAAAATTAGCTAGAAAATCAAACAAACTAAACTAAACAGTAGCTAATTTTTATGGAATTTTTAAAGGGGTTTTTATATTTTTTTATGATTTTTCAATCTAGATAATAGCAAAAATGAAGGTTTCTGAATTTTTAAAAATAGCAAACACAATCAAAAATGTCCTCAAAAATTCACGAAAATCCTACAACATGGCAGGAGCCATGTGTTAAATTTTCATCGAATTTGGAGGTGATTTGATATTTTATTCAAAAATAACAAAAGGGTACTGTGCACATGGACTAGAATGCAAATACCCAAAGTTCTGGGGGTCCCGATGCAAAATACCCAGCAAAACACGCGCCAAGCACGTGCCTGGGGCACTCAGGGACCTATATGTAAGGAAAATAAGTCCCGAGGACCTATTGGTAACACGTACCAAAAGTCCAGGGGGCTCGGTTGCAAATAACCCAAAAATTAACGCACATGCGTAAAACAACCACGCACAGGGGTATAAATGCAATTAACTAAAAAGTTTCATTCATTCATAAATGTCCAGAACTACAAGGGCATAGATTGCAAATACACCAGAAGAACACGTGTCGAAGCACGTGACACACTACACACAGGGGCATACATGCAATAAGAAAACAAGACAGGGTCCAAAGTGCAAATGTACCAACGTAAATAAAATACGAAAAATATTTACAGGACTGAAATAAAACAAGACTAAAGCTAAGGGCCTAAGGGATAAATTACCCTTTATTAAGTTGGCCGTTGGACGGGCGCCACGTATACTGATGAACGGTTGGAAATGGGTGGCGCCCAACGCTGATATCCCTCGGGTTGATCGATCGGTCCAGGCGTCGCCACGTGGGAGATCGAACGGTGGATAGGTACTGTGGCTAAACCTCGGGCATCGATGGTCCAGATCGCTCCTCAGATGGATCTAACGCTGCTGGTGGCTCCTGAAGCGGACGGTGGTGATCAAAACTGGAGCAGGAGGGCAATCCAACGGCTGCTGGAGGTCCTCGAAGAACAAGAGGCCGACGAACTTCGCCGGCCCAGTACGCGTGCTCCGAGCCTCCGTGGGGGCTTCTGATGATCGAGGAAGCTTCGCCTTGGCCTCCCGCGTCTGTGGGACGTCTCCGATGAATCAACGGAGCTCCGGAGAGCTCTGTCGACTCCGGCGGAGGAGAAGCTCCGGTTCTTAAGTAGGAGGGCCTCAGACAGCCCTCGATTGACCTGCAAAACGCAACCAAAGAGCTCCTAGGTCGAGGGCAAACTGCCTCAACCCCGTTAGCGGTGGTGCAAGTGGACGGTGCGGTGGTGCGGGCGAACCCCGGCGATGCGACGGCGAAGGGGTTCGAACCCCAGCTCCTGTGCGAGCTAGGTTGAACGGAGGGGCGGAGAAGGTGCGCGGGGGAAGGGCGAACGTGATGGGGGATTCTGATGATCGAACGGAAGGGGGAGATGGCCGGAATCGATGATGGTCGACGACGGCGAGATTCGGGGCTAATCGAAAATTAGAGAAAAAGAAAGAACTACAGGTCTACCTGGGTGAAGGAATGGGCTGTGGTCGAGCTTGCGCAGCTCTGGGTCTTCGCCTCAAGGAACGTCGACGTCCGAGGCTCGAGCTCCAACTCAGGACGGAGCACGGCGGTGATACTCGTCGGATCAGTGGAAACCTCCTCCTCGCCTCGCTGCAACAGGTGGAGACGCTCGCTGTCACTCGTGCGATCACGCTGGAGCTCACAGGGAAGAAGGGGAATGACCAAAGATAGAGAAAATGGGTGGCGGAGCTGGGTATTTAAGTGGGTGCAGGTTCGGCTAGGGCTGGTCGGGTAGGGCTGTGAGAAGCGCGGATCCCGATGTGGATACCCCGGCGAGGGTCTCGGATGCACGAAGAAGAGATAGGACCCGGGGTTTGCGAAGATGGCGAGCGGATCGAGCGCGGAAAAAGAAGAGAAGTCGGGTCGGGCGCGAGATCCGCTGGAGAAGAAGGTCCGCGGAGGGAGTTGACCGGAGGTCAACATCTCCGTGGGCCAATGAGACGCTGCCACGTGGAAAAGATTTGAAAAATCAATTATAAATAGCAAATGGCAGAATTATTAAAAAGTCGAAACATGAAAGATTTTTGTTTTAATATTTTCTATTTTTTGTGATTTTTAATTAATTTTTGGAAATAAAAATAAGGTATTTACATTATATAGCTATATATAGGTATATATACAATATGTAGGCTTTTGATTTTTGATTTTTAATTATTATTTTTGTATAATTATATTCCTATTTTATATTTTATTTATTTATAGAATAAAATAAGGAATAAAAGGGTATTTTTATTTTGTTTTTATTATTTATATACATAGGTAAAATAAATAGATATATACATCTAGATACATGGTATATGTACAATGTATTTTGGTATTTTTGATTTTTCTATTTTTATTTTGATTTTTGTTTTGATTCTTTTTATTTTATTTATTTACAAAGTATAACATAGACTATTTACAAAAAGTTTTAAAAATTAATTTTGTATATTTACAAAGCTAAATAAATATATATAGGTGTGGTTTATGTACATGATGAAAGGGGTATTTTTTATCTTTTTGATTTTTAACTTTTCTTTTGTTTTTATATCTTTTATAAATATATACAAGTATTTACAAGCATATTTTTGGGTGAGGAAAACATTTTTATTTTGTTTACATAAATATATACACAAGAGCTCCTATCTCCCTCTACTTTGGATTTTATGCGGTCAGGCCCATGTTGAGCCCTCCCTTGGGTTAGGTTGCTCAATATTTATTCTAAATATTTCCCTCTTTTTCTTTTTAATCTTTATTATTTTATTTTTGCACAAAAACATGCTAATTATAGTTTTTTACACAATGCATGCTTTTGCTAATTATTCCTATTTACACATATCTACATGCATTTGCAAAGGTTTTTGTAGCTAAAATATAAGAATAAAGAGTGATGAATGGGTATTCATCACCCCCCTATACTTAACTTTGCTAGTCCCTTAGCAAACACTTATTTGAAAAAGAAGTGAAAAAAAAAGAAAGAAAAAGAAAAAGAGGGTGTACATGGATCAAGGTTGATTATTAAACTTGCCTTCATTAAATTGGGGTATGGAGCTCGATCAGATCTTTGGATTATTAATGTGTCGGAACCTTATTTAGACTTAGGCTTAAAACTCAACAGCCTCTAAGTTCCACTAATCTATAACCAAGACTCCTCAATGCTCCAGATCAGAGCAAGTCATCAATCACAAACCCTAAAGACCATGAATCTTTTCTTGTCCTGTGAATGTGAAGTCTAAGCTCTCCACCTCAGAAATGGCAACTTGACAACCCTCCTCAACAAGGTAACTCTATAACCTCAATCCGGCCACTCTTTCCTCGAGGAGCGGGGTATTCCCTTCTAAGTTCAAGTTCAATCGGCTCAAGAAGAGGGGGAAGAAGAGAATGGGTCAAGGCCAGTGTAGCCAAGTACCCTTGGGAGCTTGACCAGTGTAGCCAAGTCTCCCTGCTGCAAGCTACAACAGGTGGATCATGAAACCAAGCTTTGCTTATTGCACTCTATACACATACTCCGGTGGGATTATCATTTTCTCTCAGACCCACCACTTTTTTGGAGTTCTTTTCTTTTTGCACATTTTTTTTTCAAGTGCATCTGTACAACATATACATGTGCAGCATATATACAAGGAGTTTTTCCTCTTGAGCCAGTAGACTATCCCTCTTTTGAAGCTTTATTGCAACCCACAACTCCCGTCGTTAGACCTCATGGCAACGAGACCAAGTTGAGATGCACTTCCTTCACTAAAAGAAGAAGAGAGGTTCCGCCTAGAAGTACTACCCTCATATGCTACCCCAAGTCAAGGAAGACTGCCTCCTCACCACCTCATCCGTAGAGAGCTCTGTGCATAGTGCTGGTGTCCAAGTAAAGCCATAATCTATATGAGTCATGTGTTGTTGTTAAGTGCTCTACTTAGGCTCATTGAGATGACATGTGATCATAGCCTAGTGGACTCAAAGAATTAAGTCTCACCATGGACCTGAAAAGCCTTAAACCTAAGCCCTCTAAGGTTCCTCTTAGAAGTTAGGTGGATTAAGATCTTAATCAAGCTCCATTTCTCAATTTGATTCCAGGCTAGTTTAAATGTCAACTATCATCCAGAAAAACTATGTACATATGTACAAAAAGATGCTTATTTACACAAATTTTACAAACATGCAAAATTTTTGAAAAATGTTTTGAAATCATGAATGGATGATGCATGAAGTGCAAGTTTTGCAAAAAGATATTTACACACATTTACACAATATTTTTGCAAACTTTTTGATTTTCAAAACATTTTGGAAAAATTTTGTACTATATACATAATTTTGATACAAAAATATTTACACAAGCTTTACACAAAAGATTTTTGAAATCATTTTTACAAAAATAATTTGTACACTAGCTATGTATGTGCAAATAAAAGAAGATTATGTACATGAAAATTTTTAATTTTTGTGGTTTTTAGCCATTTTATTTATTAACACACTCACACAAAGTACGAGTTATGGCTAAAGTATATATGAAATATATACACGCCCCCCTATACTTAGCTTGAACGATGTCCTCAGAGTTAAGAGCGATGGAGAAGACATAACTCGTGCTAGGTATAGGAAAGTGAAAAGAAAGGCTATACAAAAAGGAAATGAAAAGTCAAGAGGGACCCAGGTCTCCCCCCTATACTTAGGATCAAGTAATCCTAAGTATAGCAGGCTGTATACTAAGGGAAAACCTGAGTGTAGAATGTACAGGGTCTACCCCCCCTATACTTAGGGTGGAATATCCCTAAGTATAGGCAGCAAAAACAGGGGTAGACAGAAACAAAAGAAATACCCGAAAGGCCTCACATCCCCCCTATACTTAGGGTAAAGTGCACCCTAAGTATAGCATAATCATAAGATGAAGAAAGGGATGTGGGACTAAAGAATGTGATGATATGGACATATGGATCTATACAAGGCGGAAGATCAGTGAAACTCAGGCGTGAGATGCATTAGATGTGAGTCAAAGACCACATCTCACGCAAAATGAATAGGGGCAAGATCAACGACCCGCGGCTCATGATCTAGAAATGGTTTGAGCCGTTGGCCGTTCACTCGAAAGGTACTCTCAGAAGACAACTCAGATATGTCGATGCTACTGTTGTCGTGTACCTTTCTAACCAGATAAGGTCCCTTCCATTTGCTCTGTAGCTTCCCTGGAAATAGGCGTAGCCTCGCATCAAACAGCCATACTCTCTGTCCAATCTCAAAATGCTTGTGGCTGATATGAGAATCATGCCACTCCTTGACTTTTTCCTTATAATGAAGGCTGCTTGAGAAAGCTGCATCTCTAAGCTCCTCCAGGGAAGCTAGCTCTGCCCTTCTCTGGTCTCCCATACCATCTGGATCCATCAAAATATCTGTAACTGCCCAAAGTGACTTGTGCCTCAGCTCAACAGGTAAATGGCATGGCTTTCCATATACGCCATTCTGATAACAGGCCTGACCACTCGGGTATAAGGTTCAGAAATAGGGTCGTTGCGACCCAAGCAATCAGACCGTGTATATCAAGAAAAATCGAACCATTAATGACAAATCAAGCAATCAAAATAAAGAAGCGGTCCTGCTATATGTTTAACCTGGTATAGCACCCAGGGTCGAACTCAAGGAGCACGGATCGGCCGAAGGCCTACGAAGTAGTAAAAATAAATAAAATAAAAGACAAAATATTTTTTAGTGGTTTTTAATTATTTTTATATTTTTTTGGATTTTTAATATGTAAAGAAAATAATCAAAACAAAAACAATCACACTTTGACAAATTATTTAAGGCAACACAAATCAACCAAAAATCAAAACAAAAATCTTTTTATGTGTTTTATAATTTTTTATGTTTCTGGTGAATTTTTGGAATTTTTCTGATATTTATTTTAATTTCTAAAAATCAAACAGTAACAAAAACAAGGGGTACTGTCCAGCCAAGCCTAAAGTCCCTAGATAAAATACCTAAGGACCTCAAAAAGGCCTGGAGGTAATTTTCCTATAAAATAGATGAAATAAAGAAAATTTAGGTACCAGATTTATTGTTTTTAGATTTTTAATGTATTTATTAGAATTTTTATGGGTTTTTTGGGGTTTTTAAGTTTTTAAGGTTTTTAACAATGAAAAATAGCCAAAATTGGCTAGAAAATCAAACAAACTAAACTAAACAGTTGCTAATTTTTATGGAATTTTTAGAGGGGTTTTTATATTTTTTTATGATTTTTCAATCTAGACAGTAGCAAAAATGAAGGTTTTTGAATTTTTAAAAATAGCAAACACAATCAAAAATGTCCTCAAAAATTCAAGAAAATCCTACAACATGGCAGGAGCCATGTGTCAAATTTTCATCGAATTTGGAGGTGATTTGATATTTTATTCAAAAATAACAAAAGGGTACTGTGCACAGGGACTGGAATGCAAATACCCAAAGTTCTGGGGGTCCCGGTGCAAAATACCCAGCAAAACATGCGCCAAGCGCGTGCCTGGGGCACTCAGGGACCTATATGTAAGGAAAATAAGTCCCGAGGACCTATTGGTAACACGTACCAAAAGTCCAGGGGGCTCGGTTGCAAATAACCCAAAAATTAACGCACATGCGCAAAACAACCACGCACAGGGGTATAAATGCAATTAACTAAAAAGTTTCATTCATTCATAAACGTCCAGAACTACAAGGGCATAGATTGCAAATACACCAGAAGAACACGTGTCGAAGCACGTGACACACTACACACAGGGGCATACATGCAATAAGAAAACAAGACAGGGTCCAAAGTGCAAATGTACCAACGTAAATAAAATACGAAAAATATTTACAGGACTGAAACAAAACAAGACTAAAGCTAAGGGCCTAAGGGATAAATTACCCTTTATTAAGTTGGTCGTCGGATGGGCGCTACGTATACTGATGAACGGCTGGAAATGGGTGGCGCCCAACGCTGATATCCCTCGAGTTGATCGATCGGTCCAGGCGTCGCCACATGGGAGATCGAACGGTGGAGAGGTACTGTGGCTAAACCTCGGGCATCGATGGTCCAGATCGCTCCTCAGATGGATCTAACGCTGCTGGTGTCTCCTGAAGCGGATGGTGGTGATCAAAACTGGAGCAGGAGGGCAATCCAACGGCTGCTGGAGGTCCTCGAAGAACAAGAGGCCGACGAACTTCGCCGGCCCAGTACGTGCGCTCCGAGCCTCCGTGGGGGCTTCTGATGATCGAGGAAGCTTCGCCTTGGCCTCCCGCGTCTGTGGGACGTCTCTGATGAATCAACGGAGCTCCGGAGAGCTCTGTCGACTCCGGCGGAGGAGAAGCTCCGGTTCTTAAGTAGGAGGGCCTCAGACAGCCCTCGATTGACCTGCAAAACGCAACCAAAGAGCTCCTGGGTCGAGGGAAAACTGCCTCGACCCCGTTAGCGGTGGTGCAAGTGGACGGTGCGGTGGTACGGGCGAACCCCGGCGATGCGACGGCGAAGGGGTTCGAACCCCAGCTCCTGTGCGAGCTGGGTTGAACGGAGGGGCGGAGAAGGTGCGCGGGGGAAGGGCGAACGTGATGGGGGATTCTGATGATCGAACAGAAGGGGGAGATGGCCGGAATCGATGATGGTCGGCGACGGCGAGATTTGGGGCTAATCGAAAATTAGAGAAAAAGAAAGAACTACAGGTCTACCTGGGTGAAAGAATGGGCTGTGGTCGAGCTTGCGCAGCTCTGGGTCTTCGCCTCAAGGAACGCCGACGTCCGAGGCTCGAGCTCCAACTCAGGGCGGAGCACGGCGGTGATACTCGCCGGATCAGTGGAAACCTCCTCCTCGCCTCGCTGCAACAGGTGGAGACGCTCGCTGTCACTCATGCGATCACGCTGGAGCTCACAGGGAAGAAGGGGAATGACCAAAGATAGAGAAAATGGGTGGCGGAGCTGGGTATTTAAGTGGGTGCAGGTCCGGCTAGGGCTGGTCGGGTAGGGCTGTGAGAAGCGCGGATCCCGATGTGGATACCCCGGCGAGGGTCTCGGATGCACGAAGAAGAGATAGGACCCGGGGTTTGCGGAGATGGCGAGCGGATCGAGCGCGGAAAAAGAGGAGAAGTCGGGTCGGGCGCGAGATCCGCTGGAGAAGAAGGTCCGCGGAGGGAGTTGACCGGAGGTCAACATCTCCGTGGGCCAATGAGACGCTACCACGTGGAAAAGATTTGAAAAATCAATTATAAATAGCAAATGGCAGAATTATTAAAAAGTCGAAACATGAAAGATTTTTGTTTTAATATTTTCTATTTTTTTGTGATTTTTAATTAATTTTTGGAAATAAAAATAAGGTATTTACATTATATAGCTATATATATGTATATATACAATATGTAGGCTTTTGATTTTTTATTTTTAATTATTATTTTTGTATAATTATATTCCTATTTTATATTTTATTTATTTATAGAATAAAATAAGGAATAAAAGGGTATTTTTATTTTGTTTTTATTATTTATATACATAGGTAAAATAAATAGATATATACATCTAGATACATGGTATATGTACAATGTATTTTGGTATTTTTGATTTTTCTATTTTTATTTTGATTTTTGTTTTGATTCTTTTTATTTTATTTATTTACAAAGTATAACATAGACTATTTACAAAAAGTTTTAAAAATTAATTTTGTATATTTACAAAGCTAAATAAATATATATAGGTGTGGTTTATGTACATGATGAAAGGGGTATTTTTGATCTTTTTGATTTTTAACTTTCTTTTGTTTTTATATCTTTTATAAATATATACAAGTATTTACAAGCATATTTTTGGGTGAGGAAAACATTTTTATTTTGTTTACATAAATATATACACAAGAGCTCCTATCTCCCTCTACTTTGGCTTTTATGCGGTCAGGCCCATGCTGAGCCCTCCCTTGGGTTAGGTTGCTCAATATTTATTCTAAATATTTCCCTCTTTTTCTTTTTAATCTTTATTCTTTTATTTTTGCACAAAAACATGCTAATTATAGGTTTTTACACAATGCATGCTTTTGCTAATTATTCCTATTTACACATATCTACATGTATTTGCAAAGGTTTTTGTAGCTAAAATATAAGAATAAAGAGTGATGAATGGGTATTCATCATGTAGTGAATGGCAAAAGGTAAACCATCCCTCCTCTGTCCGAGCACAGCCCCAACGGCAAAATCTGAAGCATTCGTCATGATCTCGAATGGGAGAGACCAATCGGGTGGCTGAAGGACAGGAGCTGAAACAACCATATTTTTGAGAGTCTCAAACGACGCAACACTTATCATTGACATTAAACTCGGTGTCTTTTGTCAGCAAGTCAGTGAGCGGTCGGGCAATACGACTGAAGTCCTGAATGAACCGTCGGTAGAAACCGACATGCCCCAGAAAAGACCGTAACTAACGCAGGTTGGATGGCGGATTGAGTTTTCTGATGATATCCACCTTGGCCGGATCGACCTCCATGCCCCTGTTGGAGACGATATGACCACCGTCCCTTGAGTCACCATGAAGTGACTCTTCTCCCAAGATAAGACAAGATTGACCTCTATGCAGCGCTGAAGCACACGGTCTAGGCAGTCAAGACAAGCATCAAACCCGTCGCTATAGACCGAGAAGTCATCCATGAAGACCTCTAAACAGTCACCCACCATGTCCGAGAATATGGACAACATGCACCTCTGAAATGTCGCCGGAGCGTTACATAGACCAATGGGCATCCGTCTGAAAGCATAAGTCCCAAATGGACAGGTGAATGTCGTTTTCTCCTGGTCTTCGGGCGCAATGGCCACCTGATTGTATCCAGAGTACCCATCAAGAAAACAATAATGACTCTTCCCGGCTAGCTTCTCGATAATCTGATCAATGAAGGGTAGCGGGAAGTGATCCTTCTTGGTGGCCTCATTCAATCGTCTGTAGTCCACATAGACCCTCCAAGATGTTGGTACTCTGGTAGCGATCTCCTCTCCAGACTCGTTGACAACTGTAGTGATACCCGTCTTCTTGGGTACCACATGTAGCGGACTGACCCATTTGGAGTCGGAGATGGGGTAGATAAAATCGGTGCTCCACCACTTTGAAATTTCTTTCATGACTACGTCTCGAAGATTCGGGTTCAACCGTCGCTGGAACTCACGCGACGGCCTAGCGTCATCCTCAAGATAGATGTGGTGAGAGCACAGAGCCGGACTAATCCCCTGGAGATCAGCTATACTCCAACCTATTGCCTTGCGGTTTCTTTCAAGAATCTCCATTAGACGAAATTCTTGCTCTCCAGTCAAACCTGCTGAGATAATGACTGGGTGCATATCTGGCTCACCCGCAAGGAATCTGTACTTCAACGACTGCGGCAGAGGCTTCAGTTCTGGACAACTGGGAGGCGGCAGATCTGGCTTCTGATATGTCTGTGTGAAGGCGACCAGGTCTGCATGTGAGAACTCTCGCTCTACATGAATTTCTGACGAAGGGTGGCCTGTTGATTCATCAATAAACTGCACTGGCTCGCACTCTGTCATGGTTGTCGGCTCAGAAGGAATCAGACAAGGCAAATAATCATCAAAATCATCCCAGTCAATGTCTGAATCCGAGGGATCAGAAGAAGATGAGCACGAATGAAAATCATCGGCACCACTCATTACCGCACTGTCAACTTCAGTTGTATCCTCATCCAGGGATGTGCTCTCCCGGCTCTCGACTGCCATGAGCTTGAGATATAGTGAATCTGTAGGCAAGGCGAGGGTCGGTGCTACAGGATCTATCCAGTTGGATTCATCATCAGTCCTCACAAAATCACACACCTGGTAGATGTCTAGCTCTTCCTCTGTCATCTGCGCTGCTTCACTGGATTGCTCCGAGCATTCTAACTCTCTGGCTCTGGTTTCTTCTATCGTCTCTATTTATATGGTTCCGCCCTCTACGCGAAAACATACCTTCCCACTATCATGGTCGGTCACCGCCTTAGCTGTGGCCAAGAATGGACGTCCGAGAATGATGGGGGCATCAGTTACCGACTCAGGGATCTCCATGTCCAACACAACTAAGTCCACGGGGAATTTCATGCCCTGAATGGTAACGACCACATCTTTCAACAACCCTTTCGGCCTCTTAGTCGACCTATCAGCAAACTGAAGGATTGTCCTGCTCCTAAGAAGAGGACCAAACTCGAATTGGTCGAGCAAGGCTGCCGGAAGAAGGTTGATTGAAGAGCCGATGTCTAATAGAGTACGATCAAACTGCTGCTCCTGAATTTCGCATCTGACATAGGGAGCTCCTGCGTCTGGTCGCTTGGCTGGCAGCTTGTTCTGGATGGTACAGCAAGTGGAATGAGTGAGCACATGGATCTGATCTATGTGGTTCCTCCTCTTCCTACGGACGGTAGTCTTCTCTTTCAGGTTCTTCTTGAAGAGGGGGATGTGCTCAAGTGCTTCTTGTAGAGTCAGCTGAATGTGGAATCTGTCTATCATCTGATTGCCGAACTCTACTTGTTGCTCTTTTTTGGGATTTTCTCTTTTATTCCCCTTCGCTAGGCGGAGTGCCTCAAGAAAAGGGATGGTAGGGGCTTCCACAGATGGAGGGCTAGGAATAGGTCCCTGTGCCTGTGAAGGAGGAGAATCCATACAATAATCATCATTCACCACATATGGATCCGCAATGTGAACAGAAACCTTTCCTTTATTCATATTTTTGTTTTTCTTTTTGTTTCCACAGTCCATAGGTACAAAATGTGGGAACGTCACAGATGGAGGCTCAACAAAAGTAGATGTGGTGACCTCAGTACCACCACCGGCACCTGTCTCTGCGACATCAGCACCGCGCTCTGGCTCAGCGTCCAAAATGGTGGCATCAGCACCACCGTCTGCATCTGGTCTCACGACGGCATCAGCACCGTCATTCGGATCTCCATCATTGGTGTCCTCAGCACCACCGTCTTTAACATCATCATTAGCGGCATCAGCACCACTATTCTGCTCCTCTGGCGCTCCTGGTTCTGCATCTGGTTGTCGCTCAGAAGAGGCACCACCTGCGGGCATCCTACCGCTCCTAGTAGTCACAAAATCAGCATCATAGAAAGAATAAGACATATCACTCAAATAGTCAATAGGAGTGGTATCCTCTATGAACTCTACCTGCTCAGACTTCCTTTTCAGATTGTTCGGGTTAGGTTCAATCTGAGCGGGTATGACGGTCTTGCCTTTTATTATGTCCCTCATCTCCTGCCGGAATTCATCCATTTCTTGCCTGAAGGATGCTCGCTGTTCGGAGAGCAAGCGGGCAAGATCATCGAGAGTTGGGTTCTCAAAGGTGGGACTCTGAGAACCGGATGGTTGTCCCTGCTGGAAATGGGGTTGCTGCTGCTGCTGGTATTGCTGGTACGGATAGTTCTGGGTTGGCTGGGCATAAGATTGCTGAGGCTGCTGTCGCTGCCTCCACTGCTGTCCCTGATAGGCGGGACGAGGACCACTCTAATACTGTTGTGGCTGGGCGTACTGGGGCTGCTGGTGTTGCTGTTGTGGCTGGCTGTTCTGATGTCCTTGGGCAGGATTCTGCTGCTGGGAGGAGGAGCCACCGTTGCCCCAACGGAATCCTGGATGATCACGACGGATCCCAGGCTGAGGGTACCGGTCGTACCAAATCCCATTGACTTCCATCAATGGTTCCTGCTCAAAGGATGGTGGAGGAAGAATTGCCAGTGGCTGCTCCGGCTGATACACCACCATCTGCGTGTCCGAAGATGGCGGCTGCGTTGGGTAGTACTGTAGCAAGGGAACCGCCTCTGCCTGGATGTGGTTGACTTGACGATACGAGGTAGAGGGCTGGTTGGCATTGCTACTGCTCGGATCAATACGGGATCTGGGAGGCTGTTGGGAATGAGTTTGTGCCTCCTGGACGCACAAGATATGCGTCTTCATATCACTCATGGTCTTGGCAATTTGGTCCATCTGGGCCATGCCTTGCATCTTCTTCTTCTTGAGGATCTCGAGGCGGTCCAGCTTCTCACTGATTATGCCCATATCGGCTGCGGCTGATTCAGCTTGGGTTGCGGCAGCTGACACTGTATTGGGATCGGCATCGATGCGGGCGATCCTCTGGAATGATCCCGCTCCTTGCGGGGGCTTCTGCTGTGTGTAGACTCGGGCTTGGGCCATCACGGTTGAGTTTTCTGCCATGCCCTCGTAAATGGCCCAGACGTCGTCTTCACCCTTGGAAAAGTATGATCCTCCGCAAGAGGCGTTCACTAGACCCTACAGCTCCGGTGTCAGCCCGCAGAAGAAACTCTACACCAAGTTGGGCTTGGAGATATCGTGATGTGGACACCGGTCGATGAGCTCTCGAAAGCGATCCCAAGCTTCATGAAACTGCTCATTTGGGATCATGACGAAGTTACTGATCATTGCTCTAGCTGCATTGGTCCGGTCGAGAGGATAGTACTTCTTCAGATATGCGGTCCGGAGATCTGTCCATGTGTCGATGAATCGCCCAAGGTGTTTGAGCCAGTATGCGGCTCTGTCAACCAATGAGAATGGGAAGGCGATCATCTTGATTGTGTCCTCGGTCATCAACCGATCATGGATGGTGCTGCATATCATCTCGAAATCTTGGAGGTGGAGGTGTGGCTCTTCGGTCGGCAACCCATGAAATTTGGGTAGAAGTTGAATGGTGTGGGGCCGCAACTCGAAGTCTCCATGGATTGGCGGAAGTCTGATCCAATGGTGAGTGAGGGATGCGGCTGGGTTGTGCAATTCCCTCATGATGGTTTGTGGCGGTCTCTCAGCGTCCGGATCACCTCCTCCTGCATCAGGTCCTCCTCCTCCTCCACCTCTGTCGCCTCCTCCGCTAGCTCGGTTCTCTCTCATCTGAGCTATCTCTCTCATCAGATCACCCATGAAGGTACCCTGGTCACGGATATGTCTCTGCATAGTCTCCAGGAATGCTAACAAGGAATTGTTGATGGCCGCCTGATCAAATATGAACGAAGGATGATCATGGTCATCTGGGTGCTCGCCTCTGTCTGTCATCACTGGATTCTCTGAAAAAGTAAAATAGGCCATCTCAGGTGCTGTCGAATGATCTGAACTCTGTGATGCACTGAATTCTGAAACTATTGGACTGAGAGAAGGAGAATGGGAAGGGTGGTCGAAGGGGAACAAGGTGGATGTAAACTCAGGCTCGGAGAGCGGACTCTCCGAGGTAGTCCTAGATGAATAAGGAGGAGTGCTGGATAGCAGTGCCGACAAGTTCGGCCTAAGAGATCTCCGTCCCATCATCTTGATTATTTGGAAGAGTAGAGGGGATGCAGAAGAAGAAGAATGAAATGAGATGCAACAAAATTGCGCACAATTGTGCGGTGTTTTTGATCTTGACCTAAATAAATCTAGCAATCAAATACAAAGCAGGGGTGAGTTCACCAACTCAACACATGGAGCCGTGAAGGTTCGGCTTTTATCTTGTCGATTTTAGCTTGATTCAGGAATTTATCTTTTCACGAGTCCTTAGAACGCTACGCCTAAAGGAGAGAGAGTACTGCCGGAAAAGTATTCTCGTACTTGTCCTCCTCCTGTGTAACCTGTAACTTGAGCTTTTTAAGGTCCTTGTAACCCTTCCTGGATCCCTACTCAGCCAAAAAATAGAGGGAGGAAGCCGATAGGCGAAACCGGTACTTCGGACCTCGCTCGCAACGGAATCACCCGTGAGCGTACAAGGTCCTACTCGGACGCAGCCGGTGAGACAGACACACCCGTGAAGGCGTGGCCTAAGCTCGGTACTTCGGACAAGGTCGATGCTCACACAATAGTGAGTCACCAATGGCGACCAAGCCCTACTCGACTACGTACGATAGTAGCGCCAATACTTCGGAAATCCAGGCGATACACAAGGCAGCCACAAGTTGGGTTTTTTGGCTCTAATCCTTACGAAGCGCTCACCTCACTTGGAAGGAGACCTTCCCATGAAACCTGAATACAAGTGAGGGTGTTACTCTCCCCAAACAATGAATCCAATTACCGATTTTATTTTTGGTCAAGGTTTTCATAGCAGTCCCTTTTTTAATTTTTTTGGTGTTATCGCTTCTTTTGAGTAGATTCAAACAAGCGCATAAAGATTTTTGTATTTTCTTTGATCCTACTTTGTCCAAAAACAGAGGGAGAAAAAGAGTCGGAAAAGCCGTGCAAGTCGACACCAAGGTGGAAATCTCATCTTTGTGCCTAGATGATGGATGCAAAGTGAGAAGACTTACAGCGAATCCCAGCTCTCTCCATGCGGGATGCAAAGCAGAATTTGTAAACCTAAACTGCATGGCGATATGCAAAATGGAAATCGTCCTAGAGTAGGCAACTGCTAGCGTGAAGAACCACAAGCTAACCACTAACCCTCAATCCTAGTGTCCGGTCTAGGCTCACCCCTCCTCTGCTCAACACATTTGAGTTAGGAGAAAGCGCTTGTGTGGGATGAGCTCGTGACGCGCGGATCGAAAGCAAATGGTCAACTATTTAATTAGTCTAAGTCCAAATACGATCTATAGGAGCATGCAAAGGTGATTATTGTGTTTGGACCTATTCTAATCGAATCAAGCAAGCCTACAACTAAGGGCTCAATCCACAAAAGAAATAAAAAGGAAAACAAATCCGGAAAATGACAAGCGGGAAAACGCGATAAAAACCGCGGTGAGCCCCCGGGTGAACAAACACCCGGATATTAGGCCCGGTAGTGTCTCAAGAGTCCAAGTGTCCGAGTACCTGTATTATTACAAATTAATAAGGTCACTCTCTCACAAAAATAAAATGCAACTATTCTACCACTCTCTCTCACTCATCCTGCTCTCTCCTGCCGGCTTGACCTAAGAAGGCCGGCTCCGCTTCCCAAGGTTGCTTCGGGTCACCTAGGCGATCCGCCTTGCTCCGCGGTCCCCTCGCAAGAAGACAAGAAAGGATGGTCAGATAGCTTAATCAATATATATCAAAAATGCAAGAGAGATAAATAGAGCTATGGTAGACAGCAAACACAAGCAAACAAAAATGTAAGCTACTCACTGTTGCTCCCCGGCAACGGCGCCATTTGATTTGGCTGAAATTCACGGAGTCTAAAAGTGGTATCTCACACAAGGCGGAGACACCTGTCGCTGTGACGACTCACGATAAATCCTGGACTAAAATCAACAATTAACCCACACTAAAGATCAATGATTAGAAAGAAATGTGGAGTTAAAATTTATTTTTAACTCTGCACAAATGATGTATAGGGACAAGTATGCAGAGAGTTCGATCATAGGGAGCAAGCAGGGTAATTCAAATAAATGTGCACAAGTGAATGTGAAGTGTCTATACTAAGCAAGCAATCAAAGGAATTTTTGTGGGTTTTTAATTTTTAATTTTTTTATTAATTTTTTAATTTTGTATTTGATTTTTAATTTTCTGATTTTTATAATTTATATTTTATATATTTTTTTCAATATTGGAAAATATAAGCAATGTAATAAAAGACAAGGTAAAGTATTTATAAAAATGTGCAAAAATAACCAAAAATTCAGAAATAAAATGTTTTTGCTATTTTTAAGATTTTTTACTATTTTTGTGATTTTTGGGTATTTTTCAAGGTGATTTTGATATTTTTAAATACTGAAATAAGGGCAAACAATGAAATATGTGCTGGCTGTGGGTAAAATGGGAATTAAAATTAGCAAACAGCAACCAAAATTTTTCACACTAATTTTCAAATAAAGAGAATGAAATATAGAACAAACAGGAACTGAGTTTGTATTTTTCTGAGTTTTCTTTGATTTTATATTTTTTTTTGAAGTTTTGATATATTTTTGAATTTTTAAGGTTTTTCTTTTGAGATTTTTAGTGATTTTTGGATTGACACTAAAATAGGTTAAAATAGACAATTAGGAATTTTTTTTGGAATTTTTAGAGGTATTTTACTTTTTTTTGGTATTTTCTAAGATAGACAGTGAATAAAAAGCATGTTTTTGATTTTGAATAAATATAAAAATAAAATAAAATTCAAAACTAAAAATAGGGCTTGGAAGTACAAGTTACCAGGAGCTTAAGTTCAAATTTTCAGGATTTTTGGAATTTAAATGATGCTTCAAATAAATAGAGCAAGCAAGCACAAGTTAAAGGCCTAGCAGGGGAATATATGTAATTTTTCAAACATCCAGGGGGCACATTTGCAAAATGTCCACAAAATATATACTGAATAAAAGAGTTTCTATACTAAAAGTTAAATGCCAAAACTACAAGGGTTATCCTGCAAAAACGCCAAGGTCACGCACGCTATGCACGTGACCTGGCGGGGACTAGTTTGTAATAACAAAAAGTCTAGGGACCTACTTATAAAGTTTACAAAAATATTAGAGCTGCAAAGGAAAGTTTCTGTAGTAATTATTTAATACAAAATTTGACTGGGTTAAGTAAGCAAAATACCCAGACAATGGGCGGCCACGGACGGTGGGATGAACCCCACTTAACCACGTGTCAGCACAGGGGGCCGCGATGCCCCTTCAGATCCGACGCCTGGGATTAGATCTCCGCACGGAGATCTACGGTAGCTGGGGGCTTCAATCGGACGTTAGTTGGATGTCTGGAGGCAGCAGAATGGCGCGACGAACGGCGGAGCTCTTCCACGGCGAGGAGGAAGCTGCGAAGCTCCAGGTGCTCCGGCGAAGACCCAAAAACGCTCCAGACGTGTTGGAATGTCCAGGTACCTGCATAGAAGATGTGTGATATGATCGGGGGCAAAATGCCCCGATCATGTGGCTCAAAGGAATGGAGGTGTGCGACGGCGTAAGGCGCGGAGAATGGCGGTGGCCGGAAATGGCTCCGACCAACTATCGATAGGGAGATTCGATAGGTGAGAGAGATTGATGAAGATGGCGGATTGAAGGTCTGACTATAAGGAATGGATTGGAAGCGAAAAATGAGGAGATTAAACGGCCTCTAGCCCGGGAAGGGTGAGGGAAAATGTACCTCGACGGCTGGGACCACCGGAGGTTGGAGGAACACCCTAAGCCACTGATCGGCCGCCTGAAGGGATCAATCCTGGAGTTGTCACCACCAGGAGACGATGGATCTACCCAGGGGCGCGAAAGGGCCAATGTTTTGGGGTTCAAAAATCAAATTGAAGGTGACGGTTTTGGTTTTGAAGGGTGGCGAGGTGACGGGTTTCGAGGCATGATCACGGGTGCGCCAAGGGGATCTTGGAGGATCCATTAGGTCGGCGAGGATCCCAGTTGTACCAGGTACAACTTTCATGAAGGAAGTCACCCTCCTCGAGCAACACATACGCGGCGAAAAAATCGAGAAATGAGGGGTAGCGGTGGCTCTGACAAGGTCGCAGGCTAGGGCCAGGGAGTTGACCGCTTGGTCAACATCCCAGGCCACCTGGTTGGTCCACGTGGACCAACCAGGAAAAAGCCCCACAAATGTTTTATAAATTCGTTTTAAAATAATAAATGATTTATTTAGATTTAGGTTATTTAATAAAAAAATTTATTATTTTATAAATTATTTTATTATGATTTTTATTTATTTTTATTAGGTGTATTTTTATTAGTTGCCTTTATACCCTTATATAGGTATATTATCTGTATACTTTATTACTTTATTTTTATTTTGTGTATTTTTAATTTTATGATTTTTATTTCTTATTCTGTAAAAATTATAAAATACTTTTATACACTTAGAAATATTTTTATTTTATTTTATTGAGGAATTTTGTGTATTTAATAAAATACAAGCATGTGTTGTATAGGTATAAGTACAGGTATAGTATCTATGTATATGATATATACAAGTATTTTTATTTTGTATTTTCTTTGCATTTTTATTCTAATTTTAATGCACACAATTATTATAAGTAATATTTATGAAATTATAAAAATATAAAAATAATGAATAAATAATAAATTGGATATTTTAATATGTACAACTATACAATGTGGGTCCAAAACTCAACTTTCAAACCGTAGCTCCGCCAAATGCAAAACCACCACCATTAGATAGATTATTTTATTCTATATACAATTAAAGGTGAGTTTGCTACATTTGGAGTTGTCAGTTGTGAGATACGGGTCTGGGAAGTTGGGATTTTGGATTTTTATTCAGACCATAACTTTTTATCTGTACATTCTTTTTCTGTGAAATCAATTTTGTATTTTTCCTTGTAATATTATCTACAACTTTCATGTACAAAGTTTCTTTATTTGATGTATAAAAAGTAGAACCAAAAATAGGTCCCAAAATGAATCAAGAATGAATAAAATAAATACAGGTATTTGACCCTTATCTCCCCTACTTTATTCCTTATCGACCTATTCATCAAGATGCCTAGGTCTCGGGGTTTCGGGTCATAAAATATTTACAATATTTTATTCTTTTTCTTTTCTTTTATTTATTCTATAATTTTGGCTTTAATTACAGTATTTTATACACTAAATAGATGCACATGCATGAATGCTAAGATGATGAAATTAAAGGTATTTACAGGCATTTGCTAGGGTTTTTGGTGCCAAAATGATAGAATAAAGATGATGAAATGTGGATTCATCAAGCGTCACCTCCAGGCGGCGCACGACGGCGCGTAGCTGCCGGATCGATGGTCCTCTCCTTCCTCGCTGCGACACCACAGGACGCGAGCTGTCACTCTCGCGGAGGCGATGGACGTCCTTGGGTGGAGAATGGATGAGCCAAAGATGCATGAAATGGGCGGCGGAGCTAGGACTTTATACGGCAAGGGGTCCGGCTAGATCAGGTCGGGAAGGGCACGGCAAGGTGCGGATCCCAATGAAATCACCCGGGCGAGGATCTCGAATTCACCAGGAAGAAGTAGCGCCCTGGAAGATCGGATTTGGTGATCGGATCGTGACGCAGTAATTCGACGAAGTCGGGTTGGGCGTCACTGGCCCGTGGGAAGTGGTCCAAGGGGGGAGTTGACCGAGGGGTCAACGTCCCCCGTGGACCAATGGGGACAGGCCACGTCAAAAAGATTTAGAAATTAGGAATAAATTAGTAAATGGCTGAATCATGAAAAACTTAAAACATAGAAAATGTTTATTTTATTTTTTTCTATTTTTTGGTGATTTTTAATTATTTTGCAAAATAAAAATGAGGTATTTACACTATAGTGCTATATATATGTATTTACACAATATGGCTTTTTATATTTTGATTTTTAATTAATTATTTTTGTATATTTTTATTCCCATTTTATATTTTATTTATTTATAGCATAAAATTAGGAATAAAAGGGTATTTTTATTTTATTTTTATTATTTATATATAAGGGTAAAATAAATAGCTATATACAAATATATACAAGGTATATGTACAATGTTCTTTTTGATTTTTAATTTTGTTCTTTTTATTTTATTTTTGTTTTTATGGTTTTTATCTTATTTATTTACACCATAAAAGATAGAGTATATACAAATTTTTAGGGATTTTAATTTATTTATTTATAAGCCTAAATAAATATAGGTGTAGGTGTATGTACAAGATGAATATGTACAAGGAAGAGTATTTTTATTTCCTTTTTTTTAATTTTTCTATTTTATTTGGATTTTATATTTACAAATATTTACAACTATATACAAGCCCATTTTATTCTATTTTTGGAGGAAAATATTTTTGGTTATATTTACAGGTATATTTACACACATGAGCTCCCTATCTCTCTCTACTTTGGCTTTTATGCGGTCAGGCCCATGCTTAGCCCTCCCTTGGGATTAGGTTGCTCAATATTTATTCTAAATATTTCCCTCTTTTTCTTTTGATTCTTTATTCTTTATTTTTGCATAAAAACATGCTAATTATTAGTTTTTACACAATGCATGCCTTTTGCTAATTATTTGTATCTACACATATCTACATGTATTTGCAAAGGTTTTTGTAGCTAAAATATAAGAATAATGAGTGATGAATGAGTATTCATCACATTTTCATTCTCATTCTACATATTTCAATCTATAAACATAATTCAGAAGAAAAAAATGAAAAGTGTGTTGAACTCAAAAGAATGGGGGAACCCAAACTTACAAAATATTGAATAATCCAGAAAATATGATTGAACTCAAAAAAACTAAAAATGCGTTGAATATTCCAGAAAATAGGATTGAATAAAGGCTCGCATTTTGAAATACTTGTTATCAATTTACAAAAGATTGGTATATTTTACAATACGGTGTTATAAATTACAAAATCGTAATCACTTATTTGAAAAAAAACACTCAATCATAACCACTAGTGAATCAGGAACGCTGATTCAAAAACAAAACAAATGAGAAACTTTGAAGATTAGATTGAGATGTAATCAAAAAAAAAGAAAAATTAAAATTCAAATAAAAAACAAAGCAATCTAAAATACCCTGGACTTGATTAATAGACGATAAAAAAAGAGAAAATTACTAAGAATGTGCATCATCCTTTGTATCCAACCATCTTATGTTGATGCATGCATCGTCGTTGTCGTCGCCATGCATCGTCGATGCCATTGTCGCACACCAGCATCATCTCCACGCACATCCATCGCCTATACGTCGAGGGAAGACGAATAACTTGAGGGAGAGCGAACTCCGCCGAATATTGATTTGGTAATTTCGATTAATTGAGACGTTTATTATGATGGATGATATATTTAGTAAATCAATTCGAGTAATTAATGAGCAAAGAGATAATATGGCAACTAATTAATTTCGTCTCTAAAAATAGCAAGTTTGAGGTTATTTGGATGGTGGTTTTGGTTTAATTTGGTGGTTTTATTTATGACCGTAGATCAAGATCCAACGGACTTTATGGAGTGTCGTACCATGATTGAATTAAGGTGCCATCTTAATTCAAGTTTTCCCTATATATATACACATACATATATACATATATATATATACACATACATATATACATATATATATATATGAGGATGGGGAGCTTGCACCAAGGTGCATGTAACTTTACATGCATCGGCGCTTATATCTTCCACATTTTTTTTACTTTTTTGAAAAATACCACCATGTATATTCATCCATATATCCATCCAATATGTCATTCGAATTTCGTCAGAAATAGAGACTCCTATGACCTCTATCCAGAACAGGTAATTTTAACGGTCTTAGAATTGTTATAATCGACCTGTTCTCGATGGAGGTCATAAGAGTCTCTGTTTCTGATGAAATTCGAATGACATATTGGAGGGATATATGGATGAATATACATGGCGGTATTTTTAAAAAAAGTAAAAAAAATGTGTAAGATATTAGCGCCGGTGTATGTAAAGTTACATGCACCTTGGTGCAAGCTCCCCATCATCTATATATATATATATAGGAAAACTTGAATTGAGGTGGAGCCTCATTACAACCACTGTGTGACAACTCATTAGACCCATCAGATTACAATCTACGGCCTGAGTAAAAACCACCATCAGAGAGTCGAAACTATTAAGACTCTAATAATGAATTTCTATTTATAGGAATTTACCATATTCAATCATTGACGACAGATATGGTGTAAATAAATTGAATTCCACTTTTTCAGTGGATTAGGTATTTTCGAATTGAATTCTCTTTCTTCCAAAAATGTGGATTTTTCATTAACATTCCATTTCCCTACTATCCAGAATTTCTCGATATTTCTCTAGTTCTTTTTCATATATTTCTTATCAAACACCGTGATATTCAATGGAGTTCGACAAAATAGCAGACTGCGTATTTAACAGAGATAATGCACAGGTAAATGTAGTTTTTCTATTTTTTATTCATCGTTTTGTTTGCAACTTATGAGAACTATTCTAATTTTCGTTGAAAGATGAACTGGTTCTTTAATAGAAATCGTATTAGGTATTAGTATTTTTTATTTTGTATGTATTTTTTGGCATTAATATATTAATTTCATCCAGTTATCTGACGGAGATGGTGAAGTTATTGGAGTGGTGGAACGATCTGATGATAATTCGCATCAACCAGGTATTATGAATGACAAAGATATTTCAAAGCATCATAGCCCTTGTTCATTTATATGATATTGGAAAAATACCTATCTATTCTACTAGAACAGAAACTATATTACTAGTAATAACCATATTTCAAATACACGTTTCATTTACGAACATGGGCCACAGACTACATTATATCCTTTTACTTAATGTTAATACCTTGCTCTGATTACACACTCATGGAATCTGTTAATATACATTTACCGCGTATAGAAGAACGTTCTTGGATGATAATTTTTATGCAAACTCTGTATATTTTGTGTTAAAGTTCATCATTTTAATTGAACATTTTAAAAGTTGTAAGGCCAACACTCCTGATTTTTACTATGATTATACAACCGATGATGATAACAGACTTACTCAGTGTATATGGATTGATAGTGCCTCTATTGAAGATTACAAATTATTCGGTGATACAATATCATTCGACACAACATATGGGACCAATGAATACAATCTGGTCTTTAGATCTTTTTGTGGTGTTAACCATTACGTTTATACAATTTTCTTTGGAAATTCATTCGTGAGCAGAGAGACAACCGAGTCATTCTCGTGGTTGTTTGAGAGATTTCTAGAAGTAATGAGTAAACATCCAATTTCTATAATCATAGATGAAGATCCGGCAATTTGTGCAGCTGTTAGGATATGTTTTCCAAATATTGTTCATAAATTCTGCACTTGGCATATAATGGCCAAGCTTAAAAGTAAGTTTGGAAAGATTAAAGATATAAATGAAGTTCTTTCAGCGTTTTCCATAGTTGTATGGAAAAGTATAACTATAAGTGAATTTGAGCAAAGCTGGTGCAAGATTGTTGATCAATATGATTTATCATCTAATGTCTGGTTGAATGAGAAATATAGCATCAGATATAAATGGATTAGTTTATATCTTAAGGATTATTTTTGGGCTGGTCAGCGCAGTACACAAAGGAGTGAAAGTATGAATGCATTTTTACAACACCACATTATTAAACAGAACTCTTTACTGGAATTTGTCCGTAGATTTCAAAGTGCAATTCAACGACGCATGGAAAGAGAGAATGACATGGATAATATTGATGAAGTATACACTCCAAAATCAAATTTCAAATGAAAGATGGAGGTACAGATGGTTCGTATATACACCAAGTTCATATTTTACAAATTTTGGTTTGAACTGAACGAAGTGAAGGAACTTAATGTTCGAACTCATTCGAACTCTCTGTATTACTGTCAATATTTTGTGTCATATATTGGGAAACCCAATGAAGAATTATGTGTTTCTTCGTCTACGGAAAGTGATTTTCTTGTTGTGAATGCAAGAATATGTAATTCTTTGGATATCCATGTAGGCACATACTTGCAGTTTTGAAGATACAGAATGTGGAGCTTCTGAATGAGGAATATATATTGAAAAGGTAGACAAGAACCATTAAAAATCAGGAAATTATCCTATTTACGTGAAAGTTGCACACCAAGAAAGGTCGTCTCAGCTGAATCAATTGTGTTCGCATATTATTTCAGCTTCAGTCGAACAGGATGAGGACATATTCTTATTTGCTAAAGAAAAATTAAGAGATTTATGTAACAATATTGATCATATGATAAGTAACAAACCTTCTTCGAGCTTTACAACCGGGAACAATACAAATGTTCCAGATATGATTACTGAACCAGCTGTTAAAGAACTAAATGTTGCGAGAACGAAAGGAAGCGGTCGCGGTGGTAGACCTAAGGGCATTGGCAATCGTATTAGATCGGAATCTGAGATGAGAAGAAATAGAGGTCGACAATGCAAATCTTGCCTCAAATACAATGTTGGACACGATTCTAGAAATTGTCCTAATAACAAATCGACGAATCATGGTAAATTTTTAACATTCTTTACTTATTAATTTCTACTTTTAGTTCATTAATCCGTGTGCTTCATTCTGAAGGTGAGGACGACCAACATTAACATGAATTGATCAAATTCTTTTAATGTAAGAGTATATTTTTTTCTATTTCGATGTAACATTTTTTATATTTCATATAAAACATTTTAATGTTGCTTATTATATTCATTTTATTATCATTTTTTTGCAGGATTGCAATTTACGGAAAGATTCTTAGCTGCAATCGAGCTTTGACGTTTGGTTGCTTATCAGACTTTGAATTTTTATATTTTATGTATTTTTTTTCTTGTCGTACTTTGTTCAGTTATTATAGAATTCAAACATTGTGTTACTTTTATTGTTTAAGTTCAGATGTATCCTTTTGTGAAATCATAACAGAGAGTATTTCAGCTTTGTGTTTATTTGTGATGTTAATGTTCAACGTTCAACATGAGCTTTCAGTCATATAAGTTCAAAATCTTAATATATGGATATATGTGTCATTCATTTCATTCTTGTTTAATGATTCTATTTTTCAGGGATTTTAACTGTTTATTTATACTTGTCATTCATTCTTAGTATACGTAATGTATACTAATCCTTATTAACTGTTTTTTAGGACTTTGATATAAAATTTGACACATTTTTGTAACACATGTCAATATTACATTATTAAATATTTCTTATCAATGATCCTAATAATTGGAGTCAATATCTAGGTTATATGAATTCTTACTGTATATTATATAGTCGGTAATATCTGCTAAGCAGACACAGTAGTCTTATTTTATACTCCGGATACATAATTTACAAATATGGGCAGTATTTTACTAATATATTCAATATTTTACATCTCTATTTAATAACTTATATATTCGCTCAATATTTTAAATATCTTTATCATATTTTTCTTATAATAATTTTTTCATTATCAACAATCTTAAATCGTAGAACTTATATTATCATTCAATAATACCTTTAAGAGATTTGCGATTATGATTCACTCTTGTACAAGATCCATGTAATATGTATTCTTATTGTAGTTTAGTTTCGTAGCACTCCTACTTTAATGTGGAGATATACTTTTTATAAATAGGTTCACTATTTTACATATATTATCAATAATTTACATATTATTATGATGATTTACATAAATTTCCATTATTTTACAATAGGGACAATGGCTGCCTGTATTTTATGTAAAGGTTATCGGTGTCATATTCTTTGTGGAAGTTCAGAGGTTTGCTATTTTGAATTCGTAACATACTATAACGCATAGTACTTCAGTGCTTTATTGTTATGTGAAACTCTAACGTACAAAATCAACTTTCAGTCTTATAATTTCAGTCTCTTACAACTTATATTATCAATTCTATAATAGTTTTCATATATTTGCTAATATAAGTCGTTATCGTATAAGATCTAAGGTAATATTATTTCGTATTGTATACTAATCGTTGTACAAGTCCTTATCGGTACTTTTATATTAAAGTGGTGATATACAATTTACTTGTGTATGCATTATATTACAGTTACTTACAATAATTTACATTCTTTTGTATAGAATTACAATTTTAATCAATATTTTACACTCCCTTATCATAACTTTCATCAAAAATTATGCTTCTATTTGCAAGAAGAAGTCTAAATCAGCAAGAGTAATAACAAACATACAGTAATCATTGGATTGTGAATCATTAACGTAGAAGAAGAATTTCGACCATTGGAAAACACACTTGTAACCAGAAAACCACGTTCATTATCGAGCATTAGAATACATATTTTGTCTCCCTGTCAAACATGTATATATTGACTACAACATGTAACCAGATAGTCAATGCAAACATAGGATAATCATGATATTTAAAAGAAGTGTTTCGTTCTAAAGAAGGTTTAAACAGAAACTATGGAAACATAACACAATTTAAGACATTGCAACAATACATAGTTCTAAATTAAAATGCAAAAACTTTAAGATGCATTTATATTATGTCTGCCATCTCTATCACTGTGTCGCTGAGTTCTATATTTGACCGCACGTTAACAATAAGGAAGCTATTTCAGATCTGAATCTGTCAATATCGTCGTAGTTGAAATCCAACGCCCTTCCTTCGCACAGGTACTCCATCATTTTCATGACGTAGACACCACAGTCCAGACTTTTCGAAGGTTGCTACGGGCAATCTAGCACATATATGATTTCCCAACCTACAAGGCATTCATCTGGAATGTTGTACATGAAGTACTCCGAAATCCACCCATGCTGAGTGATGGCCCTAAAATCCCTAAGACCCGGGTGGAGGTAATAAAACAAGGGTCGTTGCGACCCGGATCTCAGAGGATAGGTATATCAAGAAAAATCGGACCGCAGAATAAATCAAAGATCGAGCAAAACAAAGAAGAGCGGTCCTAGCTATGAGATTAACCTGGTATAGCACCCAGGGTCGAACACAAGGAGCACGGGTTGGCTAGAAGCCTACGAAGTAGTAAAAATAAAACAAAATAAAAGCCAAGTATTTTTTAGTGGTTTTTAATAATTTTTATATTTTTTTGGATTTTTAAAAGTGAGGAAAATAAAAGAAGCAAATAAAAAGCACACTTTAGCTAATTATTCAAAGCATCAAAAAGCAAGCAAAAATTCAAGAAAAAATGTTTTTATGTTTTTTAGGTTTTTAAGTGTTTTTGGTGAATTTCTGGGATTTTTATAAGGTGTATTTTATTTTCTAAAAATCAAACAGTGCTAGAAAGACAAGGTACTGTCCAGCCAGACCCAAAACCCAAAGATAAAATATCTAAGGATCTCAGAGGGACCTGGAGGTAATTTTCCTGTATACTAGATAAAACAAGGAAAATTTGGACACCAAAATTATTGTTTTTGGATTTTTAGATTATTTACTATGATTTTTATGAGTTTTTAGGTGTTTTTGAATTTTTAGGGTTTTTAAGCAATGAAAAATATCCAAAATTGGCTAGAAAATCAAAACACACAAAAGAAACAGTACCTAATTTTTATAGAATTTTTGGGGGTGTTTTTATATTTTTTTGGGATTTTAAACCTAGACAGTAGCTAAAATAGATGTTTTTGAATTTTTAAAAATAACAAATAAAATCAGAAATGTCCTCAAAAATTCTCAAAAATTCTACAACATGGCAGGAGCCATGTGTCAAATTTTCATCGAATTTGGAGGTGATTTGATATTTTATTCAAAAATCAAAAGGGGGCACTGTGCACAGGGACTTAAGTGCAAATACCCGAAGATCTGGGGGTCCAGGTGCAAATAACCCAGCAAGTCACGCGCGTGGCGCGTGCCTGGGGCACTCAGGGACCTTTTTGCAAAGAAACTAAGGTCCGGGGACTGTTTGGTAACTCGTACCAAAAGTCCAGGGACCCCAGATGCAATTTACCCTACAATACACGCACATGTGCAATTAAAACATTCACAGGGGTAGATATGCAATTCCTAAAAAGTTTTCATTCATTAACAAAGCACCCAGAACTACAGGACTAATATTGCAAATAACCCAAAACTACACGTGACGAAGCACGTGGCTCACATACACAGGGGCATAAATGTAAATATAAACAAGCACGAGGTCCAATGTGCAATTTACCCTACGTAAATAAAAGACCTAAAATATTTACAGGACTGACACGTAAAACAGAAACTAAGAGGGGGCCTAAGGTAATTTACCCCTTTATTACGTCGACGGCTGGATGGTGGACGCGTGGCGGATCCAACGGCTCTGGTGCCTGGCGCCTCTCTCCTCTCCCGCACGTGGGCCGATCGACGGCGCAGAAGAGGGCACGTGGACGATCGAACGGTGCTCAGGTGCTGTGCCTCTCTCCTCTGTGCTAACGGTCCGGATGAAGCCTCGAGATGATCAACGGTGTCTGCTCCTCGATGAATGAACGGCGACGATTGAAACTGGAGCTCCGAGGGCTATCGGACGGTGATGGAGGACCCTCGAAGAACAGGTGGCCGGCGAGGTTCGCCGGCCTCGTGCGCGTGCTGTGGGTCTCCTCAGCTGCTTCTGATGATCGAAAAAGATCGGCGATGACGTCCCGCAGCTGGTGGTGGCCTCCGATGGCCCAGCCGAGTCCTGGAGGGGCTCCGGCGAGGTCGGCGGCGTGAAGCTCCTGGCCTGGATGTGAGGGGGCCTCAGATGGCCTCCTCTTGACCTGCAAAATAGCTCAAGAGCTTTGCGGGTCGAGGGCAAAGTGCCTCGACCCGATGAAGCGGCGTGAAGGTGAACTGTGGGTCGGGGCGAGCGAGCTCCGGCGAGCGGAGGACGGTGGAGCTCGAACCCCAGCTCCTGTACGAGCTGGGTTGAACGAAGGGGCGGAGAAGGTGCGTCGAGGGATGGCGAAGGTGACAGTGTGTCCCGATGATCGAAAAGATACGTGATATGGTCGGAATCAAAGGAACTAGACGGAGCTTCGATTTGGGGGAAACAAGAAATTAAGCTAAATAAGCGAGCTAGAAGGCTACCTGGGTGGAGTGGGAGGCTGTGCTGAAGCTTAGGCAGCTCCTGGTCGTTGCCTCGAAGGTCGCCAAGGCCTGAGGCTCGAGCTCCTGCACTGGGCGGAGCACGGCGGCGCAACGTCGCCGGATCAGTGGTCCGGCCACCCCCTCCTTGCTACGACACCGGCAATCGAGAGCTGTCACCTCAAGGGATGCAGTGGAGGTCACGGGAGTGAGAGTGGAGAGCCAAAGATGAGAAATCAATGCGGCGGAGCTCAGGCTATATACTGCGGAGGGTCCGGCAAGAATCGATCGGGTAGGGCGAGCTGGTGCGCGGATCCCAAGGCAAAGGCTCCGGCGAAGCTCTCGGATATGACGTGAGCATTCCGGACCCGGAGTTGGGGCGAAAAGGATTCGAGTCTGCAAGAGAAAAATCCGAGAACATGGGTCGGGCGCAGCAGACCCGGCTCTGGTGGTCCTGGGGGGAGAGTTGACCGGGGTCAACTATCCCCCGTGGACCAATCAGAGCCCGCCAAGCATTTAATTTTTATTTGATTTTTTTGGGCCATATAATGACCGAATTTTCAAAAACTTAAAACACAAAAAATATTTATTTTATTTTTCTCTATTTTTTGGTGGTTTTTAATTAATTTTTGGAAATAAAAATAAGGTATTTACAATATATAGCTATACATAGGTATATATACAATATAGGGTTTTTTATTTTGATTTTTAATTAGTTATTTTTATACATTTTTATTCCTATTTTATATTTTATTTATTTATAGAATAAAATGAGGAATAAAAGGATATTTTTATTTTATTTTTATTATTTATATACATAGGTAAAATAAATAGTTATATACATGGTATATATACAATATATTTTTGTATTTTTAATTTTGTTATTTTTATTTGATTTTTGTTTTGATTCTTTTTATTTATGATATTTACAACATATACAATATTTACAAAAAGTTTAGAAAATAATTTTATTTATTTATAAGGTTAAATGAATAAAGAAGGTGGTCTATGTAAATGGTGAAAGGGAATTTTTGGTCTTTTTGATTTTTAAATTTTTATTTTGTTTTTAATAGTTTCTAAATATATACAAAATATGTACAAGCATCTTTTTGGGTGAGGAAAATATAATTTTATTTATTTATATAAATATTTACACTAGAGCCCCTATCTCCCTCTACTTTGGCTTTTATGCGGTCAGGCCCATGCTGAGCCCTCCCTTGGGTTAGGTTGCTCAATATTTATTCTAAATATTTACCTCTTTTTCTTTTTCATCTTTATTCTTTTATTTTTGCACAAAAACATGCTAATTATAGATTTTTACAAAAATGCATGCTTTTGCTAATGAATCCTATTTACACATATCTACATACATTTGCATAGGTTTTTGTAGCTAAAATATAAGAATAAAGAGTGATGAATGGGTATTCATCACCCCCCTATACTATACTTTGCTAGTCCCTTAGCAAACACTTATTTGAAAAAGAAGTGAAAAAGAAAGAAAGAAAAAGAAAAAGAGAATGTACATGGATCAAGGTTGATTATTAAACTTGCCTTCATTAAATTGAGGTATGGAGCTTAATCAGATCTTTGGATTATTAATGTGTCGGAACCTTATTTAGACTTAAGCTTAAAACCTGACAGCCTCTAAGTTCCACTATTCTATAACCAAGACTCCTCAATGCTCCAGATCAGAACAAGTCATCAAGCACAAACCCTGAAGACCATGAATCTTTTCTTGTCCTGTGAAAGTGAGGTCTAAGCTCTCCACCTCAGAAATGGCAACTTGACAACCCTCCCCAACAAGGTAACTCTATGACCTCAATCTGGCCACTCTTTCCTCGAGGAGCGGGGTATTCCCTTCTAAGTTCAAGTACAACCGGCTCAAGAAGAGGGGGAAGAAGAGAATGGGTCAAGGCCAGTGTAGCCAAGTACCCTTGGGAGCTTGACCAGTGTAGCCAAGTCTCCCTGCTGCAAGCTACAACAGGTGGATCATGAAACCAAGCTTTGCTTATTGCACTTATATACATACTCCGGTGGGATTATCATTTTCTCTCAGACCCACCATTTTTTTGGAGTTCTTTTCTTTTTGCACATTTTTTTTTCAGTGCATCTATACAACATATACATGTGCAGCATATATACAAGGAGTTTCTCCTCTTGAGCCAGTAGACTATCCCTCTTTTGAAGCTTTATTGCAACCCACAACTCCCGTCGTTAGACTTCATGGCAACCAGACCAAGTTGAGACGCACTTCCTTCACTATAAGAAGAAGAGAGGTTCCGCCTAGAAGTACTACCCTCATATGCTACCCCAAGTCAAGAAAGACTTCCTCCTCACCACCTCATCCGTAGAGAGCTCGGTGCATAGTGCGGTTGTCCAAGTAAAGCCATAATCTATATGAGTCATGTGTTGTTGTTAAGTGCTCTACTTAGGCTCATTGAGATGACATGTGATCATAGCCTAGTGGACTCAAAGAATTAAGTCATCATGGACCTGAAAAGCCTTAAACCTAAGCCCTATAAGGTTCCTCTTAGAAATTAGGTGGATTAAGATCTTAATCAAGCTCCATTTCTCAATTTGATTCCAGGCTAGTTTAAATGTCAACTATCATCCAGAAAAACTATATACATATGTACAAAAAGATGCTTATTTACACACTATTTCACAATGATGCAAAAATTTTTGAAAAATGTTTTGAAATCATGAATGATGATGCATGAAGTGCAAGTTTTGCAAAAAGATATTTACACCCATTTACACAATATTTTTGCAAACTTTTTGATTTTCAAAACATTTTGGAAAAATTTTGTACTATATACATAATTTTGATACAAAAATATTTACACAAGCTTTACACACAAGATTTTTGAAATCATTTTTACAAAAATAATTTGTACACTAGCTATGTATGTGCAAATGAAAGAAGATTATGTACATGAAAATTTTTAATTTTTGTGGTTTTTAGCCATTTTATTTATTAACACACTCACACAAAGTACGAGTTATGGCTAAAGTATATATAAAATATATACACACCCCCCTATACTTAGCTCGAACGATGTCCTCAGAGTCAAGAGCGATGAAGAAGACATAACTCGTGCTATGTATAGGGAAGTGAAAAGGAAGGCTATACAAAAGGAGAATAAAAAGTCAAGAGGAACTCAGGTCTCCCCCCTATACTTAGGATCAAGTAATCCTAAGTATAGCAGGCTGTATACTAAGGGAAAACCTGAGTGCAGAATGTACCAGGTCTGCCCCCCCTATACTTAGGGTGAAATGCCCTAAGTATAGGCAGCAAAACAGGGGTAGAAAGACACGAAGAAACTGACGAATATATGCAAGAAGGAAGACATCACTCCCCCTATACTTAAGGTGAAGAACCTTAAGTATAGGCAACAACAGGAGTGATGGAACAGAACGAAGAACAACCCGGTGTTTCCACCCCCCTATACTTAGGATGAGGAATATCCTAAGTATAGCAAATAAAATCCTATGCGAGACCTGGGGTGAAAACAAGAACGGAAGAAAGAAGGATCAACATAAGACGAAACACGTATATACAAAAGAGTACAATGTTGAGGTGCCTCTCAACAAGCGCTAGATTTTACGCCCCTAGCTTGGCGCAAAGGCTAGGATAATGCAGTATCCAGGTTCAGGACCGCATCGGTAAGGCGAATGCCGTACTGTCGTCGCAGTCTCGGTGTGAGAACAACGACGAACTCAACAGTGTAAAGTAAGACACCCAGGTATGCAATCAGGCGGGTGTCTGCTACCGGCCAGGGATATGGAAATAAATGATCGGGATCCGGTAGCACAAAAGAAATCGTCGGCTCTGGATCAGACTGGAGTGAGAGTGTGGAGCCGAAGAAATCGAACGTGGAGAAAGATGGATCTGTCATAGAATCCTCCACGTCAATCAGTGTCTCAAGCAGGTATGAACAATCAAGATCAGGAGACTCCCTAAACAGACTGATATCCGATGAATAGAATGGAAAGAGATCAGGCAGATCATCGAATATCTCCAGGATGGGCTCATCCTCGCGAGGGTCGTCGAGGTGAGAAGAATCAGAATCAGAATGATCTAAAGACTCGGTTTCGTGTTCCGCCAGATCGGAAACACTCTCAGCAGGTGAAACCGAGTACTCATCGAGTGCGGCATCCTCCCGCAGATAACCCTCGGGGAGAGATGCAGGATCAGAAGTGAGAAGAAGAGGATCAGGATCTAGATGGGCATCTGCGCTGCTATCACGTATCCACTCAGTGCACCAGGCTGCATCATCATCTGAAGTGTAAGTCTCGGCAATCTGGAAGCAAGAGAAGGTACTAGTCAACATCGCGGAAGCTGGAAAAGTGTCTGCAGCTGATCCTCGCTCTGCGGCTATGCTGGTTGTCAGCTGGTCCTCAGGAAGTGTATCTATCTCAACAAAGTGGAGGACAAAAGGCTCGAAGACGGGACTCTCTATATCTGTGCTCTCAAAGTGCGGTCCCTCCTCAAGCTGAGGTTGTTGGGCTGAGTCCTGGTGACTGTCTGTATCCAAGAAGTGTCTCTGCAAGAAGAAGACTGACTCCTCCGGGACTGGAAGCTGAAGTGTCTGAATCAATGGCTGCAAAAGCTGGGGCTCCTCCGGCTCCTGGAGTATCAGAAGATCTGATATCCAAGACTCGTCAACAGGGAACTCTGGAACTGACTCGAATTCCAGCTGGAAAACCAACGGGATCTCGAGTAGACTCTGGGTTCGAACCTCTGCTATCGCGGTCATCTCCTCTGTTACTGGCGCGGCATCATCCAAATCCTCGGGCTGGTGTGTAGAAGCTGAATCACCATGTAAAGTGACACACCGCACTGGTACTACATCGTCCACATGTGTTGTCCCGACTAAGGCATCTCGTGTAGAGTAACTCTGTGAAAGTAGCCTCGAGACGGTATCCAGAAGGTGAATGTCAGAACTGCGGTGTGAAATGCCACATGTGGTAATCACCAGTGCTATCTGCTCCGCGGTCATCCCCCGCATAGAGATCTCTATCAAGTCTGTAAGTGGAAGTCCGTGCTCTGGAAATCTCCTCAAGAGGTTAAGAAACCTCGGCCATGCCTCGTGCAATGGCTCCAGGGGGTCAACTGAAAAGTCCATGATCAAAGACCGCATGAAATCTGCTCTACGTGGAGGGAAGTATATCTGCAAGAATTCTCGGTGTAGCTCTCCCCACGTCTCGAATGTCCTCCCCAATCGTCGGTGCCATCTCATGGCTCTGTCGTGAAGCGTGAAGGGGAAGGTCCTGCTCATCAGCTCCTCTGCAGTGACGTCTGAATATCTCTGCGCTCTACAAAATTCCTCGAAAGCTGACAGGTGAAGATAAGGCTCCTCGTGCGCCTCTCCTGAAAATGTCGGCAGTCGCTGAATGTAATCCAAATCCAAGACGAATGGACCTAATGTAGAAGCTGACTGAGCTCCATGTGCTATCTGCTCCTCCATTCCTCTGGAATAGGATATGTCTGGTAATCTCCACTGCTCTCTCTGGTCACCAACGGAGTGCGCTCTCAACTCAGCATGTACATCGTCCGGGTCTCGCATCTGCTCTATCTTATATCCTCGGACGTCTCGCACAGCATGCCCAGAGTAGTGAGATGAAAGGGAGGGAGGGAGCGGGAGGTTGGTCGGAGATCCGACCTCCCTAGAAGGTGGACTGGAGTGATGGTCAGAAGACGAAGAAGAAGCCGTAAGAGTCGGCTCAAAGTGAGGGGGATCCATCATCCAGGGGTAAAGGAGAAGCAAGTGGAATGAAGGGAGGTGAGGGAGGGTGATGAGAAAGGATAGAAGGGATCTGGCAATCAAACAAGATGAACAAGCAAACCCCAAATTCACCTACGCACACAGAGCTGAAGACCGAAGGGATCGGTCAATTATCTTGTCAATTTTATTTTAGGTGATCATCCAATCTATCAGAGCGATTACGTGAGGTCAATAGGTATCCAAATTTCTCTCAACCGACTGTCCCGTACTGAAAGTCGGTAATCAGTCAAGAAAAGATCGGAGGCTCTATCCTAATGTACGGATCACTCTCTCGCTCATCCAAACCAGACAAGGAGGGGGTTACTCTCCCCAAGACAGATTTTCAGTGAAGTGTCTTTTAGGTCAAGTATGATTAGCAGTCCCGATTTTATTGTTTTTGTTTTTAGATATTTTTCAATAAAAAGAAACGCCTAACGAATTTTTCGGTTCTCCAGGTTATTTAAGTCAAAAACAGGGGGGAGAAGACGAAAAAGCCGATGCACGAGAAATCAATGATGCATGCAAAGTCAGAAATGCGTACCTGCCTCCAGCTCTCTACATGCAAAATGATCCGCGCATAAAATAAAAGACAGGAATAAAACTAAGCTAAATGATGCAGCGGGAAGCCGAGTCCTAGACGAGCAACTTCTAGCGAAGAACCGTCTAACCGGTCACCAACCTCCAAGCCAAAGAGTCCGGTCTTGGCCCGTCCCTCCCCTGCCCGACAAATCGGGGGTAGGAGTAAGCGCTTTACAGGACGGGCTACGGCACGTAGGCTACGGAAGCTAGCGAGTCGGTTATTTTTATTATTTATTTTAAGTAGGTCCAATTACAGTCTATAGGAACAGATATGCAATTAAGGTGTGTGGATCCTACTTAATTACGTCACAATCACCAAAAAGTCCTAAATCTAGGGGCTCGAGCAAAAACCGCGAAAAACCGGAAAAGACAGTAAGAAAGAAAAAGAAAACCGCGAAGAAAGCCGCGAAAAACCCGAAGGTCCTAATGGGTCCCCCGAGCACACCGGTGCTCGGCGAAACAGACCCGCTACGGTTACAAGTGTCCAAACAGTCCTGTCCCTGTATTATTACAATAATAATGAAATAAATGAAAATCCTAAGCTATCCTCACCCACTCAACTCTCTCTCTCGCTCTCTCCTGCGGCTTCGTAGAGAAAGAAGCCGCCTCCAAGTGCCTCGGCTGCTCAAGCTCCTCGAAAGTCGCCTCCGCGGTCCTCGGGCCCTCGCAAGACAGAGAAAAGAGTGGTCAGACCAGACAAAATAATCAAATGAAAAGAAAAAGAAATGAAAATACAAGTCAGGGTATATATGCAAAAAATGAAAAATAAAATAAACACACAATATAAAACAAAAATAAAAATAAAAGAAAATCAAAATAAAACAAAATAAAACAAAAAGAAACTAAATACAAAAGCCGCGAAAAGCCGCGAGCTCTGAAGAGCCGCGAAAACAAAAACGAAAATAAAAACAAAACTACTAAGCCGTGCTCCCCGGCAACGGCGCCATTCTGATGGCCCTAAAATCCCTAAGACCCGGGTGGAGGTAATAAAACAAGGGTCGTTGCGACCCGGATCTCAGAGGATAGGTATATCAAGAAAAATCGGACCGCAGAATAAATCAAAGATCGAGCAAAACAAAGAAGAGCGGTCCTAGCTATGAGATTAACCTGGTATAGCACCCAGGGTCGAACACAAGGAGCACGGGTTGGCTAGAAGCCTACGAAGTAGTAAAAATAAAACAAAATAAAAGCCAAGTATTTTTTAGTGGTTTTTAATAATTTTTATAATTTTTTTGGATTTTTAAAAGTGAGGAAAATAAAAGAAGCAAATAAAAAGCACACTTTAGCTAATTATTAAAAGCATCAAAAAGCAAGAAAAAATTCAAGAAAAAATGTTTTTATGTTTTTTAGGTTTTTAAGTGTTTTTGGTGAATTTTTGGGATTTTTATAAGGTGTATTTTATTTTCTAAAAATCAAACAGTGCTAGAAAGACAAGGTACTGTCCAGCCAGACCCAAAACCCAAAGATAAAATATCTAAAGATCTCAGAGGTACCCGGAGGTAATTTTCCTGTATACTAGATAAAACAAGGAAAATTTGGACACCAAAATTATTGTTTTTGGATTTTTAGATTATTTACTATGATTTTTATGAGTTTTTAGGTGTTTTTGATTTTTTAGGGTTTTTAAGCAATGAAAAATAGCCAAAATTGGCTAGAAAATCAAAACACACAAAAAAAACAGTACCTAATTTTTATAGAATTTTTGGGGGTGTTTTTATATTTTTTTGGGATTTTTAAACCTAGACAGTAGCTAAAATAGATGTTTTTGAATTTTTAAAAATAACAAATAAAATCAGAAATGTCCTCAAAAATTCTCAAAAATTCTACAACATGGCAGGAGCCATGTGTCAAATTTTCATCGAATTTGGAGGTGATTTGATATTTTATTCAAAAATCAAAAGGGGGCACTATGCACAGGGACTTAAGTGCAAATACCCGAAGATCTGGGGGTCCAGGTGCAAATAACCCAGCAAGTCACGCGCGTGGCGCGTGCCTGGGGCACTCAGGGACCTTTTTGCAAAGAAACTAAGGTCCGGGGACTGTTTGGTAACTCGTACCAAAAGTCCAGGGACCCCAGATGCAATTTACCCTACAATACACGCACATGTGCAATTAAAACATTCACAGGGGTAGATATGCAATTCCTAAAAAGTTTTCATTCATTAACAAAGCACCCAGAATTACAGGACTAATATTGCAAATAACCCAAAACTACACGTGACGAAGCATGTGGCTCACATACACAGGGGCATAAATGTAAATATAAACAAGCACGAGGTCCAATGTGCAATTTACCCTACGTAAATAAAAGACCTAAAATATTTACAGGACTGACACGTAAAACAGAAACTAAGAGGGGGCCTAAGGTAATTTACCCCTTTATTACGTCGACGGCTGGATGGTGGACGCGTGGCGGATCCAACGGCTCTGGTGCCTAGCGCCTCTCTCCTCTCCCGCACGTGGGCCGATCGACGGCGCAGAAGAGGGCACGTGGACGATTGAACGGTGCTCAGGTGCTGTGCCTCTCTCCTCTGTGCTAACGGTCCGGATGAAGCCTCGAGATGATCAACGGTGTCTGCTCCTCGATGAATGAACGGCGACGATTGAAACTGGAGCTCCGAGGGCTATCGGACGGTGATGGAGGACCCTCGAAGAACAGGTGGCCGGCGAGGTTCGCCGGCCTCGTGCGCGTGCTGTGGGTCTCCTCAGCTGCTTCTGATGATCGGAAAAAATCGGCGATGACGTCCCGCAGCTGGTGGTGGCCTCCGATGGCCCAGCCGAGTCCTGGAGGGGCTCCGGCGAGGTCGGCGGCGTGAAGCTCCTGGCCTGGATGTGAGGGGGCCTCAGATGGCCTCCTCTTGACCTGCAAAATAGCTCAAGAGCTTCGCGGGTCGAGGGCAAAGTGCCTCGACCCGATGAAGCGGCGTGAAGGTGAACTGTGGGTCGGGGCGAGCGGAGGACGGTGGAGCTCGAACCCCAGCTCCTGTGCGAGCTGGGTTGAACGAAGGGGCGGAGAAGGTGCGTCGAGGGATGGCGAAGGTGACAGTGTGTCCCGATGATCAAAAAGATACGTGATATGGTCGGAATCAAAGGAACTAGACGGAGCTTCGATTTGGGGGAAACAAGAAATTAAGCTAAATAAGAGAGCTAGAAGGCTACCTGGGTGGAGTGGGAGGCTGTGCTGAAGCTTAGGCAGCTCCTGGTCGTTGCCTCGAAGGTCGCCAAGGCCTGAGGCTCGAGCTCCTGCACTGGGCGGAGCACGGCGGCGCAACGTCGCCGGATCAGTGGTCCGGCCACCCCCTCCTTGCTGCGACACCGGCAATCGAGAACTGTCACCTCAAGGGATGCAGTGGAGGTCACGGGAGTGAGAGTGGAGAGCCAAAGATGAGAAATCAATGCGGCGGAGCTCAGGCTATATACTGCGGAGGGTCCGGCAAGAATCGATCGGGTAGGGCGAGCTGGTGCACGGATCCCAAGGCAAAGGCTCCGGCGAAGCTCTCGGATATGACGTGAGCATTCCGGACCCGGAGTTGGGGCGAAAAGGATTCGGGTCTGCAAGAGAAAAATCCGAGAACATGGGTCGGGCGCAGCAGACCCGGCTCTGGTGGTCCTGGGGGGAGAGTTGACCGGGGTCAACAATCCCCCGTGGACCAATCAGAGCCCGCCAAGCATTTAATTTTTATTTGATTTTTTTGGGCCATATAATGACCGAATTTTCAAAAACTTAAAACACAAAAAATATTTATTTTATTTTTCTCTATTTTTTGGTGATTTTTAATTAATTTTTGGAAATAAAAATAAGGTATTTACAATATATAGCTATACATAGGTATATATACAATATAGGGTTTTTTATTTTGATTTTTAATTAGTTATTTTTATACATTTTTATTCCTATCTTATATTTTATTTATTTATAGAATAAAATGAGGAATAAAAGGATATTTTTATTTTATTTTTATTATTTATATACATAGGTAAAATAAATAGTTATATACATTTATATACATGGTATATATACAATATATTTTTGTATTTTTAATTTTGTTATTTTTATTTGATTTTTGTTTTGATTCTTTTTATTTATGATATTTACAACATATACAATATTTACAAAAAGTTTAGAAAATAATTTTATTTATTTATAAGGTTAAATGAATAAAGAAGGTGGTCTATGTAAATGGTGAAAGGGAATTTTTGGTCTTTTTGATTTTTAAATTTTTATTTTGTTTTTAATAGTTTCTAAATATATACAAAATATGTACAAGCATCTTTTTGGGTGAGGAAAATATAATTTTATTTATTTATATAAATATTTACACTAGAGCCCCTATCTCCCTCTACTTTGGCTTTTATGCGGTCAGGCCCATGCTGAGCCCTCCCTTGGGTTAGGTTGCTCAATATTTATTCTAAATATTTCCCTCTTTTTCTTTTTCATCTTTATTCTTTTATTTTTGCACAAAAACATGCTAATTATAGATTTTTACAAAAATGCATGCTTTTGCTAATGAATCCTATTTACACATATCTACATACATTTGCATAGGTTTTTGTAGCTAAAATATAAGAATAAAGAGTGATGAATGGGTATTCATCACTGAGATGTAATTCAAAAAGAATATTATTAACACTGAATTAAATAATTTAATAAAATGTAAATTTTTATTATGTCAAACCCATTTCAATACATCATTTTTATGGAATTTTGTTCCTTTCATAGAATGGTACGAAAGGAACTTTCTCGATGAAAAATCAATCACAAGAAGGTGCCAATGGTTTCTTGTGTGAATAACCGTCAAAATTTTCTCCAACTATGGTATGTGTATTCCTTCTTTGTGTAGCTCCTCGAGCATATCAAATTCGTTTTCCGTAGCATTAACCACCAGATTCACAAGATATTGCTGAAAAATACAAGTAAGAATATTAAATTATGGTGATTAAAGATATTTAAAAAAAATTATATCAGTATTTACAATCTCACCATTTGGAATATTGGTGTTAATAGAAATGGGACATGATCATTAGTTGTGCAGTATTTATGTTGTAGCACGTCCATAAACATGTCGATTATCTATAATATCAAAAACAATTCACTCATAAAGAAATTTAAAAAAGTAATTAATAAAAATATACGTACCGAATCCTCGATCATTCTTTCGTACAAAAAATTATAAATTTCTCTCCCTTTACAACTCCGATTCCCCGGAGTAAAGTAGGTGGCATTCAATCTGACGAATAATCTTTAATTAATATTATCTCTTTAAAGTTAAAGATTTTTAAATGTAAATGTTGAAATTTGTTTAAAATACTTACTTGTCTGCAGGATCACGAAGAAATTCTTGAATTGTTTTCTTCATTAGTTCTGATACTTTCTCGTAACCAATGAAATCGGTTACGAGATCGCATAGATACTGATTCTTATTCAATCAATTACAAACAATGTTAGAAACAATTACTATCATAATCATAAAGAATATATAAAGTTTTGTGTGCAGTATTAAAAATCTCTATTCTACGTCATCTGTATTCAATGTATACAAAATAAGTTATTTTATATTATATGGTTTACCTCACTTGTTGTGTCATCCTCTTGTGTTTCATGATCTTCTTTCCCTTGCTTCATTGATTCTTGTAAAAAAAATTTGACTTCTCTTCTCTATTTCAATCTTTTAATTATTGAGCTTTGTTAAACTGTGATTTTTTCCTTTTTCTTCTCTTTGTTGTAGTCTCTGTGTGCACATTATCTGAATGTGCAATGTCACCAATGTTCAGATCAAACGAAGGCATGCCAATGTTCATAGCTGAAACTTTTTTTGTCGTATCTTGGGATTGCTGCAGTGAATCTTCATCACAGATTTCTGAAATTAAATTCTCAAGTTTTTCACCGATATCTGAGTCACTATGTTCCAAATCTCCTTCTTTCACGTCAACTACATTGCATGTCGGTGCAAGCATGTCTGGATTATTGTTATCAACGTCACCTTCAACAACATTTCCAGATTTATTCTCTAACGTATCTTCTGATTGGAATGCATTTTGTTCAACATCAATCATATCATGATCAGGAAACATTTTTAGTTTTTCCTTCAGCTCCAGAACCTCATATCTCAATTTATCATTCTCTTTCTTCATTTCAGAATTTATTCTGATGTGTTCTGCATCCTTTTTTGTATACGTTTCACATATTTCTTTAATTTTCTCCTTCGGCTCCTCTATCTCACTAGAAAATGCTTCACACATACATTTTTTGTTTCTTTTTTATTACGACGTCTGCAGGTGAAACACAAGCAACTGTTTTTTTGTCACACAATTCTTCTATCTTTTGCTTTCCTTTCTTTGTGAAAACATCTTTTGGTACTGGGATGGGGTTTATTATCACAATTTCTGGTCTTCTCACCGTAAAACCACCCATGGTAAACTTCTCAAACGGAAAAACATACTCGTCTGCTCATATCTTTACTATTTCATTTTTTTGTAGTTGCAAAGCAGGCAATATCTATAAAAAGAAGATCATTTAATAATGAAAATATTGAAATTATGAGACATCCAGTATATCATATATCATATTAACAATGCTTACTTGTTCAGAACTGATTGAACCCAATGATCTGAAAATCCCTTTGATTGGACCAGCCCACTTCCTAATCCGTGGTCTAAGATCTCTGCTGACCACAAGGTCTTGGCAGTAGTACTCCATCATCCATACCTGATTTAGTTATTTTATTATTAATTCTTAATATTGATCATATAATAAAAAATTAATATCGAAGAACTCACATATAAGCATGCAACACATCCTGTAAGGTAACCCAGTGTTACCCTTGATGAACCGGCTCTTCTCTTTTGAACTCTACTTACTACGTCATTCATGTTGAACAGTATCATTCTTGCTACAGCACCAGACCAGTTAAAGAATCGTGTATCTTCGAGGGATTCTACATAGTGTAACAAATCTTTCGGAAAAGAATAAGAAATGTCTGGGAAAAGAAATGTGGCAAACATCAAAAGTATCAAGCATGTAACATAAATAGAGACCGAGTTGTCATCATCTCTATTGTAATAGTCCTTGAGAATGTTGTTCAACTTCTTCCTATTGAAAACCATTCCTTCTTCAAACAGTTTGTGCGATATAAATGATTTCCATTGAAGGTGTCTTCCTCTCACTGTGATTGAGAAACCAGAGCTAGGTAGGCCCAATATTGCTCCAACCTCTTCATCACTGAAACTCGCCACCTTGTTTTCAAATCTGAAATTCCTCCCTCCTTGGTACTGTTCAACCAACCTTTGAAGGTTTTTTCGTTGGATTTCAACATGGCCAATGTTGATTAGCTTCTCAAAAGCAGTCTTTGTCAAAAGTGCTTGTTGTTTGGGCGTGGGTCTATGGTTATCAATGAAATGAACAAAATGTTCAATGTAATATCTGTGTTGTACATACCCTTTGCTTAGAAGTAGAGATAAAAAAATATTTTTGTGGTTGCAATGAATCATGTGTATATTCATATAAAATAAAAAAGCAATTTATATTTAAATAAACATTAATCTTCATACTTCCAAAATCATCTTCAACCTTCAGAGGATCCTTCTCAACGTCAACCTCTTTTGTTTTGCTAACAGGAAGGAGTGTTCCTTCTGTTCATACCATTTAACAGAGATATAATTTATAAAAAAATTGATAAACAATTATTTTTAATTTGAATATTTACTTACTTTTGATATTTGGTTTCGGACGATGGATCTGGATTTCTAACAATGTACCTTCACTGTACTGGTCAGATCGTCTTCATGTTCCCGCATGGTTTCAACCAAGTTCGACTGCATCTCCTCCATCGTCGCCGGTTGTCCTTCTTCCTCCTTAGAAAGCGCTTTTTCGAGGACAGACTCTCTCCTCAATCGATCGTCTAGAAGAGCGCATTCTTCGTCGTCGTTGCCTATATGTGGTACCCCTCTTCTCGTTTAATTTCAAAGTAGGTATTATGTAATATTTTTGTATGAATATACTTCATTTTTTACTTTCCTAAAATTCTATTTGATTAATTTAAAGATCCCGATTTTTAGGTTATCCACAATTTCGTATTCATCTCTAATAAGTAAGAACTTGTTTCCATTTTTACCTAAAAATAGAAAGAATTTAAAAATTTAAATTACAAATTGATATAGCTTAATCAATGAGTTATCATTAATTTGATAATTAATTATTACTCGAAAACATCATTTTCCTTTTTTTTCATTGCGCTTCAAACATTGTTAGCTATTGTATCCATTTCAAAGGCATTACTGCGATCTCATCAGTATGTCTAACCAGGTTGGTATTTTATCTTCATCTATATAATATGTTTATTCTTGTTCTTATTATCAGTTCTTCCAAATTCATGTATATGTTTTCATCAATATTGCTACATATTTCTAATTTCCAATAGATATGTTTGCTTTCATATTTTGTTTCTTTGAATGAAAAATGTGTATGCTACTTTTTTCACTCAAGAAAATCTTCAAAGCATTTGCAATCTCAGTCTTCAGTGATTTTTTTTCCTGGAATATATAAAATCATTAATAGAATTTATTTAGTCCGTAAAACAAACATTATATATATATATCATTGGTTATATTCTTTCATGAAAGTCTGAAAAAATAGTAAATGAAAATTTTAAAAATGCAATATAAGACTAATATCAATATAAGAGCTGATACATCGGATATGTTGTCATTTTATTTGTACTTATCGGTGTTAGACATAAAATCAGTAACAACTATTTATTTATCATTTAGTGAAATACTCTTTTTTATGTAAAATACATCATATTATTGTAATATACAATTAATTTGTTTAAATTAATCATCACATTACCATTTGCATAGATACAAAATGTTATATTCCATTTGTAAAATACGATATTTTGTTATAAATTAAATGAAGTAGTTGTAATATATTGTTAAAAATTGTAATTCTATCAAACTTCATGAAATAGTGAATTAGAATACATCAATTGTAGAATTGAATCAGTCCAAGAGAACTATCAAATGGTAGAATGTAGGACAATGTTGTAAAATATAACTTGTTTTTGTAAAATATAATCCAGTAATGTAAAATAAAAGCAACATTGTCAATAAGCTAGTACAAAATGTCATAATATCTCAGTAAAATATCTTCATTTGATGTAAAAAAAATGTGACTTTGTAATTTATTGTATAAAATTGTAAATATATCTCATGTCAAGAATCTAAGAATTTAAATACATCATTTGTAGGCATAACATACATATCTTAATTGAAATAGAACTTACTAAAGTATAGTATCTTTTCGTAAAATAGATATTATTTACGTAAAATACAATAATTGTTGGTAAATTAGTTGTCAAGTTGGCATTATTTTTTCGCAAGTTGTCATAATATCGTTGTAAAATATAAATCAAATACGTAATTTCGTGCTTATATGTGTAAAATAGATATATATTATGTATTTTCATATTCTCATTTCGTTCTATATAAAATTCTCATTTCGTATATGTGTATAAGAGAGTTTGCAATGTGTTGATCACTTTATTATTTTATTACGTAACCACCATGTAATTTTATGAAAATTAATATGTGTAAAATTCAATTGAATAAACACAAAATGTCACCGTATTTAGAGTTTTTTCTCAATTATCGATAGAGACGCATTTGTAAAATATGACACGTACATGTAAAATATCTCAATCGGTTGTATTTTCATAACATATATTTTAAAATGTGGTGCTTTTTTCAGTCAAATCTTTTTGTCATGTTGTCTACTTAAATCTACATATTCTTAAATATAGAATGTTCAATGACGTGTACTACTTTTTAGCATTAATTTAACCATCCCACATTATAAGAATGTTAGTTGGCACGAAAACCACATAGTGGCTTCAATCTCCTTCGTACACTCCTCATCCGACGGCCTATGATAAAACTTTTCCTTAATCGTGGAAAGGTGCCACCTCAATTCAAGTGCACCCTATATATATATATATTATATATAGGAGAAACTTCAAATGAGGCGGGGTCTCACCGCTTTTATGGTGAGCCACCATCATCGTCCATCTATTTTTAATCACACGGTCGTAATTAATGATGCTTTAATTATAATATTTAAATAGTCGAAAAGCCATTTTGGTCTTTTTATCGCATTCTAAATATATAATGTGACAACTATATTGCCTAATTTCTCTCTTGATTAATCAATTGCAGGGGACCAAGGCCGCCGCCACAAGGAGGAAGGGCATCCGACAGCGACGAGGCGAGATAGGAGGCGCTGGAGCGGCCAAAGGGGGGCGGTTGCGACGCTGGAAGCTTCGGCGAGGAGAACGACGGGGCGTGGCGCCGCGCGCGGGCAGTCGCGAACGGCGCGGGGGCAGGCCGCGCATGGATGATCTTGCGTGCGCGGCAAGGTCGATGGATTTGGAGGCCTCGTCGCAGAGACGTGGAGCCGGGCAGGGTCGCGCTGCCTTACGCACGTGCTGGAGAGGTGGCGATCCGCGCGGGCGGCGTCGACCTCATGTGGAGGATGGCCGGCGGGAGTGCTGCAGGAGGGGTGGAGCACCCCCGCGCACGGCGGGGCAGAAGGAGGACTGCGCGGGGAGAATGGAGATGGCAGCGGTCGGTGGCGCCAGGTGGAGGGCGACGGCGATCTTCAGGCGGAGCCACAACCCCGCGTGCCATCCTCTTTGGCAAGGTGGTAGCCTTCCGCTCGTGCCCCTACCACCCGCCCTCGGCCTCGCTCTTCGTCAGGTCGCGCTCCGCTTGCGCGTCCTCCAATGCGGCACCTCGCCATCGACGTCGAAGCATCGAGATGTGCGTGGAGGAGGGGCCCATTAGTTTTTTTACAAATCGTAGTTTTTTTTACAAAAATGAGAATGTTTTGTGCAAATATTGAATTTGTTTACAATATCATGTCATTTTTTTACGTGTTTCCAATATCTAACAGTTACTTATTTGTCGCAGAATGCTACAGAAATATTACAAAGTGATCAGATCATTTTACAAAAGAGCACCTAAAATTTACAAAGTGATCAGACACTCTTACAAAGGAGGGAAATTCCGTTACATTATCGTATAATATTTTTACTTAACTGATATTCAGACTTACATATTTATGTACCTTTCTTACAAATCTCATTGTTTTTTCTCTATTTTGAAGGACTCGAAAACATGTATGGCAATTGAACTTTAACGCAATGGAAAACATGCATGAATTTTATAAAGGAGGGAGATTCAGTTATAAAGATTCACGGATTTTTTACAAAACAGACATGCACAATTACAAAAAGTTGAAGCTTACAAAGAGGAAAAATACTCTTACAAAAACTCACTGGAATTACAAAATGAATGTACACATTTACAAAACTAATACAACCATTTACAAAATGAAATTACAATAATAAAATGAAATCATTAATGAAATTTACAAAGAGTAAAATATATTTTACAAAAACTCGTTGTACTTTAAAAAGCTGTGGTTGATTTCAGATCATTTGGAACAAAATCGGAAATTAATCAATAAAGGTATTTGTGAAAATACCAAATCGAGAAAAGCTTAGAATGGCAATTTGAAACCAATAAATGAAACTCAAAATTGATGAAATCAATTTGACGAAAATGCCCTTTTGGATGAGGTTTTTGATGCAGTCGTCAGATTGAGATCTGACGAATCTGCTCGATGGCTCACCACAATATCGGTGAAACCCCACCTCATTTGAAGTGCCTTATATATATATATATATAGGATTTTTATCTAATGCGCACAGGGCGCATTTGATATCCTATGAGCCCAACATATCAGCCGTACGATCTATCAACTTTCATCCCTTAATTTCAGCAACGTCGAATTTTATTAATAAATGAGTTTCTAAATATAGTAATCATCTTGATTAGGCATTTGATCGGTTATTCATAATTATGTATTGCTTCCGTCGTTCGCGCTCGCCAAAACTCTAGGTTACTGTCGTTCGCGCTCGCCAAATTCTAGATTCTTGTTTTTGGATCGTGTTCTACCATCCATCGCATTCGTGATTTTCTTCCAGCGAAATCAGTCGTCGACAGCAGTTGTCATAAAAAGGTATTGCGTTTGTTTAATAGTTGACGCTATTTGTTAAATTTATTCCTAATATCATTCTCATTAGGTTGCATATATGGATCATTCGAGTGGACAATTTGATGGATCTGAAGAATTTATGGAAAACGAACTTATTGAAGATGATGCACGTCGAAGTGATATCAATGAGTTAAATTTTGAAAAAGGTAATTTTTATATGTTATCAGGTATCTTTTATATGTATTTCAGTAACTTTTGATATTGTATATGTAAGTTCTCCGTAATAGGTAATTCTTAAAGGCTCGATAGTATATATATATATATGAACATTCTAGTAACTTTTAATATTGTATCTGTAAGTTCTTTGTAATAGGTAATTCTTAATGAATCGTTAGTAAATATAGCATAAAATTCTAGTAACTTTTTATATTGTATATGTAAGTTTTTTGTAATAGGTAATTCTTAAAGGATCGTTAGTATATATATTAATAGTTTAGTAACTTTTGATATTGAATCTGTAAGTTCCTTGTATTAGGTAATTATTAATGGCTCGTTAGTAAATATATCATAATACTCAACAGTAATTTTATTATAAGCGTTGGTAAGAGTAATACATACGATAAGTAATACTGCAATGGTTTTCAGTAACTTATATTTATCGCGTAAGATAATATTCAAATGAAGAATTAAGAGTATGTCTAACAAGGATTAATATCAATAATGGTAATATCGAATTAAACATTTACTAACATTAAGCTTTGAAGAATATACATTGTTTAATTGATAAATTTCATTGATTATTCTATCTGAAACTTTAGTAAGTATAGACTCAAGCATTAGTAACTTTGTATATATAAAATAGTAACCTTTTAACATATACAAGTAACTCTTTTGGCAACATGTATAACATTGGTAACTTTATATCAGACATTAGCAACTATATACCAAACTTCTGTAATTTTATATTAGACATTAGTAACATATACAAACATAAACTCTTCCATAATGAAACTTCAGTAAGTATACATTCAAACATTAAGCATTTGAAGAATAAACACTGTTTAATCGACAAATTTCATTGATTATTCTATCTGAAACTTTAGTTTGTATAGACTCAAGCATTAGTAACTTTGTATATATAAAATTGTAACCCTTTAACATATACAAGTAACTCTTTTGTCAACATGTATAACATTGGTAACTTTATATCATACATTAGTAACTATCGAATCATTTGGCAACATGTATAACATTGGCAACATGTATAAAATTGTAACCCTTTAACATATACAAGTAACTCTTTTGGCAACATGTATAACATTGGTAACTTTATATCAGACATTAGTAACTATATACCAAAGCTTCGGTAATTTTATATCAGACATTAGTAACATATACAAACATAAACTCTCCCATAATGATCAGCACTATGTATTATAAATTTTAGTAATTCTGTAGCATCGAATAGGGAATTTAGGAAATCAGTAACGATGGTATATTAAACCATTATCTATTCCATTATGATCAGTAATATATATTATGAGCTTTAGTAATTCTCATGTATTGAATAGCTAATTTAGCAACTCAAATAAATAACAAGTAATATTATATATATTTATCAGTAACATTTATATGCAGTTGGGATGATGTTAATATCTTTTTTTAATGCAATTTGATTGTTGTGTATTTGAATTATTGTTTGAATAAGAATATTTATTTCAATATCTGTAGATTTTGAAGAATTTGAATGCTCTAAAGAATTAATAGACGAAGAAACACCTATATCATCTGTAGATCCTTCTATTATTCCTCGAGAGGGTATTTCATTCGCAACTCTTAAGGATTGTGAATTGTTTTATGAAAAGTATGCCACTGAAATTGGATTTAATGTTCGAAAGAGCAGCACGAAGTACTCTTATGATAGGAAAAGTAAAGTCAAGAATATTACTTTCAAAAAATTTGTTTGCTGGAAGGAAGGATTTTATTTTCAAATTCCTAAAAAAAGAAAAATATCTTCAAGTTTGATTGTGGTTGATGAAGAAGCTCAATCAGAAGGAATAGATAGCGAGGGAAGAAGATGTGGAATAAGTCGTTGTGGTTGTAAAGCAAAGTTTTCTGTGAAGTTAAATCCAATCTCAAATCAGTGGGATGTGGTTTCTTTTGTTGAGGAACATAATCATAAACTTGTTTCTCCTAGTAAAAAGAAGTACCTAAGACCCAATAGGAGAATTACTAAGGCCATAAAGAATTTGTTACATTCCATGACAGAGGTTAACATTCCTATATCAAAACAAATAGCTTTTTTAGACAAGCAAGGCGGCCCTTTTGAACGTGTTGGCTCTATAGCAAGGGATATTTATAATTTGAAGAGGGATATGAAGAAAAAAACAGATGATCATGATGCGGTTATGCTTTTGGAACATCTTGAGTATTGTAAGAGTTTAACATCTGATTTTTTCTACTTGTACAAGAAAGACGATGATTCATCCTTAACACATTGCATGTGGATAGACTCTTATTCTATAGAAGATTACAAATTATTTGGCGATGCAGTTACATTTGATACCACTTATGATACCAACAAGTACAAGCTAATTTTTACTTCCTTTTGTGGCGTGAATAATCACAACAAGACTGTATTCTTCTGCAATGCATTTTTAATGAATGAGTCAAAAGAGTCGTTTGTATGGTTGCTACAAAATTTTCTAGCTGCTCTTAAGGTTGCTCCCAAGTCTATAATTACTGATCAGTGCCCATCGATTAATGCGGCTATAAGGGAAGTCTTTCCGACTACAAAGCATAGATAATGTGGTTGGCATGTTACAGCCAACATGAAGAAGAGGATTGGTTTAACGAAAAAAGCTGATGTAGCAATCCCTGCTTTGAATAAGATTATATGGGGTGCAGAAAATGAAGAACATTTTGAAACTGAGTGGGGCAGAATAGTGACAGAATGTGATTTAGAAAAGAATAAATGGATAAACGTAATGTATCGTATTAGGAGAAAGTGGGTTCCTATATATATGAGAAGCTTCTTTTTCGCTGACATGAATACAACTCAGAGGAGTGAGAGCATGAATTCTTTTTTATCCAACAATGTCAATCAGTTGAATAGTCTATACGAGTTCATGACAAGATTCCAAATTGCTGTTGAGAGAATGAGGGAGCAGGTCAACATGATGGACAATGATTCCGAAAATAAAAAGTCGAAGTTGGATACGCAGTGGAGTATTGAAAAGCAATTTACTATACATTATACAAAGACAATGTTTTACATTGTTAAAAATGAGCTTAAGGAGGGAATTAAATTGAATGTTATTCCACTTCGAATGGATGATGACCTTATAGAATACAGGGTGTATCCCATTGGCAATATTGAAAGCTATAACAGAGTTTCTTATCATGCTTACAATAATAAATTCCATTGTGATTGTATGAAAATGGAATCGATGGGTATTCCGTGTAGACACATCATCAGTGTGTTAAAGCATAAAGATGTGTTAGATGTTGATTCTTCTCTTTTATTGAAAAGATGGAAGAAAGATATCAAGGTTAATGGCTATTATCCTTTATATAGAAAGAGGACAATAGAAGACGACTCTTGTTAATTAGGTGTGCTATCCAATGAACTCATTAATGAAGCCGATGGTAACAAAGAAGTATTTGATTACATTAAGAAGGTACTTATAGATGCAACAGAGGCAGTCAAAGTTATTAAAAGCAAAAGTTCTAGTGTTACTGTTGAAGAGCTTGATGACACAATAGCAACATTGGACAAGTCAGTTAGCAATGTGAAGAATCCCAACGTAGCAAGACCTAAAGGTTCAGGAAGAAGTGGCAGACCAAAGGGAAGCACAAATAGATTGAAAACTATTGGTGAAGAAGCTGCTGCTAAGCGTAGACAATGCAAATTATGCAATAAAGTAAATGCTGGACATGATTCACGAAATTGTCCTACCAAATCTGATGCAAAGCAATAGAGGTACTTCATTTCATTATTATCAATGGATTGTTTTTTATATTGCATTCTAACATGTCTAATATAACTGCGTTTATTGCAACAGATCCATATATATATGCAGATATATTACGGTGTAAGAGAGATGGTTGCTATTCATACTCCATACTGTAAAAGTAAGATTCATTTAGCAAATTTATCATTCATTTATTCATTTAAGTGAACATAATTAAGTTTTCTTAATAATATCCTTATACCTATACTTCTTCTCTGCAGATGATATTTCTGAGATATAGGAGATGACTATTAAGCATCCGGAAGAGATTAAGGGCTCAAGATGTTATCGATATAAATCATTGTTCAGAAGAATAATTTTTGTATAATTTATGTAATCAATTTTATAATTCTAAGCATACATATGTTATGTACTTTGACAGTAGAAATTTGTACTTTTGTAAGATGTAAATGATTACTTGCAATAATATTAGTAATTCCTGTCTTATCATTGGTAAATTTGGTAGGTTGTAAATGTAACACTTCTTTGTTATATTAGAACAGTAATTACACTACATATGCTTGGTAACACATATCATCTCGTTGGTTAACATTGTTATCTTGTAAAAGTAAGCAATACGGTTCGTAATAGTTGAGAGAAAGACCATTATTTCAAACACCTCCCATTGTTAACTTATATGTAATGTTGTGAGTTCTTTCAGTAAAATTTACCATTTTGTTTAGTAACAATGGTAAGTTGCAAAAGTAAGCAAATCATTTTGTGATAATTGACTGAAGTAGAAGTAGCATTCAATGGTTCAATGATTAATAGAGCAATGTTACAATTTCAAGCAACTCATGACCACATCCTTTCAAATTATATATATTCTTTAGATTTTTATTAATACTGAGAAGTCTATTAGTATAATTTACAACTTCGTTAAGTAATATTTAAAAGTTTATCATTAACATATACCATTTCGTTAAGCAACTCATGTAACATTGACTGATAGACTATTAATTTTATTATTTACGTTTGGTATCTTGAAAATGACCAGTAACATTGAGTGATAGACTAGTAATTTCAATAGTAAAGACCAGTAAATCAATTACTAGTGAACCTTAACTTGATATGCAGATGTAATTTTCGAGATAGAGGAGATGAATATGTTATGAATTTTTTAATATACTGATCATACATATGTTATGTACTTTGAGAGTAGCGAAATACGTTATATATTTTAGACGAATAATCAAGTTATGTAAGAGATACGGTATATATATGCAGATATATTACGGTGTAAGAGAGATGGTTGCTATTCATACTCCATACTGTAAAAGTAAGATTCATTTAGCAAATTTATCATTCATTTATTCATTTAAGTGAACATAATTAAGTTTTCTTAATAATATCCTTATACCTATACTTCTTCTCTGCAGATGATATTTCTGAGATATAGGAGATGACTATTAAGCATCCGGAAGAGATTAAGGGCTCAAGATGTTATCGATATAAATCATTGTTCAGAAGAATAATTTTTGTATAATTTATGTAATCAATTTTATAATTCTAAGCATACATATGTTATGTACTTTGACAGTAGAAATTTGTACTTTTGTAAGATGTAAATGATTACTTGCAATAATATTAGTAATTCCTGTCTTATCATTGGTAAATTTGGTAGGTTGTAAATGTAACACTTCTTTGTTATATTAGAACAGTAATTACACTACATATGCTTGGTAACACATATCATCTCGTTGGTTAACATTGTTATCTTGTAAAAGTAAGCAATACGGTTCGTAATAGTTGAGAGAAAGACCATTATTTCAAACACCTCCCATTGTTAACTTATATGTAATGTTGTGAGTTCTTTCAGTAAAATTTACCATTTTGTTTAGTAACAATGGTAAGTTGCAAAAGTAAGCAAATCATTTTGTGATAATTGACTGAAGTAGGAGTAGCATTCAATGGTTCAATGATTAATAGAGCAATGTTACAATCTCAAGCAACTCATGACCACATCCTTTCAAATTATATATATTCTTTAGATTTTTATTAATATTGAGAAGTCTATTAGTATAATTTACAACTTCGTTAAGTAATATGTAAAAATTTATCAGTAACATATACCATTTCGTTAAGCAACTCATGTAACATTGACTGATAGACTATTAATTTTATTATTTACGGTTGGTATCTTGAAAATGACCAGTAACATTGAGTGATAGACTAGTAATTTCAATAGTAAAGACCAGTAAATCAATTACTAGTGAACCTTAACTTGACATGCAGATGTAATTTTCGAGATAGAGGAGATGAATATGTTATGAATTTTTTAATATACTGATCATACATATGTTATGTACTTTGAGAGTAGCGAAATACGTTATATATTTTAGACGAATAATCAAGTTATGTTATGGTATTTTGTAAAACTTTCAAAAGTAATATTGATACTTTTATCAGTAATGCATACCACTTCGTTTAGTAACAGTGGTAAGTTGTAAAAGTAAGAAATACGTTTTGCAATAATTGAGTGAAGTACTAGTAATTTCATTAATTGCGTTTTGTAAATTAAAAATGAATGAATCAATGGATATCCAGTACGAATATAATTCAATGGTTCAATGATTAATAGAGCAATATAATAATATCAGTAACTCATAACCACAACCTTTCAAAAATTATATATTTATTAGATTTCTGGTAGTATTGAGTAGTCTATTAGTAACATTTACGATTTCTTTAAGTATTATGTTGAAGTTTATCAGTAACATATAACATTTCGTTAAGTAACACATGTAACATTGAGTGATAGACTATTAATTTTACTAATATGTTGAAGTTTATCAATAACATATAACATTTCGTTAAGTAGCGCATGTAACATTTCGTTAAGTAACACATGTAACATTGAGTGACGGTTGGTAACTTGAAAATGACCAGTAACATTGAGTGATAGACTAGTATTTTTAATAGTAAAGACCAGTAATATGGAGAAGTATATCAGTAACATTTACCTTTCGTTAAGTAACACATGTAACATTGAGTGACGGTTGGTAACTTGTAAATGATCAGTAACATTGAGTGATAGACTACTATTTTTATTAGTAAAGACCAGTAATATAGACAAGTATATCAGTAACATTTACCATTTCGTCTAATAACATTTATAACATTGTTTGATAGACTAGTAATTAGGTTCTTTACGAATGTTAAATTGAAAATTAAAGAACGATTAACATTTCGTTAAGTAACATTGAGTAATAGACTATTAATTTCATTATTTACGAATGATAACTTGAAAATTACCATTAACATTGAGTGATAGACTTGTAAATTTAGTAGTAAAGTCTATTAATGTGGAGAAGCATATCTGTAATATATACAATTTCGTTAAGTAACATTTCTAACATTGAGTGATAGACTAGTAGCTTAATTCTTTAAGAATGTTGACTTGAAAATTAAAGAATGAATGGATGTCCAGTAACACCTACCATTTCGATAAGTATCATTTGTAGTTTGTTAATTTAAGCAAAATCTTTAGTAATTAATTCCTGAAAGGGAAGTAATTCCTGTACTGGCAATTGGTAATTTGTAAAAGATATAATTACTGGAAGATCATTAAGAAGAATCATTGATTATGAATAGATCAATAGAACAATCTCAAGCAAGTCATATCTAATGTCAGGAAACATAATATATTCATTGTCAGTAATTACACAAAGTAATGTTTGTTTTTTTCCTAAGTATACACATCCCATTTCTTAAATGTAAAAAAAATATGAACAAAAAAATCGAAGAGCCTATTTCTTCATTTCTTTTCCCCGCACTTTAGCAGTATAGAAGCAATCTCCGCGCGGAATCTTGGTATATCTTCAATGTTAAACTTTGGCTCCGATCCTTGGCAAATGTACTCCATACACTTCATCACAAAAACACCACAGTCAATCGAATCACTTGGTTGCTTTGGGATTCCTTTTGCCATAACCAACGGCCAGTTTTCAAGATGTTCGTCGGTGTAAAGCATAAAGTATTCGGCAAGCCAATCAACCTTCAAAAAAAATAAAGAATGTAGTAATTAAAATTTAATTTCATTCAAACATTTTTTTAATGATTGATATGAGTTCAGAGTGTTACCCATTTCTTTACATCCAACCAGTGTTTTTTCATTCCCGTCAACGAATTGTATGAAATGAATTTTTTCGCTTCGAAGTCCGAAACCAAAAGATGCCAATGATTTGCAGTATGAATTACACAAAAAGCCTTCTTTATGTGCACGAACATTATCTTTGTGCATGTGAATAAATTGTTTAAAGGTTCATAATCTTCTACAGACGCTTCATTCACAGTCTTCTGGAATAGTTGCTGCATTGTAGTAAAAAGTTAATTTCTTCAGAATAGTTGCTGCATTGTAGTAAAAAGTTAATTTCTTCTAAATTAAATTAGCTAATACATATACATTGTTCATATACAGATCTCTAATATCATTTATGATATTATTAATAATTGTATACTTGAAAGAAATGCAATATTACCATTTGTGCAGTGCTTGCAAAGATGTAAGAAGATTTCAATTCATTCACTCGATGAGTAGTGTATAGGACATCCATGTACATGTCCAAAATCACATCTATCACCATCTTGTTGTACAATAAGTCTTCGATGTGCCTTCCTATGCAAAAGTTATCACCTGGACTGCGGAAAGTCGCTCCAATACTGATAAAAAATTAATTTGTTAATTAAGAAACAACACTATAAGTTTATTGAAATTAGTAATATTAAAGATTACTTATAATCTTGTACAAACTTACTTGGCAACCGGATCCTTTAAGAATTCATAATTGATACTTCTATCAGCTTCAGAAATCAAATTATATCCGGCATAGTCAATGCGTGTCACATTAAAAACCTACAGATAAATTATTTATAAGAAATTTGAACATATGTTTTATAAATCCTAATAAATATTTATAAATTTCATACCTCCAATGCCATATCATGGTTATCTTCTAACTTGCTAATTTGATCATCATCTTCCACTTGAAACACTTCGTCGCTTTGTTTTTTCACAAGTTTTCCTCTCTTTTTTTGAATTTTTTTCTTGACCGGGCTCTTTGTTTCATTTGTATCTCTCATATGTGCTTTTCTAGATTTTACTCTTTTTGACAAACTACTGGAGTAATGCATTTCCTTCCTCTTCCTCTCTTAGTTCCTTTTATTGTGTCTCTCTCTTGTTCTTGTAAATCCTTCTCAAATCCGAGGTCAAATGAAGGTGAATTATTCTTTGATTCTAGGTTGCCTTTATCCTCAATTTGAACATTTATAGGTTCAGGCTCCTCTTTCTTGTTTGAAGCAATTGATTTTGCAAAGAAATCTTCAAACCATTGCTTTAGAACTGATATTTCGATCTTAAGCTTCTCATTCTCCTTGATTGAAATATCATGTTCATTTTTTAATCTTTGAAATTCCTCTAAGGTTGGTAGTTGTGAAATGATATCCTCCAACTCTCTTATTCTCTTCTCATGTATTTCACAATTATATTCTCCACTTTTCTGTATTTGATCGCTCTTCAAGATTGACGTTGTTGAATCGTCTTCAAGTCGTTTTGTATGGGGAGATATAACACGCAAGGCGTATGCATTTGAAATGAACCTTCGTTGATGAAGGTTTCATAATCAAATATAAACTCGTTTGCATCAACCTTGAATATTTCTTTTTCATCATAATCCAAATGAACCACAATCTATAATGGAAAAATAGTTTCATTCAGTAAAATAGTTATTACAAATGTCAAGCAAAATTAATATCTTCAACAGAATGTAATTACAATTGAGAAGTCTAACAGTAACATTTATATTTCGTTGAACAAAATATAAGAGACTATCAGTAACATATACTACTTCTTTAAGTAATACTAAGAATTCTAACAATAACGTTTAACATTTGGTAACTTGAAAATCTAAGAATGGATGGAGGTCCGGTAACACAAGCATTGTTATCTTTATCCCATACATTAGTAACTATAGACCCAAGCATTCTTAATTTCATTTAACTAAATAAGTAACCCTTTAACATGAACAAGTAACACTATCAGCAAAAGGTTAAATTTATTTAGCCCTATTCGTAACATTGTAGTGGATGATAAGTAACACATTGGTAACCTTATATCAGACATTAGTAACTATAGACCCAAGCATTGGTAATTTTGATGAACAAAATCAGTAATCTTTATTTAGTAACACAAGCATTGGTAACCTTATCTCAGACATTAGTAACACAAGCATTGGTAACCTTATCTCAGTCATTAGTAACTATAGACCCAAACATTGGTAATTTTGTTGAACAAAATCAGTAAGCCTTTAACATGAACAAATAACAGTATCGGCAAAAGGTTAAACTTATTCAGCCCTATTCATAATATTCAGTGGATGATAACTAACAAAAGTATTGGTAAATTTAAATCAGACATTAGTAACCATAGACCAAGCATTGGTAATTTTGTTAAATCAAATAAATAATCCTTTAACATGAAATTATATCATTTTTATCAAAAGGTTAAACTGAATTAGCCCTATTCATAATATTGTAGTGGATGATAGGTAACCCAAGCATTCGTAACATATACCATTTCTTTAAGTAATATTAAAAAGTCTAACCTTAAGTTTTAACAATTGTAAAAAAAGCTCTAAGATTAATAATTACAATATATACGATTTGTAAATTGAAAATGTAAGAATGAATGGAGGTCCACTAAGAACTATCATTTCATTTGTAAGATATAAACTACTCCTTAAGCTTGGTGACTTGTATACTGTAAGTAGTAATGAAAAGATTAGTACGATCTCCTAATATTTTGATAAGTAATATTTGTAACTTGAAAAATTAATCAAAAACATCCTTCATAGTTTTCAGTAAGACCAGTAATTCAACTATTTGCTATTGCTAATCTGTAAATGAAAGAATTAATGCATGACATAGAAGAATTACTTGCTGGTAATTTATACTTCGTATTTTTATATGTTACCTGGTCTTCATCCAAGCATAAGAATTGATCTATTGAAACTTTGAATGGAGTTGCCCATTTCCGTATCCTCGGTAGCAAGTTTTGATTAAATGCTTGCAACGGAATGAGATGTTCTAGCGCCCATGTCTGAAATACAAAGGAAAATTTATTATGATTTATAATTAAATAGAAGAATTTAACAATATCAAAACTTATATATACTTACATATAGACATGCAGCACATCCAATGAGGTATCCCACAGTGCATTGACCATCCATACTTGTTCGAATCTTGATTTTCTCAACTATATCGTCCATGCGGTTCATTATCATGTTCCCAACCGCATTAGACCAATTGAAGAAACGAGTGTCTTCAATTGAGTCTATGTAGTTCAATAAAACTCGTGGGAAGCAAAAGTTGGTCTCCGAAAACAAGAAAGTACAAAACATCAAAGAAATTATGCATGTAATGTACATTCTCACAGAATGGTCATCTTCGAGGTTACGTAATGAATCGAGAATATCACAAATATTGTGACGATTAAGCGACATGTTTGAAATGAAAATCAGATCCTCTAAGGAACTAAGCCATTCAAAAGAAAACCCCCTTAGGTGAATTGGGAATCCGGATGTCGGTAATCCCAATGTTAATCCTATATCATTGTCCGTGAAGGTTACCTCTTTCTCCCCAAATCTAAAAACTTGATTTCCTTGATATTTCTGAATAATAAAATCCAATACTTGATAATTGATATTAAGGTTTGTGATTGAGACAATCCTTGAAAAGGCAGATCTTTCTATCAACTCTCTGTGCCTTCCAGTCAATTTATTGTTTCCGAGATATGTCACGAATTGTTTAATGTAGCAACGGTGCTGCACACAATATCGTGCTGCAAGAAGTTTACAAAATTTTCAGTTAATTTTTATTGACTAATTTAAAATTAATAATTTATCAATTCCATAAACATTTACCTGGAACAGTTTCCATGCAAAATTTGGATTTTTTGTATCTATCTTTGCAACATCCTTCACATTTGATTGATTTTCTTGAGTTACTGCATTGTCCAAACATATAATACATGGTATACTGTAAAATATCAAATAATGATGATATAACAGAACATAATAGAATAACTTACATTTGGTTTGATCAGTAGCTTTCTCACCCTCATTGCCAATGCCTATATCCAAAGTTATAGTTATTTCGCATTTTAAAGAGTAAAAATGGTATAAATGTACATATTTTATACCAAGTGGGCTTTCTTTTGCTGGAGGTGTCACAATGTCCTGCTTTCTCCTCTTGTATAATACTTGATAACCTTTTGATTCCTCCATTTTGAAGATATCTATTGATATAAAAATTAAGAAATATTGGATCAGTAATCTTTGCCACAATATCTTATGTAAAATGACAATACACATGCGTTTGTAACATCCATGATACAATCAGTAAGAATTTTTTATTTATTAGTAACTTGTTACTGTAACATAGTAATAGGTTTTCTATATGATAGGGTAATTGTAGTAGATTAAATGGATTTGATGAACAGGTAAAGAGTTGTAATACTCAAAGATGTATCATGCATGTCGCAAATATTCAATATTGCTACCGTGATTTGTGTAAAAAGAAATGAAAACCATAATTGGTAACCCTAGCGAAACGCAGATATCGCTCGATAAGCACATACACATATTGATCAACGAATTGTAATATAGTTTGCAAACGAGTAATTCATAGAAGATTTCATACCGATTAAAGGTTTCTTCTCCAAAACTCCGCTGGCTATTCACCCTTGTCGACCTTCAACAAGGACGAAAGAAGAAATGTTTCCTCCACCTCCAAACGAGCAACTACTCCAAGAGCGAACTGAAAAAAAAGTATAACCTAAAAGAAATAAACCCTTGCGTTGGTAACATCGTTAACATGAAATTTTATTTGATATAATTACAATATAAAAGAAGTAATAATCTTATACTCAACAGTAATTTTATTATAAGCGTTGGTAAGAGTAATACCTACGATAAGTAATTTTACAATGGTTATCAGTAACTTATAATTATCGTGTAAGCTAATATTCAAATGATGAATTAAGAGTATGCCTAACAAGGATTAATATTAATGATGGTAATATCAAATTAAACATTTACCAACATTAAACTTTGAAGAATAAACACTGTTTAATATACAAATTTCATTGATTATTAAATCTGAAACGTTAGTAAGTATAGACTCAAGCATTAGTAACTTTGTATATATAAAATAGTAACAATTTAACATATACAAGTAATTCTTTTGGCAACATGTATATCTTTGGTAACTTTATATCAGACATTAGTAACTATAGACCAAAGCTTCGGTAATTTTATATCAGACATTAGTAACATATACAAACATATACAAAGTTTGGTAACTTTATATTAGACATTAGTAACTATAGATAAAAGCTTCGATAACTTTATATCAGACATTAGTAATATATACAAATTTCATTGTTTATTAAATCTGAAACGTTAGTAAGTATAGACTCAAGCATTAGTAACTTTGTATATATAAAATAGTAACAATTTAACATATACAAGTAATTCTTTTGACAACATGTATATCATTGGTAACTTTATATCAGACATTAGTAACTATATACCAAAGCTTCGGTAATTTTATATCAGACATTAGTAACATATACAAACATATACAAAGTTTGGTAACTTTATATTAGACATTAGTAACTATAGATAAAAGCTTCGATAACTTTATATCAGACATTAGTAACATATACAAACATTGGTAAATTTATATCAGACATTAGTAACATATACAAATATTGGTGACTTTTTATCAGACATTAGTAACTATAGACCAAAGCTTCTGTAATTTTGTTGAAATAAATCAGTAACACTTTCACATGAACAAGTAACACACTATTTTAAAAGAAAAACTTATAGCCGCGATTCGTAATATTATAGAAGATGTTAAGTAACTCAAATATATACGAATGGTATTGTCAGAATATGAAATGACATTAGTAACATTACTAACCAAAAGTGAATTTCTTAAGAACGAAAGATACGTTTAGTAATATTTTATGTTGTAGAACAACAAATGCGCAAAAGCATATGAACTAAGGTCTTAAAGCAAGAATATTAAGACGTATGAGCGAGATTCTGAGATCGAAAATACTTCTTTAGCAAAGATTAGCATCATCTTCAATCTGAGATTGAAATGTTTGCGATTGTGTTATATATCGTTTGTAGTAGATTAGAACTAAATGAGCTAAAATTAAAAAACAATAAAACTTACGTATATCGTCGATGAACTCCAACCCAATATCTCTCTCAAAGAAGAAGTAGGGTTTCTAAGATGGTCGTCCGTGAATCGCCAAGAAAGAAGCCTCGATTGTCATTTTTGGTATTAAACATACGTTAATTACTCGTCAAGGAAGGAAACTAAACTCCGAGGATTTCGCGCGCGCTGTTATCAATTTTCTATTTTGGCATTATCTATTATTTAATTCTGAACCATTCGATTAGGATCTAACGATTCTAATCATGGGCTCATTTAATCTAAATTGTGCACTGTGCTCTCTAGATAAGCCCTATATATATATATATATATATTCATATCTCAATGCAAACATATGTCAATATATATTCATATCTGAAGTACTAACATATCATTGTATTCATATCAACGTCTTTATCGATATGTGTATGTCTTGTGTGTGCGTGCATCCATAGCGTGTGTGTAGGATATATATTCATCGTAATATATATATATATAGGAAATATTTCAGATGAGGTGCACCTTTCCTTGCTATATGGAAAGCCACGAATATTGGCCGTCTGATCTGCATCTACGCCCATCAACTAACTATAATCACACACGCGAAACCACGCTAAACCATCCCAATATACCACTCCCGGTTTTCTATATATAGTAAATTAGTGGCTTTATGACTCAATTAATTTTGTTAAATTCGCTCCTTTTTTAATAACTATTCTACTTCCTATATTTAGATTGATCATCCGGCAATTATTTTATTTAATTATCCCTTAAATGACGGTAATTGGTTTTGCTCTAATTTTAATTCATTTTTATAGCGTTTATTCTTTTGCATCCACATTCGATCATCAACATGGACGATTCCTATTCTTCATCAAGCGATGATTCTGCATCGGAGTTTATGTCTAACTTTTATGAAGAAAGATTCCAGGTTAATACATTATATTTCTTTGTTGTTATACCAAAAATATTTTGATTTGATGTATTTAGTAATTTTTGATGACAGGAAAATAGCACTGAAGATACAGGTCATGTCAATTCTGATATCGGTTCTCTCTCCACAGGTGTTGTTCTTATTATACCAAATTTTCATTTTAATAGTATTAATATTATTGTTATGTAATCATTTCATTTGTTCTTCAATCTGTTCCCAAGTTTATGGTGTATTGTACCAGATTTTCAGTTATGGTCAATAACCGTGTTTTCATTTAAATTTTTGTCTTGTTATATAATTGACATTATACAATAATACATGTCTATATTTTACTATCATTTTACATATTTTACAATATATGCATTCTTTATAATATATATATTTAAATAATCCATTGTATAATATTTGATTGTATTTTACATTATCCTTCTATTTTTTACTATTTACTAATATATTTTACAAAATATTACGATATTTGTATTTTACCAGGATCATTTTCGGGTGCCATATATTACAAATATATTTCACTACAATTAATTTCATAATCAATTATACAATATTTATATGTATTTTAAGTTTTATTTATTTTTGGTAATATTTCCTAGTATATTTTACACCATTTCACGTTTTTTGTCTTCGGTCAGCACCACTTTCGGGTGCCATATTTTCCAAATATAATACACAATAATTAACATCATATTCCATTTTAAGATATTAATCTGTATTGTACATTTTCTTGCTTTATATTAATATTTCTAAGTTTAGTTTAAGCAATTTCACTTTCTTTGTATATTACCAAGATCTCTTTCGGGTGCCATACGGTCCAGAGATATTGCACAAGAATGTCTTCCAAATATTGAGGTAATGATATACCACACAATCTTGTACTTATTGTTTTTTAAAGTAAATTTATTATTGTATTATTTTTATATTAGGATTCTGGAGCAAAAATCACATATACAGAGTGCGTAGAAACTGATGCATCCTATTCAGGTAATATTATTAGTGTGTAAATTTAATAATTATACAAACAATATATCTTCATAGTTCATAAATTTATTTTTTATAATATTTTCCAAGCTTTATCGATATATTCGGAAAAAACATCATCAGATTTTAACATGTTTTCCAATTATAATTAAAATAATGCAGTTGATCCAAGTTCCCCTATCGCAAACTGTTCTAGTTATCAGCATATACCCACTGTTGGTATGATTTTTGGTTCCGTTGAACACGCATATAATTTTTATGAAGCTTATGCTACAAAAGAGGGTTTCAATGTACGCAAAAGTAGCACAAGACATAGAGTTGATAGAGCAACTAGAAACAAGACCCTGGTGTTTAAGAGTTTTGTATGTTGGAAAGAAGGAAAATCAAGAGCTTCCTCGTCAACAAAAGTTGGTTTCTTAGATGACAGTGATTGCAGCGATGAGAGTATGTTTGAAAGATCGGAGAGAGCTGTTGGTGTTGTTCGAACTGGTTGTAAGGCCATGATGTCAGTTAAATATAGGTTTGTTGATCATGACTGGATAGTGGTTTGTTTCAATGAAGAGCACAATCATAACCTTGTATCCCCCAGCAAGCGGCTATATCTTCGTGCCAATAGAAAGTTCTCTAAAGCTGCTAAAATGCTTATCAAGTCCATGACGGATGTTAATATTCCTACCTCAAAACAATCGGTATTTTTGGATAACGGTTTCATTACAAACAACAAAGTTGGTGGCATTGTGCGTGATATATACAACCTTAACAGGGATGAGAGAAGACGTCGTGATGGTTTGGATGCAAAATTTGTGTTAGATCTCTTTGATAACTGCAAAAAGTTGACGCCTGAATTTTTTTACTCTTATCAAACTGACGAGCTCAATAGGCTCACACATTTATTCTGGGCTGATAGTGTATCAATCGAAGATTACAAGGTTTTTGGTGATACAATTTTTTTTGATACGACATATAGAACCAATGAATACAAATTAATATTTGCATCTTTCTGTGGAGTTAACCACCATGGTTGCTCAATTTTTTTTGGTAATGCATTTATCAACAGAGAAACAACAGAAAGTTTTACTTGGTTATTTAATCAATTCCTTGATGCTGTTAGAAAACACCCTATTTCTATAATCACTGATGAAGATCCAGCAATAGGTGCTGCAATCCGTATTTCATTTCCCAACACTGTTCACAAGTTTTGTACATGGCATATCATGACAAAGCTGAAACTTAAACTGGGTAGAATGAAGGAAATTGTCAAGGCTCTTAAAACATTCAGTAGGCTTGTTTGGCGGAGTGAGTCTATTGATCAATTCGAAGTTGGTTGGTCAGCAGCCATTTCTGAGTTTGGATTGCTTGATAATAAATGGTTAGCAGAGAAGTACGAAATAAGACAGAAATGGATAGATGTATATACAAATGACACATTCTTTGCTAGGATGCGTAGCACTCAAAGGAGTGAAAGTATGAACTCATTTTTACAAAATTCTATTACTAAATAGAACACTCTTTTAGAGTTTGTTACCAGATTCCAGACAGCCATCCAGAGGTTAAGAGAACGTGAGAATGATATGGACCATGATTCAAAGACTAGAAGGCCTAAGTTAAGAACGAAATGGACTTTGGAAGAACAAATGGTTGATGTTTATCCTAAAAGGAATTTTTACAAGTTTCAGAAAGAGATGAAGGAGTTAATGATGTTAAATGTTCGTGTTTCTGAAATCAAAGATAGATCGACATGTTACAATGTTTCATCAATCGATAAGTCTGTTAGAGATAGAATAGTTACTGAAATTCATCAGACTGATTATCTATCTTGTGAATGCAAAAAAATGAAATTTCAAGGAATACCATGCAGGCATTTACTTGTTGTTATCAAATTCAGATGAGATTCATTTCTTTCAAGTTCTTTTATCATGCTCAGATGGACCAGGAATATTAAGAGGTCTGGTATTTATCCAATCTACAACCAAAATCCCCAACATGAAAGGTCTGGACAGTTAAATGATATATGTTCTCAGATTGTTGCTGAAAGTAGCGTAGAATATGATGATATTTTCTTTCTTGTAAAAGCAAAGCTTCTGAAATTGCTCGAAGAAGTTCAAAGTTTAAATTCAAAAAAAAGATTATCAAATGTATCACAGGATCAATCTCATTTGGAAAATCATGATAATAATAACCATGTACTTGTCCCGCTTACTGCAAAAACAAAAGGTAGTGGAAGGGGAGGAAGACCAAAAGGTTCAGGGAGTCGTCGAATATCTCAACAAGAATTAAAAAGGAATAGAGGCAGACAATGCAAAGCTTGCATGAAGTATAATGTTGGTCATGATTCTAGGAATTGTCCTTCAAATAAGGTTCAAGCAACTTCAGACTGGTATGCAGTGTTAATCAGTATATTATTTTTATTTTTGTTTATTATTGATATAACCTAAAATTTTCTTTCCAGCGATGATTCAGAAGAGGCAGATTCACAATAAATATATTGCAAATTACTTAAATGCGAGGTGGTATATTTTTTACTGACATTTTGGTTACTTTATAATTTTTTATTCCTCTATTTAGCTTTAATATTTTGTTATTACAGAGTTTAACCAGTACAACATATTCAGATATCACATACACATATGTTTTTATACAATATGTTAAATTTACTGATGTATTGTGTTTTTTCTTTGCAGGATCTTATTGATCAAGCTGGAAGAGGTCATAGTTGCAGACATTTTTAAATATAGACCGATGTTTAAAGTCACTTTCTATTTCTATTTTTCCATATAACAGTGTGTTGACTGTTATATATTTATTGTATGATTTGATGTTACTCAAACGATTGGTAGTTATTATTGTTTTCATGTGATGGGTTGTTCTGGAAACATTTGAATGTAATATATATGACTGAATTAGTCAGACATTGTATGTCCCATATTGGGTATTGTTCAATATTATTATCTGACAAAAAGTTTTGTGGTTGTCAAATACAACGTTTGGACTGAAAAAAAGATTAACAAAATATATATAACTCTGCGAATTATTTGTTGGTAATGAGGAAGTTAACAAGTTACTGAAAAAAGATTATCTAAGAGACACAACGTTCATAAATTATTGTAAAATAAATTAATTTATTGTAAAATACAATACATTATTGTACGCAGCAAAATATTTATTGTAATATGTGTTAATTTATTTATGAGGTGTGATTTATGTGGACTTATTTTGTTCAGATTCTAACGCTATTTGAATATTTGATGTTTTTTTCAAATTTAAAAGGAATATATTATTTCCTAAAAGTTCGACATTCTAATTAAGTTAATTCTACATACCAGATCCATATATCCATAAGATTGCAAGTCAAAAGATTATACAGATATCAATATATTTAAGTCCATTATATGCATTCATTGATTTGTATATTTGATATTCCATTTTGAACAAAAGCATTTTTTTACATATTTACACAAGGTTTTTAAAATGTAAAAACGATTATCTTCCATGTAAAAAATATTATCTAAGTGAAACAATGTTCCCAAGTTAATGTATAATAAATGAACATATTGTATAATAAGATACATTATTGTACGCAGTAATGAACTTATTGTAATATATAGTTAATATATATGAGATTATACATATCCATAAGATTCGAAGTCAGAGTATTACACAGATATCAATATATTTAAGACCTTTATAATGATTTCATTGATTTGTATATTTGATATGTATTATGATTTACATATAATTGATAAATATCAAATATTAATGTTTTACATTGATGTGTTAAACAATCGATATCAGTATTGAAGTCATGTTTCAGTTATATGCATATTACAATCAGAAGAACATCACACAATACAATTCATGCACAAAATACTTAAAAAAAGACGTTACATGTCTGAATCATGTAAGGTAAATATATTAAACTAACAACATTGTTCAGCATTCCATGAAATACTTATAAATACAAACCAAAGTCATTGTTCCAGGAAATACTTCTAAACACCAAATGCTAAATATTGTTTCAGGAAAGTAAATTACAACACTATTAAACATATACGAAATATGTCTTGATGTTGTCATGAAAACAACTTTCATCATCATCTCTCATTTAATTTCCAGCTTCATTATCAACGTGTCCGCATGTCAAAAGAGTACATGCTATTTCTGCCCTGAATCTTGGAATATCTTCAAAGCTGAAGTCCAAAGCCCTTCCTTCACACAAGTATTCCATTGTCTTCATCACGTAGACACCGCAATCCAAGCTGTGAGGAGGTTGTTGCGGGCTGTCAACCACATATATTATATCCCAGTCATTCATTGTTTCGTCCACCAAGTTCATTCCAAAGTATTCGCACATCCACCCATCCTAAAAAAATATTGTTAAATTCCTTTATAACCAAAAGTTTGTTTTAATGTTAAAAAATTGAAAATACACATACCCATTTTTGTGCATCCTTTTTGTGAAATTTTGATCCTCTCATTGAGTTATATGCATAGAATTTCCTCGCCGTGAAGTCTGTGACCAAGAGATGCCAGTGATTCTTGGTGTGTATAACTATGAAAACCTTAGATAATCCAATAAGCCTTTCATCATCCAATTCATGAAGGCTGTCCAGATGGTTCAACTCTTCCTTTGTAGCTCTATCAACCGTATTTACAAAATATTGTTGCATGTTGAAGAGGTAAGTATTATGATATAATATGGAAATTATATGAGATTGTAGTGACTAACCATCTTGTAAATAGGTGTGAATAGGAATGGCATTGTGTCTCCGGTACAAAATCTATGTCGCAGAACATCCATGAACATTTCCAAAATCTGCATTCAAAGTAAATGTATCATCTCAGTATTTTTTTTATTATTTAAATTATGAAATAAAATTATTTGATTACGCTATCTTCAATCATTTTTTCATATAAAAAATGATGTATTTCTTTTCCCTTGCAAAAGATTCCAAGAGGTGTGAAGTATGTGGCGTTAAATCTGCAGGTTTCATCAAGAAAAGATTAAAATGTATTTACATATTTATATAAAACATAAGATTCTATCTTAAATTCTAACTTACTTGTCCGCCGGGTCTCTTAGAAAGTCCTGAATTAATCTCCTTTGATCCTCGCTTATGTTTTCGTATCTGATAAAGTCAGTTGCCGGATCACATAGATACTGAATTTTGTAGTTACATATAAGATTTAAACAAGTAATCAATATCTCTGTAATTATGTCATATTTATTCTCAAGAAGATCTATAAATCATTGCATGATAAAGAATTAAGTTCCAATACACACCTCGTGGTCTGTTTCACTGGTAATAATTTCTCTTGTATCCCGGGCATCTCTTTTTGCTGCATTCCTTTCTTTAACTCTTTTTCTCAATGAGCTAGGATGCACTTCCGATATCTCCTTCCTTTTTTTCCTTGGTGCTATCTTAGACTCATTTTTCTCTGTTACAATGGACTCATGCTCTCCAATACCAAGATGAAAACATGGAATAGACTCTTTCTTTGTTAAATTAATTTCACCTTCTTGTTCTGCATCCATCTTTCCGTCAATTTCAGATATGTTTTCCACCACAAGTGTAATTTTTTGAGCATCAGTTTCAGTCGCATTCTTCTCTCCCTCCATTGTCATAATCTCATTTATTTCTTTGTCAGCTTCAGTTGGTGTCTCTTTTCCCAGTTTGCCTCTCAGTTCATCATTCTCTTCTTCCAACCTTCTTAATTGAATCTCGTAAGATGTAATTTTGGCATCCTTATCATTGTGCATATCACTCAGTTCTTCGACTAGCTTCTGCAACCTGTCAATTTCCTTTGAAAATTCGTCACACATGCACTGTTTCTCAGACCCTTTTCCAGCACGAATGGTAGTCTCTTGATTCAGACTTTTTACAATTTAAAATTCTCCTCTCTTGTATCTGTCTCTCCTTGCAGGTCCATCTTCAGGAACTTTTATTCGGGCGCGGAGGTTTATATGTGGTCTTCTAACGGAGAACCCGTATAGAATGAACCTTTCATACGGGAAAACATATTCATCTGATCATATTTTGAATATCTCATTCTTTTGTGGGTTTAAACCTCCTACAATCTGATATATTTGAAGTATGCTAAGTTAAGTATCTATAATTTAAACTTCTAATATTTACAACAATATGCAATATATAGTTTTATTTAGGGGCATATAATATTGCATACCTGGTCATTGGTGAGTGAAGCTATCCTTCTCGATAAACCTTTTATTGAGCCTGCCCATTTCCGTATTCTTGGACGTAGATCTCTGTTGACGACAAGGTCCTTGCAACAGTATTCTAACATCCAGATCTGGTATAAATATAAAAAATCTTGATTAGTTTCAAACTATATTAATAACTATACAAAAACATGTTTACTTACGTATAGGCATGCTACACATCCTGTGAGATACCCAAGTGTTGTTCTCGACGATCCTAGCCGCCTTTGATTTATTCTATGCCGCACATCTTCCATGTTGAACAAAAGCATCTTTGCTACAGCATCTGACCAGTTGAAAAAACGGGTATCTTCCAAAGATTCTACGTAATGGAGTAAGTCTCGTGGGAAAGAGTACCCACAGTCCGGGAACAAGAACGTCGAAAACATGAACAATATCAAGCAAGTCACGTATAGAGCTACCGAGTCATCATCATCTCTATCGTAGAAATCCATCAAAATATTGACTAATTTCTTTCCATTGAAAATCATCCCAGAATCAAATATCTCTTCTGAGATATAGCTCTTCCACTGTAGGTGTCTGTCTTTCACAGTCACAGCAAATCCCGTGCTTGGAATTCCTAATATTGCTCCTATGTCTTCGTCTGTGAAGTTTAGAACCCTGTTCCCAAATTTGAATTGTCGTCCTCCTTGATATTGTTCTACAATCCATTGAAGATTCCTCCTTTGGATATCGACCTTTCCAATGTTTATTAATTTAGAGAATGCTGTCTTATTAAGAAGGCTTTGTTGCTTCGGTGATGGTCTATGTGCATCTATGTATTGAACAAAATGCTCTATAAAGCATCGGTGCTGGATATAGCCCTTACCTTTAAAGAAGTAAACATATAATTCTATTAATGTTACATACAACACACAAAACAGATGTAACAACTAGAAAATACAAAAATTTATAAAGGGATATATAATTTCTATCTTACTGCCATATTTCTCTGTCATGCATTCTTCAATATGCTCATCTTCTTTGTCACTTGTTTTTCTCATGCCTTTCCCCATCACTGTAACTCACAAATAACAAATACATCATATTAATAGAATATGTGTAATGATATTGTTTTAAAATACATTCATGTACCTTTCATCACCAATGAAGTTGTTCGGTTTGAATCAGCTTTTTCATTCACTCTGTCCTCATCGGTAGAATTTCCTGTTAAGTCTTCATTCATATTTCTTGGCCTCCTAATTTCTTCAAAATCTGATTCACTGCTGCTCATCTCTACATTTTTTTCATTAAGATTTATTACACCTTAACACAGCATAACTAACATTTAATGTATGCATGTTTAACTATAAATTTATACATCAGACAATGATCTTATTGTTAACTTTTTTTCTTTTGCTTTCGACCATCAGTATAGGTAGGTCTTATTGTTTACATGATTTTGTTACTGTCCTAGTTTAACAAAGTAAATTGTAAACATCAATTAATAAATCGTTCAATTAAAAATCCATCATTTGCAAACAAAAGATAAACAAATGGTATTAAAATCTAAATTCTTCAGTTTCATTTTATACGTAGCCAATTTTTTTTTTGAAACCAAATACTAGGATATCTAATCAATATAGCATGATAGAGGGATATCTGACCTGGATGTCGTCTTCTCAGTATCGTCGTCTTCTTGCCTTTGCCGTCGTCGCTCGAAGACGAGAAACACCCTAGGGTTCTTGAGTTGCTTTGCCTTTCGCGGTGGGAGGGAACTCTGTTTCGGTCTCCTTCTAACCGATGGCGGAAATCACGGTGTTAAAGTCCACCTATTTATTACTTAGAGTTATTTAAGTAAATATATTTATGAAGCTGTATAAGAAATAATTAATAGTTAATTACATTAGCTAAAAATAGAAACATGTTATTCCCAAATAATCCTATACTGTCAAATTTCAAAAAAAAATTCGCCATTGTTCATTCGACAACGTCTGCAGTCTCTTCACGGTTCCAGGTTTTTTTTCTTTCGTCAATCTTCATCCTTTTCCAATGCTATCTTTTTAAAAGTATTAGAAGATCATTCTTATGTTCATCGTTGTTAATACATAGTATACAGTGATTTATTAAAAAAAATTATTTAAATTTCGAATGAAAAATTTTGTAGTATGTCATGCTAATTGAATCTATTCAAAGAATTATCGTTTTTCAAAATTGAATATTTGGTAAGTGTTTTTTTTGTCTAATAGATAATGTAATCTGTATACTAAATAATGAAAATTTATAACTAAAATACAATTCTTTATCAAGTCCACGATCTATTATATAGAATTATTCATCCTCTAAGTAATTGAAGTTCCACATTTTTATCAGTTAATTGGATATATTATTTGTTACGTTATAAAATTTATCTAATTGATTAATATTTTATTTTATAGGTATGTATTGTATTATACGTGATATGATATACATGTTGGTTGAGCATTAATTAAAATTTTTAAGATATATATTGTATTTTAATATTTTAAATTGTAAATCTACGTCAATTATAGTAAACATAACGCTCTTATCAGTTGGTGTTTCAATCTTTTATTATATTTTTATTTACAGTGTTAAGTATTTTTTTTGAAATATTTCTTTTTGCTACTGGTAGAAAAAGTTTCAGTTTTGGTATGCATATATTGTGTTTTACTTTGACATATTGTAAATGTGAGAGACATATTTCATATAAATGATTATTATTGCATTACAAATTGCAACAATTTCTTAAAAACTGAGATTTTTTTGTATTCCTTTGCATTTTATTGTATTGTATGTTAATCTTTAGTAAACTTGGCCAATTTAATCTAAACATACCGACAATAACATTTCCCAAAAAGAATGTTATTTTCGAGTTTTTACTATATTACCAACATTTAATCCAATATATATGTTTTCTGTGTATTGTGTTATACTGTAAAGTATAGTAGATTATGACGATATATATCATTTGTCTGCTAGACAACGTAATCCAATCCACAATAATTGAAAATATGGAAGAGTTAATTTTGTATTCCTTGTTTTTTTTTGTATTGTAGTCCTTATTTTTGTAAATATTAGTAATATAAAGAAACACCTACATATTAACATTTTACGTTTAAGGTAAATTTTGACTTATAGTGTAATGTTCTGTTAAAGGAATTTTTCCCTTTCGATATGGTTGTACAACTTAAAAAATAAGTGTGACCATATTGTGTTATACTTTGTAATATAGTAATTTAAAGAGTTATATGTCATATAAATTTTAAACATTTAAATATATATGGTAAGAATTTCAAAATGTCATGGCTTTCTTTTGTATTATTCTGCATTGTATTGTATTGTGTGCTATTAAATTGTAAATCATAGTAATGTAATATATGTAAACCGACAACTTCAGTTTCAAATATGTATGCTCTATTCTAGATTGACTCATTGTTCCAACATGTTATATATTTTAGTTTTTCATTATATTGTGTCATACAAGAAAATATATTATATTCTAAAGAGATTTGTCATTATAATGATATCAATTGTATTACAGAAAACAATTTTTACGAATGTCAGCATTTATTTTGTATTCCTTTGCACCGTATTGTATTGTAGTATTTAATTTTGTAATTGGCAGTAATTTTAGGTAACACAACGACATTGACTGTTTACAGGCTGAACTTTATCGCTAAGGTTAAAATTTATTATAGGAATGTTTTTTAATACTAATTTGAAGTAATCATAGAAATTTTTGAATTTTCGAATCATTTTAAAATATTTCCTTCTTTTGTTAAGCGCTCAATCTCCTCCTAAAACTTAGCTAATTAGTTATTTCGAATACCACTCTTACCTTTTCGTTAGTGGTTTTAATCTCGTCCATTTGATCTTCATCATACGGTCTTTATGAGTGGCTTTCCTAGCACCCAGGAAAGGTGCACCTCATTGGAAGGGCCCTCTCTCTCTCTCTCTCTCTCTCTATATATATATATAGTTGTCCCTATGTAACAAAAAAAGTTATATCTTCTTTTACAATATTTAATATAATTGTCATAAATAATTATTTTTATATGTTATTAAATTTTATTTACATGTAAATCATCCAATATATGTATTTAAGATGATCTATAAAATATTTATAATATTATCCATATCTGATTTGCATATGTTGTACCATGTTTTTCATATACGTCAATATTTATATGTAAATGTTTGTTTGAGTCTTTATGACTTAGTGGGAATAATGAGGCTTTCAATCAAGTACTTAATGGGTTTCTGATCTACATAAGGGTTTTCGACGAGGCATGAGTCATGGAATAACCCGATAACTGACACATACATTTTCAGACTAGTACCCATGAGTTTAGAGTCAAAACATTTGTGTTAAGATAGATACCAACTAATGTGGATATTTTGCACACCCATTAGCAGAGGCCGATGAAGGCAGATGTTGGAGGTAAGATGCGCTGTGGGGTGTTACGATGGAGTGAAGCTCCAAGGTACTAGGGCACTAAGGAGAAAAGGGAGGACGCATATTTAATGAAGATGCAAAAGAACACAAACTATATGCATCCTTTTTCTCCATATTTTTGCATCCATGTGCGCATTTGAAATGTATATGGATCCATCACTTTGATATCTGCAGATGTTTGCATCCGCATATCCCTTTAAATATATAGATATAGTTATACATTTATACGTGATTATAGGTAACAAAAACTACAATTTTTTTTACCATACTTATATTGTGACTAAATGCATTTTGTACATTTGTTTCATATAATCCATCCAATACATGTATATCTAATATAATCTATAAAGCATTTCGAGTACATGCATCTAATCTTCATCTGTTGTACATATGTATCTTAGAGGTTGTACATAGTTGATATTAATCGATATCTATCTGCACCCATACGATTTGCATCATTTCGAATCAATAGAGTTACTCGACTTTCAACATGGGTTTATGATAAGGAACAGATCTAGACTCATCAAGTGCACGATGCAGATATTTTCAAACTAGAATACCCATGAATTTAAGGTTAAAATACGAGTCAAGTCGGATAGTCGTGAATCCGGATATTTTAAAAACCCCGACAAACTTATAAAAATGAAGATCCAGATGCCCAAAGCCTGATTCTTGGGGTGTCAGACGCAAACTGAAGAAAGCATGAACCTCTATGATTGAAGGCCAAAAATTAAACACGTCTGGGATTGGCCTAGTTCCCTCGAATTCGATGCCAGCAAGACGGCCCCATCCTATGATGATACTGATGAAGAAAAAGGGAAGAGGACAAGGATTTCCAACTACTGGGTTACACCAAAATAGAACAAAGAATCAGAGTCGTGATCCCTTACCAGATCAGAGTCGGCAAAGTTATCAATGATCCTGTTACTATCATAGAAAACAGCACAGTTCAATACCATGACCAATGAACCTGCGAATCCTACCCATCACCATCACCCATTCAGAAAAGCCATTATCCCTAATCCTTGTGATAACAACACCCTATCACCATCATTACCTATGCATGATACCCATAGACTGCAAGTTTGCTGCAACATCAGCAGATAATGCGGTCATAAAAACTGGTTAGCCTTTTGGCTATATATAATCACATGACAGGGCCATAATCATGCATCACTTACAGTCAGCTCGACCAAAGAGCCCCATGGCAGCCAGCCCTTGCCCACAGCTAGATAGTGCCGTTCTTTCCTTTGGTTTGCTAATCACTCTGCTGTCGTGTAGATATGCAGCCTCACAGGTTAACAGGACAACCATGCGACCATCGGTGCCTGCGGTTATAGTGTTTGGGGACTCGATAGTTGATCCCGGCAACAATAATGCAATAAAAACCACGGTTAGGTGCAACTTCCCACCGTATGGGATGAACTTCGGTACACAAGGACCGACGGGGAGGTTCAGCAATGGCAAGATACCGTCAGACTTCATAGGTATACAGTAAACTTCCCAAAAGCTTTTTGCAACCTGAAATGCAGAACCAGTATATATTTTCTGCTTTACTCGCCCTGTTGTACTAACAACCAAGACGACTGAGAACGTAAATGCCGTGGTGCGACAATGGCTTCAAGGATTCAAAGGACCAAATTTCAAATCAAGATTAAAACCTTCGTGCAAAATATTCACATAGGACATCTAAAGCCAATTTGAAACCAAGGAACCACGACAAACCATGATTTGCAAATTCTGAAGAAAAAACTCACTTAAATACATGTGTGGCATTCCATGTAATCTAAAGGTGGAGAAAAAAGGATAAATGGCATACGCCATATGGAACTTTTCTAACCTTATGTCGACAACTTTCAGCATCAGATCTGGGTGTCAAGGAGTATCTGCCAGCATACCTTGGCACGGATCTAACACCTGAAGACCTACTTACAGGCGTCAGCTTCGCTTCCGGTGGATGTGGATACGACCCACTTACCTCCACAATTGTGGTGTGCATTCCATCTTTCTTCTTTCATATCTCACATTTGATTTCTCAAGTATTACTACACCATGTTACTTGCCAACTACAGTCTGCTATATCGATGCAAGATCAGCTGCAGCTCTTCAGAGAATACAAGGATAAGTTGAATAGCATAGCAGGAGCAGAGAAAGCCGCCTCGATTATTTCAGACAGTGCGTACATAGCCTGCACAGGGACGGACGATATTGCAAACACATATTTTACAACCACCTATAGGAGCCCCTTTTACAATATTCCTTCCTATGTGGATCTCATGGTGAACTCTGCATCTGATTTCATCGAGGTAAATTTGCCAAGATAAAAAAATAGCTTTTTCCATCTCAAGTCCAATTGTATGTTGTAGTATGGAATAGAGGATGTCATTGCGGAGAGTCACAAACTACTGCATGTGTCCTCAAGAGTAGCTTGCACTAGCACCACCATAGATCAAACATCACTTTTTCACCATGTTAATCCCCTTGTTTTATCCTGCTTCTGCACTTGCAGGAATTAGTCAGCTTGGGAGCAAGAAAGATTGGTTTTGTTGGTCTCCCGCCAATAGGATGTCTACCATCACAAAGAACTATTGCAGGAGGAATCACTAGAAAGTGTGAGCCTTATAGAAACCAGGCAGCTAAACTCTTCAATTCCCAGATGAGCCAAACATTACAAGGCCTACAAAGCAGACATGTAGGCACAAAATTCACCTTCCTCGACATCTACGACATCTTGATGGACTTCATAGATAGACCTCAGGATTATGGTAACCACATGATTCCTATCGAAACCTGCATGTCCTTGTGTTAGTTTTCCTAAGTTGTCCAATCCCTACAGCAAAATTGTGGTTATTGCAGGATTTGTTCAGGTGGCAAAAGGATGTTGCGGGACGGGCGACGTGGAGGTTACAATCACTTGCAGTCCATTTACTCCCATTATTTGCTCAGACAACACCCAGTATGTATTCTGGGATACTTACCACCTAACAGAGAGAGCCTACAGAATCCTCTTGGATAGGCTTCATCAGGATAACGACCCCTTCACCTGATGGACAGCCCTCCACTCTAAAAATTGCAGGTCAGAATAAGCACTCCTAAGAAAGAGCACAATGATCTCGACTGAGAGAAAAGGGGGGAATGCATGATAGAGATGAAAGTTCGAGCAGATTCATGCTTTATGGTAGTTTCATCCATAAACTAGCAAGTAATAAGGCGCAAAAGCAAGGCCCTCTAAAGAAAATCCTGTAATGCTGCTTCATGCTTGATGAAATCCCGAATTATCAGTAACAATTTATAAGACAACAATAGTGTTCTGGATTCCAAGAAATTTCAATTATGCACGTACTGCTGGTTTCTGTGTTTCCCACTTTCAACCATTTAAGTCTCTCGTGCTTCCACTGCTTAAAAGTTACAAGGAAGCTGAGAGCCAATAAAATGAAGATCCGAATAATCTGATGGGTAAGGGCATATTCTAGAGAAGGAACCGATGAGTGGTCATGCTATAGAAACAAATATTGAGCATGTTGTAGATACAAAATATTGCTTTTTAAATCAGAAACAGCCATATTATTCTAATCTACTGTGGTTTTCAATATGTTGTCATAATTCTACATCTCTATATTTGCAAAAGAATAATAATAATACAATTTCAACTTAATATAATAACAGGAGAACCTTATACTATATTCCGCACACCTGCACGTGTGCATGTCATGAAAGTATCCTCGGCCTCCCCACCAAGTTTTTGAATTATATGTCAAAACCCGAAATACAAAGCAAATTTAAAAATTGGATGGAGCATGCACAGCATAGCCAAGGCTACTCCAACTCATTTATATGGCTTTCCGAATTGGATGTCCCAGATAGAAGAAGTCAGTGTTTGGACTGATGAGAAAGAGAAAATACCATCTAATCCTATGTGATATACTCTATCATCTGATTCATCTCTTCCTACCTACAGGTAAAGTACAACATGATTATGGCAAAGGGCCACTCCTTCTCATGATATAGATTAAAGAATAGTAAGAACGTGTTTTCGTGTATGACTATCTTGGACTCTGTGACTAAACTCTAATATAAATAATTGATTAGGTAGATTAACTTCAGACTAGAAGCTGAAATTAGAAAATGCACAATTAACTAGGATAGAGAGAGATCGCTTGTGGCAGAGGCTCACGACAACAATAACAATAACAAAGCATTTTCCCACAATTAACTAGGGTCGGCTACACGGATTTTTTTGCTTCCATTCAGATCTATTTTGGGTCATTCTCAGGCTTAAATCAAAATAACTATGATCCCTTTGGATAGTCTCATTCCAACACTTGTTGGACCTTCCTCGTCCTCTCTTAACTGACTCAACATCCTAAATCTCATATCTTGTAACCGGTGCATCAATCGATTTCCTTTGCAAATGGCCAAGTCATCTTAAGCGATTTTCTCTCATCCTATCCTCTATAAGAGCTACATCAACTTTCCTTCCGATCGCATCATTCGGAATCCAATCTTTTCATGTATGACCACATGTCCACCTTAGCATTTTCATTTTACTACAGTCATTCTCTACACGTGTCTATGGTTCACAAGTCAACATTTTGATCCATAGAGCATAGCAGGTCTCGCGATTGCTTTGCAGTACTTTCCTTTGATTTTCAAATGGATTTTCTTATCACAAAGAACAATAGAGGCTCCTCTCCACTTTAGCCAACCTGCATCAACTTCCCCATCTTATTGCAAAATAGATCCCAAATATCTAAAAAAATCTTTCTTGTGAATGTTATCGTCTCCAATCTTTACCTCGATTCCTTCACCATTGTTTCCATCAAATGTGCACTTCATATATTCAATCTTAGTTCTACTTACACGAAGTCTTTTAGTCTCTAAGGCATGTTTCCAAACCTCCACCTTTCCATTTACTTCATTTCTTGTCTCATCAATCAACACAATATCACAGCAAAACAACATACACCAAGGTATCGCATCCTAAATGTGACTAGTCAACTTGTCCATAATCAAAGTAAAAAGGAATGGACTCAAAGTTGAACCAAGATACAGACCAATGTTAATGTTAAAATAGCCAGTCTTCCCAAATTGGATCCTTACACAATATGAAGCCACATCATACATATCCTTTATAAGGTTAATGTATAGGACGAGTACTTGTCTCTTCTCCAAAACTCTTCATAAAATCTCCCTTGGAACTGAATCATAAGCCATCTCCACATCAATAAAAATCATGTGGAGGTTCTTTTTAGCTCTATAAATCTCCATTGTCCTCCTCAACAAGTGGATAGCTTCAATAGTTGAATGACCTGACATGAATCCGAAATGATTTTCAGTTAGTTTGGAAACTTGCCTCTTCTTTCGTCGCACGTTCCCAAATTTTTATAGTAGGACTCGTCAATTTGATACCTCTATAATTCATACATTTTTAATGTCTCGTTTATTCTTATAATGAGGCACCACAATACTTCTCCATTCTTCAGGCATTTTCTTGTTTCGTCAAATAACATTCACAATACTTCTCCATTCTTCAGGCATTTTCTTGTTTCGTCAAATAACATTGAATAAATTTATGAGCCAAGTTGATTCATGTTCACCAAAAATCTCCAAACTTCTATGGGAATGTCATCAGGTCCTACCCATTTCCCATGATCCATAACATTCAAAGCCTTCACTACTTCCTTTGTATTTGTCTATTGCTTGCACGATTCAAGTAGCATTCACTACCAACAAGACCACCCAAAGTAATCTCTTTATTCCATTCCCCTATGAAAAGCTTATGGAAATATTGCTTCCATTTGGTCTCTATATCCTTTTAAGTAACAAGCGCATGTCCTTCCTCGTCCTTGATGCATCTCACTCAAGAAAGATCTTTGGTCTTTCGTTCTCTTGCTTTGGCCAATCTGAATATATCTTTTGATCCTCCTTCAAGTTAAGCTTTTTGTACAAAATTTCATAAGCTTTCGACTTGTGGCTTCACTTACAACCTTCTTTACTTCCTTCTTCGTTATTTGTAGTTTGTGACAGTTTTCTCTGTTCTATCCATATATATAGCTTTAAAGCAAGCTCTTTTAATTTTTAGCTTCTCTTGCATCCCTTTACTCCACCACCAAGCCTCCTTTTGACATGTAACTCCTCCCTTATACTCATCTTGCATCTCTTTGGCTACCCTTCGGATACAAGACACTACCACCTCTCACATCTCATTTGCACTTCCGTTACAATTCCAAGATAAGTCTTTTAAAACATTCTTCTTGAAGCTTGATTGCTCCAATTGAAGATTCCACCATTAAGTTCTAACGATCTTGGAAACCATCCTCTTCTTTGACAACCTTTTAATTGCACATCCATGACTAGCAAGTGATGTTGAGATGTCAAGCTCTCTCGTGGGATTACTTTGCAGTCTTTGTAATACAACCGATTTATTCTCCCCATTGTAAAATAATATATCTATGTTTTAGTCGGGCCAATCTTATAAGTAATTAAATGTTCCCCTTCTTCTTGAAGAGAGTGTATGCTATGAAAAGGCCATAAACCGTAACAAAATCCAAGATGACTTTTCCCTCTTTATTTTTGTCTCCGAAGTTATGACCTTCACGAACACTAGCATACCCTGAAGCATCATTTCCCACATGTACATTTAGATCTCCACATATACAAATCATCTCTCTTTGTGGAATTTGTTGCATAATCTTATTCAAATCCTCTCAAAAAGATTGTTTACTAAACCAACTTGTGATGCATAAATTGAGATTATATTCATAACTTCTTCCAGCACCAATTTTAGCAAAATAATCCAATCCCCAAATCTTTGCACATCAATCATGCTATCCTTCAAACACGATGAACAACCACTCCAACATCATTTCGATGCCTCTCTTTACCTGAATACCATAATTTAACGCCTGTCTTCTCGATTTCCGTTGCTTTGTTTACAACCCATTTTGTCTCTTGAAGACATATTATCTGAATCTTCCTTCTTATCATCGTATCTACTATCTCCATCGATTTGCCAGTCAAAGTGTCAATATTCCAACTACCTAGGGATGGAGCCAGGAATCACTGCGAGGAGGGGCGTATAAAGGATTTACATGTATATAGGTAAAATGATGAATTTTTTCCCCTTCAATTTTCAAGGTCAAGATGAATCATTTATATATACGTTCATTGAATTTTCAGGTTATATCCTAAAACTCTGACTTTGAGTTCATATGATTATTATTATTATTTTCCTCTCCGTAGTTTGGTGTAGATAATAATTCTATCACATAATTTACCTTCGATTTATTATACAATTACTTTGTTTTTTTTCTGGAGTTTGTTTTACATTTCTAGGTTTGAAAATGTTGCATCCGAAATTCTTTAAATTCTATGACCAAACAATATAAATGACTATGATTTTTACAAGGTAAGTTTATTTTCACATTGAAAAAAAAATAAAAAATAGAAGAGAACTATAATATAGCATATTTTATAAAATTGGAACTTTTGGATTATAAAATCACCATAAGAACAGTATGTTGATTAATAAATTTGATGTAGCTAAATTAAATAGTAAAATACTTACAAATTCGTGTTGTTGGCATATACAATGTATTCAGATGAGGGTAAGAAAAATGGTGGGAAAAAGGATAAAAGAGGTCTATCCCTTGTTCGGTTGATATTAGAGATGAGGAAGGTATAAATATTGTGGATAAAGACACGGATGATAACGATGCGATCGATTATTCTCAGATAGCTTATTCGGAGATAAAATGTATTTATCCCGTAATAAAGATATATTGTCCTGCATCATAATATAAATATGGATAAGGTAAAAATGCTACTCTCATCCTTTATATGGGTTTGTGCTTTGAATAGCATCTCTAAGAATGATTTTTTATCACCAATCCTTAAGTGCTTTTTGCATTAAGGGGAAAACCATGGAGGGGCCAATCATTATGATTAATGATTGCTAATGAACAAATCAAGAATCAAAGCAGTGGCTATGCCCCCCCCACATGGGATAACTTGGTCCCACCCCTGCAACTACCTATCATTAACTTCTTTTGCAACCTCTTTTGGACTAACTTCTTTAGTCGCATGTGCCCATCAAGCAAGAACCATTGCAAATCTTGGACTGCATCTGAGCAGCGATGCAGCGGAATTAGATTATTTACTCGCATGCGTTCCTCATGCGAGAACCTTGCAAATTTTGAACTACATCCAGGCAGTGATGTAGCGACCTTGCTAATTTCTCATTGCATTCGGGCAAATGCTCACAAAGTTGATATTTTATTAGTCACAAAAAAAACATAGATATACCACATGACGAACAAAAGGACTAACCAATCAAGCTACAAACTAACACGTTATATTTATTTAGTGTGCAAAATTAGAATGTTTTTCACTTACTTTATGTTTTGTTTGTATGTGTATTTTACTCTTTAATCCAACACCCATCCCCGATGTTAGTTCTTTTTTGCCCAAGCATGTGGCACACTCGTTCACATATAGGACTCAAAAAGGTCGTTCGTGAGGCATTTGTTAGATAGAATAACCATCCCCTGCCATTTTTAAGGCAAAACAATCGTATCTGAAGACTTGAAAACTAGGGGTTGACAGCAATACATTATAGAGCCTCCCTATTCAAGCAAATTGAATGGGGAGATTCAATTTATTACGTTACGTACTCGCATAAATAAAGTTCGTTATTTGATATAGGTGGTTTCCAATAATGAAATATCAGATAATTGCGATAGTTAAAATTATTTACACAAATTTATCTTTATCGTTTTTAAGAAAAAAAGTGAGTGCATCTAGAATGATATCCACCCCAATGTATTAAAATATCGACAGGAACAAAAGTAACTTCACAAAGAAATAGGCTGCGTCACATTCCCACCATACATTCACAGCACATCACGGAAAATGTGTCAGTTTCTAGCCAGCAAAATAGCCCACAATCAAACTATAGGCTTTATTCATTTCAAATCTAGTCTGGACTGAACCTACGAAAGGGTGGTCTGGAATAAATCCAACGATGATGTATTTATCCAAGGTATAGAGGCCATCCCCCAGAATCTTCTCTCATGATCACACGAAAGGAAAAAGGTGCTCCCGATCATTAAGTTTAGATTAACAAAAAAGAACCAGTCTACCTCTATATCAAGGCCTAGCCTCACTCACACCTCTTTGACAACCAGAGAAAAATCGTCACCCTCATGGGAGCTTTAGAGGACCAAATTAGTTTATACTTCCGACCACCACAATCTCCAGGATCGAAATTAGGCAGACCAGGGTAAAGTTTGTATAATGTCCTCATGGAGAACATCAAATCCAATTATCACTAAACGAAGAGGGCTCGTCAAACTAACCAATATTGTCCATCATCGAAAAAAAAAACTCTGCCAACCTCACGGAAAACTCCACCAACCTCTGCACAAAATAGGATGAATGAAATGTGAAGACCCGAGTACCATCAGACCACGTTTTTCAGAGATCAATAGATCCCGGTCCAAACCAGCGCAAAGAGCCATGGAAAATGATGCAGTGCGCCGCCATCATGCTAATCATCCCAGAATTAAACAGAACAACCATCACCAAGAACTAGCATCACTTTAGCCAACATCTCAAGGAGAACAAAACAAATCCCCCTCAAGAAAGAAGTAGAAGTGGGATCTTCCTAAGTCCTAAGAGGGAGAAAAAGTTGCATCAGAATCCCGTAAATGCATCTGACCAGTCTGCAAAGTGAATCTGTGTCACTTCCCCAAAGCCAAGAGACCCATTTCGCTGGAACGGTTGTATTCATCTCCTTTAGTTTCATAATCCCCGACCCACAAAGAAGCACCACTGACTCTCAATTGACAAGTGGGACCCACAAGTAAAGTCCCCAAAACTGTAATGTCCCGGGCTTAGGTCTCCGGTCCGTTATCGAGGAAAACTAGCCCAGACAACTTGTTGGGTTCGGGCCCAAATGGATCCGTTGACAACCACCCAAAATGCTTAAGCTCGAGATGTCACGTAGTAGTCCCCACCACTTATAACCCACTCACACCTTGAGTTTTGGATGTGAGACTATGTTTGGTTATATGGGTGTTAACCTCCCACACTTATATTCGCAACGTCCTCGTTACGACATGGTCCATCACTTATTCCCAGTGACAGTGGAGGATGCATGCTACGGGTAGCTATTGCCTCCTATCTCTTTGCAGGGGATGCTCCACCTCTCGGGTAGTCCTTTCCACTATCAGAGGAAAATTGGCTCTGATACCATTTGTAACGTCTCGGGCTTAGGTCCCCGGTATGTTATCGAGGAAAACTGGCCCTGACAACTTGTTGGGTTCGAGTGGATCCGTTGACAACCACCCAAAATGCTTAAGCTCAAGGTGTCACGTAGTAATCCCTATCACTTATAACCCACTCTCATACTTTGTGAGTTTTAGATGTGAGACTGTGTTTGGGTATATGGGTGTTACAAGAACTGCTCCAAAAGAACCTCCTCATACGACTTACGATGGCAATAGATACCATTAGGCAGACGACATGTACAAATACAGAACGTTGGACTAACCGAAAGAATTGATCTCAAAAGCATCGATCGATAACCATACGAGAGAAAGCAGCCTTCTAGGTCAAAAGCTTACGCTCCAGTTTTTCAAGCGAAGGTAACCATTCTGCTTGCAAAAGCCAACCCAATGTCAAGATAAGACATTAGCATGCTACTATGAAGAATGGCAAGCAGACAATCACACTTCACAACCTCCAAATCAAAAAGGACTTAAGGGATGAAACTAGACTTCACCGTGTTGATAAAATAACCAGAAAGTTGTATTGAGATATCGTTAATCGAAGAACCAACATTCATACCTCAACCATCGCTACGGCACCCCTCTTCAGCTTGCCATTCAATAGCATAATGTACTATGTTGTAGTGGCACAACTCTTCATCCAAGCGATTCATATATCTAGGAAAGTTTGTTTGACAAAGGAAGCATATATGAAGTGTCAATCAACATAATCATGTGCTTTGGAGAAGTAAGCCTTCCAAAGCATTCCTTCCACCTAGTATCTCTCCTAATCAGCGACAACCTCAGTATAGCCATAACAAGACTACCACTTATCTATCCACCAAGGATGAAAGTTGTCTGCAAAGGCAAAATGATGTCACCGATGACCATTCGCAACCACAACAACGAAGCCTTTTCCCACACTGGACTTAGATCCAAATAACTAAGATCCCTTCGGATAGTCTCATTCCAACACTTTTTAGGCATTCCTTGCCCTCTCTTAGACGGCTCAACATTTCAAATCTCACATCTTCAAACTGGCACATCAGTCGTCCTCCTTAGCAAGTGGTCAAACCATCTTAAGGGGTTTTCTCTCACCTTATCATATATTGGAGCGACACCAATTTTCCTTCTAATCGCATCCTTCTGAATCTGATCTTTTCGTGTATTGCCACACATTCACCTTAGCATTTTCACTTCTGCTACTGTCATTCTATGCGCATGTCTATGGTTCACAGGCCAACATTCTGATCATAGAGCATAGCAGGTCTCATGGCTGCTTTGTAATACTTTTCTTTGATTTTCAAAAGAATTTTCTTATTACATGGAACAGTAGAAACTGATCTCCATATTCTCCACTTTACCCAGCCTGCATTCATTCTATGAGTAACATCTCCATCGATTTTTCCATCATGTTACAAAATAGATCCCCAAGAAAATTGCTTAGTTGACCACAAGCCGGCAGGGAAGAAGTCCGAACCTTCGGCTCGAAGATCAAAGCTGGTGAGGTAAGGCCAAGCTACGGAAGACCGTCCAAAGAGTACATATATAGTAGGAAAAGTCATAGCTCATGAAGATCGAGTCCTTAGTAAAGTCAAGGCGATCGAGGGAGAGAATTGGCTGCTAGAGAATCTGCTGGAGTCAAAACTAGATATTCGGGGAAAGGCACTACTATATATGACTGGTTTTCTATGGATGGGGGGAGGGAGGAGGAGTCTGATCTCCTTAGCACTTCCAGTCAGAACTATAAGAAATGCTAAGCCTAAGGTTAAAAGAATCTTTCTTCTGAATGCTATTGTCTCCAATCTTCATCTCAGTCCCTTCACCACCTTTCCATCAAATGTGCACTCCACATATTCAATCATAGCCCAAATTATAGAAGATATACTTTAGTCTCCAGGCATACCTCCAAACCACAAGCTTCATACTTACTCCATCTCTAGTCTCATCAATCAACACAATATCATCGATGAACAACTTACACCAAGGTATCGCATCCTGAATGTGACTAGTCAGCTCATCCGTAATCAAAGTAAAAAAGAAATGGATTCAAAGCTAAACCTTGGTGCAGACTGATGCTGATGTCAAAATAGTCAATCTTCTAAAACTAGATCCTTACACAAGATGAAGCCCCGTCATACATATCCTTTATAAGGTTAATGTATAAGACATCTACTTGCCTCTTCTTCAAAACTTTTCACAAAATCTCTCATGGGACTGAATCATAAGCATTCTCCAAATCAATAAAAATTATATGGAGGTTCTTCCCTTTAGCTCTATAAATCTCCATTGTCCTTAACAAATGGATAACTTCAATAGTTGAGCGATCTGGCATAAATACAAATTAGATTTCTATTATTTTGGAAATTTGCTCGAACCTTCTTTCAATCACACGTTCCCAAATTTTCATAGTGTGACTCATCAATTTGATACATCTATAATTCGAACAATTTTGAATATCTATTTTATTCTTATAAAGAGGCACCACGATGCTTCTCCTCTGTTCTTCAAGTATATTCTTGCCAAGGAAAGCCATATCGATATCGTATCGGTCCACCCGGAAAAGGATATATCAGGATATATCGCCGATATATCAAAGATATAGGTGGAAATGTCGGAAATGGTCAAAAATGGCAACTTTTGCCGTTTTTATAAAAATTAAGATCATCTAAGATATTAAAACAACAAATAACCAATAAATACACACTTATATTATAAACATCAGTCCATTTATACCCCATCTATCACGCATACCAATCATTTCGAACATATCGATGTTAATGTTGATTCCTGACTAATAGATACTGGAAATGGATTTCATTCAAGTTTTTATAACATGAAATAACTTACAATATACACTTCAATAACACATATAGTTCATCTATGATCCTTATATCGCACATATCGGTCATATCGAACATATCGCTAGTACTGTTAATTGTTGACCTATAGATATTAGAAATGGAGTTCGTCCAAGTTCTTAGAACACTAAATAATTTACAAATATACTCTTAGATCACACATATCGATCTATGACACTTACATCGCATATATCGGTCATATCGAACATATCATTGTTATTGTTGATTGCTAACTTATGGTATTGGAAATGTAGTACATCCAAGTTCTTATAACACTAAATAACTTGAAAATATAGATTTATATCACACATATCGATCATTTATGACCCTTATATTGCACATATATGTCATATCGAGCTTATCATTGTTAATGTTGATTGTTGACTTATAGATATTAGAAATGGGGTCATCCAAAACTTATATTGCATCACATATTATGCATAAACAAAATGTTTGAGCTATTTTTGGAAATCAAATAAATAAAGAGCATAATAGCATTTTTTAAAGAGACATAAGTCATAATAATATTTTGAAAGGAAAGAATATGAATTAAAATCGAGTAGACACTTCCAAGTTAAAGAACCATTGTATGCACCTCCCCTTCGCATCATACCCTACCAGACGGGAGTCTCACTGGACAGTCAGCGAGCCTGGGTGGACTAGGTTGCCCCACCCCCTCTTGCAGACGCAGCGCCCCCGATCCGAAATAATTTTATATAAAACATTATGTGTGTTTTAATATTAGGAGTAGCAAAATAAATAGTGAAATCAAGTTTACAAGGGTATTATTCATCAATATATAGATATCGACGATAACGATCGATGTCCGAGAATTTTTATACTGAATCCAATCAATTTTGGTTAATATGGGTCGATATGGCGATATATACCCGATATATAGATGCAATCGCTAGTATCCCTGTAAAAGGATGTGCAACCTGATATCCATACCCCCGACCTCTCAATATCATATATCAGTGATATATCACCGATAATATCGCAATATATCCTTCCTTGATTCTTGCTTCATCAAATAACATTGAATAAATTTGTGAGTCAAGTCAAACCGTGTTCACCTAAAACTCTACATACTTTTATAGGAATGTCATCATGTCCAACACCTTTCCCAGGTTTCATAACCTTCAAAGCCTCCTCTACTTCATTTCTTTATATCCGCCTATAGCTTGCATGATCAGGTACCTTTTATTACTAGCTAGATCTCCCAAAGTGATCTCTTTTTTCCCTTCCCCAATGATATAGATGAATTTTAACCATATCAAGACAATAAATAGAAGACACGTGCCAGATGAGGCCTTCAAATAACTCAAAATCATATGGATTGCATCCATATATGCATGTCCAGACCGCTCCATGAACTGACTCACTTTGCTTACTGAAAGGATATAACTGGCCTGGTGATGGTCACATATAGGAGCTTCCCAACGAGCTCCATGTACCTCCTCTTGTCTACCTCCTAAGTGTCATCATCAAACAGCTTCATGCGCAGGTCCATGGCAGTAGTGGCGGGCCTGCAATCTGGCATGCATGTCTCTGAGAGAAGATATGTAGCGTACTTCCTCTGGGTCACCACTAGACCTCGTTGGTTCTTGAAAAACTTCAGTCCAAGGAAGTAGCATAGATTGCCAAGGTTCTTGGCCACAAACTGATGACTTAGGAAATCATTATCAGCCTGGATGCCCTTCTCAACATACCATGTAACAATGATATCATCAACATAACCAAGTATGGCAACAGTACCTCTCTGAGTCCTCTGAACAAACAGTGAAGGATCAGCAGTCGATCTCACGAATCCTTATTGCTCTATCAAGACCGAAAGCTTTCGGAACCATGCTCTTGGACTCTGCTTAAGACCATAGATCGCCTTCTGAAGCCTGCAAACCTTTCGACACTCCCCCCAGCAGAGAACTCTGGTGGTTGCTCCATGTAGACCTCCTCATGTAGGTCACTATAGAGAAATGCATTCTTCACAGCTAGTTGATATAGGGGCCAATCATGTATCACTACAACGGAAAGAAGAATATGCAGCGTAGAATGTCTAGCCACTAGAGAGAAGGTATCCTAATAGTCAAGGAAGGCCATATCTGCATCGGATATCGTATCGGTCCACCCGGAAAAGGATATATCGGGATATATCGATATATCGACGATATCGATGGAAATGTCGGAAATGGCTCAAAAAGCTATTTTTTACCATTTTTCAAAAATTAAGATCATCCAAGATATTAAAACAACAAATTACCTACAATATACACTTATATCACATATATCAATCATTTATACTCCATATATCGCACATATCGGTCATATCGAACATATCGCCGGTACTGTTACTTGTTGACCTATAGATATTGGAAATGGAGTTCGTCCAAGTTCTTAGAACACTAAATAACTTACAAATATACACTTAGATAGCACATATAGATCATCTATGATCCTTATCATTATATCGTGCATGGTTCATATCGGTCATATCCGGCACATAGTGAATGAAGAAAATAAAGATTTTATCTATTCACAAAAACAAATGAAGAAAATACAAATTAATGTAATAATGCAAAAGAGATTACCTAGAACCAAGAATTCCGTGAAGGATCTGAATCGATCCCTCTGTCATGTTATCTCTCATAGCGGATCATGGACTCAATGAACTCGCAGTAGTTTTTCCATGTCATATACGAGTACATGGCCTTGTAACCCATGACATACTTCATGTATAGATAATCATCGAACCCTATGAGTATCTCAAGACGAGGATAAGCAGCACTAGATCCAGTATCACGAGGTGCACGATGAGACTGCGAAGTATTGGCTTGAGATCCTCGGGATGATGACGACGTGGTAGGAGAAGATCTCTGTGGAGGAGGACCTGGAGGAGGAGGCACGGGCGCGTACTCGAGAAAGAAACCAAAACTATCACCACCAAAGAAGCTACCATGGCTCAGCTCGAGTTGGCTACCTTGGTAGTTCTCATCGTTGTAACTGCTATATCCTCCATACCTACTATAACCATATCCATATGATGGAGGAGCATACGCCTGAGGAGGAGGTCCAAGAGGAGGAGCATACGCCTGAGAGTGAGGAGGAGGTCCGGGAGGAGAAGCATGAAAATATTCAGAGAAGACGCCAAATGATCTCTCAGCTTGTGAAGATCCGCATCCGCTTAGCAGACTTGGTGTTCCTCCACGGTATGGGTTGTCAATGTCATTAGCTACTTGGATGTAGGAGCCTTCACTCCCATTCCCGCTGCGGCGATCTCATCAATAGCGTGTTGCAACAAAAGTTCCACTAGCGACGTGGGCAGGAATGCTCTCCCCAAGGAAGAGCTTGTTGATGCCCTTGCTCACTCTTTCTCGTACATTGGTGAACATCCCTTTCACCATCTTCTATCCCGAATCCTTGCTTGGCAAATGCTACATGGACCCATTCCTCGTTAAAAAGGGTTTTAATCCCTTCTCCTTGTGTTTTTTGGTGTGTAGTGGTACTAGTGCGCCTCCAGAACCACTCCCACTACCACCAGCACCATGGAAGCCGCCAAGTGCACCACCACCGAGTTCCCTCCTCTCGAACTCGCTCCTCATAGACTCTTTTTTGGCTCTCCTGTATGCCCTCCTCTCTGTTGTTGTCTAAATGTCAACGGGGTAGACAAAGTCATCGTCGTCTGAATTGGAAAGGACATTGAACTCCTTCTTAAACATGAACTCTTTGAACCGTTCATCCCTTATGGACCTTTTCACATCCTTGTCTTTCTTTCCCTCCAATTTGGCCTTCACCAACTCCATCACATCTCTTGGACAATGAGTGCACTTGGCAACATTTTTGTTGTAGCCAACAAGATGGTGTTTCAGTCTCGTAATGCCCCCTTCTCCCAACTTCTTCCCACAGAAGTTGCAGTGTGGTTTGGATTTGTTGCCGTCTGGAGTAGTGGTATATACCTCCAACCAATCTCTCCATGTCCAATTGATCACCAGAACCATCAGATTCTCAACAGGAGTGTGCCATGATGTTGATTTAATGAAGCCTAAAATCTGTAAAAAAATACACAACAAACGTTCATGAGACATATGAGGAGAATAATCAATTATTGTTGTAATTTTTAGTTTTAATATACGGATTTAGTTAATTACTACTTTGTTGTTAACATAGTAGTAATTAATTAATAAATCGCCATAAAATCAGGTTTCCTATATCTAAAATAAGAGATCAAACTTCACTCATCCATAACTTAACTTAATCTTGCAACATAACTCCAAAACCCCAATATTAGTTCAACAAAAGTCTCACTAAATTTAAAATCTAATTTTTAATTCACGGATTTAATTAACTACTACTCTATTGTTAAAATAAATCACCATAAAATCATGTTTCCTATGTCAAAAACAAGAGATCCAACTTCGTTCATCCATAACATAACTTAATCTCGCTACATAACTCCAAAACCCCAACATTAGTTCACCAAAAGTCTCGCTAAATTGTAGATCTAATTTTTAATTCACGGATTTAATTAACTACTACTCTATTGTTAAAATAAATCACCATAAAATCATGTTTCCTATGTCAAAAACAAGAGATCCAACTTCGTTCATCCATAACATAACTTAATCTTGCAACATAACTCAAAAACCCCTAAATACTTCACCAAAAATCTCACTAAATTGTAGATCCAATTTTTAATTCATGGATTTAATTAATTACTACCTTTTAACAAAAATCATCATAAAATCTTGAATTTCTATGTCTAAAACAAGAGCTTTAACTCCATTCATCCATAACTTAACTTAATCTCTCAATGTAACTCAAAAACCTCAAATTACTTCACCAAAAATCTCACTAAATTGTAGATTTCATTTTCAATTCACAGATTTAATTAATTACTACTTTTTTAACAAAACTCACCATAAAATCTTGAATGTCTATGTTTAAAACAAGAGCTCCAACTCCATTCATCCATAACTTAACTTAATCTCTCAATGTAACTCAAAAACCCCAAATTACTTCACTAACTATCTTACTAATTAATTCAAATCTTACCAAAAAAAGAATATGCGTCACCTAACAACTACGAACAAAAACCCTAAAAAAGTTCACAATTTCACACAAGAAATCAGAGTAGATCATGAATTTTACATGTTACCTCAAAGGAAGGAAGCCAAACTCTTGGACAACTCCTTACAAACTTGCAGCAGGCGAAATGGGCGATATTGCTGAAATGGGACCGATACATGCCAAAATGGGACCGATTTGCTTGCATTTTATGTCGGCGATATATCGTCGACACCCGATATATCGTTGATATATCGGTACAATATCGACGATATCCCTGTAAAGGGATATACAACATGATATCGATACCCTCGATTTCCCGATACCGATATATAGGCGACATATCGCCGACATATCGCGAAATGGCCTTCCATGCTGACAGTCCACCGCATACGCCTGGGTAAACCCATGTGCTACAAGTCTCGCCTTGTAGCGATCTACACTACCATATGCTCGGTGCTTCACCATAAACACCTACTTGCATCCAACAACATATGCTCCTGTAAGAGCTGTAACAATGCTCCAAGTGTCGCGTGATTGCAGCGCAGCCATCTCCTCGTCCATAACAAGATGCCACTAACTGTTCTGTATGGCCTCTTGATATGTTTGTGCTATCTCCATGGTAGATAGTGCCACGGCAAATCTCTTAAAGTCCTCTAAGAGTCTGCTCAAGGAGACATGGACTGCAGGAAGATATGTAGCACAAGTATGTCTCTGCTTCCACGGAGCAATAGGCACATCTAGATCATCTGACACCTCCTAAACATGTAAACTACCCTCATGAGAGGGTACATGCTCATCCTGTAAAGAATCATGCTGCATAGACAACTTAGTAGTGCCATTATAGAAACAATGTGCTCATTACATACATGGGGTGTGCTGGATGATGGGAAGGCCCATGAGTAGGGGGATAGTACGAGACCTACGAGTAAACACACGTAGCAAAAACTGAGTCAAGGTACTAGGTGGCGGTTCAGGGACAGCCACAGGAGCAGGTGCAGCTACTGGAGGTGGTGATAGTGAAGGTGGTGAAGTAGGTACTGGAGGTGGTGAAGTCATAGAAGGAGGCATGTATATCTCCTCACCAGAATCAGAGGAGATGACGGCAGGTGGGGGCTAGGGCATAGGTGGGATACGAGAACTCTGGTCTAAGATTGTCGCTCTGATATCGTGTTGGAGAAAACAATTGCTTGCTTATTCATGAGGTCCTAGGGTTCTCTCATAAGACTTGTTAGGTAAATTAGATAAAGATGACGGAAAGAATAAAGAATACATAAAAGAAATTAAAAGATAAATAATACCTCAACATATAAGAATATAGTTTAGTTACAACCTGAGGAGGGAGCAGACCACTACTAAAGGGCAAAGAAACAATATCTCCATAGAAAATAGAAAATGATCCATTCTCGAGTGAGGCCCTAAGTTCTGCCAAGTGAAATGATAATCTAAGGCATCAGGCACCTCTAAAGAAATATCCGTGGTTAAAGTGGTAAAATCAGTAGAAAAAAAATCTTGACCACCTCAGGGACAAGGACGAACACTAGTGAGAAGGGTAAAGTTGAAATCTTTCTTAATCAACCATGGAAACACTGAAGGCTTGCATGGAGGTACAAGATCATGCAGCGAATTAACACGTTCCTTCGGCTCGCAAGGCATGGATGTTTCCTGACAAAGATGTGAAGAGACAAGATTCTTCCTACTGAGGATCTAATATGTCCAAGATGCGGAGTTGATGGGGAAGACATGAACCATATGTTCTTCAAATGTAGACTTTCAGCGGAGGTTTGGGAAGGCACCGGTATTACGTGACTTGGGACAGATGACTGCACTACTTTTTGGAGCTCCATTCAGACTCTCTGTGACAATTTGCAGGAAAATTGTATGGTTACCTTCGCTCAGTTTAGGACAATCTAGCGTGGCAGGAATGAACTTATATTCCGTGATCAGTGTTTTTATGTCGAAGATGTAATGAAACATCACAAGGCCCTTCCTTTAGCATGGTCATATATATGTTATGTTTAACATTATTATTAAGTAACATCTTGTGGTGGATCTCAACTTGAGATTACACCTTTTCTATTAAAAAAACATGGCAACCGAGGAAAGCAAAAATGAGCAGTGTTCAAAGCTTCCCAGATATTAACTCTACTATGTGTGCATGTCGATCCATAAACACATGAAAAAGCAAAAAGGATGCCATCATCCTCTCACTTGAAAATAACCGAGAGCACGTAGCAACCAATAACCTTTCATTCCAATTTGAACATGTCATCATTCGAAGTCAAAAATAGACCACAGAGCTAGTCCTCTGAACTGATAGCCTTGTACTTGGTTAGATCAAGGCCTTAAATGTCGGTTTCGGTCACCATTTCGGTACCGACCAAAACAGAATTTCGATGGAATTTCGGTGGAATTTCGACCGAAATTTCGGTCATTTCGGTCATTTTTTGTACTAGGACCCCCATATTTCGGCCATTTCGGTCATTTCGGTCGAATTTCGATTTCGACTGGATATCGATATTCGACACAAATTCAACCGAATTTCGCTGAAATTTGAGGCCATGGGTTAGATAAGAAATGCTCAAGGACTTACAAAGAAAGTCCATCCATCCCCTTAACTTTGTTTCATGTCACAAAACATCACTGTACATTTTGCCAAAAGTCCACCCAGAAGCCTTCTGTTCCTGGCGCCCCTCACATTCCAAGATATGGTCATTATAGGATACATGATAGCACCCCTCGAGTGCACCACCCCAATATCTTGTGCAATTGCAACCCAAAACTGTAGAGATATTTATATATTTTTCATATTCTCTATGTACATGTTTCGTTATTTTATTTCTCTATATATGCTTTATGTAATTTACCCAAAGGACTCTCCTCTATATAAGAGAGCCTAGGGTTCTCAGAAATAACAATGCACTTATTTCTTCCAACATGGTATTAGAGCAGCGATCCTAGACCGGAGCTCGTATACCCTAACCCTAATCCACACCAACCAGCTGCCCCCTCCTCTCCGCCCCCTCCTCTCTCTCCTCTCGGCTTCGCCGCCAGCGTCGCCTCCTCTCGGCGCTGCCCCCCCTTCTCTCGGCGTCGCCCGCTGTCGTCCCCTCCTCTCGGCGTCACCGCCCCTCCCCCCATCCTCTCGATGCCGCTACCTCCTCGCTGACGCCGCAAGCCCACCAGCTGCTTCCGCCAAGCTATCAGCCTTCACTGTCGCCAGCCCCTTCTTTCGTCGTCCCCTCTCTAAGTTCGCTTCGATTGATGGATTTGATTGCATAAGTCTACATATGCAATCAAATCGTCACATGTCTGTGTAGACATCTATCTATCGATCTACAAAACCCCTGCGATCTTCATCCAGCAACATGTTAGAAAACAAAGTAGATGTACCCGCCACAGGTGCCTTCAGAGGTTCGGCACCAATTGTCAAGATGGACGGGACGAACTATGAGCTCTGGACCATGCAGTTCATGAGCCGTATGAAGTCTAACGGTAAGAAGCATATTCTTACCGACGATGAACCGGTGGAGAAAACAGGGATTCACGCCTCGTGGGAGGCGGACGACGCATATGCCAAAGTATGGATGTCAGGTACATTGATGATAGAGATCGCCAATGATGGGTTGCATCAGTCTACTGCCACGGCAATGTGGGATATTCTCGCAGCAACCTATTCTCATGCACAGAATGAGACCAAGATTCTTCAATTGCAGCATGATATCTTCACTGTCAAACAAAAAGGGCCCCTCCACTCATTGTACACATCCTTGCGTGGGATGTTAGAGAAGCTCCACAACTTCATGCCTCTGACGGCTACTCCTGAGCAGCAAAAGACATATAGGAATGCTGCCATGGTTGGTGTATTCCTTGTTGCACTTGATCCTGAATATGATGATGGCCGCTCTCAGATCCTTGTGGATGCCACTATTCCTCCTATGGAGGAATCTTTTAGTAGACTGAGCAGGATCACTGTTCCGGGTGCTACTACTAGCCAGACCTCTTCGGCAATGGCAGCCTCCAGGAGCAGAGGCGGTTTTTCTAACTTTCGTGGACGTGGACCCCGTGGTAGAGGGGGTCGGACCCGTCAGCCCTGCACGTATTGTCATCGTCCCGGTCATTCAGAGGATACATGATATTCTAAGCATGGTTTCCCAGCATCAGGTCGGGTAGGGGAGCAAGTTGAGTCTCCTGCACCTACTACTTCAGATCAGATATTTGATGATCTCGTCGCCAGACTTAGGGATATCATGCCTCATGCCTCGTCTCCAAGAGGCCATTCAGATGTGGCAGCTTCTGCTTCTATCAGTACATCCGTTACAGCTAGTACCTCAGGTAGCCCCTCTGCTTTTACCTATTATCATGGATCTGAGATTACAGAGTGGATTATGGACTCCGGGGCAACACATCATTTATGTGGAGACAGAGAGCAGCTTACAGCATACAGACAGGTTCCTCCAGGAAGGACCGTGGTGATAGCCGATGGGACTCACTCTCCGATCACAGGACAGGGAGAAGATTTCTTTGATGCCTTCGATTCATCTGAAGAATGTGTTACATGCTCCGGATTTCTCTATGAATTTGTTATCTATTAGCCAGCTTAAAGGATTTACACTGTCGTGCTATTTTTGACCCATCATCTCTTGTTTTTCAAGACATCCTTACGGGCAGAGTGATTGGGTGTGGCCGTGAGCAGGGCGGAGAACTTTATAGGCTGGTTCGCACTCCTTTTGCAGGGGCATCCTTTCATTCAACCGGACTAGCCTCTCTCTATACTTGGCATCTACGTGTTGGCTACCTCCCTCTCTAGAAGATGTGTCGCATTTTACCGCAGATTTCTCCGAGTTCCTCCTTTCAGTGAGAAGCGTGTCAGCTGGGAAAGCATCATCGGTCAGCTTTTCCCAGTCGACAGAGTCGGAGCAGTAGCTCCCTTTTTGAGTTGTTTCATGTTGATATCCGGGGTCCAAGTCATGTTCATGATCATCAGGGACACCGATTTTATCTTGTTGCGGTAGATGATTCTTCTCATTTGTCTTGGGAGTTTCTATTGAAGAATAAATCTGAAGCAGGGGATGTGATCAAAAGTTTTATCAATGAAGTGCATAATGTTTTCCCTACGTCTGTGAAGTTTGTCATGATCGATAATGCTTTGGAATTTTGTACTCCTGCACTATTATATTTTTTTTCATCTTGTGTTATAATTCATCAAACATCATGTGCTTATACCTCTCAGCAAAGAGAAAGCATCGACATTTACTTGATGTCATTCGGACCCTACTCATTTAGAGTCGTACCCCACATTCGTTTTGGGGTGATGTGGTTCTTACAACATGTTAGAAACCGTATGCCCTCATCTGTCTTGGGAGAGAAAATTCCGTTCTCTATAGCTTTCCCTGAGAAGGAATTGTTCTCTCTTACTCCCCACGTGTCTTTGGTTTTGTTGCATTTGTTCACCAGTTGGCTTCAGGTCTTGACAAGCTCTCTCCTAGGATTGTCAAATGTGTATTTGTTAGGTACTCCAGGACCCACAAGGGATATAGGTGCTATGATCCATTACGGAGGAAATACTATATCAATGTTGATGTCACATTTTTTGAGTCCTGGTGTATTTGTTTCCTACGGGTGACAAGTTGGCTTCTTTAGAGTCTGATACCGAAATCTACATGCCACCTCCTCCTGTATGTCTGTTGTCTCCTCCTCCTGTTATATCGTTGTCACCACCGCCACCACCGCCACCACCGCCACCAGTTCCCTCTACACAGTCGCATGTGACCATTGTTCCACCCTTACCCAAATACTATACATGCCAGCCAGGTTCTGTTCATGATCATGGTCAATCATCCAGCAAGCCCCAGGTTTGTTCTGATAACATGTTTTCTAACGATGGGTCTGACAATATTTCTATACATGGATCATTGCAGGAGGAGGTTCCTGAGGATATGGACATACCCATTGCCATTAGGAAGCAAAAGCGTACTTGTGCGTCATATCCGCTTGCTTCCCATGTGTCCTTTTCATCGCCTGACAGGGGACTTTCAGATATTTGCAGTTGCTTTATCTATTGTAGATATTCCACGACTTACCCGGAGGCCTTGAAAGATAGCCGTTGGCGTTTAGCAATGGAGGAAAAAATGACTGCTTTGCAATCACGTGGTACCTGGAGTTTGGTATCTGCTCCTCCTAGTGCCTCCATTGTCAGTTGCAAATGGGTGTTTATTGTTAAATATCATGCAGATGGGAGTCTTGATCGGTACAAGGCAAGATTGGTGGCACGTGGGTTTACTCAAACCTACGGTGTAGATTATATGGACACATTCTCTCCTGTTGCTTGTCACTCCACTTTACATGTTCTACTTTCTGTTGTAATAGTACGTGGCTGGCCCTTATTTCAGCTAGATGTTAAAAATGCCTTTTTGTATGGAGATCTACAGGAGGAGGTATACATGCAGCAGCCTCCGGGGTTTGCTGCTGAGGGGGAGTGTCAACAGGTTTGTAGACTCCATAACGCGATATATTGTCTTAAACAAAGTCCAAGGGCATGATTTCAGAAGCTCTTGGATCTGATTGAACGGCAGGGGTTCAAGAGGACAAATGCAGACCATTCTCTATTTGTGCAGAGAATATCTAGAGATATAGTTGTTATCATGGTTTATGTTGATGATATAATTGTTACAGGAGATGATGTGCAAGGAATAAATATGGCAAAAGAATTTGTGGGCAGTCAGTTTATCACTAAGGATTTTGGCACCCTAAGGTATTTCTTAGGGTTGGAATTTGCTAGGAATGCGCAGGGTCTTGTGATGATCCAAAGGAAATATGTTACAGACATGCTTGTTGAGACGGGCATGATTGGGTGTCGACCTTCTACTACTCCCATGGTACCTAGCATGAAGTTATACGATGATGATACAGATGAGGTTGACAAGAGGAGATACAGAGAGATGGTGGGAAAGCTCTTTTATGTTACTATTACCATACCAGATATCTTCTTTGCTATGAGTCAAGTGAGTCAGTTCATAGAGCAGCTTCGACAAGTACATATGCATGTTATATACATGATATTGAGATATCTAAAATCGTCTCCAGGTGCAGGACTACTTTTCAAGAAAGGAGCAACTCTCTCTATATTCGTGCGTGTTGATGCTGACTATGCAGGGTATCCTAAGGATAGGAAGTCTACTTCGGGTTGTTGGCAGTTCTCTTGTTTCTTGGAAGAGCAAGAAACAAACAGTTGTGGCTAGATCAAGTGTCGAGTCTGAATATAGGGCTATGGCACAAGCAACTACTGAAATGATGTGGGTTCGAGCAGTGTTAGCAGATTTACACATAGAAGTCCCTCTACCCATGCAGTTACAATGTGATAATCAAGATGCTTTGTTTATTGCAAATAATCCTGCATTCCATGAGAGAACTAAACATATTGAGGTAGATTGCCATTACACGAGAGATATGATTCAGAAGGGGTTGATATCTACCTCCCATGTCATTTCAGAAGAGCAAACAGCAGATATATTTACCAAGGCATTGCTCAGAGGATCTTTCCTGAAGTGTTCGTCCAAGCTGAGCATGATTGACATCTATGCTCCATCTTGAGGGGGAGTGTAGAGATATTTATATATTTTTCATATTCTCTATGTACCTGTTTCGTTATTTTATTTCTCTGTATCTGCTTTATGTAATTTACCCAAAGGTTTGTCCTCTATATAAGAGAGCCTAGGGTTCTTAGAAATAACAACGCACTTATTTCTTCCGACACATCTTCAAGAATTTCCGCAACCTCCAGAATCTCGATGCCAAGTGTTATGGTATTGGCATGATTCCCACTCGTCATCTCACACCCTCCAAAGAAATAGAAGAAGAAGGCTCGCAAATTGAGATCCCCTGAAATCTTCTCCATTTGCAAATGCTGAGTACGCCTACGTCGGTTCACAACATTCCGGATTTTCTTCAAACAGGTGTGGACCAAACAAATGGGAAATCACCATGAGTGTGTTCCATCTTGAGCCCCCTCCCCCTAAAGGATATCAGGAAGGGCCCCATATAGACGGTGTGCCCCCTCCAAAGGTCCTACATCGATTATATCAAAAAGTCACGACTAAGTTTTTTGAGGAAAAAGTCTATTGAGTTGTGGAAAAGTTGTGTTCCAATGACCAACGATTGAGTATATTCAAGAGTGGAAGTATGCCTGAGGGAAGCACCAAAGGGCACTCACAATCCACATGTCGAATTAAGCCTTCGAAAGTTGCATCAACCTTTGACCAAGTAACTGTAGACCTCGGCGGATCATGATCTTAACCCAGAAAAACCCAAAAAGAAAAGCCACAAGTGCAATTGTTTTTTCAAACTAATATGTGGTGAGAATCGAGTTGCTCGCAATTAAGGTGTACCAATGATATTCTACTGCTCGACTCGTATCCTCTAGAATGATTGGACATTTTGGAAAAATGGCCTATGTAGGGAATGCACCGCGGCCATTGGAGCACCATGCCATTGTCAACCCTTCTTTTAGCAGCAATTACCATCATTGCTTATGACCACAAGCCACAATGTCAACTCCAAACCTGGCAAAACCTCAACAACTCATAGGGGAAAATGAAGATCGTCCCACTCTAAAAGACATCTCCTTGGATGGGTTTGACAACATGCCAACCACTACCATCAAAACTTCCAATGGCATCCCCATAGAAAGGCCATCAGAAATCACACCCACCACTTCATTAGGATCCAAGAGCACCCCTTAGATTGAATCTCGGCCACGAAAGCAAAAAAGGCAGTCCTCCAGTTGAAATCGATGAGCTTCTGAACTTCATCATTGGATAAACCATGAATGCAAAGTATTAAACCATCCATGGCCACCATGTCTCCTTTAAATGTCTAAATGATGATAAGATTTATACACCAGGTATCCACTTACATTCTGTCTAATCTATACCCACAGTGCAACATCATAAACCAACTAAGTAGGAAAAGAGAAATTCATAATCGGTTCCACCTTCATGGTATCTTCCCTATTGTCAACCATCTCTGGAGATCAATTGGCATTCTTTGATATCTTTGTTGACTGTGAGGGCGACGGTGCTTCAGTAATCTTAATGACTCCACCACCAAAGGAGCATGCTTTGGATGTCACATCTTGAGAGTACTGCACTCTTTACATAGATGACCCGGCATGCTGCATCAAAAAATATTCTTATAATAGGAGGAAGCATTCGGCAGTTGACAAATCCCCCCTTAAATGGTCTGGTGATAGCGCAGTGTGCCTACCACCTAAAAGACGGTTCAAATCCCCCCTTGTGGGGGTTGCGTTAGGTAGTCGACAACCAGCGTAAAATATAGTTGAATCTTTTTTTTTGAATAAGAACGAGGGGGAGCACTCCCAAGATGGGAGTCACCACACCATAAATTTCATTGATCTGCAAGAAGTTACATCAGTTAAATACCCAGAAATTGTACAAAGCGTTACAGTGTGCCACAACATTTTCAAAGTAAAAACGCTGCCCCTTGAAAGTGGCATCATTCCTACCAAGCCAAATAGCTCAAAGCACCGAAAAACTCTGGAAACATCACCGGTGGACCCGACCCCCACCGCACGAATAGATCCCCAAAAAATCCGCACAGGAAGACTGCACCCATGGTAGCCCCAAAGAATCCCACACGTCTACCGACAGCCTGCAACTGAAGAAGATGTGATTCGCGTCTTCCACGCCATCCATGCATCTGTCACAAGTAACGTCCGTCGCGCCCAACAATCTACCCCTTCTGACCTTGTCACAAAGACGACCTCTCCGCAGGCACCACAGGAACACTTTAACCCAGGTAGGGATCTTTGCCGTCCAAATAATCTTCAGATCCACGCTTAGATCCTCGTCTCGCTCCATCACACCACCACACAACTTCCGGTATGCCTTCTTAACCGAGAACTTACCCTCCACCCACTCAAAACGGTCCGGCTCCCCCGACATCTCCCCGACCGGGGGAATCTCCGCAAGTAGCCGCAAAAACTCCTGCATCCTCTGCTCCGATAGAACCGCAATGAACCTCGGGGCCCAAGTCCCAAAGTCCACAACCTCCGCCACCCGCGCCCCCTTGTCCATGGTCAGTGCCAGCAACCTAGGGAAACGGAGCACCAACGGCCCCTCTCCCGTCCAGTCATCATGCCAAAATCTGAAAAGAAGACCATTTCCCAACTGCGGCCGAAGCAGAGGCCTCATGCCCGGTAGCACCGCACGGATCCCGCTCCACAGCGAAGACTCATGACGTCGCCTTGCCGCCACCAGCTCGCCCGAGACCCCATAGATCTTCCGCAGCAACCGCAACACCAGCACGTCCGATGAACCCCAGATGCGCACCACCCACTTGACAAGCAAGGCCCTGTTCATACATTCCACATCCCTGACTCCCAACCCACCCTCTGAAACGGGTACAGCAAGATCCCTCCAAGCCACCAAGTGCAACCCCTTCTTATCCTGCCTTCAACTAGACCAAAAGAAAAACCTCATCAATGCCTCCACCTTCTTTCTGACCCCAACAGGCATCAAGCGGTTTGAGAAGAAGAAAATCGGAATAGCAGAAAGGACGTGCTTGAGCAGGGTAAGCTTCATGTCCTTGGACAAAGTGATAGCCTTCCACCCCTCCAACCGCTCCTCCAATCTCTGAAGAACACAGTCCCAATCGGACTTCCTCAGTCTGCCGTCAACCAAAGGCAACCTCAAGTAGGAGATGGGTAAACAGAGGGCAACCCACCCATTCAGCTAACCGGTTACTCTCGTCCTCCTGCATCCCAAGAGTTACCAGTACAAACTTCTGCCTGTTCATCTGCAAGCCAGAAAGGCACCCAAACACGTCCACCAGGACAGCAGCATTGTGATTCTGCGCCTCCGTCCCCCCCAAAAAGATCAGTGTGTCGTCCGCATATTGCAGCACCGGGACGGAGATGTCCCCCATTGTGAACCCCTCACACCAGCTTTCCTCAACCGGCCGCTGAAATAAGACCGCAAGACAATCTGCCACCAACACAAACAGAAAGGGAGCAAGGGGGCAGCCCTGGCGCACCCCCCCTCTGCGGTTGGAACCAGCCACCCTCCTGACTGCCATTGACCAGAACCGAGCAGGAGCACGTAGTGACACACCTCTTAACCCAATCCACCCAAAGTGGTGGGGATCCCTTTTTCTCTAGCGTTGTCCACAAGAATTTCCAACTGACACAATCATAAGCCTTCGCATAGTCGATCTTCCAAATCGCACCTTTCTTCCTAGATCTCTTCCATTCACGACTGACCTCTGATGCGGTCACGATACCATCTGCCATACATCGCCCAGGAATGAACGCGGACTGTGCAGGAAGGACCACGCTCGATAGAACACCTCTAAGCCTGCTCGCCAAAACCTTGGCCACAATGAGGTAGATGCCATTAGAAATCGATATAGGCCCGTAGTCTCCAACTCCCACTAGGGCCTCTTTCTTAGGCAAAAGAAAGATCAAGGCCCTGTTGACCTTCTCAAAACCCCTGTTGCTGTCCCTGAATTCATTCAGAACCTCCAAAATTTCTCCCTTCAACAGCTCCCAGAACTCCCTGTAAAAGGAAATAGAGAAACCATCTGGGCCAGATAAATCCCAAACCGCCCTGCGAACCTCCGCCTCCGAAAATTCTGCCACCAACGAGTCCGCCTGCTGACCGGTCAACGACCCCGACCCCCGTCCGGTCCACCCCCAGCCAACCCCCATCCTCACCCTCCTCGGAGAACTGACAAAATGCTCCCGCAAGGCAACCCCAATGTTCCTCTCTCCCGAAACCCTGCGGCCCCCCACCTCCACCTCATGCAGGAAACTCCTTCTCCTCCTTCCATAAGCAACCGAATGGAAGAAGCGAGTGTTAGCATCGCCCTCCCTCAACCACTTCTGTCGTGATCTCTGCCTCCAATGGACCTCTTCTTTCCTGTCCTCTTGATATACGACCTCCAACCAGGCTGTCCTCTCCTCCACCTCCTCCGGAGTCAACCCCCGGTCATCATCGAGCCCATCCAGCATGCTTATCCCCGTCTCCGCCTCGGCCCTGCTGGCCCTCCTCCTCCTGGCGACCTCCTTCCCATACGACAGCAACCACCTCCTAAGAGCGTCCAGCTTTGCCGCAAAACGCGACACCGCCGAACCCGAGACGGAGAACGCCCGCCAATGCTCGCACACCAGATCCCGAAAGCCCTCCTCCAATAGCCACTTCTTCTCAAACCGAAAAGAGAACCGAGCCAAGCGCTCCTCCCCAGAAAACCAAAGAACCGGGATATGATCAGACAGCGTCCTCGGAAGAGCCCAAGCCCTCGCCAAAGGGAAGGCCTCCCCCGCTTCAATCGACAACAGGAACTTGTCTAGTCTGGACCTGGACCTCGCATTCCTCCAAGTGAACCTGCAACCGGCCGCGTCCACAACTGACAAACCCAAAGAACGGACCACCTGCCTCAGATCAGCAGACCCAGCATCCAAGCCACCACCCCCCCTCGGCCTGTCCTCCGGGAACAAAGTGACGTTCAGATCCCCACTAATGATCCAAGCTCCAACTCCCACCTCAGGCGCAACAGCGTCCAAGTCAGCAGCCAGTCTGCCATCCTCCTGCCGGCACGGGCCGTATACGTTAGTGATGAACAGGCAAATACCATCCGCTCTACGCCGCAGCCTCACCGACAATGTAAAACGTGAGACGAATGTCCCCAGCAGGTCAAAAGAATCGGACTGCCAGTCAGTAAGAAGCCCACCGGAAGCACCGCCAACCAGTAATATAGTTGAATCTTTCAACATGGATTTGAGCAAGAGTCCATGTAGCCGACCCTGCTTATAGTGGGAGAAGGCTTTGCCATTTTTAATTGGAGGAAGCCATGTCGCCGACCTTCCCACAGCATAAGCACTGCTGGGCAAGAGCAACTCATTGTATTTCAGTGTGTGGACATCACTGCCTTCATTGGACAGTGACCTACCCACCTTCATCCTCTCCTTCTATCTCCCAAGGCCCTCTCCTCCCCATTCTTATTTCCAATGGTTCTCTCTCTCTCTCTCTCTCTCTCTCTCGAGTGGGTCCGATCTCCCACTTCCGAATGACATCTCTGTCTCTCTCTCTAGTTCTCTCCCCTCCATCTCCTTTGATATCTCCTTATACAATTTCATTCCGAAGAGTTGACATTGTTATGTTTTAATATCAATCATCAAGCCATCAACAATGTTAAAACACACAACTTAAGGCCTAAACATGCCAGCTTAAACTCTGCAGATCAGGAACATTGAGTTTAATTACAAGTCAAAAAGAAGGATAAGGTGTGGGAAGAAAATTTAGGAGGGACAAGAAAGAACATCCAACAAGGACAGTTCTGTTTATGCCTATTTATTCCCAAATCCAAACCAAAGGGGGAAAAAGCAAAGCAATGGTAACTTTCCACTCAAATAAAGAAGGAATGATTATATACTATTCATAAGGATAACAACCATTACATCGTGAACTACATTTTTCACGTGCCTGGCGAGAATTAGCACAAGCAAGCATCTAACAACCTCTTACAAGCCTTTTCAGCATAAATTATTGATTCGTGAACACCATATCAAATCGGTAACAACCACAAGATTGCTCCTACAGTTAAACCTACCTCATCTCAGAAAAATACCACATCCCAAGAAAGACATCTTCTGCACCACACTGGTTTTTGCCACTTCAGCTGTTCTTAGAAATCTTGCGACAAAGCAAGTAAACAGAAATGCACTGTCTTCTGGACACGATTATCTCAGTCAACTTTAATGGAAAAGATAAATCATTCAATGACAGGTTGTGATTCTCCATTTCAAGAAATGACTGAAATATTACACTCATCTGCGATTTTTAGATTAGCAATTTGTGATATTAGGCATAAGATAACTCCTCAAGCTATTTGCAATACCAAAATAAATTGCAAACGCAGGTCTCCAAGAGTGATCAGATTGGTATTATATTTATTCTTTATTTTAATATTTTGCCAGATACCGCCAATAAACCAATATTCTTTCACAACAAATGAATTTGCGCTGGTACAACATGATTAGTAGCAATTTAATGGAGAACAGTAAAGTGATGACAGGAATATGGGTTTGAATATAGTATAATGCTTAAAATATGCACCTTCTGAAAGAATACTTTAGCTTACGAAATAAATTCCTTCATTTATAAAACACCGTGGGAGCTGAAGTCTACATTTCTGTTATCCTGAATGCATCAGGATACATTAAAGTTGCTAAATTGCAATAGAAATGACCTCTATCATGATCTCACAAGTATATTTTCAAGATGAAGTATTGTGTTTCACTGAATAAGTTAAAAAAATCAAGGCCGGAAGAAAGTGGTAAAACTATCCACATTATACACACAATTTATATTTGACAGTAACAGAGGAAAGTAATCACCATAATAGTACTTATGCAACACACCGTTCATCACTGCAACTATAAAAAAAAGATGGACATGCTCTAAGAATTTTCCACTTGATTGAAATAAGTCATTTAAAAACAGAAACCCTTAGAGCTATCAATTACTCTGACTACAAAATTTGAAATTGAAACGGTTGTCAATACAAGCTGAAACCAAAAAATTGACTTATGAGAATGCCCAAGCCCATACAAATTGCAACCGAGGATGAAGCCCATGTGAGCTTTTCTGTGATCCTAGGAACTCTGTCTTTCAATGCCTGACTGAAGGAACCAATAAAAACAGTGTAACTTCCCATCGCAAAAACAGTTCCAACAAGAAACATACCTAGAAAAGCAGCACCGGCCACGCGCGATGGAAGAGCAAGGGCAGGTAAAACCATCAACAATGCATCAGGCTGCAAACCATGCACAATTCCAGTAGCAAAAGTAGCAAGACCTATTTTCTTCTTTTTGATGGGAACTGTTTCAAGTGGCTCTACAACATTAACATCACCTTCCCCGCTCTCAAGAGCAACAATAGGGGTATGAACTTCTGATGCTTCCCTTATACCCATAACACCAATTGCTACAAGAGTTAGACCAACAATTCGTGTGCCCCAAGTGCGCAGGATCTCGATGTGCAGCCGATCTTTTAGCAGCAAAAATAGCAATCCAAATATTACTTGTCCAGCATCATGACCGCAGCCCCAGAGGGCTCCAACAATAGCACTTTCAGTCCTTGTCCGGCCAATGGACAAGGGAGCTAGTGCAGCAAGATGGTCAGGACCTGATAATGTGTGCAAACAACCAGCAAAGAAGCCAGTCCAAGCACTCGTCAATAACTCGGTCCTTACAAGTGTCCCACTAGTTTTGGTTGCTAAAGATGGAAAAGAGGCATACGCAGGACTTGCAAAGAGTTGCTGGATCAGGGTTAAAATGACAGTGGACAGCAAAGCAAGCGAGCCAATAGAGGCAACCTGAATGTTGTATAAGATTTCGTTAGAATTGAATGTAAGGACCTGCATGCATCAAAAGTCTTTTATATTTAAACTACCTGGTGAAAATATGCTTAAATAAAAACATTCAACTAAAAGGCATCATTCACAAAAGTATATAGCGCATGACAGAATGCCACGAAGTTAAATGTCAGGCATGTGGCAGGATTTTAAACTTTTAATTTTTGGGATTTTACATGTTTTCTTACGCATTTTGCAATATCACGTGTACCCTACTTTCATGTACCGTTAACAGCCATACCCCTCCATTAGTTTGTCCGTTTATTAAATGAACCAAACCATGGTTTACGCAAACCAAGTCCGGTTAAGAAAAATCTTATTACAGTTGTGCACCTCCCTTCTTATTGCAATAAGGAGTGGTTGCGGGCAAAGGAGATTGGGGAAGGGGGCCGTGTGTGGAGTTGGGGGTAAGACGGTCAATGGTCGTTGTGGGTGGCTGCTCGCGGAAGAGTCGACATGGGGAGGGGAGGTTTGCTGCAGGAAGAGGAAGTCGGGAACAGGGGTCGCACGTGGAGGAGCTGACCAGGGGAGAGGGTTTGCTGCAGGCAGAGGAGGTCGGGTTAAGGGAATCATGCATGGAGGAGCTGACGGGAGGGAGAGGGGTTGTTGCAGTCAAAGGAAGTCCTAGTAAGTTATAATTAGAAGCACATGAATGTCGAACCCAAAACCCGTTGTGGACCGATGGCCCAACGCCCTCTACCACTAGGGTTCTATCGAATCGATACCACATTTTCCGATTTTTCCCAGGAAAAGCACTTGTCCACATGCCTTCCCTCCCTTTAAAGGTGAAGTCGTTCTAGATTTTTTATTGGTTTCCATGCGAGCCCTAATCTTCGAACGGATTTGGGGGAGGTCAACCTCCATCAATTGAGGACAAAGGTTACGCCGCATCATTGTATATGTCGTTGGTATGAGATGGCACGAAGTTGGCATGCTTCAGGCTAACTTGTTGATTTAGAAGAAAGATCATTCTAGATTTGAATAAAAGCTATTAAGAAACCATGTCTTTCAAGCCTAAAGTGGTTCCGCTATTTTTTTTGGACTTTCACACAGCTCGAGACATCTTCCATATCAGATTACAACAACAAAGCATTTTCCCACAATTAAGTAGGGATGGCTACTTGGATTTTTGTCTCTATTCATATCTATTTGAGGTCATTCTTCCACATCAAAATATCAGAAACAATTCATTAGTGATAGAAGGCCCCAAAAAGAAACATAAAAAAATACTGTAAATGATGGTAGGGGTTTTGATATTCATATGTATGTCGATTTCCAAGATATTGACCGATATTTCTTGAGGGTTTGCAGTGAATCGTTTCTCAGATATCATTCGATATCGATCGATAACCGATAATCCGATATTTGACCTATTTTGCTCGACATCACCTTTTGTTTACTTTTACTAGTTGATATCGGGATTTTGCTTATGTAGCTACTCCCAGCATTAAAAATACAAGACGATTTATAATTCTATTTCGAAGTCGGGAGCATTGCCTCCACACCCCCACAAAGGGAGCACGCATGCTCCCCCTAGACCCCCCACCCCACCCCGGCTAATTGGCCGACCAGCAGGACCCCCGTTTCGAACGAGCGGCTTCGCCCCCCTTTTAACTGTGGAGATGAAACAATTCTAAAGCTAATCAAGGAAAGTTTGCATGCATATATTGTAAATGTTACTATATTTATATTTAATAAATAAATAAATAGTTGATACTTAATAAGTATAAGTAATATGGTGATATAGAATCATAGATCTGTGACATATTCCAATCTTAGTTTAGTTAGAACAGAAAGTTGTGCTTTTAAGATATAATATTATTAAAAATTATGATTATTATGAATGATGTTCTTTCAAAAATATGTTGCCATGCTCATTTGCTTGTTTGTTTTACTTTTGATATAGTTCAGTATTTTATTTATACATAATATGCAATGTGATATAAAGATAATGTGCTAAATACACGTTTATGTCTCTAAACTATTAATGTTTGAATATCACCATTTACTTTTCAATACCTCTCGGTAGTCAATAGTCAGCATTGACAACAACGATATGTGTGATGTAACATATATTTATGTGCTAAATAAACCTCATTCTTGCATATAAGTGTGTATTTGCATGCTATTTATTCTTTTAAGGAATAGGATGATCTTAATTTGCAAAAATTTAATTTTTGTGGGATTTCTGATATTTCTAACGATATTGTCGATATATCCCAATACAAACCCAACATATCCCTTTTCTGGTTGATCGATATGATATCTGTTGGGAAAAGAGTCTTCGATAATTATTCAGAAAAACCCTAAGGCTCTCTTATATAGGGAGAGACCTTAAGGGTAAATTACAAAGAGGTCTATAAAAGATAACGAAATAACGACAAGATACATAAAGAGATAATAATACTAGAAACTATCTCTACACTCCCCCTCAAGGTGGAGCATAGATGTCTATCATGCTCAGCTTGGATGAACATCTCTGAAAAGGTCCTCTGAGCAGTGGCTTGGTGAATACATCTGCAGTCTGATCTCCTGAGCTCACATGTGCAGTAGATATCAATCCTCTCTGGATCAAGTCTCTAGTGTAATGGCAGTCAACTTCAATATGCTTGGTCCTTTCATGGAAAGCTGGATTGTTGGCAATGAATAATGCTGCCTGATTGTCACACTGAAGCTTCATAGGTAGAGGCACAGCTACATGTAGATCTACTAGTACGGACCGAACCCACATCATTTCCGTGCTGGCTTGAGCCATGGCCCTATATTCGGATTCGGCACTAGACCTTGCCACAACAGTTTGTTTCTTGCTTTTCCAAGAAACCAGAGAGCCTCCAACAAACACTGCGAACCCTGAGGTTGATTTTCGATCCTTAGGGCATCCTGCATAATCTGCGTTTGCACACGCTGAGATGGATAAGTCTGTGCCCTTTCTGAATAGCAACCCTGACCCTGGAGAAGACTTCGGATACCTCAGTATCATGTGTATAGCATCCATGTGAACCTGTCTTGGCTGCTCCATAAATTGACTCACCCTGCTAACTGCAAATGCAATGTCTGGACGAGTTATGATAATGTAGAGGAGTTTTCCCACCATTTCTCTATATCTCCTCTTATCTACTTCATCAGTATCGCCATCATACAGCTTCATGCTAGGGTCCATGGGAATACTTGATGGTTTGCATCCATCCATGCCAGTCTCAATCAGGAAGTCTGTAATGTACTTCCGTTGGATCATCACCAAGCCATGTGCATTCCTTGCAAATTCTAACCCCAGAAAATATCTTAGGGTTCCAAGATCCTTTGTAACGAACTGACGGCCTAGGAATGCATTCGCCCTTTCTATGCCCTGAACATCGTCTCCTGTAACAAGAATATCATCCACATAGACCATAATGACAACTGTACCTGCCGATGACTTCTGGACAAACAACGAGTGATCGGCATTTGACCTCTTGAATCCATGTTGCTCAATTAGGTTGGACAGCTTCTGGAACCATGCTCTCGGACTCTGTTTGAGGTCATATATCGCCTTGTGAAGTCTACAGACCATCTGCTTCTCCCCCTCAGCAGTAAACCCATGTGGTTGCTGCATGTAGACTTCCTCCTGTAAGTCCCTGTACATAAGGCATTCTTGACATCTAGTTGAGATATACTCCAATCACGGACCACAGCAACAGATAAGAGAATACGAAGAGTAGTGTGTCTCGCCACTGGAGAGAACGTATCCATGTAATCCACGCCATAGGTTTGTGTAAACCCACGGGTGACCAAGCGTGCTTTGTACCTATCCAACGTGCCATCTGCATGATATTTAACTGTGAAGACCCACTTACAGCTCACAACGGATGCATCAGGAGGTGCAGGGACCAAAGACCATATGCCACGGGACTGCAAGGCCCTCATTTCTTCTTCCATAGCTAATCTCCAGCAATCATTCTTCAAAGCTTCCTGGTAGGTCCGTGGTATATCCACAGAAGACAAGGCTGTGGCAAATCTCTGAGAATCACCAGTGACACGGTGAAAGGAAACCTGTGAAGCAAATGGATAAGAGGCACATTGTCGCCTCTGCTTCCGAATGGCAATCGGAACATCAAGATCATCATCTGTTGTACTGGATGGACTAGTGTCGTCCTGTACTGAAGAATCCTGCACATGTACCAAACCTGACCCGTCAGTAGTAATGCCATCTGAACATACCTGAGGCGTAATGAGTGGCTGATGTGTAGTCTGAGCAGGACCTGACCGACGCGTGTAGAATTTAGGTAACGGTGAAATGATAGGCCGTGGAATGGGTGGAGGAGGAGGTGGTGGTGGTGGTGTTGGCGTGGGGACAGGAACAGGGGAAGACTCAGGTGAACTCCATGTAGGTGGTGGAGGAACATAGACATCATCAGTGGTAGTGGATGGTACCATTCTGTCACCTGCAGGAGAGAAATACATGACAGACTCAAAGAAAGTGACATAAGCACTCACGAAGTACCTCTTAGTCGTAGGATCATAACACCGGTAGCCCTTCTGAGTCCTGGAATAACCAACAAAGACGCACTTGACTGCTCTAGGAGAGAGTTTGTCAAGTCCGAGAGATAGACGATGAACGAAAGCCACAGTACCAAAGACACGTGGAGTCAGTGAGAATAACTCCTTGTCTGGAAAAATAAGGGAGATAGGTATCTTCTCACCAAGAACTGAGGATGGCATTCGATTGACCAGATAACATGCAGTAAGAACAGCGTCCCCCCAGAATGAAATAGGAGCACAACTCTGAATCAACAGGGTTCGAGTAATATCCAAGAGATGGCGATGCTTTCTTTCCGCCACACCATTTTGCTGTGATGTATATGCACAAGTGGTTTGGTGAATAATACCCTTTGATGAAAGAAATTGAGAAAGTGAGTGTGTACAAAATTCTAGGGCATTATCCATCCGAACATATTTGACTGAGGAAGAGAAAACATTGTGCACTTCATTAATCAAGTTCTTGATCACATCTCCTGCTTCAGATTTATTCTTCAAAAGAAAGACCCATGACACACGAGAAAAATCATCCACTACCACAAGATAAAATATGTGCCCCTGATGATCGGGAACACGACTCGGACCCCATATATCTATATGTAACAACTCGAATGGAGAGCTTCTGCTCCGACTCTGACGACTTGGAAAGCTCGACCTATGATGCTTTCCCAACTGACATGCTTCACAGCGGAAAGACGAACTAGGAGAGATCTGGGGCAGAAGATGGCGCATTTTCTGGAGCGGAAGGTGACCAAACCGGAGATGCCAGATGTACGGAGAGACTGGTCCGGCAGAATGAGAGGAGACGCCAGCATAGGAATCCCGAACCAGCCGATATAAACCATTCTGCTCAGAGCCACAACCAATCACCTTGCCCGTGAGTATGTCCTGAAAAATGAGAGAAGACGGGTCAAATATAGTATGACAATGCAAATCCTTCGTAATCTGACTAATAGATAACAGATTCATTGAGAACTCAGGAGCATGTAGGACGTTCTGTAGCTGCATAGTGGAGGATAGGAAGACCTCCCCCTGTCCAACAAGGGGCGAATGGGTACCATCTGCGATCTGCACTGAACGGCCGGGAGGAATGTCCCTGTAGGCCTGTAATCTATCTCTATCTCGGCAGAGATGATGTGTGGCTCCCGAATCTATAACCCAGTCAGATATATCATGAGATGGTGTGAAGGCAGTAGATCTACCTGAGGTACTAGCAGCGGCTGATGAACTGGCAGAGGCAGTAGCAGCAATATCTGAAGAGCCACCAGACGAATCACCAGATGAATGTGGCATAATATCTCGGAGACGGGCCACAAGTTCGTCAAATCGATTATCTGCAGTAGACGGTAATGGAGACTGAGAGTGCTCTGCAACACGTGCCGATGCTGGGAACCCGTGCTTAGAATAGCATGTCTCCTCCGAGTGTCCTGTGCGGTGACAATAGGAGCATGTCTGACTGAAGAGGCCACCCCTTCCCTGGGGTCCACGGCCACGTCCACGACCACGACCAGAAGGCGGGCCACCTCTCCCACGCGAGACTGCCATCGCTGATGGGGGTGGAGTAGAAGAGTTGGAGGAAACTGGAATGCGACTGAGCCTTCTGTAAACATCCTCCACTGGAGGAATAACTGCATCAGCTAGGATCTGAGACCGGGCGGCATCATATTCAGGATCAAGAGCCGCAAGTAGAACACCCACCATGGTGGCGTTCCGAAATGTCTTCTGTTGTTCAGGAGTAGCAGTGAGTGGAATGGTACTGTATAACTTCTCAAACATCCCTCTTAGGGATGTGTATAGGGAATGAAGAGGTCTGCCGCTCTGCTTCATTGTGAAAATGTCATGCTGAAGCTGCAACATCTTTGTCTCATTTCGCACCTGTGAATATGTAGCGGCAAGAATGTCCCACATCGCCTTGGCAGTGAGCTGATGGAGGACGTCATTCGCAATCTCCATCGTCAATGTACCAGACAACCAAACCTTTGCGTAGGAGTCATCAGCCTCCCATGAGGCATATATCCATGTCTTCTCTGCGGGCTCATCCTCGGTAAGAATATACTTCTTACTATTCGACTTCATGAGGCTCATGAACTGCATAGCCCAGAGCTCATAGTTAGACCCGTCCATCTTCACTATTGGCGCAGGACCTTTGAATGCGCCGGTGGAGGGAATATCGACTTTCGATTCTGACATACTGCCGCTGGAGAAGAACTAGGGTATGTAGACAAGGTGATGAATGTCTACACCAATTGCATCGGATTTGAGTGCGTATGTAGACGTTACGCACTCAAATCCATATATCGGGCGAAGAGAGGACTAGGGCACGCCTTAGAGGAGGCTTACAGCCCTTGCAGCGGCAAGGATGCCGCCTGGGACGGTCTGCGGCTGGCTGGGTGCCGCCGGTGGCCTTGGGCGGCGAGCTGGGGGGCCGTCGGGGACTCGGGCAGCAAGCTGGGGGCCGCCTAGAGGCCAAGGCCTAAAATGTCGGTTTCGGTCACCATTTCGGTATCGATCAAAAAAGAATTTCGATGGAATTTCGGTGGAATTTCGACCGAAATTTCGGTCATTTCGGTCATTTTTTGTACTAGCACCCCCATATTTCGGTCATTTCGGTCATTTCGGTCGAATTTCGATTTTGACTGGATATCGATATTCGACAGAAATTCGACTGAATTTCGCTGAAATTTGAGGCCATGCTAGAGGCTACTGCGGCAGGCTGGTATGCCGCCTGGGGGCCTCGGGCGGCGGGCTGGTGGCCTCGTGGAGGCCTAGGCCGAGAAGGAGAAACCCTAAGGCGGCGGGGAGAAGCCCTAGGGAGAGAGAGAGAGAGACGCGGCGGCGTGAGAGAAAGGGAGCCGGAGATCGGCGCCAAGGAGAGGGTGGCGGGTGGGGAAGGGGGCGACGGGTGTGGAGAGCCCTAGGGCGGCTCTGATACCATGTTGGGAAAAGAGTCTTCGATAATTATTCAGAAAAACCCTAGGCTCTCTTATATAGGGAGAGACCTTAAGGGTAAATTACAAAGATGTCTATAAAAGATAACGAAATAACGACAAGATACATAAAGAGATAATAATACTAGAAACTATCTCTACAACATCGATATTCGAATAGTGGTAGTGTTGCATAGGAAGATTTTCAAAGCCATGATAAAGTTCCATACCTTTGACAAAGGGATCTATCTCCATGATAGTAGAGTTTATGTGGTCACAGTTGCATGATTTACTCTTGTTATGCGTTTGATTCCAAGGTAACAAAGAAGAGAAGAAGAATGGGAGGGGGAAGAAGGAGAATAAAGGGAAGAAGAATGGATGACAAATTACACTTGCGCCCCTCTATTTTTTTCAATTATGCTTGTGCCCTTACGCTAACATCCGTTTGGCAGGGGAATGAACGCAACTAACCCAAGGAGCATAGCCATTGATGGCCCAAGAAGGTAGAGGAATAAGTGATAATGATATTGTGATATAACTGTAACTGCAAAAAATCTCAAAGGGACGCAAGTGTAAAAACCCCTAGGAAAAAAGTAAGAAAATGGTATAACATGAGATCCATTTCCCTTCGTCGTCATGCCAATCCACCAATGCCTCTTCATATAGAAATCCGCAAGCCTCCAAAAGGATTTCTCCAAGACCCTTGAGGGGACTACTGCTAGTCCCCCATTTACATGAGATTTCCGAGGAATGTGAATGACAATGTCAACGTGCATGTGATCTATTCCAGCAATTCGACAGCTATAAAGTAGTTGGGTGGCATTCTTCTATCATCAAGCTAGTGAGGTTGCCCTCGAATTTGTTCATAGAGTAGATTTCCACCACACTATGTCTATAGCTCAAAGTTCCCTCCTACAATCACATGCATAGAAAACGAGGACCTTAACCCAGCATGCATAGTTCCGAGCTTCTTCCACCATTGCCCATGCATTAGCCTCCAGTCCACCCACTCCCTACCACTCGACCTCCCATCGTGCGACATCGATGCAGCCTCCTCCCACCCAAGGTTTGAAAAAACGAAAGGCGGAACGAGGCATTTTCCTCGGAATCGAGACGAGCTGTAGCCTCGAGGAGGTCGAGGCGTAAGCCTTGATTTATAAAGAAAAATATGCAGAAAACTATAATTATATATGTGGCAATGTAATTATATGTTCTTTGCCCAATATATAATACTTAACACTATAAAATATGATGAAATAATAGAGATAAAAACATCATAATAGAAGATAGAACATAATATCCCTTTCTACACAATTTCATCTAATCAAAGACGAACTCATTGTCTATAAATGTTGTGAAAGAATTAAACAATAGATATTTATCTTTGAAATATTGTTGTAATTAAAAGTATGATTAAATATGTGTCAAAGAAATTTATGTTATGTGTCAAACATATAATATATACAGCACGAGAAATCGTGAATCCTATCCAAACCTTTGAAATATTGTTGTAATTAAAAGTCGATTAAATATACGTCGAAAAAATTTATATTGTATGTCAAACATATATGGCGGCATGATAAATTGTGAACCCTATGTATTTCAATTTGCTTGATATATTGCAAAGCTCATTAAGTTTACGAGCATTGTTGAATTTGATATTTATGAATTCATTCATTAAAAGAGAAATAATAAGACTGTGTGAAATAGTTGGACACAATTAATAGTAAATATGAAGTCACGGGCATGAAAAAACATCAAATTTAGGTATTTTTCTCGTATAATCATTATTCTAAAGAAGCATGTATTTATAAGCTTCTCAAACTACAAAATACGCTATTAAAATCATAAAGAAATGCCTCGCAAAATGCATCGGCTATGCCTTAGCCTCCTGAGGCGCACGCCTCACTGGACTAGATCGAGGTGCACACCTCGAGGTTAAAAAGGATCGCCTCGCATCAAGGTGTACGCCTCGACCGCCTCGAGGTTAGTTTTTTCATACCATGCTCCCACCTACATGTACAGCTCAAAGCCCCTCTATTTTTTTCGCATGTTTCCCTTGATTGATCGACTTAGCTGTGGACCAAGAGCTACATGCAATTGGGGTATGATCTAATGGTGCTTGTACCCCATTGTTACGTACGAATTTCTTGGATCAAAGGCTGGAAGACTTCATGGTTATGTCTATGGCATTGGCTACATATGAGGGTGATGTAGCCAAGACCCAAATAAGAAAAGCCCATGCTGTTTGGGGGGGGGGGGGCGTAAGGGTTGCTGGAGAGGAGGAATAGAGCTGGAGGGTTGATGGGAGAAGAGAGATGGCTGGGGGAAGAGGGAGAGTTTGCTGGAGGAGGAGGGTCAGGGGAAGAGGGAGAGAGGAGAGAAGGGGAGAGGTGAGATGCTCGTAATGAATTTTCTTTGGGTTTTTGTGCTCTCCTTTTACATCTTGTTGCCCCCTTCCCTTATATAGAAGCACCTCCTTCCTAAAGACAAAATACCTTTCGGTGCAAATACAAGGGACATGGTCAAAACTTAGGGCTAAAGTACAAAAAAAAAAAGAAAATTACATGACAACTCCTCGGGCGTAATGAATTGAAAGAGCCCCTTGAGCTTTTCTTTAATGGCTACAACGGCATGGGCTTTTCTTATTTGGGTCTTGGATGCATCAATTCCCCCCATGTTTGGAGAGAATCTTGCTCCGGGAAGATTGTGTTGTAGTAGTTATGCAAAAGATCAGGACGAAGCTTCTCTAATTCATGTTCTTCAATCCACGAACTATCCTCCAAGTGGCACCCCATCCATCGTACTAGGAACATCGAATAATTCTGTGACGTGTTGCCATGTCACAAACATCCAGGATATCGTCAATGGCATCTGAAGATGGGGCGATTGCAGTGGTTGTTGATGAGGGACTCATTGACAGGACTTCTGGGCTAGCTGCATCCTTCGCAAAATATGGATATAAATCAGATATGTTAAATATAGGCGAAGTGATGAATTCTGACGGCAGATCCAATATATAGGCATTCGGGCCAATTTTCCTTATGATTTTGAAAGGACCAAATTCCTTTGGGCTTAATTTCTGGTGGGTTCTCTTAGGGAAATGATCTCTCTGAAAGTGGGCCAGTACCAAATCACCTTCTTTGAACTCAACTTCCCTCCTGTGGGTATTGGCTTGAATTTGATATTTGGTGGAAGTACCTTGTAGTTCGGCATGAATTTCTCGGTGGAGTCGGTGGATATGATCAGCCAACTCGTACGCGGTAGCACTTGCCCGCCCGGGTTGCACCAGAGGAACTCTATCAAGGACGAGGGGAATGGAGAAACCGCGGACACATTCAAAAGGAGATCTCCCCGTAGGCTGGTAACATGAATTGTTGTACGCAAACTCGGCATGAGGAAAGACCAAGTACCACTGAGTGGGTCGTTCTCCCGCAAGACATCGAAGCAAGTTCCCTGAAGATCTGTTTACTAACTCTGTTTGGCCATCAGTTTACGGGGGATATGCAGTGCTATATTGTAGATGAGTGCCTAACTTAGACCATAGTGTTCTCCAAAAATGACCTAAGAACCTACTGTCCCTATCAGATGTAAAAGAATGTGGGATGCCATGCAGGCGGACAACTTCTTTAAAGAAAAGATCTGCCACATGCGATGCATCAAATGTCTTTCTACATGGAATAAAATGTGCCATTTTAGAAAACTGATCAACCAACAAACACAGAATCAGAGTGCTTTCTAATGGAATAAAATGTGCCATTTCTGTGTGCTTTGCGATTTGGCAGTGGAAACTTTGGAACATTTATTCTTCGAGTGTCCCTCGGTTCGAGGGATTTGAGAGGATCTAGAGGTGGAATGGGTGAGAACGGATGACTTCATGGTCTTATGGGGCTCCTTGGTCCTCAACAGAAACAGAGTTAGAAGGGAACTTTTGATACCAGTGGCGAGGCTCTGGTCGATTTGGCTTGGGAGAAATGAGGCCTTATTCTCAGGCCAACAATTCTGCAAGGAAAATGTACTTATCTACTGTGGGAGATTGGTGGAGGAGTGGGGTGCAGTTTAGGCCTCATCTCGTTTTTTTGGTTCTAGGGGGCTGTATCGCCCCTTTGTACAGTCTTTTTGGTTGTTGTTTTTTGTACCCCCTTTTTTCCCTTTCTTTCTATCTAATATATTGGGGTAAACACCACTAAGTGTCTCCCCCTTGTTTTTGACTTCAAAAAAAAACACAGAATCAACCTTTCTAGTGGTCTGGCGAATTCCTACAAAATCCATTGTGATATCTTCCCAATGAAGTATGGGAATGGGTAAAGGGGTATAGATACATCAGTTCTGTTTCTAACCCTTGAAACGTTGACATATTTGGCATTGTTGGATCACTTGGACCACATCCCTTTTCATTCGGGGCCAGTAGAACCTTTCTTGGAGGAGGGCTAAGGCTTTGTCACTACCAAAGTGTCCGTCGAGACCTCCTCCATGTAGTTTTAGAATTAGGTTCTCTCGCAGTGAAGTGATCGGAATGCACACTTGTGATCCTCGGAACAGGTATCCATCGTGGAGGAGATATAAGTTTATCAGATGATTTAGACAATCATGATACACTTTGCTAAAGTCTTGGTTTTCACAATATAATTCCTTGATGTGCTCAAATCCTATGGTTTCTACGGAAATTGTTGCTAACAAATAAGCTCGACGACTCAAAGCGTCAGCCACTCGATTTAAGGTGCCATCCTTCAGGTGAAATACGTATTTCTACAAGAAACTTGCTCATTTTGCATGTCTCTTGTTGAGAGTCTTTTGTGATTGCAAATAGCGCAAGGTTTCGTGATCCGAGTTGAGAATGAATTCTCGTTGGATGAGATATGGGCACCAATGCTTCAGGGCTTGGATAATTGCATCAAACTCTACGTCATATGTGGAATAACGTGAGCGCACATCATTCAACTTTTCACTGAAATAAGCAATCGGTCGTCCTTGAGTGAGGACGGTGCAGATACCAACATGAGAGGCATCACAATCAACTTCGAAAACCTTGTTGAAATCAGGTAGGACAAGTACGGGAGCATGCATCAGGTGTCCCTTGAGATTTTGAAAGCTACTTTCAGCTTCCGGTGTCTGTGTAAATTTGCTATTACGTAGACAATTAGAAATGAGAGCGGTTTGGCTACTAAAGTTCCGTACAAATCGACGGTAGAAGGATGTTAATCCTAAGAAACTGCGAATCTCGATGAGGGTCTTGGGTGTAGGCCAACTCCTAATGGCTTCAACCTTAATTGGGTCGACTTTGATCCCCTCAACAAAAACAATGTAACCTAAAAAGTTGACGAAATCGGTAAGGAATCCATACTTCTTCAGGTTAACAAAGAGTTGGTGCTCCCTCGAGATGGTGACCACTTGTCGCAAATGACTTAGGTGTTCCCCTCGTTCGGTATTGTAGACCAAGATGTCGTCAAAGTAGACAACCACAAACTTACCAATGAGGGGTCTCAAGATATGATTCATTACACACATGAAGGTACTAGGTGCGTTGGTCAGGCCAAATGGCATTACCAGCCATTCGTACAAACCTTCGCGAGTCTTGAAAGCGGTCTTCCACTCATCCCCATGTCTAATTCTTATTTGGCAGTAGCTGCTTCGAAGATCTATTTTTTGAGAAAATACGTGCTCCTGTCAATATATCTAGTATATCATCAAGCCACGGGATCGGGAATCGGTATTTGACGGTGATTTTGTTGTTGGCCCAACTATCGACACACATTCTCCAGGTCCCATCCCTCTTAGGTGTCAAAAGGTTGGGGACAGCAACAGGGCTCATGCTTTCTCGCACATATCCTTTATTCAGAAGTTCCATGGCCTGACGTTGCATTTCTTTGTGTTCATCTGGGCCCATTCGATAATGGGGTAAGTTGGGCAAGCTAGACCCAGGGATAAGATCAATGTGGTGTTGAATGTCCCTTAGAGGTGGCAGTCCTTCAGGTAAGTCGTCCGCCATTATATCCGTGTATGCTAGAATCGGGGCAACTTCAGGATTCATTTTATCAAGGTCCACTATGTTGTTTTCAACCTCCTTTCCAGTAAGGGCAAAGATGACTAATGACTCGTGAAGCTGGCATCGAAAAGAATATGCTTTAAGAACCATGAGTGTCTCATGCGCGGGTTTGGGTGTCCTGGTAACCATAGGGTATCGGTGGTCAACTTGTGGACTCCTTAGTGAGGTGGATGCCTTTTGCCTTGGACTAGGTGTGTCGCGCTTAGGTCGAAGGGTAATCCGTGTTTTTTATCATAAAGGTGTATGTACTCTTCCTTCCCTTGTGTTTAGTATCTCAATCAAATTACCACAGGCATCCCAACAAGATGTGACATACATCCATGGGGGCAATGTGACGCTAGACCTCATCCTTATAGGATGGTTCAATGGAAAATTTGAAAAGACATTGATGTTGAATAGGCATTTAGGTCCCTCTTTTAAATAATGCCACACTATAGGGGCGGTCTAAAGATTGAGTTTGCATTCCAACTTGTCCACCATCTCTTGGGCTACAAAGTTTTACATGCGCCCTCTATCGACGATCAAAGAACAGTGATGACCACTGGAGGTACAGGTGGTCCGGAAGATGCTCCACCTTAACCATGCATCATCAGCCTCAACCTTAGGTGCTAGCATGAGTTGTTGCACGACTCCTATTGGTGTGTTGTTTTCTACTCCAAACTCATTGTATTCAATTAGGAGAAAATGTCCATTGGTCTCAGCATCTACCTCAACATTCGCACATTTTTCATTGTTATTTGTGTACCCAGACATCATCTCTGGTTCAATCTCTCAATATGGATTGTGTCATTATTTGGACCATCGTACACTAGGTGTGCGCTAGCTATGCATGGGTTGGGGCATTCCGCTGCCCGATGACCTTTTTTCAAACACCTGAAACAAGTGTCAGGTCCTACAGTAGGCCGAGCGTCCAGGATTCCAGACCCGGCATAAGCAGGTCGGGATTGGGTAGTTACGTTACAGAAGCGGCACAAGATTAAGAGGCAACTGTCTTGACGATTAGCTGAGTGCCGACTCTAGTTAGTCTGGTCGATGTGTTCGGTGTAGTGATGGGGGAGGCTAAAGGTGATTATTGTGGGGTGACACGTTCCTACCTAATTTAGCCTCAGCTCGAACAGATCTATCATGTACGGTATCCACATTGCAACAATCACACATGTATAATTTGTCTTGAATATTGATCCGTAATCCATGTGTGTGCCGGGCAACAGGTTGAGAGTCACTCTCCTTCATGTTGTTCCGGGCCACCAAAACTTGAAATTCTTCGGTGTATTCCTTAACTGTGTGTGCCCCTTGCCGTAGATTTTGGAGGCAGTTGTACAAGTTATGTCGATACTCCTTTGGTAGGAATTTCTCCCGAAGTTTCGTTTGCATTCTAGTCCATGAACAATTGTGTTCATTACCTTGGCGGTGGCGCTCCTCCTGAAGACGTTTCCACCAAAGTAGGGTATATCCCTTTAATTTCAGCATGGTAAAATGGACTCTCCGCTCACTTGGTAGATTCTTTCAAACAAAGAAGTGATCCAACTGATCCATCCAAGTCTAAGAAGATGTCTGGATCACGTCGTCCATCGAAGTCAGTCACGTCAATCCTTATGCCAAGGTCCCAATTTGAGTCTTGCACTTGATTCAGATGTCGAGCACATGGCTCGAGTGCTCTTCGTTGATTTTGCTCTACTCTCTGTCGCTCGTGGGGTTCTCTATGCACATCATCTTCGTCACCCGAGGGATGTGGTGAGTTTGGGTATAGGGAATGTTCATTACCGACCTCGCTCTCTGAACTAGGACCACTCTGATCCTGTTGGCGATGTCGGTGATCTCAGGAACTCTGATCTAGTGTTTGTGAGGATCGACTAGAGCTTCTAGAGATGTGATTCTGCATGTATTGCCTATCCATTAGGTTAAAGTTTAAAACTTCCAATTATTGAGTATTATAGGTAACAGCTCTCTCAATACTTCCTAGACGGGTATTTGTGCGATGAAACACACTTTCAAGGTTTGCTATCATGACTTCCAAACGTGTCATGGGTTGAAGGTCAGGTTGATGAGCCATCGTTGATCATATTCTAAAATCACACGGGCACAGTGGGGGGAAAACGCAAGACAGATTTTTTTTCTTGCAACAAAAAAAATGAGAGATTTTAACAATTAAAACTGCAAATGAACGACAAGGAATAAAAAGTCGACAAGGCCAAACGAGTAGAAAATTTAAAAAATCTGCAGAGCCGTACGACAAGCAGGAATTTGAAGATGGTTGGCAGGGCCGAAACATAAGCAAGAAAATTAGAAAAGGTAGGCAGAGTCATACAACGAGCAGGAAAATAAAGATGGTTGACAGAGCCAAACAACAAGCAGTAAAATAAAAGCGGTCGACAGAACCGTACACATACAAAAACATAATTATAATAATAAGGTATGCAACCCCTGGCAACTACGAGAAAATAAATTGGTAGACAAGGCCTTACACTTGCAGAGATTAAAATTACGAGCCACACAAAAGAGAAGGAAAAAAAGAAAAAAATGGAAGATGCAATGCAAGTGCAAAATGCTCTGACACCTTTTTTACGGATCGATTTTTGCTCTGATACCACTTTGATGCAATCCCAAATACTTGAAGTGACTAATCATGTGCAAATAAGAAGCCTTACCGAAATTAACTCTTTATTATATGGTCACTCGATGGTAGGGTTACGATGCAGTGGGATTATAACTGTTGGATTGCAAACAGAACTAATAATTTGATTGTAAATTATAGTTAAATTGTTGTGATCGTACTGAGAGCAAAGGTATTGTTCACATAAGTCCAGAACATATAACAAGGGCCATAATAAGCCAACTCAATTCAAACAAGAATAGAAAATAAATGAACCAACTTCAGAAAAATAAGTAGATAGAATACTCATACAGACTCTTGGACTAGAACATAGAAAAGATTAACATAATTAAAAAAGGTGAAAAAAGGAGGTGGCGTACGAGGAAATATGGGTAGTAGTTGTTGCAGTCGGCTGGTGGTGGCGGTGTAGGGTGGTCGGGTGGCAGTGCTAGAGTTAAGGTTGGGAAGGAAGCAAAGAGGACGTTGTGGGGAGGGTAATGAAGGTGGGAGGAGAGAGCAGTTGGGGAAGGGAGCTGCTGGAGAGGAGGAATGGAGCTGGAGGGTTGCTGGGAGAAGAGGGATGGCTGGGGGAAGAGGGAGAGTTTGCTGGAGAAGGAGGGACGAGGGAAGAGGGAGAGAGGAGAGGAGAGGAGAGGTGAGATGCCCGTAATGGCCCTAATGGGTTTTCTTTGGGTTCTTCTACTCTCCTTTTACGTCTTGTTGCCCCCTTCCCTTATATAGAAGCGCATCCTTCCTAAAGACAAAACACCTTTCGTTGCAAATACAAGGGACATGGCCAAAACTTGGGGCTAAAGTATAAAAAAAGAAAATTGCATGGCAGCTCAGACTTAATGAATTGAAAGAGCCCCTTGAGCTTTTCTTTAATTTCTGCAACGGCATGGGCTTTTCTTATTTGGGTCTTAGCTGCATCAGAGGGACCTTCAATGGTTCATGATAGTTAGACTTGGTTTGATGGAATGTTTACGGTCCAAAAAAGTCTACATGATCCTACATGCATCACTAAGTTCGACCATGGGAGGTAATCGTTGACAACATGTTCGCATTCTGGATTTCTATGGACCCAAGATGGAGAGATTCATGCAGGAAAAGAACCATGGTCGTGGTACTTCCATGGGCTTTGCGATTGGCAAGGAATGGTTTACTATTCCACGAGGAAGATTCAATATTGAAAATGTGATTAAACTTACTAAGAATCCATCTTGATCTTCGTATTTGTAGAGTGTTTAAATTTCCAATACAATGTTAACAAGTAATCTTGAACCTGATGAATATATAAAAGTTTTGGGTGTATACCTTAACGGTCTTCACCGTTTTCCAGAAAAATATTCGCAATCTACTCTGCGGAGGAAACACTAAGAATCCTAAGAAGGCCTATCTGGACCATATATGTAGTAAAGTGACAATCAATATCCACTTGTGCGGTGCCCCATGAAAATGACAATTGTTAACAATATGCACAACTACACAACTGTCACAATCAAACTCCATCCAGTTGTCATTTACCACGTGAAAACTAATAAGTATTGCACAAATCCACACCATCTTCGAGGCTTCATGTACTATGGTTTTGTATTCACTCTATGCACCGGAGATGGATATTGTAGCCTACTTTTCACTCGACTATGTGATAAGATTGTCACCACAATAGATATAAAAGTAAGATTGTCACCACAATAGATATAAAAGTATGTAGTCGACTTCTTGTCAGTTAATCACCCTACATTCAGTGTCAGAATCTACAACAATGCTCATAGAAGAAGCATTGTCAGGAATAAACATTTCCCTAATGCAACATCAGCATATCTCATAATCACATTGGTGCATCCCAATGAGCATGCATGAGTCTATCCTTCAACTAACTCAATTTCTCCAACAATCGGTGAAATATCAAGCCTAGTAATTATGAGATACAACGGCTTTCACATGTCTCTAGTATTGGTTGTTATCTGGAAGCTGATCCTTGCGCCCCATATAGGTCTGCCTTGGGATTTTTATGTTTGTTTAATCTCAAGCATGCGTATTTTTTGTAGAAAATAAATGGCATACTTCATCCACGAAAGGGAGAGATCTTTCTTGTTGCAAGCAACCTCTATCCCAATGAAGTATCTCAATGAGCCCAGACACTTAACTATGAAGTAATCTGTGAGAAAACACTTCACTTCAATAATCCATTATAAAACATCCCATGCAAGCTTAATGTCATCAATATAAACCAGTATAGAAAGATCTCATTGGCCCGTCTTCGTGAAAAACAGGGAATAATCTAGATATGACTGAACAAAGCACACATCTTCCAAACTTTTGATAGCTTATGGAGCGAAACATGAGGGCTTTGACTGAAGCCGTAAATAGCCTTCTCCAGCAGCATACTCTCTCATACTCCCCTAGTCCTGAACCCATTGAATTGTTATATATAACCTGTCTCGTGAAGATCTCCAAGGAGGAAGGTGTTAAAGAAGTCCACATCATAAATTCGAAAGAAGCGTTTAAACAGGCATTGTACCTTGCCACTGACCTAATTAGATTATGCTTCATAGTGAAACCACGCTTATAGGAAAACTATTCTAAATCAGTAAATGGTTCCACAGGTGTATGACCAATAACACCTCAGAGCAAACTGTTTATATGTAGGATTCACCCAAGGAGATTGCCACAGAGATAAGGTGCATGGTGTAAGCTAGTTGCAGCTTCCACATGTGTACAACAGTTAACCACTCAGCAAACTGTTTATATGTAGGATTTACCCGAGGAGATTACTATGGAGATAAGGTGCATGGTGCAAGCTAGTTGTAGCTTTGTGGGCACTTTACGTTTTTGTTGGCCCTTACCCTAGTAGCATAAAAAATGCAAATCTTCCATTAAAACATCATCACCTAGACATGTAGCATTATTAATAAGAACATCCACAATATTAACATATATTAACAGGTTACCCTAATAGCATAAAAAATGCAAATCTTCCATTAAAACATCATCAACTAGACATGTAGCATTATTAATAAGAATATCCACAATATTGACATATATTAACAGTGTCTATGGAGGCTCCTTGTAAAGTGATATGCCTATCATATGTTGCATCGTAAGCGTAAGCATGGGTGGTAACCAACTGTCTCAACAGGAAAGTCCTTATTTAACCCTAGACTCAAATTGGACAATGAGAATCGATCAGCCATAATTTAACCCTAATCTACAATGTAAGTTGCATTACATCAAATCTGGATAGTCAATAAATATTAGATTACTCTCCCTCTGGGATAACTGCTGGTCAGCAAATAGTCTCATGTATTTCATCCAACAAAGAGCCCCCAGTATGGTCATTTTTTCACCAATAAGTGCATTGAACAATTTGAACTCCACAACCATGCCTAGTGATGCAGCGTCCCACCAAAAATCCCCCAACAAAATTATTAATTTTTGTCGACGCCAAAATCCGATTTGCATCACCTAGTGGCATCTTTTCCATGATCTCTCCCATGTAAGGAGGGAGAGGCACCAAGTATGTTACATCTAAAAGAAATGATCACTGCAGAAGGTTGCTTATTAGCAACCTCTTGTGGAAGGTATATAGAGGATCGCTGAGTTTGTTGTATTCCTCAATAGGCAGAGAGATGTAAGTTAAACGCTAGTCCGGGGCAGGGGAAGATGTTGGATGAAATCATTCAACGAAAAGCATCACAATAATCTTTTCACGATAATCCTCCTACTTTGGACATGTGCAGACATGTCATAGACGGATGTAGTTCCCTCAAAGCATTTACTTGGAGTGATATTAAGCCAGTGGTTTCCCTCGTGCCTCGATTTCAGCATCTCATATCAGGTTTGAAAGACATGAGATACATCATTCGTTAGAAAGTATGTATCTTTAATACAATCTCAAACCTCTTCAATAGATTCACTATATAATTTCACCTGCAATGCGTATATGATAGCGTTGTCAAGTAACTAGGTATATAGTCCTTCACTCATGTGACATATTTCCCCATTTTCTCAACACGTTCGGTCTCTGAAAGAAGATTGTTATCATTTACGAACATCACTGATACCCTTGACAACCTATCATAGTTGGTCTTGTCCAACCTCGCAATCCGACCAGTGAATGGATATCTACTACTCGCTTCCACAAATACAATGACTACTGTCTTTTCAGGATCCTGCTTAGTGATCATCTTCATCGAGTCCTCATAGAATGGTTTTCTAATGAGAAGGTACATATTCTTACAAATGTGTGCAATGATGTTGTTAAGTAACTAGTCTATTTCCATAGTCCTTCACTCATGTGGTATATTGCTCATCTTCTCAACATGTTCGATCTTTAAAAGAAGATATTCATGCTCGTTACTATCATGCTCATTACTATTTACAAACATCATCAATACCATGGCAATAATATGTCATGGTTGGCCTCGTCCAACCTCACAATTTGACTGATGAATGTTTATCGATTGCTTTCTCCCCCACTAGCTAATGTCTTTTCAGGATCCTCCCTGGGAGCCATCTTCATCAAGATTCCTCACATAACAAGTCGTCTATGACAAGGCACGTATTCTTACAAATATGTCGATAGAAGATGATCAAAGCCAACTGCAACACGTACTCTGCACATGAAGCTTGTGGGTCAACATGATTGGGGTTAGCCACCGACAAAGGAAGAGGCCATGCAACGCCTGTGTGGAGGACTTAGAGGGGAGGCTTCCTTGCACATGGGGGCTAGAGTTTTATGGTGAAGCGCCCAAGTATACGAGGTCCAGAAACATGTCGTGAGAGAAGGGATCACTACCGCAAGAGGGACATGGTAGAAAGGAAGAGGCTTGTGAACAAGGCCTACTAGCGTGGGTGACGGTGGTGTGGTTATGGATGGAGGGCGATGGGATTGACAACAAGGCCTACTTGGTGAACAAGGATGCATGTGAGTCATAGGAGCAAAGCTGGTTGGGTCTATATGGATACTCAATGACACCTTGGTCTAATACCACATTAGAATTGAACGAAGGAAAGAACTGGATATGTTTATTCCAATCCCATAATCGCAACACTTAATATGGAGTAGAGGCTACTGGGAAAAAATGGAAAGAGTTGCAATAAGAGAAAGATGACAACTCAATTCTTTTTTTAGGATGAAAACTCAATTCTGACCCATCTCCCATAATATGTATATTCTAGCATTGATTCAAGATTAGACGTTTGGCAACCATTAAATATATATTTTCTCCTTTGATCCAAGCTTGCCCACGAGATCATGATGCCTTCTGTCACGGCTCCTTGCAATTAAAACTTACTTATAAATTAAGGTCGGAGAGAAATTGAATAACTAATTACTATATTTTGCAACAAACAGCACAATCTCAATTAAGGTCAGGTAGAATTGAATGACCAATTAATATATTTTGCAACACAAATATCACGATGTCAACTACTTTTCATCACAGACAGACATTTCTGCATCTAGATCAGCCTCGAAACTGCACATTTTGGGAACCACATGCGTTGTGGTATGGGATTTTGGTGTGGCTTGACTGATAGCTTTTAGAGTGATTAGGGCATAAACTCAGAAACCAACCAAATCACAATTTGCATCCAGTGATTTGCTCGCACAAAACACAAAAAGAAAAGCAGCAGCAACGAAACATGCTCCAACAAGAAGTAGGCCCGTTCATTAGAGTGTTTCATTAGCCATACATTTTAGTGCCCATGCGATTTACGACTGCAATATGTTATTGTGGTTTGACTGCTAGCAGATCGAGTGGTTTCGGATTAAAGTTAGTCATATGGCTAATACAGAACGACCAACTAGAAACACCCTCCAAGCCGCACTACACGTGATGCAGTGAGCAAGAGCAAACCCCCAAAGAGCTCAAGCCGTAGCTTGGCCAAAGGACAAATCCAGACGCTAATATGAAACAAACGACACGGATCATATCCGTCCATCAAACTAACCAACCCCAAAAAACGCAAAGGAAGCAACCCTAGATAGCAAACTCCTCACCTTTCGGACGAAATCAGCCAACCCACTTCCACTCTCATCTCTTGGACCACCCTGAGCGTTCAAAGCGCTACCGTCCCCCTCCCTCCTCGAGCACCGCACGGCAAACTCTCTCGAACCCTGAGGAGTGGACAGGCGGCACCGCCCGCCATCCACCCAAGCAGGACGCGGCGCGGCGGCGGTGGTAAAGATAGGCAGCAGGCGAGGTGTGGAGGACGGGAAGGCGCGGGGGAAGGGCGGGAGGAGTCGTGGCTTGGCGGAGGAGAGGAGCCTCTCCATTGGAGCCAACGCCAAAGCTCCGGAGCTTCCGTTGAGGAGAAGGTGGTGAGAGAGAGTTTGGTGGGTATTGTTGTTTGCGGATGGAAAGGATAAAGCGGAAGGAAAAGGGGATGAAGTCCACCGGCTGGACCGGTGCGTCCGGATTGGCGGCATCCCTCTTAGCCGTCCGTTTTTCGATCTACGGATGAGGATGGTTGGAGACGAAGCGCGTTGGGCTCCAGGCATGTGCTAATGGATGGGGGAGGTCAATAACAATGTGACTGGAGTTTCAATGCAGCACGTGTTTCCTTTTATTATTATTAATTAATTATTATTTCTTGCTATTATATCCATCTATTTTAAATTTAGGTTTTCATGCTTATATTCCTTTCAGAATTTGCAATTACAGTTGTACCTTTATATTTTTTACAATAACACGTGTTATATTCTCACAAAATTTCCGTCCCTTGTTTTACCTTAAAAAAGAGCGGAACTGTTGTGAATTTTATAAGAAATGGAGACACAACTATTATTGTAAAAAATATATGAATGTAATTGTAATTGCAGCGTTTTAGAAGCGCACAAACAAGAAAAAAAATCCTTAAAATTTTATATTGCTCCAATGGTGTGTGTATTTATCATTCACATATATCATATTTTGATCCATATCACAAAAATCTCCAGGATACACGTGATCGCTTCATGTGGCCATATAGCTAGGTCTTGTTATATCACAAGCATGCATTTATTTGAAGATCAATTACATTCCGTACCATACACAACGTTGGGTACATTTTCATTTTCAAGAAGTTGTTTATATCTATTTCAAAAATAAACCATCAAATCAAGTTAACATTTCATTTCCTTAGCATTTCTTATGAACGTGATCAATGTAGGGACGAAAACAGATCAGATATGCTTATTCATATCCATATTCGTTTTATCTATATCGAATACGGATACGATATGATTTGAATATGTATTAGGGAATCATATCCTTAAAATACGTATATGAATTCGAATCGGATATTTATCGAATCTGAATACAAATCGAATAGAGGGCATACCCCAAATATGGATTGAATAAAGGAAGAATCCAAATACATATCGAATAAAGAGTGAATCCAAATATGAATCCGAATACATATCGAATAAAAGTTCACGTACGAATATGAATTGAATTGTTATCAAAGTTCATATTGATTTTAAGAAAATAGCTATGAAATAAAAATAAGTTGCATCATGATAAAAGGGAGCGGCGAGGCAATCTGCGTTCTTGATTGGAAGTAAAACGGAAGCTGTGGTTTTGTATCTTTTGTTTTGTCTAACCCCAAACAAACGGAAGTTTATTAATATCATTAATATATTGTATTATACAATATATAATACTAATATAAAAATGTGGAGCTAAAGCTTATATTATATTAACTAATATATAAAATAATTAAATATTATATTAGGATATCCGGATCTGGATCTGAAACCATATATTCAAACCATTACCATATCTGTATATATATTCGGAAAAATTTTACAACTCATTCGTATTTGATCCACATTCGATTAATGTTCGGATATGGATATACGTATTTGGTAACTTTTTAAATATGGTAAGCGGATATTCGGATATATCAGTACCCGTTTTCATCCTTATATCAAGGACAAACTCCACAATAAGGGGGGAATGGTTAACCATCGGATTATCCATTTGTAAAAATATGCTGGAGTCCATTTCCTGGGACACAACATAGTCCGCAAGAGAATGCAAAATAAATGAAATGGGTCATATCATAAATAGATGTTCGTTCGTATGTAGAATTGAATGTCATCCTAGTTGTGTGTAACATCTCGAGCTTAGGTCCCCGATCCATTAACTAGGAAAATTGGTCCTAATAACTTTTTCAGTTCGAGCTTAATTGGACCCGTTGACATGTGCCGAAGGATGGAAAGGGTGGGTGGGTAGGGGTTGCCAAGTTGAATAGTAGAACTGTAATTCCTTATGATGGAGAGGGTGTGGGGATGTGTCATGACCCCAATTTCGGGTCGCCGGATCCTCCCCAAGTCCCCATATCTGGATCTGGTTACTCAGCAATAATTTATTCAGCAATCACAACTAGCATTCAGAAACAGACTACAATTAAAAATACTCAGAAAAAATTATTTAATTATTTTCCATTCACAAAATAAAATCACAAAATAAAACTTACATGATAAATTGTCCCACTATAACCATTTATATGTACATCAACTGGAAGGAAATATACACAAATATTACTAACTCCCTTATAGAGTAAAGCTATTGTGGCTGGTTGAATGGCTATTAAAGTCCTTGCGATGGCTCGTCGATACCTGTTGGATTTCCATAAATCATAAAATGAAGATTAGTGAGTGCTAAATAACGAAGAAGAGAAAAATAAACAAATGTGTAGTTTAGCAAAAAATTATTAGACCAGAAAATTCATTTATTCTCATTAGTTTAATTCTTATTCCTTCTATTCCACGTCAGGGACTAGTTAAGGGGAATTCCACCATTCATGGACTCTGAAGCTGTGGACATCTCAGGATTGGAGATTGCGTTAATATGGTGAGCTTATGTCGTCGCACGTCGCCTCAACCAATTCTTCAATACTACCCTGATAATTTCCTTTTTATTTTATTATTCAGAGTTTCAAACCCTCGGCCTGGCAAACAAAGAAATACACCGTCTTCGAGGATCTGGTAGCTTTAAATCCACAAGCTAATCTTTAATCACATATACTAATAGCTTTAAATACATGTTATCGTCATCCAACCGCTACCAAACTACACGTGCCTACACATGGCACGACCACATCTTCGGTTGGTCAATCCGCCTAATGGCAACCGAGTAATATGTGTTGTAAATAATTTATTTCGCGCGCTCAACATATCCAGGCAACCGTATACCACCTATGTTTGGCATGTCAATACGGATGATCTTCTGACAAACCTATAGGTTGCATGCCCGACATGTATTATCTACTCCAACTCCTTCTTAACGTAATACCTTATCCTTTTCAGGATCCAAAATGATAACATCAACTCCCATAATGTAATTCTTCTGTTAAGTCTTTGATTTGCATATTCACCCATTGAGTATAGACTCACATATATATATATATATTAATTCATATGTATATATACTCGTGTTTATGCTTATTTTAAACCCTAACTTTCCAAATTACTGCATCAATTCAATGCTTAACCATTATTTTAGCAGGAATAACAAAATAACTCCTCATATTTTATCAAAAATAACTAAATTAGGGTTCTTCGTAGCAAAGAACATAAATCGGGAATTTCGATGATATCGTATGAAAATCCAACAGCAAAAAGAATGGTTTCGTTATCTAATCGAGCTCTCTCTCTCTCTCTCGTGTATATAATGCTTTATCATGATTTATTTTCAGAAAGGATGATTTACAGCTCCTAAAATGATTGGATTTCATTTTCGCATCAAGAACACTAAGAACGTGCCAAGAATGCGAAGAACGGACGAAGAATATGAAGAACGCGAAGAACGTATTTTCTTTCAAAATTTCAATAGAGTTTTCCCTTATATTGGGACATATTTCTAGGAAAATTTTTGTAGAGTTTCCCCTTATATCGGGATATTTTTTAGGAAAAGTTTGGTAGAGTTTCCCCGTATATCAGGATATTTTCAAAAAAAATGAAAAGAGTTTCCTCTGTAAAATCATCGAGAGGAAAACGAGAGTGAAACCAAAAGAATATAATCAAACTGTAAGCGAGGAGAATCAGTAGACATCACATATCTTAGGTGAGTGAAATGTAATGAATCACAAGGTCCACTGACGTGCATAGCCGCTCGCACCTAAGTAGGATGTTACACAGATTTCTCCCTCGAAACAAGTATAAAAGTGAAACAGAAATAATATAATAGAACTATAAGCAATGGAGAATCGGTAGACACCACGCATCTTAGGTGAGTGAAGATGTGACGAATCACAGGGTTTGCTGACGTGCACAACTATCTACACCCAAATAGGGTGTTACACATATTTCTCCTCGAATCATAATAGAAGACGGATCGGAAGGAAGATGAATTGAAAACTAAGCTGGAAAAAGAAAATGAATCAAAAACCAAGCTCAAATTAGAGCTTACTTACGAAGCCAACTTGGAGAGGGCCGTACCTTCCTCGTCCTCGTCCTCCCGGCAGCGCTTCGCTAGCACTCCTTCCCCGCCTCCCACTCCTCTTTCCAACCTCTCGACCATAACCCTTGGGGTAGTCGTGATAGGGAGATCATAGGAAATGAATGGGTGGGGGCTATTTATAAGCATTATAAAATCGCTAACCATGATTAGTAAACCATGATTTTGACCCATGATTTTGGCCAAAGCTTATCCAAAACTCATGGCTTAAGTTAGAATTATCCAGAAGATTCTAGACTCGTTAATGATACTTAATTACCGCTAGTCGTAATTAACTTTTACTAGTCACAATTTAACATTCGTGGTACTTTTGCTAACCATTGATTAGTGTTTGCTAATTGTCATTAATGATCCATACTCTATCATTAGTTTCTTTGATCGTGTTTGATTAGTTTTAATGACAGCTATTAAGAGTTAATGGCATCTTAAGTCTACTTACTTATATTTCCTCCAAAAATCATAACAATTCCAAACGAAGTCCGATTCACACGAGACAAATTTTGTTAGTTTCCGCTTGACGAGCCGGATCTTATGATATAGGATCTGAAAGAGACCAAGTTCAAGGCTTTACAGGATGGGACCATGTTGAATAGTAGAACTGCAATTCCTTGATCAATGAATAGAACCCTAAGGCTCCTTGTGAACTAGGAGACCTAGGGTTAGGGTTACAATAGAGGTTATCTCTAATAGAAGGAGATGCTCGAAATACTAGGGTTACATATTAAGCTCTCTACAGCAACAATCCAAAATGCTTAAGCCCAAGTTGTCAAGTAGTAATCACCACCACTTACAAGCCACACCCACAATTCGTGAATTTCTGATGTGTAACTATGTTTGGGGTTGGGGTGTTACACCATGTCCCCTACATGACCCACAATCGCAACTATCTCCAAGACAAAAGTCTCGTTCAGCAGAGGGATAAGCCATAAGGAGGGATAATAGATAAGAGGGTTTATCATTCATTTATGTTCATTTGGAGGAAAGAGATTTATAAGGCTAAGTGGTAATTATTTGTTATTCTCTATTCGGCTTGAAAATGAGAGATAAGGGATAGGAGTTAGATATGCTAGAAAAATATGCGATAGTTATTTGTGTTTTTATGGCTAGAGGGTTCGATGAAGGAGGGATATGGGTATAAACCCTATCCTTCATCTTGACTCTATCAACAAACATTAACCATCTATAAAAGACAACAAATTTGAGAGGTAAGGACATTATCCATTGATCGTTCGTTGAATATGTGAATTAATATGTGTTCGTTGTAGTACGTGTACTTAGTGAATCGGTCAGAACCGAGAGAAGATCTCCATGAAGAGTGCCTCGTCTTTAATTTATATCCCGAACAAGTCCGGGATCGAACAGAGGGAGGCAAAGGAACAACTTCGAGTTAATTTAAAAATTGAGGTATATGTTTCCACGTGGTCTTTTTTTATTTTTTTAATGCAAAATGAATGCGAAATGCAATATAATGGTGAATTAAGACAACAAGAAAACACACAACTAGGTCAAATTAATTTTAATATAAAATTAATCAGATTTAGTCAAATTGTATTTGTCCTAAAATCCTAATTCAGAATGAGTACAAAACATATTTTAGGTAATTTTAGGAATTAAAATGCAATAATAAAAAATGCTCACTTTTTATGGGGTTTTTAGCATTATTTCGCACAAACAGAATGCAAAAATTATGAGAATTTTAGTGGAATTAAAACATGATGCAAGGATGCTACAATAAATTTTTTTGGAATTTTCTAACAAAATATGATTTTTTATGATTTTTTAATAGAAACAGAGTGACAGTGAGTAATTGATTCCTAATAAATCCACATTATGAAATTAACCAGAATGTGAATTATCTCAAAAAGATATTTATATGAGCAATCCAAAAGAGTTGAGATTTCGCAAAAAAGATGTTTATCAACATCACTTTAAAATTTATTGAAGGCACATGACAACTCCAATTATCAACATCACTTTAAAATTTATTTAGTTTAAGTAAAAATCAATTATCAACATCACTTTAAACTTTATTGAAGGCACATGACAACTCCAATTAAGATGAAATTTGGATAGTAATTTAGTCACAATTCAAGGCATCATTTTTATTTTTTGTGGAATTTATGGAGCAAATGTGAGCGAGATATAAATTTAGGACCACAGATTGGGTAAAACATGTAGAATTTCACTTAAATAATTTTAATTAATTACTCACAACTCATAAAAATACAAATAAATATCCAAGTGGTAGAGAATTAGTTGCTCAATAATATGCCATTTTTCATTAAATAGAATAATTCTATATTGACATCCAGATTAAAATGCAAACAAAAGGTTATCCGTGCAAAATAGAAAGCACAAATTTACAAACAAAACAAGCACATGGACGTGTTTGTAATTACAAAAACTTTACGGGAAAAGATGTAGTTTCTATAAAAAAAATAAAAAAAATAAAAAACAAATCCTTCTTCTTCGTTCGTTCCAAGCGGATAGGGCGCAGGGGCAGACCAGCGGCTGGCGGCGCCGCCCGCGCAGGGAGACAGACGGCAGGGGATGAAGGGTCACGCAATGGGAGGCGGTTGGCTGGAGGGCTGCTTGAGGGCGAGGGAGCAGCACGGCGCAACCCGCTGTTGTAGTGGCAGAGGAGAGCCGCGAGGGCAGCGGCGTCGACCTGATGGCGACGATGAATGGCCGCGGTGGCGCGAGGAGGAGTGCGCACAAGCGACGAGCTGCGGCTTGGTGGCGGCGGTGAGCAGTGCCGCCGGCGGTGCTGGAGGAAGGGGGTGATGAGTACACACTATACTGGTATAATAGTATACAAATTACATAAAGGATTCCATTAATATCTGACGCATGCACCTTAAACTTCACTTAATCCAGATATTATCGATTCTGCAAATACAACAAGAAAACCACCTCTAAAAATTCATAATTAAATTAATGACCAAATTCTCTCTTCATCAACAAATCCAATTATTCATTGAAATACTCTATCCAAACAAATTGCATGATCATTAAAATCCAATTTGGCTCTACACAATTTGTTAGAAATAAATGAAGAGGAGACATTGTGCGAAATTCACATTCTTTATTCCCTTACCCTTTCCCATACAACAAATGGCTCAAGAAGTATATAAAACCCATCACCTCATCCTTCTCCATGCAATCACATTATCCTATACAAAAACAATAAAAAAGGGGAAAGGCCATCTTTGTAGCCGATCAAAAAGATGACCCCCTCCCTGTAAATAGGGAGGTGCATCCCATGAGAAAAGGGTTGTACAGCAGCCCCCTACCCTTCTCTCTCTTATATTCTCTCTCTCTCATGCAGACGAAGGAGTAGCATGCAGTGACACCCCGCGTGCGTCATCAGTCACAGCAGCTAGCGGGCGCATCTCGCACCACCGCGCAACGCCCTCGCTCCAGGCTCTCTCTCCCCGACATCCCTTCTCTTGCTCCAACCGCGATCGGGCTGAGGTCCCACCTCTTTGAGCCCGTACGACGTTGTGGGTGGACCTTCTTCTTCAACCCGTATTGCCGCTGTGCGCATGGCCAAGCAGTTACGCCCTCCAGTCGGCAAGCCGCCACCACCACCGCAGGGCGTCCAGCCACCAGCTCCCTCACGCGGGCACGCACGTGCAGCCACCGCCCTCTGCACTCCAACATCGTCCCTCCAACGACTCCCCGCGCTCGTCATCATCTACAACAGCCAGCGGGCGTGCCTCCAACCGCCACAGTCGTGGCATCCCAGTGCTCTTCCTCACGCACTCTCCTTGTCTGCTACCTCACTCTCTCCCCCCGAAAGGCTTCCCCAACATCCCTCCTCTTCCTCGATGCAGCCATCGACTCCAACCGTCCTCTCCGTAGCCTATAGTCCTTCCAGCAGCATGCCTCTTCTCTGTGTCGTGTGCACGCCTCTACTCCCGCCCGCGGCCTACTCCGCGTCCTCTTTGTGCATCTTGCGCACCACCTTCCCCGTGCACTCCAGCCCACGCATCTTCTCCGCGCAACCCGCTTGTGCGATCAGCCCACGTGCCTTTGTCTCCACGCTCGTCGTCACTGCCTCCTCACGCACGCGTCTAGCAAGCCATGCATCCATCTCCGCCATCATCGTCATAGTCTTCATTCCGTATTCGGATAGAGAAGTATTTCTTCTCCCTATTATTTATCTCTCGCATTTTTATTCCTTTAATTAATTTATTTAAGTTGAATTTGAAAGCATCTTTATTTTGTAAGGTTCCTTCTCAACTCTAAGTTCTCTTCAAATATATGCATTGCAAGTTTATATTCTATTATGATCTTTAAAAAATTGCAAGTGAATCTCATTATTCCATATTAAATTGTGATCCAACCCCCACTTCATTACTTAGTTACATTCATACCCGTATTTGCTTACTCTAAGTTTTATGAAGTATTTTTACCGTAGATTGCATTCTCTCATAATTTTTCTTTCATCACAATAGATTAAAATTTGAATCAAGTTTGAAAGAAGAACAAAAATTGCAAGTTTGCTCGTGGGATTTATCGTGGGAAAACAACGACGTGGTAAAATCAACTTTTTAAACCACGTAAAATCGCTCCAACAAGGGGCAGCGGTGGCCAGCGGTGGGGGTGGCCGGCCACTGTTGTGTTGTTTTTTTTCTAATTATTTTTTTATTTTTTTCGAATTTTGTTTTGTTGTTGTGATTTTTTTATTTAATTTTTTTAGCTTTTTTTTGTTTTGTTGAACAGGGAATGCAAATAAAAATGGTGTGGTTATGGTGGTAACATGATGAAATAGAACAAATGAAAGAGTAGGGGTGGTGAATGTGATGTGATAATACAAAAACGCGAAACTAAAAAAATGATATCGAAGGATAAAAAGAGGAAAATTACCTATGATGGACACGATCGCCTACGGTGTGTACTCACAAGGAGCACGGTCTTTGCTCTAATCGCCGGCAAACGATGAGCTCGAGCAGCGCGCGGATGCAGCTGCGATGTTGGTCAAGAAGCCAACGAATCTCACCGGAGAGAGGGTTGTCGTCACTCGATCGTGGTTGTGTCGCTGTCACCGACTCAACTCTGGGAACTAGGCTCTCCTCACATAAACATGGATCAAGTGCAAATTGAGGAGGATGAGATGTATATAAAGAGATGGGAAAAAATGGGAGTTAGAATGGAGGTGAAGTGGAATGGAGGTTAGAATGGAGGTGGAGTTGAATTAAAAGTTAAAAAAATGATGGAAGAATGGAGTTGAATGGGTGGTTATTGTAGAAAATGGAAATTAAATAAAAATGAATAATAAGATAAAACATGCTACTAAAATACAATAAAATATAAAGAAGAAAAAATAATGGAGAATTTACAAAAGAAAACAAACAATAAGTATATTTTTTTGCTTTTCTAATTTATATATATTATTTTTTTGTATTTTTAATAAGAGATATTTACAACAGAAAAATACAATAAAATACTAGAAATAAGATACAACACAACAATGATTTTTTTGGATTTTTTACTAATGAATAAAGATAAAATAAAAAATGAAGAAAGAATGGATGTATATACATAATATACAATGTACACCTTGGTCCCAAAATCCATATTTTACAAACGAGCTTCGATTTTAGTGAAACTACTTCCGTTGGATAGATAATTTTCTAACTTGAACTTTTAAAAGTGAGTTTGTGAATTTGGAGTTCTTACGGAGCGGGAATTTGGCTGGGAAGTTGGACTTTACGGCTTTTTCTCTTTGAGATCTAGGAGTATTTATTTGAGGTAAAATTTATTTTGTATTTTTGTATTTTTATATACATTTTTATGAAAAAGTCAGAGAAATAATTAGCCAAAAAAGGAGCTGAAATAAAAATATTAAAAATACATGAAGTTTTGGGTTATTTACAAGTGAAAAGCTCCTTTAATTTTGCGGCTTTTTTATTGTTAATTTATTTTGTGCAATATAATATACAATAATTAATGTATTTTATTTAAAGAGTTATTTTGTTAATTTATTGATTTTATGGATATTTATTAGAGACTTTACTCGAGGATTTTGCTAAGATCAATATATTGAGATGATGAATCGCAGATTCATCATCCATCTCCCGATCTCTCAAACAAACATGCCAAAAAAGAACACATGGTTATGCATCTAACCACCACGAGAAGATTAAGATACTAGAAAAAATATTTTGGATTATCGTTCACATGCAAAAATTGTGTATACATGGATGGAGCAAGAACATTTTAGTAGGGGACACGAGCTAAAAGAACCAGATGTGTTCTATTTTGTTTTTTAAATTCGATTGACTCCTTACAACATAAAGTATAATATTAATTACAAAATATAGCACGTGTATAAAATCATAATATAAAGCATAGAATACATTTAAATCCCCAAAATTTGTGAAAATTGTATATTGTATAAATACTTGGTAAGTTCCTTGTAGAAAAAATATTAATAATTAAACAAATAAATTAAAAAAATATATATAGCAGTTGGAAAATCAGAGGTTGAAGGGAGGTGTAACCTCGCACATCAGGAAAATACGGAATAAATGAATCAAATTCGCAAAGAAAGATGTTCATCGTATGAACACCACTGCAGCTGCATAACAACAAAATTAATTACATATATAAAACCACATCGTATAGGAAACATTTCCCAAATTGTTTCTTACAACCCAAACCACAAGGTCTGGATCATGTATCTAGATGCATGTGCATCATGGATGCATGTACGCTCCTATGTATGTAATTTATGCATGCATGTATGAACATGTGCATGCCATCGCGTGAATGTACATTGGCATGCATATATGCATGCATATATCAGTGACTGCGTGCATGGATTCACTTATATGTATATATGCATGTATGCATGCTTTGATGCATGCACATGCATGAATGAAAATTAATAAATTTTAATTTTATTTGACACAGAATACAAAAATCTGAAAATACAAACAAATTAAATCAAAAGTATATAAATCAAATTACGTAGGTGAATCATAGCCAAAGCAAACACTGAATAGGAAGTAGACATCGTTGGAGATTTGTTCCCATGCGAACATTTAAGGAATCAAATTGTACCTTCACGAAGCTCGATCAAACTAAATAGAGATAGAAGACCGTCTTAATCCTACCAAACCAGACCAATCTCAAACCTCTACACATGTTAAACAACCAAACCTATGTTTGTTCCTTCAACCCACTCTTAGAAAGCATTATGCCTTTACCGTGAACTGAAATTAAGAGAAAGGAAATTTCCGAACTTTATTGGAATGTTATTGAGACCCTAAATAAAGTGTCAAATCCTTGGCATCCGTACCCTCAAGTCAAAATTGGTGTTGAACCTCTCTAATGGTATGGTGGTAGAAGCTCCCGGCTCCTACTTTAAGAACTAAGCTCCCCTCCCCCCCCCCAAACTAGTAAAAAAAGTCAAAATCAGTGTCGATCCATGTCCACCGCCTCTCTTTGCTCAAGTCAGCCCATCATCCATGAATTGTTACACATGAAACATATACAACACAAGCAACCTCTAGATGTTAAGTGAACTTGCTGCAAGTAGCATTAGGAAGAACTCAACTTACATTCATCTCAAGGTATTCACTGAACTTCTTAACTTGATTCCTGCCATTCACATATTAAGATCAGATGAAATCAATACGTGGTGCTTGTCAATCAGGTAGTCTTTATTAAAATGGGATTTTTACACCCATAACCCTGAGTAATTTCACAATTACATTCATAGCCCTGCAAAATCACGAATTACACCCAGGACCTCGAAAAATGCTTAATTCTTACATGGCATAACCATGTGTTATTTGCCATCTATTTTATCTGTTAACTCTCACGGAAGAAGTTATATGTTGCCAATTTTACCCGCGCAACCATATCACATTTACAAAATATGCCACTAGTATACAAAATCTAATAAAGCTAAGGCAGCCCCCGTCCCGGACCTCCCCCCACCCACCTCCTCCTGGGCACCAGGTCCGGCCCCCCGTACCGCCTAACCCAGACCCGACCCTTCCTCCGGCAGGCAGATCAGACCTTCCCCGACCCCCACGCACCCTCCAGACCAGGCAGAGCCTCCCGACTGACCTCCCCCAAACCGCACCTTCCATACTAGAGAAAGCTCCCCCCGGCGTCGCCGACCTCCTGGCAGTCGCTCCAACCGCAGAGAAAGCCCACTCCACCCCCATTTCGCGATAACTTGCAGTAGACGTGGAAAACGGTGGAGGCATGGAAGATGGGAGGAGGGTCGAGGCCAAGGCAAAGAGGATCACGAGAAGAGAGACCTCCAGACTAGACCTCCACGAGGAGCCCATGGCGACAGGACGAGAGGAAGGTAGGGAGGGAGGGAGGAAGGGAGGGGACAAAGAGAATGCAGAGGGAGAGATGCTGCGACGCGCCCCCGCGGCTTTCTGTTCTCCTCAGATAGGGGAATGGTGGAGGGTGTCTCCACATAATTCCTTCGTCCCCTTCCTATTGTTAGCAATGTGAGCCCGAGGCGAACCATGCCTACAATAAATGTTATTGTAATAAATGATTTATCAATAGAAGTTATTGATTATGTTTCACTCCCTTTCTGAAATTGATTGAATGAATGCACTATAAGGTCCCTCCGTACAATAAGGGTTATGTACCATGGCCAACTTGATAATCATATAGTTGTTGATTCATTGATTGAATCATAGAGGCTGATGCTTGGATGAATATCTAAGGAGTTAGATAGAGGACTCATCAAGCATCATCAAATGATTGTCAAGTGATGATCTCCATCCTGAGTAGGAGATGGTAATCCTTTCTCATTAGGCGGATATCTGATCGACCTCTTTGATGCAGGTCCTCTGCATGAGAATAGTGATTCAAAGGTATCAGATTAGTGAGACAATGGGTTGACTTAACGAGATTGAGATAACCAAAGAGCTATGTTGAAAACTGTCACATCACAGGCAAACATCCTCTGACCGAAGACAGATGTGTTGCTATATGTCTGAGTGTGTACATTTGGCAGACCAATAGGTTGATGACCTAACCAAGGTCTATACACCAGCGAGCTGGTGTGCATGTAAGGACATATGAGTAATATGATCTCTCAAAGGGATCATACGTGTTCACTTGTGAACCGGGAGACATGAACTCACTCATGAGGTATTGGGACTGATCAAATTCCATGCATGGTCGTCATGCTTTGGAAGCATGACATGAATTTGAAGGTAAGATATATGCTTTGTGAAAGCATAAGATCTATACCAAATCCCAAGGACCAAGATTGAGAAACTTAGTGATCAAACCCTGAAGATGATAGTGTAAAAGTGATCTATATCTTCATGATGATCATAGGTCTTCCAGTATGCAGGATGTACATGTATTGGGAATACCTTAGGGTGATTTGATCATAAACGATTGTATAACCATGACGCTTCCATTCCGAGGGAGTGATGAAACAGGTATGGATTTTAGTGACTCCTCTCAATAGAGAAGTGACCTAATCTTAGTCCATGTATTGGACATTGATCTGAATGAGATTCAGATGCAATGAGAAGATTATGTTTACGGCCTTGATTTAATCAAGCATCTATGAGAGGTCCATAGGACCTGGATTTGAGATGTGATCTCAATATCCAAGTCACTATGCGTGGAAGAATACAAACGCCCTGTCCTTATCTCCAAGTATTTGAGGAGAAATTGCATTATTCTTGAAGAGTTCAAGAATAATTCGATAAGATCTAAGCATTGATAAGTTAATAATTAAATGTGATTTAATTATCATGATACATGTGGAAATTATCCAATATAATTAAATGTGATTTAAATATTGTAGATAAGAATAATGTGGACAACAATATCCAATTATTCATAATATATTATAAATGTGATTTATAATGTATTAAGAGAGAGCTAATTGTAATTTACATTTGTTGATTAATTATTAATGTGTATTGGATACACATTGTTTGATTAATTGAAAATGTACATTATATTTTGTTTTGGGTTGTGAATGAGATTCACAATTTTCCAATTGCAAGATTGCAATATTCTCAAAATTAATTATGAATTATTTTTGGAGAATAAATCACAACAAAAGTTGTTGGATTAAATAAAGGATATTTCAATGGAGATATACAATCTCATGAAATCTCATGAGATTGCCTCCACATGGTAACACGTGGACGGCTACCAAGTCCTATAAGGAATTGGTGGCCGTCCACCATGTTGACATGGGAGATGTAATCTCTATGTCAATTGTCTCCTTATTTGATTGATTTAATTTTAAGATTGGTTTGTATTTGATTTATCAAATATATTTGATCTAAATTAAATCACAAATTGTTGACTTCTACCAACAACAATCTTGACCATTGGATTGATCATAAATCAATCTCGTCCATTGATTTTATGAGTCCCATGGATTGAGATCCATGGATTCCAAAACCCTATAAATAGAGAGGCATACCATGCTCTCTAGGGCTATATTTTTGAAGCACTTCTCTCTCTCTCTCTCTCTTTCTTCTCTCCACACGTCACCCTCTCTCCCTCTTCTTGGTGGCCGTCCACCAAGTGGGAGACAGCCGTCGTCGCCTCCGCTACCGCACTGTCGCCTCGACATTCTTCGGTTATCTGTCTTCTTGGAGTGCTACGCTCGCGAAGAAGACGTTCGATCTCGTAAGATGAGATCAGGAGTTCACCGTGCTTGGATCAACTCGTTGGATTGCGAGGATCACGTGACTCATCCCCGCGCTCGCAAGCTTATTCTCCGACGATCGGACTTGAGTTAAGAGGTCTCTTTTCGTAGAGATTCGATCAACCACGCTTCAAGAGGTATTCCTTTATACTTGTCGTGGTTATAGATGAAACGATCCGAGAATCGTTCTTAGATTATGTGGTTTCATCGCATGAAAATTTTCAAATTCCGCTGCACCGAACAACTAGTACGACTAGTCGTTATTCGTCGTATTCGATACGACGCTCATGCTTCTGTGATGCGCTTGAGGATTATTCCATATCCTTCACCTATGCCTTAGTTCTCGATCGAGGATGTTGGAACTTGCCCGACCTCCAATGGTTGGTCGTGTATTCTGGAGCTCTAGGCTATCTTCGAAGCGATGGCGATGATCTCATCTGCAGAGAGTCCAAAAGTAACAGATAACGATGGTCTAACTCTCAGTTCTCCAACTTTTACTTTGTTTCAAGGTATTGGAGGCCCTCACATTTCAAACTCCAGCAAAAAATAGCTCACCCCTCCGGAACCCACCCGCTGAACCCAGGCCCGGCGTTGTCGACCTCCCCCGCCCCGCTCTAGCAACACCCCCTACGGCCGAAGAACCCAGGCTCGACCCTGCCTCCTACTGGCAGGTCATACCTCCCCCAACCCCAGTGCAGCCCCCCCACCTCCACCCGCAGCTGAATCCAGGCTTTGCCCCGCCTCCTGGAAGCCATACCCCCGCCCACCCTCCAGCCTAGGCAGAAGAGAAGCCCCCCCTCTCGCCGAGCCCGCTAGGAGCCTGGAGGTGGGGAGGATCACCTTGAGGGAGGGGACGTGGGCTGGGAGAGTTTTTATTTTTTTTTATTTTTTTTTTTGAAAATTTTTAATAGTCATTTGATAGATCATATGTTAGATTAACCCATGATATGGTTGAGTTAACTACCCCTTAACGGAATGTTATAGGTGTGAGACGGAGAGACTATCCAGGATTTCTCATGTAATTCATGATTATGCGGGGTTATGAATGTAATTGCGAAATTACTCAGGGTTATAGGTGTAAAAATCCCTACTAAAATTGGCGTAATCAAGTATGTTTATGATGGTCATTTTTTTTGGCATATACAACAAGAAGCAAGTTTCATCCCAAGGCAATTCTAAGAACATACACACTCTAATCATCTGAATAAAAGTTCATGCTCTTGCAATAATACTATTGTTAGAGTATGTAATAGTTGGATACTTGGATCTCACAAGATCCAACTACCCTCCACTCAGGTTTAGTCCCACGCCTATTATCTGCGAGACTCTGATTTGTCTATGGGACTATATAAGGAGCCATACACGCCATGCACTCATTGAGAAATTCTAATAAAATATCCGACCCTTTGAGGTCTTCTCCCATGGTTTCATCCTGCTCCTTAGGGAGTAGGGTTCCACATAAAATATGAGCATCCATTATTATTATTTTATGACTATCGTTTTTGCTTTCACGTTTATATTACAACAAGGTATCAGAGAAAGTTGGACCTGGATTTGAGTTGAAGTTCGATATTGTTACGATTTAAAGTATTCAGTTTTTGTGCTCTATAATTTTTTTGTATTCTCCATCTCCACGATCGATACGTTGCTACTAAGATGTGCTTGTTGTTGGGTTGTTTAAGAAAATATATCGTCTCTCAATTTTGCGGTCAGCCTCTCGGCATAATTGTCTATAGTTTCCTTCCGACATCAATTGTATATGGTTGTCAAGATCTTCATAACCGTCACTTCCAGGTGTTACAAGCACCATTGCTTTAGAAAGACGGATTCCTATATGGAACCCTTGTTTCAAAAGAATATCCAACGCCTCTCCACATTGTAGCAGCATGGATCGAAACCCTATTTCAGGTTGCACCCCCCCCCCACACACACACATAATCGTTGCCGCCATCTCTTGTGTGGAGAGGAAAAGAAACCCTAATATGACTTCAAATTGTAGGAGCGGGCGCAACAATAAGAACATGTCGGCACAAGTACAATGTTAAAACTATGGATTCTTGTTTTTATTTCACCTTCTCCCTAGAATGAAGCAGCAATGGCAACAACAACAATACCAGCAACAATCGCATGTCTTTTATTATGTTTTAAAATAAGAAAAATATGGAGCTGATTTCTCGTCGTATAAGAACAAATCATACATGTTCGAGAAGCAATCCATGAGGAGCAAAGAGGGTGAGAAGATGAAGAAGAAAGACTCAAGCTCGAGGTGGAGGTCTATGTCCTATAACCTCTCCAGAAGGAAGTCATGTAGCTCCGAGCCGGTTGAGCCGCTCAGGTGGGAGCAAATGCAAGGTGTCATCAAGAAGATTAATAAGTTGAGAGCGAATGCACATTGACTTGCGCCTCCTAAGGTTGAGGCCGAGGCGACACAATTTGCTACTTGGAACCTCATTTGACAAAGAAGGCATAATAAAAATCTCATTGCTTGGCGGGCTTTGGTCATCTCTTTTTTTATTCTCAATGTTGCGTGCTATATAAAAAAATGATGGATCCAATATTGCGAAAAAAAATAGAAGGCCTGGTATGAGACCCACTAAAGCCCAACAAGGTTGCTCAGTTCACAAAGAGAGGGTCATAGTTCTAAAAATGGGTTCATGTTCTGAGAAGAAAATAGAAAAATGGGATAAATGAAATAGTCCCAAACATGAGAATGGTTGGTGATTATTCTATTTTGTTCACGGGAAAGTAAAAAATGAATGGTCAAAAGAAATGGAATGACCGGATGAAAAAAATGAAAAATAAAACAATTGAGAATGGTAGAGATGAAAAAAGAAAGAAAAGAAGAAGAAGAAAAAAGAGAGTACAATAGGAAAAAATGGTTGGTTGTAGGAAAAAATAAGGCTTGATTTGCAAAAAAGGGATTTTTTTTTTGTTTAAAATAGAGAAGGGCAGTCGTAAAAAAAACCATAAAAAGGAGAATAGCCGAGAAAAAAGGCGGCTACAAAAAAACGATTTGAGCAAAAAAAGAGCACAAAACAAAAATAAAGGAAAAAAATACATGCTTTATTTTCTCCCAACCATATCATTTATGTTACAATTCTATCAAGTATGAGAGAAAAGGGGAATTAGATATAGTGCATATATTCTTCTTTTTGAGATGTATCCACATGGCTTTTATTGCTCGTACACGGTTGACAAATCGACACTCTAAACCACAGCTACTATCAGTCATCTTCATCGAGCATCGACTACTTTGTCGAAATGTCTCAATCATTGACTACTACTCATCGCTGGACTTTCTTTCTTTACGTTGACATTGCTCCCTGCACGACTTGGTTATCGCAATGACTACTACAAATACGATTGATGTTCTTTCTACGTGACATGATCGTCACAGACCTATCCTCGAACGCGATCTTTTACTACAGGAGTTACTTCAAATAGGGAGCCCAAGTATGGTGTTTTTATTCTCATCTCTCTCAGATGTGTCGTTTGAAAATGTGTTGTATATTTTTTTCTTTTGTTGCAAGCTGCAACTTTTTCAGCTCTAGCTTGAGGGGGAGTATTGGAGTATGTAATAGTTGGGTAATTGGATCTCACCAAGATCCAACTACCCTTCACTCAAGTTTAGTCTCACATCTACCATCTGCAAGACTTCAGTTTGTCTATGTGGTAATATAAGGAGCTCCACACCCCATATACGCATTGAGAAATTCTAATAGATGATCCGACCATTTGAGAGATTCTCCTATGGTTTCATCACACTGAGCGTCCACTATTATATTTTGGAAAAAAATGGGGTTGTCCCACATCATTTTTTAGTTTTTATTTTAAAAATATCACTGTGTACATCCATTTATATATCCCTCCAATATGTCATTCAAATTTCATCAGAAATAGAGAATTATATGCCATCCATATAGAACAATTAATTTTAGTTGTCTAAACATTGATGTTATCGACCTGTTCTAGATGGAGGGAATATGAGTCTCTGTTTCTAACGAAATTTGAATGGCATATTGGAGGGATATATATAGATAAGTATACTTGAGGATATTTTTCAAAAAAAATGAAAAAAATGCGGAAAAAATGACGTGGGGGCAACCAACGGATGGCCCATTAAATCCTTATATTTTTTATATTTCTTTCTCTTGATTATCGATTTTGCTTCCACGTTTATATTTCAACAAATATCAACAACAAAACACAATCCTTCAGCTAAATATGCACAAGTACACAAAAAAATCAAAATTTGCAGGTAAACAGGCTGCAAAGCTCACCTAACCACGTGACAAGGACAGTCGACGTACATGAACAAAAAACATGGCTTTACAACGGCACGAGAATGTGGAAAATCTACTACAAAGAGATTTTATGCAAAACAAGCCATGCAAAGAGGCAACACCGGTCCAATATAGAAGACCTAATATAGGGCAATTTCAGAGCAGGAAACCGCATCTCTATACATCAATTTATATAAGTTGCGACTTATGTATACGGACAAAAGCACTGCAAAGAAAAGGTGGAATCTCGGGCTTTCAATGGAGCTTATTCTGTGCAACTGCGTGGCACAGTTCGTCCTCGCAGAATAGCACACGGTTTGAGGCCAAAGACTTAACATGTAAGGCTTGGGCAAACCTGGTGGAGCTTTACTTTTGATTGGTTTGGACTCCTGGAAAAGAGCCACAACAGTGTTTTTCGTATCATTTTGTTTGGTTCTTGCAGGACGAGGAGCATGCCTGGGAGCCGTTGGTGTAGGAGGACTAGGACCACCGCAAAATGTCACGTCTCCTTTACTGCGCACAATATTAGAAATGTTGTCTTGAGTCAGTTGATCCAGAAGAAATATTGTGGACAGAACATAATACCAGACAGACATACCTCCGAAAGGGCCAGCGTTCAGTGGGAAGAGGTGTTCTCATTCTAATCATCTTTTGCCTTGACCTTGTCTGGTGTTGTATAATTGAAATGTCAATCCACGGCTAGCGAAACCTGGCATGTGATTCATACAATCATCAGAGGGACACGATTGATAAAATCCCTACTATATATAGCACATGCTCATGTCTTAATAATTATAGTAGTAGTAGGATACATAAAAGTCAAAATTTACGGATATTGACAATATAACATATATGGTAGATTATTGCTTATATATAATGTAATGATTAGATTTTTATTTCAATATAATACGTTGATTGATAAATTAATGATGGACAATTAACAACACCATGGATTCGTAACCATAATACTTTCTATTATAAATTTAATTAACCAATCGCATTAATCAATCCACTATTTTAAAGGTAGTTGAATTTCATTTCTACATTACTCAATAAGCTTTGTGGGCTAAATGGACGGGCTTGAGCTTCTAAATAAATCCAACCTCGATTGTAAGTAGGCCAAGCCCGACCCACAATTAAATGTACTTGGGCGGGCTTGGGCCCTATATTTTTTGGTGGATTAAATGGGTTTTTATCCATATGCAAATGGATCAGCTAGACCCAACCCGATGCCAACACATAAAATTCAACATATTAATTATTGGTTGATTTCACAATAAATAGTTGAGTGTGATCATTTGCTAATTGGATTTAATTGAGCATAAGATCATCAATCAGTGAGTTTGATCTCAATCATCTTTATATCATGTCTTGCGTACCTTGTAATTTAATTTGATTTATAAATTTTGGTAAATTTTGATTTGTAGATTTCAAAGACATTCCTTTATTATAGTTTACTAACGAAGTATTTTTGTTTGGTCACTTACCTGGAAAAGCGAGAGAATGTGATGTTGATTATTGTTGCAAATATATTACTTCTATTGTTCTAATGATTTACATGACGTTATATTATTGTCGTTAATTTTGTCATTTGAAATTGCGGTTGTCGATGTTCTCACAGTAGTTTAATTTTTATCATTCGTACTTGTTGATTATCTTTACTTAGGTTCTTAACTTCTCATAAAGATAAGGCCATTGTTGCTTAAAATTCTCAAAAGTATGGAATTCAAAAAATATGAGACCGCTTCTCTTCTACCTCCACCAAATATAACGTGTTTGCTCATATATTTGCTTCTATGGATTTGTTACTTCACCTATTATGCCAAACCCTTCCTTTTTGGCTTAAGTGTGGACTCATCATCACAATAAACATCACTCTAACAAAGCCTTTAACCCCTTAGCTTCTGCTTGATGATCTATACGTTGTTCCAAACTATAACCGAGGTTGATATCATGCAAATGGATCACAACCACGTTGTGGCATAAGATACACAGAGTGATCAAGATGCCTTCTTCAATATCCAAGCTGACTAAGGATTAATAAAGTTTGTCAAAACAGCATCTAAAAAAGTTCAACGAAAATGATGCCATATTAAAGAGAATATGTTTTTCATTTTGTCGGATTTTTATGAATTGTTAGCGAGGTTTAAAAAAATGGACCCGATGTTGATCTGATTTCATATTTATTTTGATTTGACCGGTTGAACCACTGGTCCAAATCGGTTGAACCGGTGATGATGTCAACATAACATCAGGTTTCATATAAAAAATCAGACCTACCATTTTATAAAGGTCAGACACGTTGGACCAGTTCTATGAATCATGCAAAACTGGCCTTATTTATTTTAATTATAAAATATATGTATTGTCAAATGTACTTTCATTTAATAAGTTCACATCATATAACAAGATTTATCATGTTACTTAAAAATCAAGATCACTCATTCAGATACAAGCTTCATAAAACAAATTAATACGATTCTTGAAATTGTTTCTATTAAAAATTTAAAAATAGTGATGCCATAGTTCATTCCAAATTCTTCTTCAGTTGAACTTTCACATCTTCTGTCGTCTCTTGATGTCCAAAATACGGATATCTACAAGAAAATTTATGAATAAAAATATTTTCAATGTGTACAAATTTAGAAATAATAAGTAATTATGTTGATTTTCATTTTCCATGATTATACCCACTAAGTTGCAAGCAACATTGATATAGGATCAACGGGATCATCAATCCAAGCATCCAAGTCGTCCATAGAAATTGCATGAGTATTGGATTCTTCCACCCAATCACCATATAAATCCATATCTTCTAAAGATATCGGGTCTGATATTTTATTGCTTTCACTTTTCCTCGTACAAAAGAAAGATTGTTACTTCCACAATACATAATTTTTTATATTAAACTAGTTATTATTATATATCTATTATTTTTAAAAAATATCAATGTCAATCCTAAGACGTTGATTGGCATTGATGAAAGCCAATCCATTCAACCTTTGTGGCTTAATTTCTTTCTTCTAAAGTATGAATCCGCTCAAAAAGACTCCAATTGCGTTCACATGCATATGCTGAACATGTTTGGCTAAGAACTCTAATGGCCGATGCATGTAGTGCAGGAGCTGCTCCACCATACATTTTCCACCATTCAGCTTAAAAATAAAAAAATATTAAGTTGCATATTCATTGATGAAGTTAATAAATATAATCATTGAATACTTGGAACCTTTTTGCATGATTTTGAATAGTAGATGTACGACCAAAGTCATCCATTGCATCCCTATATAAAGAGAACTCTGCATTGATGTAATCAATTTTCTCTTCGTCGTTGTAGAATAAGGTTTCCATTGTATCATGAAAGCCTGCCATAATGTGATGATGTAAGGATATATTATCATCCTTATAAAAGAATTCTGGATTTAAAAGTAATCCTACTTTTATGAAGCATATGACCACGTTGTCTATCCCACTTGTCATCAAAAATATCAACGTAAGCCTTGTATTCAGATGAATTTCCATTGAATATTGCTTTAATAGCTTCTCATGTTCTTTTCATAGCCTCATTAATGAATCCCATAGACGGCTTCTTGTCGCCATATACAATACGCAATACCTTTACAACCGATGCAGGTATACCAACAACTATTGCACATTCATTCCAAAATGATGTGTTAAGTACCATCTCATAAAAATCTGCCCCCACTGATATTTTAGAGAGTTTATGACCAACCCATTCCTTTGATGCAACCATTGAAACTAGACGTCTTTTTTATCAAGAAGACTTTGCACTGTCAAAAAGTTAGTTGCAAATCTAGTAGTTCTCATAATTACGGAATTTTTGCATTAGATGAAGAAGAAAATTGTGGTTGTAAATAAAATTTGTAATTCTTCGGCCAGCTTCAATTACCTCTTTCACTCTTAGAATCTGATCAAAATTTTCCAAGATCAAATCCAAGCAATGTGCAACACAAAGACTCCAAAAAATATTACTGTAGTGTCTTTCAGCATTTTACATGCAGCTTGATAATTTGCAACATTATCTGTTACAAAGTGGACCACATTCTCAGATCCAACATAGTCCACGCAATCTTTGAAAAGTTGAAACAATAATTCTACTATTTTTGAATGTTGATAAGCATTGATGGATTTCAGAAAACAGTACCGGCAGTAGAATAAATCAAAAAAAATTATTAATGTGTGTTGCCTTCTATCTGTTTAACCATCTTCCATTATAGCTCTCTCATTCATCTTCCAAATCATCCTATATGTTTCCACGTGGGCCTTTAGCTCAATAACTATTTTCTTCATCAGCGGTTCACGAACTGCATGTGGTGTTTGTGTCTTATATCAAAATCCAATGGATGCAATCCTGTCAATCATCATCTGAAAACTAGGAAGAGAAATAACATTAAATGGAATTTCTGCATCATACAACCAACCAACAACTAGCATATCAACTTTTTCAACTTCGTCTTTCCTTTAAAGCACTGATTTCGCTCCGAGTCGAACCTCCGGTGTTGTGCTTGATGGGAAAATATGGACTTAATAACCTTTGAAGTAGAATCTCTAGTTAAATTTGTCTTTTGAAAATATCCATCTCTAATAAGATCATCTTCATAGTTTTCCACATAAAAGAATTACATGAAGATGTAGAAGTTCTTTTTCTTTTTTTCAACTTTATATTCATCAAGATTTGTCTCCATTTGAAATTGGATATGATTTGGCACCCTTTTACAAGATGCAACCGAACCTCTCTTTTTAGCCAAGTGTTCCTTTACCCTGTGAATTCCACCACCTGGAAATAGCTTGGAATAGTACATGCATTTCTTTGTATCATTCTCTGTCAAAGTGGCGTACTGCCATGCAATGTCAGTTTTTTATCGCACATTTGCTACAATGTCCATTAACGGTTCCGATGCAACATTAGCTTCGACTAGTATTGGTACATCTTGTGCCCCTTCCATCTACAATAGATAGATTTATAACATTTTAAAAAATATCTTACATACTAGAAATAAAAATTGTATATCATCGTAATCCAATTAAATATAAAATTTTGATATCTTTAATCATAATCCAATTAACCGAACTAGAAATCAGACCGGTCTCAGATCATTTTTTATTTGATCATGTTGTAGAGCAAAGTCCAAAGAACTAACGAAATATAAGTCTATAATGTGAATCAACGGATTATATATAATGAAAAATAAGTTTTGGCTTCGACAATATAACATATTAATATGTTCAGGCTTGACCCTTGTAGCCTTTTTTAAGCTTCTACACCCCAATCCCCGAGTAGAAATCAGAAAGAATAAGGGCTCAGGAGAACAAAGATCAATCACTAAATAACCACCGTCTATCCCATGAGGATACTCCAATATGTGCTTGTTTAATGCCAGAAGGGTTGGAAAGATTTAAAAGTTGGTATGTTTTTATGTATTAATATATGACATTCAACTGGTCATCTCATCTCAATGTAATAAATCAAATGGCACTCTTTCACCGGTCATTAGTATGTTTGTGAATTCCATTTCTATGATCTCGTTGTAGTATGTAACATTAATATATTGTGAATTCCTTTTATTTTTTTCTGTAAGGATAATCTTTTTGTATGTGTCCAACCTAATCACACTGATACTAAGCCAACAAAGTGTATTATGACGAGTCCATAAAATAACGACCCCTCTTATGATTGTCAAAATCTCTTAAAGGACCACTCGCAAATCGGCTACCTTGCATTTACCTATTGACATTTCACCCTATTTTGTATACATGAGGTGATTTCTGAAACAACAATCACTTCAGAGAAGCAAAAAGACAGATCATATTACATTAGTGGTATTCAAGGGATATGGTGCCTCAGGTTCCGCGATGGCTATCTTGCCTTAGTAGAACAAGAGTCGGAACTAGGAAGAGCGAGCAAACGAAGAACCAATCGAGAAGTATCAAAGCGAGAAAGATAATTAAATCACTGAACAAACATAGAAGGATAGTTACCTGCATTCTTGCTGGGACACAAAAACATACCAAAGGGCCACGAGGTGGAGTCCGAGAGTAGTAGATCAGGAGTTTAGAGGTAGTCTCTTCTCTTCTCGTCATTCCATATTCCAAAAAAAGAGAGTTCAATATGGTATTTGAAATTTCCAATTGCAATCTCCAGTCTCTTCTTGTCATTCTAAAAAAAGAGATGGCTATTCCTTTTACCAAATGAAGAAAGGGGAGGGAAGTTTTCTTTTTCGAGATTCAAAATTTCCCAATCAACCGCTTTTTTGGTCCGGTCTTTTTGGTTGGACCGGCTTGGTTAAAACGGTCCTAACTGGTTCAATCCCGATCGCACTTTATTTTATTTGAATGACTAAAACTGGCTAGACCGAACGGAGGTGACCGGTTCACGGTTGAACCAGTCCGACCGGCCGATCCAATCCGATTCTTAAAACTATGATCGCTAGTATGATTTCATATAATAGAATGTTGTTATTGTCGACAAACTTCATTCTTATGCAAGTAATCTATTCATTCCATTCAAGATTGCATTGACATTGCCATTAGATTTAAGTGCATTGATCATAGAGTTCCATTCATGAAACACTAGTAAACATGTCAAAGAAGAGTTAATCTTAAAGATGAAAACGGATACAGATATATCCTAATATTCGCTTACCGTATTCGAAAAATTACCGAATACAAATATCTGTATTCAAATACAGATTGAATATGGATGTGTTGTAAAATTTTTCCAAATACGGATACAAATATGGTAATTGCTTGAAATTCGGATCTGGATACGAATACTTGAATACAACATTTAATATTATTTTATATTTTAGTTCATATAATATAAGCTATAGCCCCCACATTATTATATTAGTATTATATATTATACCATAGATATTAATGATATTCATAAACTTCCGTTCGTTTGGGGTTAGACTGGACGAAAGTAACAAAACAATGTCTCCCTTTTTGTTTTCGGTTAAGAACACAAGTCATCTTGCCGCAATTTATTTATATTTCATAGCTATTTTCTTAAATCATTATGAACTTTGATAATAATTCAATTCCTATTTGTATGTGTGCTTTATTCAATCTATATTCGGATTCGATGTTTATTGGATTCATATTTGGATTGATTCTTTATTCGATACACATTTGGATTCGCTCTTTATTCGATACTTATTTGAATTCGTTCTTTATTCGATCTATATATCGATTCACTCTTTATTCGATCCGTATCCATATTCAATAAAGGGATTTTTACATGGCAGACCCTATAATCTTTGCCAATTACCTCTACGACCTTTGAAACATCGTAATTCCTCCCTCAACCCCGTAAACTTGCTCCGCCTTACCCTACGAACACTACCGTTAAATTGACACATCTAGAGTTAACTTCCTTAGGTTAAAAACGAGTTAATCTAACCAACCACGATCGGACGGCTAGAATATTGCATAGGTTAAGAAGGACAGATGAGATAAAAACCCATACTAGTGTAGAAGAAAGAGTAGTGGAGTTAGGCGTACCCGATTGGCTCACCTCTTCTCCTCTCTCTCTCTCACTCTGCATTTCCTCTCTCTCTCTCTCTCAGAGTCCATGAGTTCCAACAATGATGCCTCCTCGTCGCAATGGGCACCGCCCGACGTCGACCTCATGAGCAAGAAGCTGGAGCTTGTCAGCTCAGACAAGGCTCACTTCTTGGTGGACGAGGCCGAGGTGGCGCAGTCGATCGTCCTCAAGAACATGATGGATGGAGGCCTCGACAGTGGCCTCGTCCCCATTCCGGCCGTCGATGCGGAGACCCTCCGCAAACTCCTCTGCTAATGCAAGAAGCGAGCCACTTTTGACCGCGCTGGAGAATCACTGCAGGATGAGATTTTCATCGCCTGGGAGAAAGAGTACCTGCTTGCCGACCTCCATGACCACTTTCAGCTGATGATGGTAAGTCATGTTCACGTTAGTTCGTTGATGTGATCCCTAGATGTGTTCGTAATAATCATTGAAAGCAAATGACAATAGCATTTTTGTTCTGCATGCATATTACGATCATGGTAAGTGTAGGCTGTCAACTATCTGGAAGTGGAGAGTCTGGTGGAACCGTGCTGCAAGAAACTGGCAGATCTGCTCAGGGTTTACACTGTTAAGCAGATCCGGAAGATGTTCGGCATCAAGAACTGTTCCAAAGATGAGGTGGAGGAGATCAAGGACCAGTCCCCATGGACCCGAAAGAACTAGATATGGCGTCGTGACATCCGCCCCTTTCTTGTTAATGGGGCATTCTCATGTGTTGTTCACGACGCTCATAGTTGTTGGTTCGTGATGATCTCCATATCAATTGCAGTGTGTTGCAGCCCTGCTTCTTTCTATATGTTCTTGAATAGACATGAGATGAGAATTGGATCATGACAATTGTAGTTATTAATTTTGTTTTCTTGTTTCTTCGTTGTATGAGCAAAATCGGGTGTTGACCAATTTTCAATGATGGGCGACTGCACGAGATGATGCCGGAAACCCCATCTTGCCGCCATTAATGATGGTCGTCTTCATCTAGTTGAAGTTCCGTTCAAGGAGATCGACCTGGGGAGGCAGGGCTGGGGCTTCAGGCGGCGTGATGGGGGTCGGGGCTTCGAGGAGGACGACGAGGAGGGCGAGGGGGTGGGAAATGTATATGAGGAGGAGGGAGAGGGGAAATGGCATTGAATGTAAATTTGACAAACAAAATGGGTATAATGTAAAACCTTATAACGGAATCCGGTTAGTTTTAACGGGTAAATGGATGTGGGTTAATCAGAGGATCTGTAGGGTAAGGGTTAGCAAGTTTACAGGGTTGAAAGAGGAATTACAATGTTTCAAAGGTCGTAGAGGTAATTGACAAAGAGCATAGGGTCTGTCGGGTAAAAGTCCCTTAAATAAATATTCAATTCGAATTAGTGTCAGTATTTTGAAAAATATGATTTCCTTCTCACATGTTCGAATCACAGCAATATCCGTATAAGAGACGAAGCAAATGTAGATATGAAAATAGGTATGACCGGATATATCTCTGTTTTCATCGTTAGTTAATCTTGGAAAGAGAAGGGGAAAAGGGCAGGATCCCAAGGCAATTTGAGGAGAGAAAAGAGCGGCGGCCTCCTGTGCACTCCACAGGAGAGCGCCGGGGAGTTCAGAACCGCCTCCATTGCTGAGCCGAAACTCTGCCGTCTTCGACTTCTACGGTTTTCCCTTCGTCCTCGTCGATCTCCATCCTCTCCAGTGCGATGGAGCCCGTGGCTTCCGCCGTCGACTGGATCAGAGGGCTCGCCAAGTCCGGCGAGGCGTGCATCAGATCCATAATCCCCGGAAGCGTCAAGGAAGCTCGCCGTGATGACCCGGTGAGCTCGTCGTTCTATGTAGATTTCTCGCGTTCCTTTTGCTGACCTCACTTGCTTTTGTTGCAATGGATCACGACATAGTCATCTTGATTGCCGAAGACGTGGGAATATGGAGTGCAGATGAGCAGCGGTCGTTGAGGGCTCAACGAATGTTCAAATGATCGAGCCTGTGGACGTTCCCTAGTCTCCCATTGCTGGTAAGTGAAGTCGGCATCGTCAGCCCACATTCGATGCTTTAGGTGCGGGGATGAGAGCCGCTTTGCTAAATTCATGTGTTCAGTATATCGTTTGCTTTCTTTGCAATGGATCAGGACATCGTCATCGTGAGTGTCCAAGACATGGGGTCTAGCGCCCAAGGGCATCGTCTGCGTCTGCTTCTGCAGATGTAGCAAGGCATAAGTGCCTGGTGTCAGAGCATTGTGCTGAGGATCTCTTGTTGTTGACTGAAGATCATTGGCTACTGCTGGGTTCTAGCTTTGAAGGTGACGTGGTTATATGGACGATATAGTTGTGTGTGGCCGCAATCTATCTACACTTAAAGATGAGCTTTTGTTGAACGGTAATGTTGGACCTCTTAGAGTTCAGCCTTAGCAGTGTCCATGGTTCATATATGGTGCTGCTAAGTTAGTGGTTCGGAGATTGCTCTCTTTATTCGGGCTTCCCTTGAGGTGTAGGGCCTTCGATGTGCACTAAGGAGTTATGCTTCTGGTGGGACCTTCAGACCTTCTTGTGGTAGTTAGTGATGGTTTAAACCAGGGGAAGACTTGAACGTGGTGGTGGAGATATCAGGTCCATTACAACTGGCACCATCTTCATTGTCTCTCCTCGATGGCTGTACGAACTTAGTCCTAGGAGTGTCAGTGATGAAGGATGCACTTTGGCTTTCTTAGCTGCATTGAAGGACTTAGAGGGGATCGTGGAGGCAGCGATGGAGGAGGATGAAGTCGCGATCTCTGTGGCTGCATGATCGGAGCCAGTGGCGGCGCCTGCAAGGTCAGCAAGGGATGATGTAAGGCCGCTGATGGTGAAGCCTCTCGGGGTGAAGATCACGCATGAGTGAATTTCGCAGGAGATTACGGGATGCATGGTTATAATCCCCGATGAGTTGCCTTCTCTTAGCCTAGTTTCATATGCAATCCTTGACAGATGAGATGGATTATTTGAGGAGTGCACGTATCCATCGGGGACGGTGCTTTTCGATTATTATCTCTGGATCCATGTATTTTTACTAAGGGTGGCTATATGAAGGGACCTGAGTTGGGGGTGGCTTTCAGCTCGATGTTGGATCCAAGTCTGGGTTCTTTTTTGACAGGCGCTCGATTGTTGCTTCCATTTCTTGTTTCGTATGCAACTTGCGTTAAGCCTTCCTCAATGGACGTGAACGCTAGCGCTTTGGTTATTTCTCCCGCAGTGCTACAATCGATTGAATGGTCGACTAGTTATCTTTCACACAATGGGGAGATGTCTGATGCGAAGGATGGGGCAAGGTGTTTAACAATCGTAGCGGTGAAGATGAAGGGAAGGCCTGGCAGAGGAGGTGATGAAGGGGGGAAGACATGGGGGAGAGAGATTGGTGGCAGGGTTGGCATATGGGGCTCAGTCAAAATTACTTGCTATTTTCTCATGCAAGAAGGTGACATGTGGATGGTTCGAGTTGGGATCTATTGATAGATAACTGGTTAGATGGCGATTGTAAGACGCTTCTGAGCATGCGATTGTTGATTGAGACGAGGGCAATGTCGTTGTTGGTGTCCCCACGGGCAAGGCCCTAAATGTCGGTTTCGGTCACCATTTCGGTGACCGACCGAAACAGAACTTTGGTCGAAAATCGACCGAAATTTTGGTCATTTCGGTCATTTTTTGTACTAGGGTCCCCATATTTCGGTCACTTTGGTCGAATTTCGATTTCGATAGGATATCGATATTCGACAGAAATTCGATTAAATTTCGCTAAAATTTGAGGCCATGCCCACATGTAGCTGTTCATACATATACAAGTTGAGAGGCCCATGTTGGGTCAATGGAAGTTGATACATCCTCGAGTTTCAATAGATCTGAGGGGACTCTCCATGAGTAGGCGACAAGATGCATGGGGGTGGAGTTAGGGGGGGGGGTAGCCCCCTCCAGTGCCTAATGAGGATTATCTCATGGAATGTTAGGGGACTTGGGCAATTTGACAAGAGAAGAGCTGGTGGCTCGCTCCTGGGCGCGTGACTCACGGATGTGGTCTTCTTACTTGAGAAGAAGTCAGAGTTATGGGGCACATTTGTTTGGAGGTCTATTGTCAACATCAAAGTGTGAAAATATCGAGCGGTGGCATCTGTTGTAGCCTACGATGGCATCTTGGTTGGGTGAAATGGATGTATTATGGAGCCGATGGATGTCGTTGCAGTGCGACACTCGTTGTATGTGGTTCTGTTGCACAAGTTAGATGCTAGTTGATTTCTTCTCTTTGTGATCTATAGCCCGACTGGCACCTCATCTCGCTCGGCTCTATGGGACGAGTTGCATTTGACGCGCATGAGATTTCTTGAGATTACTCGGCTCGTTGATGGTGACTTCAATGTTAACATTGCATGTTGCAGACCGACCTCATGGTGGGATGCATGATCTTGGCTCCCTAGTCTTGTTGAGTTTGTATGCAACTTGTCTCTTGAGATTTTGAATGCGTCAAATTCCTGATACACTTGAAGAAACTTGTCACAATCATTTATTAATTGCTTTCTTGGGTCAGTGGATCTGTTGTAGGGTTTTTTGTTGGCCTAGGTATATGCATTGCCTCATATCCATTCTAATTATACTCTCATTCATTGGGATTCAGGAAAGAGCGATCGCTCGAGTAGTGTTTTCTGATTCGAGTGTTCGTGGTTTCTGGAGGAGGGATTTCATGACCGTGTTGCTCTATGTTAGTGGGGTATTTGGTCCTTCGAACTTCTTTCTCTGCGGTTGAAGTCAATAAGCGTCGGCTCTCTCTTTCTTTTGAACGATGATGCCTTTTAAGCTGAAGCTTAATCTCTTTGATACTAGAAAAATGGAGGTCAGCTTTGAGGGGCATGGTGGTACGCGTAAGGGCCCTATTTTAGATGCTGGTGGCTTTTGGAAAGGAGATCCATGTACAAAGGAGGAATGAATGGCTCTAATTTATGTTGAGGTGGTCAGGCTTGATCTCCTGGAGCAACATAGAGCTGTCAGTGGTGGAGAGATAAACGAGAGAGGTTTAGGCACTCTTGGAAGAGGATGAAGTGGGAAAATGGATTGTAGGCAGACTTGGTTCAAAGAAGGAGATTTCTCGTATTTGGGGTGGCAGATCATATTTGCTTTGCTACTTGTTGAGGAAGATCTATAGTGTTACAACTAATCTATCATAGCAGCCAGTGCTGGTGAATGCACCCTCGAACTTTTGGAGGGTGCGTGTCATGTTCTCCCTCAAATTTCCCATTAATTGAGGCATGCATTGAAGAATGGTGTTGCTGTTCTTTTCTGCTTGAACGACTGTATCAACCATGGATCTTTATGTTTTGGGGATGGTGGTGCCTTTTGCTTCTATGTTAGGGACAGTTGTTGGGTTGGTCCTCCCGTTTTTGTTCGGAGTTTTCGGATCAATACATAGTGGAGTTGTCTTTAACTGAATCCATTTCTTAGCTGGTGTGCACCTCTCGGTCGGGGGGGGGGATCATTTGACATGGGAAGAGGGACACTTTACTGTTAAGAAATACTACAAGTGCTCCATGCTTTGATCATTTTTGACCTTGGGATTGTTGCGTCGAATTTAGAGCAGATATAGAGCCAAAAAATTTCCCGTTGGGTTGAGATTTTCATGTGGCTGGTTGTAAAAGAGGCTAGGTGATGACGGATGCTCGGAGAGGCAGAATGTTCTAGGGAGTAGATGCCTCTTGCGAGCATCGTGCTGAGGGCTTGGAGAAGTTGGACCACCTTTTCTTCTCATGCCCGACTTCGAGGGACATGGTTGGAACTTGGAAGTCGGTCTACATGATGTTGTTACCGAGGCTTGAGAGTGCTCACATCTTCTGGGAAATTTATTGGGTCGTCTGGGGATGCCGCGATGTTTATGAAGATCTAGGCCATTGCTATTTTATAGGCTATGTAACTTGCAAGGAATGTTGTAATTTTCCGAAGGAAAAGATTCTATGTAGATAATGTTCCGGAACATGCCAAAATCCTTCAGGATTCTTAGTCTTTGTCATTTTAAATATAATATGTGAACAGAAATTTTTGAGTGCCCATCTTTTCGATGACACACCCTTTTTCTTTTCATAGAAGTTAATGCCATTTAACGAAATGAGGTAATGGCTAATCAAAGTAAAATTAATGTCATTTATCGGAGATCGCAGAGCACCAGCAGTCATTGCTGGATGGGACTGCTTCTGTTGCGTGATTGCTTGATGGCGCATGAGCGATGAGTCATGGACCATGCGTGGACGATGCACGAAGACGAATTGATGGTGGTGGCTAGGGTTTGGGTCAATAGAGGCCCAAAGCTCTGATCTAGGATCTATCGCTTTTATACCACGTGAAAAAATAATAGGATGCAGTGAGATGATATTTTCGAAGGAGTAAGGATTTCTTATATAGAGTGAAATCCTAATCACCATTTTTAAAAGATGGAAAGTACTCGAGTCCTCAACAAGATTACTAAATATAGAAAAGCTAAAAAATAGACAAAAACATCAATGCCTAAATATAGAAAAAATCAGTGGAGGGCTTTTGGCAGAATATCGGTCTGTACTCTGGAGAGGATTGCCAAGGATGTTGTCGGTTGTAGTCTTGGGCTAGGCAGAGGATCTTTCCACCATAGTTGGAAGGAAATGACTCTTCGTTCAGATACCGTGAGTGTCTGTCAGGGAAGTAACCGACTGTAAAAAGTTTAAGTTATACCACTCTTTGGTTCTTTTTAGTGATGATAGATGACCAATAAGCTCAAGCAGACATCTTTTCACTTTTACTTTGAAAAGAACATCTTCTAATTTTTCGAAAAGGTATTTGAAATGTGGCAATAAGTCCAGGAAAGTTGTATATAGTTTGCAAAAATGGGGGGGGGGGGTAAATTTGCTAGGAGAAAATTTAAAATAAATGGACATCTTTTTCTTTTCCCTATCCGGGGAATCAACATTGTCAGGGAGAAGCAAGTACGGAGACATGCCTTTATCTTGTCTCTTTCTTTTCCCGACTTGGTCAAACAAGTTCGTTTGCGTGACACACATTGGATAAAGGAGGCAGCAGAGCAATTAGCAATTAAGACAGCTGTTAAGAGGTTGTATTTGTTTTCGAATGCTTCTCACGACTTAGATAAGACCCATTTTCTCTGCGGGCATGTTCTATTCGGGATTGTTTTGCATCCATAAATGTCCTAAATGACTGCTTGTTTTTCAGTTCAACCTCAGGTTTGCGGGTTCTTTTACCTTGGATGCAATGAGTGGAGAAATATGGAGTTGTGGGAGATCTTTTATAATGACCTGAGGAGATATTCTCGAGATTGAAAGAAGCCTTGGGAGCATAGATTTATAGGAGATGATCCCACAACCATTAGTAATTGACACTTTTTGACATCGATATTTTGGAGAGAGTATAGGGCTATATCAGGACCATATGTTGTTTTTAGTAGCAAAGTTGCTGCTTTTGTCGAGTAGAAAGCTCTTGGTTTGCTACAGTCTTGGCGATAATGTAATTTCTCAATTTTCTTGATGTTATTGGTGCTATTGTAATTTGTTCGTCTTTCACCAGATGTCCAGGCCCCCAACTCAGGTAATCTTATTTTCTCACGTGAAGCTGCTATGTATGAGATATTAAATTTTATCTGTGTCCAAACATTCTTCACTATAATAATAGTAGAAAATCCTAATCTATGCAGATATACGGGGTCCTTATATAATAAATAACTGAGGCTAGGAGGAAGAAACCGGTAGCATACCTCAGTAGGAATTCATCTCATTCTTTTGTTCTACTTTTATCACTGTTTGTTGAACATACTTGGATTCTTAAACTTCCATCGAGCATTTCTCAAGCTAGAAAGAGCTGTAGTTTGAAAATTTGGGATAGAAAGACTTAGAAAGAAAACTTAAAGGGCTCATATTGTTAATTGAAGCTAACTTTTTTTAGTCTAAAAGGGATACAATTCTTTCTTTTTTACGAGGGCACCAGGATGGAAGAACTTGTTTGTTATTGTGGCGTAGGGTTTCTTATATAAAAGAGGAAACCTTAATGCTAAAAAAAGAGAGTACAATATTGTCAGTAGATGAATAAAGAAACACTATAAAAGGAAATACAACTCAATAAAAGTGAATATTAATTCCTACTCAAGTTGGAGCATATTCATTGATCATGCTCAATTTGAGGGTCAACAAAAAGATACGCTTCTTTGGAAGTGCCTTGGTGAAGAATTGGCTATGGGGAGTTGTAAATTTTTCTTATCGCACATACGTCTCTGATGAAGTGACAATCTATCTCAATATGCGTGGTGCGCTCATGAAAGTTATGATTGATGGGAATATATGTAGCTTACTTATGATTGTAATAGAGAGGAACTGGTGTTTTGACAATCGAGCTCTTGTGGAAAAGAGAGAAGCCAACTAATCCATGGTTTCAGATTTCGCGAAATTTCGGCGAAATTTCGGCGAAATTTCGGTTTCGACTAGGTATCGAAATCTCGAGCGAAATGGCGATATGAGGGCAGTTTCCAGTCATTTCTTCACAAATGGTGGTCGATATGGGCGAAATGTCGTCGAAATTTCGACGAAATTTCGTATCGACAGGGTATCGATATGATATCCGAAACCGATATTTAGATCCTTGAACTAATCTCACAAGTAGTTTGGGCCATTGCTCTGTATTATGCTCATGCATTGGATTAAGAGACCACAGCTTGTTTCTTGCCATACCAAGTAACTAGATTGCCATCTACAAACATATCCATACCCTGTGCTATACCGTCCGTCTTCCGACGAGCTAGCATAATTAGCTTCAATACAATAGGATATATCAATATGAACATTGGAGGCATAGAAAATCTCTTTTCCCGGAGATTTCTCAGATATATGAGAACTAGAAGCATATCATTCCAATGATTGTACTATCTGAGAACTAGAAGCATATCATTCCAATGATTGTACTCTGGACTTTCCATATGTTGATTGGATATATGCACTGATGATAGTGAGATACAAGAATTGTCTATTAAACTTCTATCTTGCTTAGTGCCATAAAACATCACATCCGTAGTGGTGATAGTGATATGTCGCTGAGAGTTTGCTGAAATATAAGATGGTTTATTCAAGTAGACAAGCTTCTTCTGAAATGTCAAACAATATTTTCCTTGAGCTAGGAGTAGCCTTCCAGAGTGACGAGTGATCTCAATACCAAGAAAATACCGCAACACAAGGGACCATGGCCTTTGATAACAAGTTCCTTTTGCAAAAAGGGCCTTTGATAACAAGTACCTTTTGCAAAAAGGTTGTGGTGTCTAAAATACTAGTTCTGCCGTCTCCAGTATTGACCATATCATCAACATATATAGTCAGAATGATAATCGTTTAAGAAAGATAGAATGGTCAGAAGAGGTCATGATCTCATAAACATGTTTATGTTTGTAAAACATGGCTCTAAGGCATTGTTTTAGGCCATGGGTAGCCTTGTGTAGTCGGTATGCATACTCGCGAATGACGTAGCCTGGTGGTTGAGACATAAAGTTTCTCCTCGAGATCTCCATGCAGAAAGGCATTCTTGACATCTAGCTGATGAATAGGCCGGCCATTATTGGCAACAAGTGAGAGAATAGTACGAATCAAGCCCATTCTGGCAACGTGAGAAAAAGTCTTCAAATGATCAATGCCATATGTTTGAGTAAAATCATTTGCATCAAGGTGGGCTTAAAGTATGTCGAGGGAGCTATCAAGTTCATTCTTAGTGGTATAGACCCATCTGCAAGCAGTTGAAATAATACTTGGAGGACAAGCGATGAGCTCCAAATACCTCGATAGATAAGAGCATCCATATCCTCATCTATAGCCTTTTTCCACCCTATTTCTTGTAACAAAGTAGGCAATCTTTTCACGTAGGAACCGTCATAAGAGTATTTGTGAACTGCCCGTCGGAGCTAGAGAAACCACTAGTAGTACTATATCGAGAGAGGGTGTAGAGTGCTTTGCCTGATAAGCTTCCTTAATGCAATGGGAAGCTCCATCATTGAAGGTGGACCATCCAGATCTGCATTTCATTCGAGGATGACTCATCAACCTCTAAATCTGAAGCAATAGGGTAAAGAAATATGCTCTGTCACTTCATGGTGCCTCCTTTGATAGACTTGGAGCGGGGGAGGGAACTCTAATAGAATGTCACCAATAGGTTCAGTGAAAAAACCCGTCCTTGTGAAAAATTTGACATCGATACATAATATTGGCGACTCAATGGATTGTAACACTAGTAACCCTTTTGTGTAGAGTAATCCAAGAATGTAGACTAATTGCATGAGCATCGTTCTTGTCGCATGTGAAAATTGTGAACAAAAGCAATGCAATCAAAGATGCGTACGCAAGGAGGAAGTGATTTTCTCCCAGATGAATAAGATAGAACAGGGGTGAAGAAACCTGATCGATTAGGTAGGTAGCAGTGCGAATGACATCCCTTTAGAAGGTTTTATGGACCCTCATTTGATTGAGAAATCTTTGACTTGAGGTCTTTTTTCAATTGATTCAATTGTCACATCACATGGGTATCTAGGGAATAGTTCCTTTAAAGTCAAGTTCATTTTCCCATTCCATTTTGTATATCTTATATGGATCGTGTTGAAAATAAAAAAAAAGGATTTTGTCTTTTTTTCGGTCGGATACTCTCGGGATGGATCGGTGATCTCGCTTTTGCAATACGCTGATGATACTATCTTCTTCATTGAGGGGGGCGCTACGGAGGCCTCCGGCATGGCCGTCGCTCTGGATCTCTTCAGTGCACTTTCAGGTCTCTTCAAGAATGTTGATAAATCAAAGGTCGTTCCGTTCGGCCTTTCGGTGGAGGAGGTTGACGCTTGTGGTCGAGCTTTAGGATTGGTTTGCGGTTCCCTGCCGATTGATTATCTTGGGATGCCTTTGACGGTGGGAAGAACGAGGTTACGGGATTGGCTCAGGGTTGTGGAGAGGGTGGAGACGAGGTTGGCGGGGTGGAAGTCGGCCATTCTCTCCAAAGGGGGGCGATTGATCCTTTTAAAGGCGGTTCTCTCCTCCATCCCTGTTTACTTATTATCCAACCGCCGCTTGTCGAAGGGGATCCGTAGCCGTCTTGAGAAGCTTATGCGTAGGTTCTTATGGGCCAAGCAGGGGGAAGAGTCGGGGGGGGGGGGGGGATTCACCTTGTTGATTGGGGTGAAATTACGCTGCACAAGAAGGAGGGGGGGCTGGGGGTCAAGAGGCTGGATCAAATGAATGAGGCTCTTCTTCTTAAATGGGCTAGCAGAATCTGAGGCCCTGGGGAGGATTTATGTTGCAACGTTCTGCGCAAGATATACGGTACCAGAGGTGTGCCGCCGGGGCCGGCTGCTCACGTGGGTTCTCCCACGCCGTTCTGGAAGGGGGTGATGGAGGTCTTCTCCAGGCATATCTCTCTGTTTAGGCCGGTGCTTGGCAGTGACGAGTCCTTCGCCTTTTGGTATGATGATTGGACGGGGGGGGGGGGGGTTGGGCATCAAATTTCCTCGCCTGTTTGCTCTTGCGGTTGATAAGAATGCGGTGGTTGCGTATTGCTGGTCGGATGGTAATTGGTTCCCCGCTTTCTCCTCTAATTTCTCGGACCAGAGACTCGAAGAGTTTCTCTCTTTGCTGGATTCTATCAAGGACGTGGGAAATCCAACGGTGGGAAGGGATCATTGGGGATGGCGGTTGGGTCCTTTCTCGGTTAGGAAGCCGTTTGGGACGATTTGCAGGCCTCCCCCATCACACTCGGAGGGCTTGATTCGAGACTGCGCTTTCTTGTGGACTCTTAGGCTCCCTGAGCGGATTGGATTCTTCTTTGGTTACTCCGTAGACAAAGATTGATGACGAGGGACCGGTGCGCTAGGCTTCTGGGCTCCATTTCTGATAGATGCCTCTTGTGTGGCGAGGCGGTTGAGTCCTTTGGGCATTTATTCCATGGCCTCAAATTTCAGCGAAATTCGGTCGAATTTCTGTCGAATATCGATATCCAGTCGAAATCGAAATTTGACCGAAATGACCGAAATGACCGAAATATAGGGGTCCTGGTACAAAAAATGACCGAAATAACCGAAATTTCGGTCGAAATTCCACCGAAATTCCATCGAAATTCTGTTTTGGTCGATACCGAAATGGTGACCGAAACCGACATTTAAGGCCTTGATTTATTCTTCAAATGCCTTAAGGTGGCTCCGGTATGGGGCGAGGCAAGACTGGATTGCTTGGGCACGTCGGACTTGGCCTCTTTCTGCGGCTCGATGGTTGCTAATAAGAATAGATCTCGACGGGAGATCATCAGCCCTGTTGCTGTTCTGTGGGCCATTTGGCTGGGCAGGAATGCAATCCTCTTCTCTGGGCAATGTTTCTATAAAGAAAATGTGGGGATACATGCTGCGAGATTGGTGGATGAGTGGGACTTGTAGCTGTTTGTCCTTGTACCTTTTTTTCCTTTTGTCTTTCTTCCTTGCTTCATTTCTATTAAATAAATTTTGGGGCGAACACCAATGAGTTTATCCCCATGTTTTTGGCCTTCAAAAAAAGAAGAGTATGAGCAACATCTAGAAGATAACAAATCTTCCTTTCCTCCACCCATTCTGGTGTGAGGTATATGGATGCGAAATCTAATGAATGAAGAGTATCTTAAGTAATAATGAAACAAACCAATTCATGCTGAGTAATTTCAAGAGCATTATCATATATGGAAATCTTGATATTAATAGAAAAAGATGTCTTGACTAATGCAAACAAAACTTGACAATATTATTGATCTCTAACTGTTCCCAAAATGTTCCGCTAAAGTCATAAATGAAAATGGCAAAGCACTTATAACCACTCATAGTATGGACTGGACATGGTTCCCAGACATCAAAATGGACTAAAGTAAAAGGGACATAACGACGAGGGTTGGTTTTGCGAGGTAATGAGGCTCCATGTTGTTTCTCAAACTGGCAGGCTTCACCTTCAAAGACTTCAACAATGATAGTTTATGGAACATCTGCGAGAAGACATGACAGATAGGTGTCCAAGACGCAAATGCCACGTGAACGAGTTAATAGAGATTGCATCAGCTCCAACAAAGACAAAATCTGTGGGAATATCCATATAATAGATATCTATCTTTTTGTGATCTCTACCAAAAATCTGCATCTACTCACTATCTAGAAAATAATAAAACTGCTCACCAAATATCATTCTATAGTTAAGTTTTAAAAAATACGTAAATAAAAGGTAAACTGAATGGAAAATTAGGTGCGCTCAAAACTCCAGACAGTTTAAGTGTAGATGAGAACTTCATAGAGAACTGCTTGCTAATCACACTTATTCACACTTGTAGGTGGCTTAGAGGATGTCGGAAAGCTACTTTCTAAGTCAGATGATTTAAGGCACCAGAATCGACAATCCATGTAGATGGAGATGCATAATTAGTGTTAGACATTACCATATATGTTAAAGATTACCGTATATTGTTGTTTCTTTATTTACCTCTATTTCCTTATGCATTGTTTCCCTATGTATCACAGTTTCCTTATGTACTGTTTCCCTATGTAACCCCACAGGGGTATTTGTGTAAGTTCTCCTCTGAGCACCCTAGGGTTTAGTCCTATATAAGGACCCCTAGACCTCACAGAATAAACACACAATATTCTTCTCTTCTTTTCTCCACATGGTATCAGAGCGGTGGTCATAGACCGGTGTTCTGACCTAACTTTTCCCTCCTACCACCGCCATCCCCTTCTTCTCTCCCATCCACGACGCCCTGCGTTAGGCGTACGCACCTCGAGCTCATGTGCCTTGGGCTCTAAGCCCTAGGCACCTCGTGCACCTTGCGCCCCTGCGCACCTTGCGCCCCTGCGCGCCCCTGCATCGAGCTTCTGCGTGCACCTCGTCGCTGCAGCCCTAGGCCCCTGTTCGGCTCCGGTTTAGGGCGTCCACCCTCTACAACTCTCTACTAATGTGCAACTAAGGAGGCTTTACATATCAACTACAACTTTATCTAGGTCACTTTTTCTTGACCTAGAAACGCTATCATGACGTCCACCGAGACCAAGCCTATGTATCCGCCTTCTTCTCTAATGGTACAAGGCACATCTATCAAGTTGAAAGGCTCGGAAAACTATGTTCTATGGTCTCGATCCTTCAAGATATTTATTGGTGGCCAACGAAAGGGTGCCATCCTCACGAAGACTCCTCCTGCTATCACTGATGCAGACTATGAAGCCTGGTTTGTCGACAATTGCCAGGTAATTACTTGGATGACTAATAGTGTAGATCCAAATATTGCTACAAATCTCTTATATAAAGATACTGTAAAAGCCATGTGGGAAAATCTTGAGCACACATATTCCCAGAAAACAATCAAGTCTCGTCTCTCTGATATATACACAAGAATCTGGTCTACTAATCAAGAAGAGACCAGTCTAACTGAATACTACTGGACACTTACAAGCTTGTTTGAGGAGCTTCTAATCTTTCAACCTGCATGCTGTGATAAACAAATAGACGAACGTGCTGAGTGGCAGGTCTGCAGGTTTCTCTCGGGACTTCACCCGAAGTACAAAATTGCAAAAGATCAATTTCTTATGGCAGATAAATTGCCTACGATCGAAACCATATTCGGTCGACTACAGGAACTGGAAGCTCCGGTTCAAAATTCTCTCGTTCATTCTTCCGCAGAGACAACAACCCACTATTCATCTGGGCAAAGAGGATGGCAGTCTTTTCTTAGAGGTTGAGGTCGTGGCTGCGAACGTGACCTTGGACGAGGTCGTGGTCGTGATTCCTCTACTGGTCGTTATCCTGCACGCATACACTGTGGTCGCATGAATCATCCGTCTGAACGTTGCTGGGCAACATTTGGCAGGCAACCTAGTGCTCATAACACTTATGATGATGAATCACATGATACGAACAATGATACAACTACTCAGAGTACAGATGGACAACATACTCCATTCACTGCTTCTGAATATACTCAGCTGCGACAACTTCTAAATGATTATGCTCCCTCAACAAAAGACACGACCGCATCTGCTGCTACTGCTAGCCTTGCCAGTACATCAGGTACAGTAGTAAACTCAGTTTCTGTTACCAAATATGCGTGGATTATTGATTCTGGAGCTTCCACTCATCTAACGGGAGATGTAAGTCTACTCACCTCATCTCAACCATCTACCTCTATAAAGAGCGTCCGTGTTGCTAATGGGGATCATTCTCCCGTCACTGCTGTTGGAACTATTGAATTCTCCAACAAACTTTGACTGACAGATGTGCATTGTGCTCCTGCTTTCCCGCTCAGTCTTTTATCTGTTCAGAAGCTATGTCGTGAGCTACCTTGTCGTGTTATTTTTTGATGAATTCTGTTGCTATTTTCAGGACATCCGGACGAGGCAGATTTTTGGTAGGGGACATGAGAGGAATGGCCTATATTACCTCAACAACCCTACCACTTCCAACTTTGCTGGCGCTACCTCCATCACTGAAGATCCCCTTCTATGGCATCTTCGTTTGGGGCATCCTTCTGCCAAAGCTCTCTCTATGATGTTCCCTGAATTGTCTACGCTGAAACCTTTTGAGTGTGAAGCATGTCAGTTCGGAAAACATCATAGAGTTTCCTTTCCTGCTAGAACTGAGCCTCGTCGCACTACTCCTTTCTTCCTAATTCATTGTGATATTTGGGGACCCTGCCTGGTTAAAACCATTAGTGGTCATAAGTACTTTGCTGTTTTTGTGGATGACTACAGTCGTTTATCTTGGGTATTCTTGCTAAAAGAACGTTCAGAAATTAATATCGTTGCCAAGAACTTCTTTCATTATGTCAAAAATTTCTTCTCTACTACTATTAAAATCTTTCGTTCTGATAATGCTCTGGAATTTACTCAGAATGACTTGATAACCTTTTTTACCTCCCAGGCAATGTTCAGGAAGGCGCTATGCGGTATTCAGTCGGAGGGGTCACTGCATAGAGAGTATGCGGTATGCGGGAGAGTATGCGGGGAGTATACGGTTTTATGCGGTTTGGTATATTTTATTATTAAAAATATAAATTAATACTTAATATTATGGTAATATCCTCAGTCGAGAGAGTATGCGGGGAGTATGCGGTTTTATGCGGAAGAGTATGCGGTTTTATGCGGGGAGTATGCGGTTTTACGCGGGGAGTATGCGGTTTTATGCTATTATGCGGGTGGGGTTATTAGGTTTTAGATTAAATAAAAAAAGTTCTATCAGAAAAACGACCGAGTATGCGGCCGCATAGGGGGTATACTCGGCCGAGTATGCGGGTAAACCCGCATACATGGCCGTTTCATCATACTCGGAGCGGCAAGACCCCCGAGTACGAGTATGCGGCCGAGTATGCGGCTTACTCGGCCGCTTTTCTGAACACTGCTCCCAGGGAACCATACATCAAACATCTTGCCCACATACATCCCAACAAAATGGGGTTGCTGAAAGAAAACTGAGACACCTTCTTGATATTGCTTGATCCTTACTCACCCATATGAATGTTCCCAAGATATATTGGGGCAATGCTATCCTTACTGTTGTTCATCTTATAAACAAGGTCCCCTCTGCTTCTCTACATGGCTCCACTCCCTTCAACTTACTATATTATCCCAAGGAGAAACCTTTCCCTCTGCCCTTATGAATTTTTGGATGCACTGCCTTTGTCCATAATTTCCATACCACGGACAAATTATCTGCTCGTGCTATCAAATGTGTTTTTCTAGGGTATTCTCAAACTCAAAAAGGATACATATGTTACGTTTCTACAGGACATCGTTACTACATTTCTCTTGATGTCACCTTCTTTGAACAAAACAACTTCTTTACTCAGACAGTGTCCGAGTTCCCCTAAAATTCCCCCCTCCACCAATTGTGTATAAAAGAAGAACTGTGTCTAATCCTGTTCAGGTTCCTTTACCTATTCCACTGTTGCAGGACACTACGCCATCCTCGAATGCTCCCACCAATGCTACTCCGGATAGTCCTCAGGAGCTACCGATCGCACTACAAAGAACTGAGGCAATGTACACTTCACCCAATATCTCATTTCACCTCTACTAATGGGTTATCTTGCTCTGACAGAAGATATACAGATGCCATAATGGCTATTTCTGTTCCCAAAGATCATCATAGTGCATTACAAGATGAGGGATGGAGAATGGCAATGATTGAAGAAATGGAAGCATTACAGTCTCGAAAAACATGGGACCTTGTCAAATGCCCTCCTGGATGTAAACCAGTTGCATGTCGTTGGATCTTCACTACAAAGCAGTCCCCTGACGGTTCTATTGATCGTTTAAAAGCAAGACTTGTAGCAAAGGGCTTTACTCAAACATACGGGGTAGACTACTTCGGAACATTCTCCCCTGTGGCTAGAATGGGATCCATACAAACTGTCATCTCTGTGGTTGTGAACAAGGGGTGGCCTATGTTTCAGTTAGATGTCAAGAATGCATTTCTATATGGAGAGCTTGACGAAGAAGTCTACATGATACAACCCCCAGGTTACGAAGTCGAGGGGAGTATGTATGCCGACTTCACAAAGCTATCTACGAACTAAAGCAGAGTCCAAGAGCTTGGTTTGATAGACCGAGTATAGAGATTGGCACCATGGGCTTCCAGAGGACTACATCTGACTATTCGATTTTTGTCAGGAGACGACAGACTGGTGTTGTAATTCTTGTTATATATGTAGATGATATGATTATTATTGGAGATGATGACCAAGGGATACTAGAAACCAAGGCTTTCTTGCAAAAAGTATTCGTCACCAAGGATCTTGGACAACTTCGCTATTTTCTAGGCATAGAAACTCTACGTACTAAGAAAGGCTTACATATGTCACAGAGGAAATACTGCCTTGACATACTAACTGAGGCAGGACTACTTGGGTGCAAACCCTCAGGAATTCCAGCAGAGCCTAGAAAACACTCTGCATCCAATGATCCTCTCTTTGAAGACACTACACGATATAGGAGTCTGGTTGGCAAACTTCTATATCTTACAGTTACTAGACCTGATATATCTTATGCTGTAAGTAGAGCCAGCCAATATATGGAGAAACCATGCTACAACCATTGGCAAGATGTTCTTTAAATCCTTCGCTACCTAAAAGTCTCGCCATGACGAGGAATCTTCTATGGGGCAAATGGTCACACAAATCTTACTGCATATGCTGACGCTGATTATGCAAGCTCTCCTGAAGACCGTCGATCTACAACCGGATATGCCATGATGGTAGAAGGAAACTTGGTTAGTTGAAGCAAGAAACAAGCAGTTGTTTCAAGATCTAGTGCTGAAGATGAATATAGAGCAATGGCTCAGGCTACATGTGAGATCACGTGACTGCTCACTTTTCTACAGGAACTAAATGTTGCTACATCCACTCTTATTCCCTTGTACTGTGAAAACAAATCAGCTATCTACATAGCTACCAATCCTGTGTTCCATGAGAGAACAAAACATATTGATATTGACTGTCACTTTATCAGAGATGCTGTACGAGGAGGGAAGATAACCACACTGCACGTTCCAACCGATCTTCAACTTGCTGCTATTTTTACCAAGGCAGTAACTAAAAAGCAGCTTTCCTGGATAACTTCCAAGTTGGTTATGATTGATGAATATGCTCCAACTTGAGGGGGAGTGTTAGAGATTACCGTATATGTTAGAGATTATCGTATATTGTTGTTTCTTTATTTACCTCTATTTCCTTATGTACCGTTTCCCTATGTATCACAGTTTCCTTATGTACTGTTTCCCTATGTAACCCCACAAGGGTATTTGTGTAAGTTCTCCTCTGAGCACCCTAGGGTTTAGTCCTATATAAGGACCCCTAGACCTCACAGAATAAACACACAATATTCTTCTCTTCTTTTCTCCACAATTAGAATTGGCTATGGTACATGAAGTGGTAGCCAATCTAGCAGAGGGCCTATTGGAAGTAGTCATAGGTGCAAGATGGCTCTAGAGTAGATACGACAACAAAATTCCCACATTAAGTAGGGTCAACTACATGGATTCTTTGTCTTAATTCAGATCTATCTTGGATCATTCTCAGGCTTAGATCCAAAAAACTAAGATCTCTTCGAATATCTTATTCCAACACTTATCGGGCCTTCCTCATCCTTACCCTCTCTCAGCCGGCTCAACATCCCAAAACCTGCATCTCCTATCTGGTAGCCGACCTCCTTTGCAAATGATCAAACCACGTTAAGCAGTTTTCTTTCACCTTATCGTCACTTGGAGCTACACCAACTTTCCTTTTGATTGCATCATTCCGAATCCGATCTTTACGTGTATGTCCATACATCCACCTTACCATCTTCATTTCTGCTACTGCCATTTTCTGCACATGTCTATTGTTGAAGGGAAAAAAATGAATTGAATGAATTAATGAGGGGCCCTTTGGTTCTCTTATATAGGAATGGAACCTATTGGGCAAATTACATGAAGAAGACAAAATAAATAGATAAAAATAAAACAGTAAAAAAAATAGGAAATATCTCAACACTCCCTCTCAAGCTGGAGCGTAGATATTGATAAGGCTCAGCTTGGAACATCTCTAATAAGGCCCTCTAGCTAGAGCCTTAGTAAAAACATCCGTTGTCTGATCTCCAGAGCTGTCATGAGTAGTGACAATAAGACCCTTTTCTATCATGTAACGAGTGTAATGCCATTCCATTTCTATGTGTTTGGTCTTCTCCTGAAAAGTTGGGTTGTTGGCAATGAAAAGAGCAGCCTGATTGTCACATTAGCGGTGCATGGGAAGAGGCACCTCTATAGTCAGGTCAGTAAGAACATATCTGACCCACATCATCTTCATGCTAGCCTACGACATGGCCCTGTATTCTGACTCAGCACTCAATCTGGTAACCTCGGTCTGCTTCTTGCTCTTCCAAGAGACCAGAGAATTCCCTATGAACACTACAAAACCTGAAGTAGTCTTCCTATCGGTTGGACACCTAGCATAATCTGCATCTGCACATGCTGTAATTGAAAGAGATGTATCTCTGCTGGACAGAAGTCCCGTTCTTGGTGAAGTCTTCAGATACTTCAAAATCATATGGATTGCATCCATATATGCTTGTCTAAGCTGCTCCATAAACTAGCTCACTTTGCTCATGACAAAGGATATGTCGGACCTGGAAATAGTCACATAAAGTAGCTTGTCAACAAGCTCCTTGTACCTCCTCTTGTCGACCTCCTTAGTGTCATCATCATATAGCTTCATGCTTAGGTCAATAGGAGTAGTGGCAGGTCTGCAATTTGCCATGCCTATCTCTGAAAGAAGGTCTGTAACATACTTCCTCTGGGTCATCACAAGATTTCGCTGGTTCCTGGCAAACTCCAGTCCAAGGAAGCAACGTAAATTACCAAGGTCCTTGGTCACAAACTGCTGACCTAGGAAGTCCTTGGCACTCTGAATACCTGCTCGTCATCCTCTGTAACAATAATATCATCAACATAAACAAGGATGACAATAGTACCTCTCTGGGTCATGTGCACAAACAAAGAGTAATCAAGGCCCTAAATGTCGGTTTCGATCACCATTTCGGTGACCGACCAAATCGGAATTTCGGTGGAATTTCGATCGAAATTCGATCATTTCGGTCATTTTCGTACTAGGGCCCTCATATTTCGGTCATTTCGGCCATATAGGTCAAATTTCGATTTCGACAGGATATCAATATTCAGCAGAAATTCGGTCGAATTTCGTTGAATTTGAGGCCATGAGAGTAATATGCACTCGATCACATAAATTCCTGCTGCTCTATCAAATCCGAGAGCTTCTGAAACCATGCTCTTGGACTCTGCTTAAGGCCATAGATAGACTTGTGAAGCATGCAAATCTTCCGACACTCCCCCTCAGTAACAAACCTAGGTGGCTGCTGCATGTAGACCTCCTCCTGTAGAATACGATAGAGGAAGGCATTTTTCACATCAAGCTGGTAAAGGGGCCAATCTCGTGTGCTACAAGTCTTGCCTTCTAGCGATCTACACTCTCATATGCTCGGTGTTTCACAGTGAACACCCATTTGCATCCCACAACGAACGCATCAACTGGAGCAGAAACAAGACTCAAAGTACCATGTGACTGTAACACAACCATCTCCTCCTCCATGGCTAATCTCCACTGACTGTCCTGAAGAGCATCCTGATATGTTCGTGATCTCCATGGATGATAGTACCAACGTAAACCTCTTGAAATTCTCTGATACTATGCTCAAGTAAACCCGAGCCGCAAGAGGATAAATAGCACACCTATGTTTCTGCTTGCACATAGCAATCAACACTATCCAGATCATCTGCCAAGGGCACTTGCTCATCCTGTATGGAATCCTATTGCACAAACAACTCAATATTGCCATCAGTAGAAAAAATGTACTCATTACATACCTGAGGCGTGGTGGATGATGGGCAAGGCTTGTGAGCAGGGGAAACTGAGCGAGACTTGTGAGTAAAAACACGTGGCAAAAACTGAGTCACAATATGAGGTGGAGCCAAGGAGCAAGTGTAGAGGCAGGGGTAGGTATATGAAGTGGTGGTGGTGGTGGTAAAGCAGGAGTAGAGGGAGGTGGTAGGACGACAGTAGGAGGTGGAGGCATGCGGATCTCATCATCGATTCATCGGAGTCAGAAAGAGCAAGTCTGTTGCATGTAAGAGAAAAATACATGACCGTCTCAAAGAAAGTAACATCAACACTCACAAAGTATTTCTACTTTAGCGGATCAAAGCAACGATACCCCTTCTGGGTACGAGAGTAGCCGGCAAAAATGCACTTGACAACTCGGGAGAGAGCTTGTCACGACTGGAGAGACATCATGAACAAAAACAACAGAATCGAACACACAAGGTGTAAGAGAAAAAAGACCCTTCTCGGTAAATGCGATCGAGAAAGGAATCTTCTCTCAAAACACAAACGAGGGCATGCGGTTCACCAGATAGCAAGCCATGAGGACACCATCTCCCCAATAGGAATGATGAACACGACTCTGTATCGACAATGTTCGGGTCACATCAAGTGACAGTGTTTGCGCTCGGCAACACCATTCTGCTGGGATGTATAGGTACATGAAGTCTGGTGAACAAAGCCAAGATATCTAAGAAAGTTAGAAAGCTGTAAGGTGCAAAAATCTAAAGCATCAGAATGAATATATTTGACACTGGCAGAAAAATATTCTTTATCTCATTAATAAAAGATTTGATCACAGACCCAACCTCAGATTTATTCTTCAATAAAAAGACCCATGAACGTCTTGAAAAATCATCGACAACCACAAGATAAAAACGGTGTCCCTAGTGATCAGGAACATGACTCGAACCCCATATATCTAAATGAAGGAGCTCAAATAACTGAGAACTGCTCCGACTCTAACGGGATGGGAAGGAGGAATGGTGATGCTTCTCAAGCTGGCATGCCTCACACTGGAAGGAGGATCTCATGGAAATCTGAGGGAGAATATGACATAGCTTCTGCAGAGGAAGGTGGCCAAAACGAAGGTATCACATATATGGGGAGACCAGTCCAGTAGATACTCCAACATGAGGAGGTTGGACCAGTCTATAAAGTCCCTGCTGCTCACGGCCGCATCCAACCACCCTGCCCGTGAGTACGTCATGAAACATAAGAGACGAAGGGTCAAAGATGGCATGACAATGCAGATCCTTAGTAATTTGACCAATGGAAAGTAAATTCATCTGAAAGTCAGGAGCATATACAATGTTCTGAAGACGCATGGACAACGTCAAATGTACCTCCCCTTGTCTTGTAATGGGTAAGTGGTTTCCATACAATAACAACCCATCTACCAGGTGGTATGGTACTATAGGACCTCAGCTGTGCTTTGTCTCCACAAAGATGATGGGAAGCACCATAGTCCATAATCCACTCTGTCATATCTGCACCATTACTACCATTGAAAGCATAAACGATACCTGAGGAGCTCGAAGAGGCTCTGGCTGCGACTGCAGTATCTGTAGTAGTGGTTCCTGCAACAAGGGTCATCATCTTTTGGATAAGAGAGACGATATCATCCAGGCGAGGATCGACCTGGGAAGCAAGTGTATCTGAAGGCTCAATATGTTCTGCCACATGACCAGAAACAGGATATCCACGCTTCTGGTAGCATGTATCCTTTGCATGTCTCGGTTGACGAAAAAAGATGCACGGGCCACGCAGATGTCCACCACCTCTACCACGAGGGGTGCGTCCTATAGATTGGGTCATCATTCCTCGGCTACGAGACACACCCATAGTTGATGAGGGCTGATGAGCGGTTGTAGGAGGCATGATGATCCGACTGAGACGATTATAGTCCTCCTCCATGGGAGGTATGGTAGCTCCAGTGAGAAGCTGAGTACGTGCTGCATCATACTCCGTATCAAGGCCGACCATGAAAACCCCAACCATCGTGGTTTTCCTATATGCCTTCTGCTGCTGAAGAGATGTCGTAATAGGCATATAGCTATGAATCTTCTCAAACATGCCACAGAGTGAACTGTAGTACACATGGAGAGGACGACAATTTTGTTTGGCCTTGTAGATGTCAAACTGTAGCTGAAGAATCTTGACCTCATTCTTTGTCCGAGCGTAGGTGGAAGCCAAAGTGTCCCACATCGCCTTGGCGGTGGGTTGGTTCAGAATATCATTGGCTATCTCTGTGGTGAGGGTCCCATATAGCCAAACATGCGCGTACGCCGCACGCGTCATCTTGCTTTCAAGAAGCATTTGCCCCAGTCTTATCTGTTGGCTCTGGATCTGTCAGTATGCGCTCCTTGTTGTTGCACTGCATGAGGGTGAGAAACTGCATAGATCAGAACTCATAGTTGGTCTCATCCATCTTAGCGATGGGAGTCGAGCCCTTGAAGGTGCCTGGCGAAAAAAATATCACCCTTCTCTGACATGATGGAAAAGCGGTCGAACAACGAAACTGAGTGTGGAGTAGACCGATATTAACGAGTCTACACGATCATATGGAGGATTGGTTGTATGCATAGACTCATTAAGGACAAGGCGGCCTGGACAGTGGAGGCCTGTGGCCCGGGGAGCCTGGGCGGCACCAGGGGAGGGCCGGGCAGCACCGGAGGATGCCAGACAGCCCGGGCGGCGCCTGAGGAGGCCGGGAAACACTGGAGTAGGCCAGGAGACGACGACGGGGGAGGGTGGGGGCTAGGGTTTTGGTGGGATAAAGGAACTCCGGTTTAGGACCGTCGCTCTGATACCATGTTGAAAGGAAAAAATGAAATAAATTAATTAATGAGGGGCCCTTTGTTTCTCTTATATACGAGATGAACCTATTGGGCAAATTACATGAAGAAGGCGAAATAAATAGATAAAAATAAAACAGTACAAAAAATAGGAAATATCTCAACATCTATGGTTCACAGGCCAACATTCAGATCCATAGAGTATAGCATGTCTCACGGTTGCTTTCTAGAACTTTCATTTGATTTTCAAAAGAATTTTCTTATCGCATAGAACAATAGAGGCTCCTCTCCACTTTAGCCATCCTGTATTTATTATATGAGTAACATCACCATCAATTTCTCCATCATGTTGTAAAATAGATCCCGAGTATCCAAAAGAATCTTTCTTCTGAATATTATCATCACCAATCTTCACCTCGATTCCTTCATCGTTGCTTCCATCAAAAGTTCACTCCATATATTCGGTCTTAGCCCTATTTATACGGAATCCTTTAGTCTCTAATGCATATCTCCAAATCTCAAGCTTCTCAATTACTCCATCTCTAGTTTCATCAATCAATACAATGCCATCAGTGAATAACATACACCAAGGTATCTCATCCTGAATGTGACTAGTCAACTTGTCCATAATCAAAATAAAAAGGAATGGACTCAGCTGAAACTTGAAGCAGACCAATGTTGATGTCAAAATAGCCAGTCTTCCCAAACTGGATCCTTACATAAGATGAAACCATATCGTACATATCCTTTATAAGATTAATGTATAGGACATGTACTTGTCTATTCTCCAAAATTCCCTACAATATCTCCTGTGGGACAGAATCATAAGCCTTCTCCAAATCAATAAAAATCATATACAAAAGAGTGCTGGACACGATGTCTTGGATATGTATTCTTCTCATTAGTTATCTGAAAATTATCAGAATCAACGGAAGCTTAATTGGCTACATGAGGTCTCTTAAATTTTACCCAAAATCTGCCAGAAGGGTGATTGAATTTTCACAGTTTATGCATGGAGAAAAAAACACGGACACAACCATGACCATAATCACGACATCTACCATGGAATCTTGAGCGACCACCCCATCTTATGGATGCGAGAAAAACAATCCTATCTGACTGAAGGGGGGGTAATAGTAGTGTGTTGACTTACGTGTTGAGTAAAAGAAGAGTCGAGCTACTGAAGCCACCTAAATATGACACGGAGAGGAGGGATCATGTCATAAGTGAGGAACTGATCCTTCACTATCTGATAACTAATTCTGCAATCTGGCCAAGAAACTGCACGCCTTCCACTCATTATGCTCTATGACCCGCTTAGCACAAGAAGCGGGCTGGAAGACAGCAAGTTCCTCATAGAGAACTGGAATTTGTTGATAGTAATGTATGATCATTGAGAAATTGATTAAACTCGCGTATAGATGTCTGCTATGCATGATTTGGTTGTCTGTTGAGAATGTGTTTTGGATCAATTGTCCCATATCTACTTAGTTGCCTCCTTGTATATGAGATTAGCAACGATAGAAAAGGAAAATACAATTCAATAATAATGAATATTAACATTAACCATTTCCTCTTAGATGAACAAGACCGGGCTTAATAGTTGTGAACCCAATCAATTGGAAGCTAAATTCATCATGCGTTTTTATATTGATATTAAAGTAGTCCTTGAGTACTCGTTGTATGAGTAGTCTATAACAATTTATCTTTGTGACCTTTGTTGTCAGATAGAAATTCTGAAGCGTCTACAGCGAGAAGCGTTCTCCGATTTGATGAAACTGAGGGACAGACAAGACAAGATAGAGCGCGTGCTTTCCTTGTCCAAAACCACCAATAGAAGTCCATTTGAGGATGCAAGGACACGTGTCAAAGGAGTGTTTGATGTGGTTGGAGCCTGGTTTTTTGCCGACGCTAACAATGAGCAATCTGTTGACATGCTAAGCAGTGCTGGGATCAGAACCGGAATTGATTCGAGGTTTATCTTTGAGACAACTGTTAGGCAGAAAGATGCTCTGACAGCTGAGGTAGTTGCTACTAACAGGAACACGACTTTCGATGGGGACATTCGGTGGAATCCACTAACGCTGGCAAAAGTAACTTATTTGGCAAGTATCAATGATTGGATTATGGTGACTACAATCCCCATGGGAGCTCAGTGCAGAGACTTCATGGTATGTTCCTATCCTGGTGTATTTCATCTATATAGAGATTTTACTCATGCAATTTCAAAATTTCGTCTGAACTACTAGGAATAAATTTTTGATAGGTACATGGACTTAGTGGTATCTCCTCGTTTGAACCACCATCATTCAGGCAATATCACAGCTGCGCTGCTGCAGTAAATATGATGACGTCCAACGTTAGTGCTGCATTGGCCGGATTAGTTTCTGCTTCTCACCAGCATTCTCCAGATTGCCTGGCTACCTTCGGGCTGGTCAGTTATAAACTATTTGAAGGAACAAAAGTCACCTTCTCCGGGCTATGGCAGATTCCACGGTCACCATTTCAAAGAACGAAAATAGGTCCTTTAGCCATTCCCTTGTTTGCTCCGCAACAAAGACATCTTGATACCTTCAAGAGGCAATCTCCAATGGCAAGACCTATAGATGTGGTTGGTGGATCCATCACTTTAATGCTTGACTCGGAGCTAAATGACGGCACAAAGATTGGATGTTGGGTCCAGAAGAACCATCAGGACCGCGTTCAGTGGTCTGTTTCTCTTGCTGATCTGCCCGACGATGAGTTGGGATGGGGTATAAGCGTAGTTGGATTGGCCGAAGGCCGTAGGAATCAGGTCCATCTTGAGGGATTCCTCAATTTCAATTTTGGAAAGAGATTCAATTTGCAACCTGGTCTTGTATATGCAATGGTTGGCTCGAGCCAAAAACCTGTCATTATGCTTCGAAGCAACTGGACCCTGTGATTGAGGGAATATGATATATAAGCTAGTTTTACAAGCTGATTGAATTTGATCGCTTCTATCATTTTGCTGTTTTTCCAGTTAGAGAATGTTTTCTCTTTACCCAGAAAGCTTGCTTGTCATTTTATTGTTGCAAATGTTGGAAAATTGATAGAAATCTGCATTGCATGACCATTTCTTGACGTTCAGGAAATCATTCTGTAAAGATTTCGTGTGCTTATTCCATTGTCAATTCCCAGTAAGTTCTACCTCTCCTGTTCGTCTTTAGGGCTGCACAGATGCACTTTGTAGGATCTATCATCCTCGATGAATAAGAATTCAACATATTCTGCGGTAAAAAAAGTCCCAAGGAAAAAAAGCAGGGTTTGAAGGAACTTCCAGACAGCTTGGAAAATCCTAAAAATGGTTTACTAAAAACTTGGAAAGGTGATTGAGGTTTTCGATATGTGATGGTTGTTAGAGATATTTTGAGTAAACCTGATATATTGTCAGGAAAAGTGTCAGGTATAAAGATCCAAATCTAGGTTCAGATCCCTTGTAACCTGAATCCTACGGCATTTTGAACAATGTGCTTGGATTTCATTAGTAGGTTATAGTAAAAAGGATAAATTTTTTTGTAGGGCAATCCTCTGGTCGAGTTAATACCACCGCAATATTTGTAGATAGCAAGTAGATTTGATATTCGAGATGCTTTTGATGTTCTTCGTCGAGTTAATGCCGATGGAGGTTACTCTTTTCTGTGACAAGATGACTGTATTCAAGACTTGTCAGTGTTACTAAAAAAGGGAACAATGCCACCACTTTAGAAGCCTGGTATAACACCCACTCTCAATTCTACTGAAAACCAAAATCAAATCAATAATCCTTCAACATTGCACGGAAAAAAAGGATGTGCGGAGTCCATCGAAGGATCAAATCATTTTGAATCTGTCGATGCAATCCTGCCATACATTTTTTTACACATCCCACATAATTCTAAACAAATCCATCCAAATGATTGGAAATCATTCAATTCATTCCCCTTGACACAAGGAAGAAGAATCACCACTCCTAACCCGGATCAAGCATCAAATCCTCTATTAAATCGCGATCCAATGCAAATCCAATGCAAATATATGGACAGATTGAACCACTTGAGGATCTTTCCCACCATTCACATAAGCCTCCCCCCTCACCTTATCCCCATCACCATTCTTCCATAACAAACAAGAGGTCCAAACACCACCTCCCACTCCCCCCTATCCACTTGCTCCCATTCTCTTGGATCTCATCTTTCACCAATCACAGCCATGCATTTTTGGAGAGTATCTACCAAGGCCCACCAATTCTTACCCAAGCTGATTGGCACCACCCATGGCTTGGGTGGAGTAGCATCCACATATAACAAGAACCCGCTATCAAGAACTATCACTACCACCCATCATCACTATTCCGCTGCCATGACGAGCCCCATGTCGATCCAGGTATGGAATCCCAGCGGCAAGTATAGGGTGGTCAGCACCAAGCCCATGCCCGGGACTAGGTGGATCAAGCTCCTGACCGATGAGGGCTGCCGGGTCGAGGTAACTCATCCAATCGGATTGTGTTCTTGATCTGACAAAAAGAAAGGATAATTTTGTATCCGACTGAAATATGGTTGCGATGGATTTCAGATATGCACAGAGAGGAAGACCATATTGTCAGTGGAGGATGTTCTGGCTCTGATTGGGGACAGATGTGATGGTGTGATCGGTCAGGTTGGGATGATAAGTGGATTTTTATTTCTTGTTTTTTTTCGGATTTTATTTTGCTAATTGTAATTAGCATGTTCTTGGTTACAGTTGACAGAGGATTGGGGGGAGGTGCTGTTCTCTGCACTGAAGAAGGCGGGAGGGAGTGCCTTCAGCAACATGGCTGTTGGGTACAACAACGTCGATGTGAATGCCGCTACCAAGTACGGGGTCGCGGTCGGAAACACGCCTGTGAGTTTGAATCTTGTCAGCCCGCCGGCTGTTCGATGAAATGTCCCTTAAAAACGTTCAAATTTTTTTATTCTGATTATGTGGGGAAAAAATGGCAGGGAGTACTTACAGAGACTACTGCAGAATTGGCAGCTTCGCTTTCGCTCGCGGCGGCCAGGAGGATTGTAGAGGCCGATGAGTTCATGCGGGCTGGTCTGTACGATGGATGGCTCCCTAATCTGTATGGTATCTTGTCTTTTGAGATTCGAGGTTATGGATGATTGTAGCAGTAATGTTTGATGGTATATTTTTGTTTTAAAAAAATTGCTCGTATTGCTTGGGAAACAGTTTTGTCGGTAATTTGCTCAAGGGACAGACGGTGGGAGTGATAGGAGCCGGGCGAATTGGATCGGCATATGCCAGGATGATGGTATGATTGGCTTCTTTTCATATGGTAACATCACTTGTGTTGAAAATTGAAAAAACACTGTAATATACCTTGTTAATTACTCAAAATCCCAATCTTAAGTATCCTTATATCCGTTAATTAAAGAAAGAACGAATTAACCTCCTTTTTCCTTTTTATTTGTATTTTATACTAATATAATAAAAATGGCAAATCCTTCTCCCAATATAACTAGGGTTGGATGTATAGATTCTTGCTCAAATCCATGTTGAAAGATTTGAGTATTTTTTACATTGGTTGTCGACTACCTAATGCAACCCCCATGGGGGGGGGGGGGGTTGAACCTTGGTCTTTTGAATGGTAAGCACAATGCAATACCACCATACCGTTTAGGTGGGTACAAACAATAACATAATAACACGAACAAAAAAAGATGAGCGTGGAATGATGGAGAAAAAATAAACAAGAAAACAAGTTTATTTTAGGGCTTTTATCAATTGTGCCCTCTTTAGATATTGCAATATCAATTATACCCCTCTATTTTTTGCAATATCAGATGCACCCTTGACTTTTGTAATGATCATCTGTGCCCTGCAGGTAAATAGTTGTCGTCCATCCCCATCCCAAGCATGCATTAATTTTGGGGAGACAAAAGTAATTAGATAAAAAATCAAGAGTAGAAATATCTTTTTCTTCTCATTTTCTTCTCTTTTGCAACATATATCTGAGATCTATTTTGCAACAGGATGGGGAATTCGATGGAGATGTTACTAATAAAATAAATGCAGGCTGGTTAAAGTGGAGAGGAGTCTCTGCTGTTCTCTGTGATAAGAAAATTCCTTTAAAAATTTAGAAAAAGTTCTACAAAGCAGCCGTCGGACCTGCTATGCTCTATGGATCTGAATGTTGGCATGTGAACCATAGACATGTCCAGAGAGTGGCTATAGCAGAAATGAAAATGCTAAGGTCGATGTGTGGACACACACACACACGTAAAGATCGGATTCGGAATGATGCAATCATAAAGAAAGTTGGTGTAGCTCCGATCGAGGATAAGATGCGAAAAAACCGCTTAAGATGGTTTGGTCATTTGCAAAGAAGATCAACGGATGCACCAGTTAGGAGATACGAGTGTCGGGATGTTGAGCCGACTAAGAGAGGGAGAGGACGGCCCAAGAAGTGTTGGAAAGAGACTATACGAAGGGATCTTAGTTTTTTGGATATAAGCTCGGGATTGACCCAAGATAGATCTGAATGGAGGCGAAGAATCCATGTAGCCGACCCTACTTAATTGTGGGAAAAGGCTTTGTTGTTGTTGTTGTTGTTCTCTTCCTTCCGCTCTTCCTCTCTCCTCCACCCCCTCCAGCCTTTCCTCCTCCTCCGACCACCTCCTCCTCTGCCCATCCTCCCGCCCCTCCCCCTCCAGCCCCTTCTCCTCCGTTCTCCCCCCTTTGCCCCTTCCCCTCCAACCTCTTCTCCTCCGCCCCTCCTCCTCCAGCCCCACCACCAATAATGTTTCCAACATAGACCTGAAAATCCTCTTCCAGATCTCCGTACAGGTGCCATGGACGGGCTCAGCCTAGCGTCGAGGAAATCGGCTTAAACCAGTCCCAGATCTCCATGCAAGACACTTGCAGTGAATGGTTTCGCAACGCATCCTCGATCCTGCAAACGATGATCAATGGAGCGTTCAAGAACATGCCGTGAACTGAGGAGGAGAGGGCGGAGGTGGAGATCGTGGGCTGTGGGGCTGGGCGATGGAGGAGGAGGTAGGGCAGGGGTTTGGAGTGGAGGAAGAAAGGGGGTTGTGGGAGGAGGAAGAAAGGGGGATTTGATCATTATACCCCTTTTAACCACACCATGGTTCGAACAAACCATGATTTAGGTCAACTTTTTCACGGCTGGTCCGAGGGAATGGCACAAGTGATAATATAACAATAAGCCAGGGGCACATATGGTATTGCAAAAAGAGAGGGGCATAGTTGATATTGCAATATCTAAGGAGGGCACAAGTGATAAAAACCATTTATTTTATTTATTAATTTTTACTACATGCATGTATAATTTCCTATATTGATTTGCTAACTACTTCCTGATTCCTTTTCGTAATTGAAAGATATGAACTGAAACTTATTTGTAACATTTGCTTCCTCTCTTCTCTGAGATGAGATTTTTCTTTTTGCAGATAGAGGGATTCAAGATGAATCTCATATATTATGATTTGTATCAGTCAACACGGCTCGAAAAATTCGTAACAGGCAAGATTTCTTGGCTTTTGTTGAGAAACCGATGTTTATTGCATCAGGTGGAATTCAGGGTTAATCTGATACTTGTCTCCTTGTGATGCTGCAGCTTATGGGGAGTTTCTAAAAGCCAATGGGGAACAACCTGTTACTTGGAAAAGAGCTGCAACCATGGAGGATGTTCTTCGGGAAGCCGACGTGGTTAGATACGCCTCTTGCAATCTACACCTGCCTCTAATTTTTACGAACTTCATTTCTATGAAGAAGGTTAGATAAACTGCCGTTGCCTGTTGTTGATTAACCACTCTCGTCCATCTCCTTATAACCAGATCAGTCTGCACCCTGTGCTCGACAAGACAACATATCATCTGATCAACAAGGAGCGGCTTGCCATCATGAAGAAGGTGGTTCTTGACTTTTATCAACACATGAAATGTGAATTCCAAGGATAAACTTTATTATTAGCTTTTTCGCATTGCAGGAAGCCGTCCTTGTCAATGCCAGTAGGGGTCCAGTGATTGATGAGGCAGCGCTAGTTGAGCATCTGAAGGCGAACCCCATGTTTCGTGTTGGACTCGACGTGTTTGAGGTTTCCTTCTCTAAACTTGGAAAGTAATGGAACTGATCATCTCTTAAGTGTCGGAGTTGGGAACGACATTTGCTATTCTGAACTTCTAAATGTGAAATCTGGGCATTGAGATTATTAAATTGCTAATACGATAGTCCAAATCACGCTTTTTAGTTTCAGTTTGGTTACGTGGTTGCAATTTTGTTTTAATTAGGATGAACCGTTCATGAAACCTGGACTTGCAGACCAGAAAAATGCCGTTATCGTGCCTCACATCGCTTCTGCTTCAAAGGTAAATCCTCATAACTACCCCGTCAACATTTTTATCAATGTATTAACACAACCCGGTTCGGTTGTTGTGCAGTGGACTCGCGAAGGGATGGCAACACTTGCTGCTCTAAATGTTTTGGTACTTAAAATCGATTTAAGAAGCGCTTATCTTTATATGGTTTACGACTTCTATAAAGGACATCTAAAGCTTATCTTTTCATCCTGCAGGGTAAGATCAAAGGATACCCAGTATGGTCGGACCCAAATCAGGTGGGTCCTTTCTTGGATGCGAATACTACCCCACCATCTGTGTGCCCAAGCATCGTCAATGCGAAGCAACTCGGTATGCTTCGTTTTTCTGCAAGATCCGTGAATCTTATCTGCTAATCACTTGTGTGTTTTGACATAGAAATGTGTATTTGCAGGCTTATCGACGTCCCAGCTTTAATATGAATATTATCAAAGAAGGCGCCCGTGAAAACAGATTGATTGCAGAGTTCATAAAGAATGTCATAAGTTGCTGAATCTCCTGGACTTGTGCTAACAATGCATCGAATATAATGTGATACGACGGCGATGTTTTAAAAAAAGAGCTCATCATATTTCATGATCTAGCGGAGTTGCAGTGTATGAGAAATCTAATATGAACACCGCGGATGTTTGGTTTGGCTGCCAGTTCAATACTTGTGTTTTGCGCACCAATTTATTCCAGCGTACACATAATATCCATCTTCGCATCTGTTTGAATTAGGAGCAACATTCTGAACACTGCAGCACTCCGATGGTGTCAGGCAAAATTGACATTATCCTCTAAGTTATTTATTATATCATCTATTATATCTTTGTCTACATTATTTATCCCTTCTTTATCCCTCACACTCACAACTAGATGGCTTGATGTAAGTCTTGCACTTACAATAAGTTCTACGAAGCCGCTCGTTAGGATACTAACTGAAGGTCGGCCATGGCCCATGGGCAGGAGCAAAAGAGGTTAGGCACTATTCTTGCTTACAATTAGACCTAACACGGGATGGGCTGGGGTTTTAAAGCCCCTTGTCCAAGGCTCGTGCCGGGTCGGCCCACGGGCCATACTCCAAGGCCCAAGCTCGGCCCATGTCTGGGCTTGGCCTGGTTGGGCTGGCTCATGGGCTGAATGTAAAATATTTTTCTTATTTTTAATCTAATTTATAGAGATAATTATTTTTTTAGCATCAACTAATCTTTCTAAATCTAATTAACATAATAGGTGTTATTTGGCATGTAAAGTATAAAATACAATGTAATATTGATAATGTAAAACAAAAACTTGAAGTATATCATATTAAATGTATCTAAAATGTATTTTTTAAATCCATATTTTTATAGGTAAGGTCGGACCAGATTTTGTGGCATATGTCTATGGCCTGCCTTGTTGACGGGCGGGCCAGGCCGATCCGTTCATGAAATCTCTTGGCCCAAGCTCGATCCATGAGCGAGCTGGGCGGGCGGGCCCCCGACCCATTGGCCATGTCTACTTAAGTGGCAAGATTCAGAAAGAAGAAAGCACATACGTCATACGAAGATGATTAACATTAGGTTTAGATATCATCTAAGCGCCCATTACAAACCCTCTTTAGAGAAGATTTTGCTCCTACTTTGAGTACATTTAGTTTAGCAATCCATTTCTATGACATGACATCACACGATTCTCAGAAACTTTTAGTAGTCAAAAGAATAACATTGAGAACGAAAGGAGAGTGTAAGAGTTGTTAGGCTTGTGTGGTTTTGATCTTAGAATTAATTTAGAAGTTTCAGACGATCTTTTAGAGTTTAACATGTTGGGAATCCGAATGTTGGATCGATAAATTACTCTGATGTATTAATATATTCATCAATCAATAAATTAAAATAAAAAAATACAAAATAATTTGTAGCAAAGAGATTTGGTCTCCGAGTTGACTCTTTTGAACTTGAGCATTTTGCATGGTGCACACACATGCACTCATGTGCGTGCATAAACACATACTCTCTTCTAAGAAAGAAAGATTTTAAATAAAACTAGTACTTCTAGATATCCTCTATTTTTCATATTCAAGCATCATTATATCCTTCTAGCAAAGAAGGGTATCTAGCCTTATGTAAAATTAGGGAATGGGTCCCATTGAGTACATGAGTACTCGATTCAAAGCTTCCCACTAAGCACATTCAAGATATCTTGTATATCTACTAATTTAAGCACTTGAGAATGAAATATAAGATCTCGTATAATTTACAAGATACATTAAGCTTCCTAATTTGTGAGTACTTGAGTTAAGACACATGAACTCCATTCGTATTCTTATAAAGCATTTTGGATTAACTAAAAGGAATTCTTATAGCTTTACAAACTTTGTGCCCGAATTTTTTTTTTCAAATATCTTTTTTAACACAGTAATGTTGAGAAATTATAAACTTTACATTGGCAACGTTTGTATCCTTCATCTTAAACTTGTTGTAAAACGAATTGATTTTGTTAATAACCCTTATGTCATATCTAAACAATAGTATATTGTTTAAAAAAGATAAATATATAAGATGGTATACTTATCACCATTCACATTCAAATAGATATATGTATTGTTTTTTTGAATATGAAGTATATGACAATCTTGTCAAACTTATCACATTATTGTTTTGGTACTTAATTTAATCCATAAAGGGATTTAACATGCTTCTATTTTTTTACTAACTACAAGGTATCACATGAATCTTCGAATTGATCCATGTAAATCTCCTCTTCAATATCATTATGTAAAAAGGTAGCCTTTACATCATTTAATGGATGAAAAGATCATAAATGGATGACAATGCTATAAACATCTAACTTGTGATCACCCTAGTCATAGGAAAATAGGTATCAGAATAATCACTATTGTTCTTTTGTCTAAAGTCCATGTCACTAATCCGGCCTTATAATTTTCAATTAATTCATCTGACCTAAGCTTTACACTAAATATTCATTTGCATCGTATGCTAAGAGAGCACCCTACATGTAAATCAATGTATTCTCACATTCTATTAGCGATAATCTAATCTATCTCTGATTTAACATTAGCTTCAGAGGAAGCCGTGACTTCCTTATAACTTGCAAGATCACCATTGATTGGTATACAAAAACATTCCGTTTAATATTATCGTAAATCCTTAATCTTTTACTCTATCTAAGCTCAACATTTCTAAAGATGATAGTAGATTGCGGCCTCCACATATGACATGTTTTCCATTTGATCTAGAATAGAACTAGAAGTGGTGGTTGTATGATCATCAATTAGATTGTGAGGAACTACAATCTTCACAAGAAAGATACTCTCAAAGAAGGTAGCATCATGGAATTTAACAATTTTGTTGACTTGTATGTTATCCTGGACATGTTATCAAGAACATACATGCATTGCTATTTTTCAAACAACCTATAATAATGACATTTACAATTCTAAAATCAAAAGTTTTTCTCTTGTAAGAAGATAATATCACACTTTAAGATATTTTAAACTTGATTTCATATTTCTCTATAATTCAACTAGACATTATTTCTTATGTCTTAGAGAGATCTTATCTAGAATCTAGCGTGTCAGGTTCAAGTTCTCTCCTTATATATAAGTTGGAAGTCAAAAACTTTGTAGGAGAGGATTAATCATGTTTGTTAAGATCCCATTCTTTTGTTTTGCTATAGCATTAGACTGTGCTGAATATGTAACATTAAGGACAATGCCATTTTGTTTATATTGCTCATCAAAACAAGTTAAATATATAACCCTTATCCGACCAAAGCCATTTGTGTCTCAAACTTCTCATAAATATATGGAATTTACAAAGGGTTCATCCTTGATTTTTATAGGAAAAATATAATAATATCTACTAATACCATCTATAGAAGCGATAAAATAATTCATCATTGAAGGCATTAATAAATTTGGGAAGAGAAGTTTAGTACCATATTTGTGATAACTAAAACTTTGATGGAAACCTACACCTACGTAGGCATGCGCGCACACACACACACATCTCCCTCCTTAAGCTCTTATAGTAAACGAACAAAATAAGTTCGAAAAACCATACAAGTGCATATATATGCACCTTGTTCACACTCTGGTTAGGAATCGAGCTCGAGAGAGTCAAAATAAGCTCATATAGCAAAAGGAGTTTATCCCTAAACTTGATGGTGATACTAGAAATAAAAATCCATCATAATACCGTAGATGTTCAACTAAGGTCAATGTTATGACCTAAAAGGCCAATGATAATGAGAGAAAGAGATTTAATATTAGGGATAAAATCAAATCGGAAGTCAAGATTCAGAAAGAGAAGAAAACCCTTCCTAACACTATACCCCAAGTTGTGTACGGGAAGAAGGATCGTCTTTCTCTCGAAGCTCAACAAATGATTACTAACGGAAATTCCGAAGTGAACATGATCACTGAGGGAACTGATAGATATTTCTTTTGTTCTTGTCAACATGTGATGGCGAGATTATAAAGACAACAAAAGATTCGGTAGTAAAGGAGCTAGGTTCCGGAAAAGTCAAGTTCAAGTTCTCCCCTATTATAACTCGATATTTGTTAGAAACGATTATAAACTAAATTTAAAATGTAGAAAACAAGGTTTTAAAATCTGAATCAAATTGGTAAATTCAATTGGTTAAATCAAGAATGGAAAGAAAAATAGTCCAACAATCTGATTTTTTATTCAAAAATATAAAAACAAGTCAAAATCGATGAAAATCCAGTAAACCTGGTTGAACCAATTGAAAACAAACCACTGATCCAATCATCCATTTTTGACAAAAAATAATGTATAATAATTTAATAAAAAGCAAAGTTTTAAATCATGTTTATAATCTAGTTTCGTAAATTCTAACCCATAATATAGTGTTTCTTTATCTCTTCTCCTTCCAAATGTGCCAATGAGCTTTTATCGCATCTCCCTTCCTTTCTTGATAGCATTGCCTCTCTCTTCCCACATTGTGCATGGGGTTGTATTGTCTACTTCCAACAACAACAAACGAAGAAGACGTTGTCATAGTCATACTATGAGAAGCACTAAATTAACAACACTTATCATTGATTGAAGTTTAAATTGTTTTAAAATTGTTAATTTGATACATCACACACATGTATTTATATGAAATTTACAAATATTTTATTATACCCTTTCGAGTTTTTCTAATAACAATTATACCCCCAACCTTTTACGAATTTCACTTGTGTTCCTATATTCTTAAAAAAATCACAATATACATTTATGTTGGTATAATATAGGAACACAAGTGTACTAATAAAAGACCGCTACCGTATGTTTTGTAAAAAATATAGGGACACATAAGTAATTGTAAAAAATAGGGGTATACGTGTTAACGGGAAAAAATCGAAGAACATGAGTATATAGAACCTACAAAGATATGATGTTGCATTTTAATTTCCTATTTATTTGTATGATATATTGGTCTAACTTGGTTCAACCTGGTTGAACCATACAAACCAAACCAATAATAAAACGGTTTGATCTTTTTCTATTTTTATGAACTGTTAATGTCATCACTGATTCGACGAATTGATCCATTGGTCCGATCATAAAAATAAAAAAGCAATACATGATTTGATGTTTGATTCAATTTTTAAAACCTTGGTAGAAAGCAGTTATTCTTAGACGGGTGCACTTTACGAAAATAATTAGTTGGCATATTTTGACTAATATGTTTAGAATTTGATGAGATTCTCTTAGCATTGTGAAAACTTGCTAGTTTAAATAAATATGTGGTTATTTCTTTGGCGGTATCTCCAATCTCAACACTTTTTGGGTATAGAAATGCCTTAGAAACCAAGTAATTTATTTATTTTTATGGACTTCTAGACCATCATGTCAAATGCATGCTCAAATATCTCTTCACCTTGCCATACGAGGTTCTTTGATTCTTATGTAACACAATGGTTGAGATAGTAGGAGTGAGCAGATTGATATTGAAAATCTCTTTTATTTGAAATCTTTGAATTATAAAAAAAGTCTAGTTGCCAAAAATGAAGAGTAAAATGATGTAAACCACACCAAACTACCATCATTTTAAAGCTATATAGGTCTCGATTCTTTCTATGCATCCTTCTATGTGAAACTCAATGCACAGACGCATTTTACATCTGACAAGTTACACACATTTATACATTTAAAAAAAAACGAGAAATATTTTTCATCCCTCGCCCCAAAGAGAGAATGAAAAAGATAAAGCACGACGACATAAATCAAAGCATCCTACACACGAAACGAAAACTCTACCAGCCATGACTCATGGCTCAATATAGAAGCAACAAGATATAAAAATGGCTGGCAACAAAAAAATATGTAAAAAATGCAAAAAACATTCAGTTGTTTCTTTCATTATTTCAATGAAATTATTTATCTAACGCTCTGGATAAGTATGAATAATACTTGGTTAGTATGAATAATAACACAAAAAACATTGAATGGAGTATTTTATGTGTATCTGTGCAATTAGTTAGAAGGTCAAAGATTAAATAAAAAAGGCGAAAGCAATGTTGAAATCAAAAGGAAAGCAGTTATCAAAACCTCACTTTAATCAACGCTTACCACGAATTTGCCTTCCGGAACGAAGGCTGCAATATTTAATCCCTAGAGAAGTTGAGAGCAAAGCTTTATTTCATATTTGAGCGCAAGCAAAAATGGTGCATACCAAGCCCTCAACCACAAGATTGATACTGCTGACGAGAGTTGGTGTTGATCTTAAGGAGTAGATGGTTGTCTACACTGGTTGTGAAGTGTAGAACCAGTACAAAACCTACCATCTCCTATGGAAGCATAGATGTTTATTTTAAGACCAAACGAAGGCTTATGCCAAGAGCCCAATTCAATGCGAATACCTCTCTTGATTAGATTACGAAGCTCAAAGGAGTACCAATGGCGATCACGCATAATGGGAATTGCTTGCCATACAATCCCATCATGTTTTAAGAGGTTTCTAATTTGCCAAACTGCCCAAAAAACATGAGGTACCTTTTGATGGGTAATGGGGTTAAAGATATAGGGCTAGGAGTCAACAGTAGAGTAAGAAGGGCAACAAGAGCAGCGAGAGGCAAGAGAGATCCCTCTCTTGGTAATGTCGTGCTCCGTAGAAAGGCGTTTCCAAAGAAATCCTCAATGGAAGATGGAGATATGAAGAGAGCGATCTAGATTCCAAAAATATTGCAATTCCAAAGTGCTATAACGAGAAGGATGAAGATAGCCATAACGGAAGATACAAAGGAGATCCCATAGTTTTTTTAAAGTCCAAATTGGACGTTCAGGATTTATGGGTAAGGTCGTGATGCAAACGAAATCTTGGACCGAAGCAGGAAGGGGAAAGAATCAACAAAAATCAAGCGATCTTGGAAGAAGTTTTTATGAGAATTTTGAGGAAGTAATGGGTGACAAATATGTATGTATATATGTGCGTGTGTGCATGAGCGAGTGCGAGATCTAGTGGAGGTTGTTGCCAAAGTTAGATCGGCTCTGAAAGAATTTTGCAAGAGCACGATTCCAGGGAGAGACGTACAATAGTAGGGGTGTCAAGAACATAGATTATATTGATCGAAATGGAAGTAAGTACATGCCTGATAAGGAAAGATTTATGCAACACTAGACATCCATTTTCTGTTGGGAGTTATTTATGAGGAATGAAGAAGACATATTTCATTCACCAAGAGGATTGAAGAAAAATATGCCCTAGTGATAGCCGCTAACAACGGAAATACCACACGAGAAATTGGCAAGGGCTCCTCAGGAAAGATGGGAGACTTGTTAAGGTGTGCAGATTAGCCTGAGATACTAGAGAAATGACCAAAGAAGTCAAATAAACGAACAATGGCATAGCAAAGGTCGATTAAGACAACAAGGGTATAACAAGCTCATTGACACAGAGAAGGACCCCGGGAGCGTGGATGATCCTTGTAATAAATTGAGGGGGGGAGGGGGGGTGTAATTTAATCGACATGAAGATGGAAAATTATACCTTGAATGAAGAAATCCCTCTGAAGAATGAAAATGTACAGTGAGACGATTCATCCTAATAAAGTCCAATAGAAACAGAGAAAAAAATAAGTGACGGAATTATCAATAAGAATTGCAGCATCGATGTGGAAAATGCGGGAGGATATAAGAGATGACATGGGAAATGAAATAAAAAACCTTCATAACATCCCACAGGAAGCTTCCATCCACGTTGCCAAAAGCTTTTTCCATGCCAAATTAGAAACTGATGTTCAAGCCACAAACTTTGTGATCGATATGCTGAACAAGCTCAAAAGCAGTAGCAGTGTGGTCAGTGATAGTCCGGTATTGCATGTAGCATGCCTGCTCATATACATCCACTTAACATGAATAGATAAATTAAGTAGGGAAACTGAGGTTCATAAACATTTACTTAACATGAGTTGATAAACTTAGCAAAAGGTTTAAGCCTTGCTAACCACATTACCACAAGATGTCAACATATGGGCATTGTTCATATTTTTCCAAATTCCAAGTCCATCATGAAGTTGGAAGTAACTGTTTTCTTCAGTGCGACATTCCAAAATTGTAAGAAATTCAGTGGACAGAACTAGCTTGATGACTTGATTATATTCTAAATGATTTATTGAGAACTGAAGTTTTAAGCTCTTCAAATGCCACTTCATTATGCTGAAAACAAAAATCCATTTAAGCAGACTATTAAATCAACACACGATGCTTCAAATTGCATGTATAAAATCCATTGCTCAAACTCTTGGAAAATATATCTGTGGAGATAAGGGAGTCCTGGAATTCACTAGACCAAGCTATCTCAGGGTCTATGTAGACATTAATCTACTTAATCCATTGATGCATCACATTATGATACAAAAAGGAATCATGATTCATAATTTAAGCAATGAATTATATATGAAAAATTACAAAATTCTGTCCATCATGTTGTGTGTGTATATTTTGGAAGATTACAAATTTGTCAAAGGTGAGGGATGGAGAGAACTAAATAGAAAGATCAAAAAGGTTTGGGCGAACACCGCAGAGTGTCTCCCCCTTTTTGGAGCTCAAAAAAAAAGATCAAAAAGGTTTGGGTGCCAATGGATGATCGGTTGAAGGAACAAGAAAATGAAAAGGAACTACAGCAGCATTGAGATGAACATGACGAGATACAATGCACACAGCATGCTTCACAGAGCTTGCAAAAGAGGATGGCCACTGTTCCCCTGCGGAATCGGGCTATGGTAGATGCTGCCTCGTGCAGCAACGACCATAAAAGGACATCGAGTCGAGATGGCAGAACACGAGCTAATATCAATTGAAAGAACAATATGAATGTTCTGTAGAGACCTTGTTGGAGAAGGAAAGGGAGAAAATCAAAGGGAAAGAGCTCTGTCCAGAAGATATGATTTGAGGCATCTGACGATTCATGAGAGAACAGTGTGTCTCTCCACAGAAGATGGTTCAGATAAATAACAGTGTTATTATACATCTGCAAAATCTTTCAACACAGCTCATTGAAAAATGGTGAAGACTTCTCCCACTATAAGTATGGTCGACTACATGGATTCTTGCTCAAATCCACGTTGAAAGATCCGATTATTTTTTACGCTGGTTGTCGGCTACCTAACGCAACCCCCACAAGGAGGGATTTGAACTTGGTCTTTTGGACGGTAGGCACACTGCAGCTCCTTCCATCTAATGAGGAGAAATACTTATGATATTATTAGAGGAAGACAAGGTAAGAAAGACCAACATGTTGATGTGACAACAAAAGGACTCACAGTCAAAGCAGCATGTGGCTGAGGATTTCAGAAAACCGTTGGCTGATGTTAATGTGTCATCAGCCGCTCAACAGCAGCAGCAAACTCTTATGTTGAACAGAGAAGTACAATCCAAACCACTACGAACGGACAAGTAGCAATAGAGCATCTTGAATCACATAGCAGGTTGGGCAGCAGCTTGTGCCTCCCTCCGAGTCTGTTATACAACAGAAGCAGAAACAACAAACGATTGGTGTTAAGCTCAAGGGACTCAAAGGAAATGTTGTTCAATAATCAAGTAATGGCGAGTGGACTGTAGTTACAGAGGAAAAAATATGGTTGTAGCAGTCCACAGCTGCAGCTGAACTGTAGCCGCCTTCCTGTAGCATCTAAGAATGCACGTCACTCAGATTAAAAATAGCAGCATGGCAAGTGCAAGCCTCTTGTTACACAACAGTTGTTAAGCAGTATTAATAGCTTAGCTATCGTTTTGCCACTGAAACAACAGATTGAATCTCGGTCTGAGATAAATCCGCAACAACCCTTGATTGGATAAAAATGGAGAAGATATCAATTTCGCAAGAAAATCAACCACATCTTGTAGATGAGAAAAAGGCAAAGATGATAAATCTCCAAGGAAAGAAGATGAAACCCCACTTGAAAGAAAAATAATGCATTTGCAATTTGCAACATGAACAAAAGATAATTCGTGCCGAGGAGTATGCTTTTAGCAGACAGCAACTTGATGCTTTTCCAAAAATGCAACAACATAGGTATAAGCAGCAACAACTACTTGGTGGTATATCAGTTGGCGGAAGTCAATAAATAGCTACTAGGTCCAGATGCAGAGGGATTCAATGGTATACACTTGAGGACAACAAAATTCTAAGACTTTGAGGTTTTGGATTTCAGCTTCTGCACACACACACACACATTTTTCCGTGTTCCTTCAAAGACAAGATTGGCCAACATCATAGTTTAACTTTTTTGCTGAAGGACATGTTGGCCAAACTCTTGATGTAAAGGCTATATGCCTATCTCCATGAGCTTAATGTAATATCTTTTGAATTAACTGAAAGTGGTTACCCTTGCCACAGAATATGGGATGTGCGAGTAAAAAAAATCTAAACACTAAAACAAAGGGACTCCGCACAATGAATAGATCGCACTTCTAAGCAATCCAGCACAATACTCTGTAAAACAGAATTGGTGACCATTGAAGCTGATGATGATCGAGAAGTAAATCAAGTGTCACTCTCTCAGGAGGTAGCACAGCATAACCATGTGTAGCTTAATTTTCTCCACCTTGTTACGATCTATGCACATTTTAGAGGAAACATCCCCTGCTTATATGCAGTTGCGACAACCATTTTCCAGTCATTTAAAAAAACAATTGAATTTGGCCACAGACAAAAATGTGAAGAAAGGGAGGCTTGGAAAATCTCTCAAAATGCTTAAGCAGGATGTGTTTAGGATTGTATTCGAGGCTACCATTGAAATATGTGGACATCCATCTATTAATAGTATCTGATGCAATTCCAGTGTTAATTAAATGCTCCCCTAATATTGCAATTAAATATAAAACATAGACTATTTTTTCTTAGATCTTCTTGGAAGGGATGTCGGGAGTCTTATCATCTTCAGACGATTCCTCCTCAAGCAGCTCATCGGGAACATCGTTTGGAGCATTGGTTTTGGTAATGAAGTCCTTGAGAATGACCATACACTCTTCTTTCATTGCAGCCAGTTGTTGTGATAAGGTTCCCTTGTTGTCTGCCTTTATAACGAATGATTCAGATCCTAGTTGCATTGTGGCTTTTACTCTGGGAACTGCAAAGACAGACACATCGCCATCGTCCATCGTGCAATGAACCTGCAACACATGGTACAGTTATTTCAATCAACTGGATATCATATGGTTGATATTTGTCGATAACTTGGCATCTTTTGAAGTACAACCCAGAGTTTGCAATTTGGTTGGTAATCCAAAAGCACATATACTTTTTACCTAGTATCACAAGATAAATTCAGGATAAAAGCAAAGTTTTAGGTTTCTTTACATAAATCCCTAGACATTTGCACATTTACAAAAATACCGCTGCAAACACCTTATTATCAAAAATACCCCTGTAAACAAGACCAACACCCATTGTGCCACAATAAAAAACAGAAATTTGTCGGAGATAATCCCCCATTTCCTTCCTTATTTCTCTCATCCCTCTCCTCCTCTCCCATCATGACCCCCTCCGTCAACCAGCTGTATTGGAGCCCTCATTTAACGGGAGCTCCCTTACTCTCCCACCCACTCATCGGAGCCTCCCATTGTAGCCAGGATATCGAGCTATGTATTACTTGGAATGCTAGCATGTGTATTTTCCCAGTTTATCCTTGGTGTTCAGGGTCCCAGAAAAATGTCCCACCACTAATTCCTCTCATCGTCCTGAACCCCCAAAATTGCCTTCTACCCCTCACCCGATCTATCAACCCAAAATCCAAGTCCACCCTCCCCTCTTTACCACTGCACACCGCACCTCCTCTGGGTCCTTTATTTAAGTATTCTCTTATTTGTCAAATTTGTTCTTCATTAGAAGTTAAGTCTCATTCCTTATTCAAATTTCTGCAAAGGATTGCTGCAAGTTGATTGAAATTGCTCCAGTTTCAGTTTGGTTTAAATTTTATTTGAAGCCTCATGAAGCATGATCAACAGGTGTTAGAAAATCGGAAGCGGAAGCAATAACATGGATAAAAGATAAACAAGAATAAGAACAGCGGGATTTTACGTGGAACCCTACTCCGTGAGGAGCGGGATGAAACCACGGGAGAAGCCCTCAAAGGGGCGTGTTACTCTATTGACTTTCTCATCTGTTACAGGAGGCTTGTAGCTCCTTATATAGCCTCCACAGGGCCTCCAAGTCCCACCACTGGACGATGTGGGACTAAACACTGGGATGGGGTAAATGGATCCTGGAGGTATCCATTTACCCATCTACAACTCAATAGGCGCACTACCAAATACTCCAACACTCCCCCTCAAGCTGGAGCATGCAATGCTCAGCTTGGACAAACAAACAGAAAGAAACTCAACTCAACGCTACAGGACACTACGGACAATATCAACCCAACACGCACATGCTGCAGTCGAGGACGTTGTTTCTCATGTCGTGCAGGTGAGGAGGACGAACGGGCTGGAGTGTGAGTCAACTGAAGACTCGGAATCTGACCATCGAGTCTGAAACTGCGCCTGAAGTCTCCTCGTCGGAGAATCGGGTCTCTCCCATCTGGCTCAGAGAATGGTGCACTGCTCTGGTGTACCTATGATACCACATGAAAACCCTTGCCCTCAAGGGAATGGTCCTCTGCTCTGGAGTCCCTATAGCTCACATGAAAACTCTGGCCTGACAATAAGAAGAATGATGGGGACCTCTGACAATGATGGCAATATATGCTCATCTGAAAATAAGACCGTATCCTTGTGCTTGTCTGAAACTGAGAACTCGGAAGACAATCGTCGAGTCTGAAACCGACTGTAGAGTCTGATCATCTGGCTAGTCTGGAGACTGATATCTGAATCTGGATTCTGGATCTAGACCTGTGACTCTACATATATACTCCCCCTTTCTCCCATACTTGTCGGAAAACATGGATGTCGACCAAGTTGGGAGAAGACAACAATGATGGGGACAAAAAACAAACCACTTGGCCGATCACAACTTTGTCGGCTTTTTAAAACATTCATCATTTTTTTCATTCATTTTTTTATAAGCCGTTTGATTTTTTTTATCGGCTTTTGCAACTTCTTCTTCTTCTTCTTTTTTGAAATTGCGTACGACTTTTCTTTTGTACGCGGTTTTTTTTCAACAGCGTACAGCTTTTTCAAATGTACGCGCCTTTTTTTCTTTTTTTAAACAAACTGACCCTGCCCACTTGGGCTTCATTAAGCCGCAGCCTCTCACACATTTTTCTTTCTCTTTTTTTTTAAAAAATATTCGGCTCGGCACTCTCACTGGTCTGCTTTCTCTCTCTGTGTGTGTGTTTTTAACGTAAGCCATTCAACCTTTTTTTATATACGGCTTTTCAACTTTTTTTTTGATAAACTTTGTGTACGGCTTTTTTTGTGTGTACGCGCCTTTTCAAATTCCTTTTTTTTCCAAACTTCATCATCATTTTTTTTATACACAAATCTCCCTCTCTCTTTGGACTGCCACAGACCCGTTGGGCTTTTTTTTAAACACTGCAGCGAGCCTCTTTTTTTTACTCACGTCAGCCCATTTGGGCTTATCATATCCTCTCTCTTTTTTTTCACAAGACAGCCCCTCTTGGGCGCACATATTAGGGTTTCCCACAAGGGAACCCTTCTTTTAAAAAAAACCCCACGCCGCCGCCGCTGCCTGTGTTCCCTGGAGCGCGCGGCTCTGAGGGATGTGCCGCCTCTGACTGGTCTGGAAGGGGGGAACGAGGAGCACGCCTGGGTCGCGTCGCGCGCGATGCGGGAGATCTGGAGATTTCGTGCGGTTGATTGTACTCGATCTGGGGTGCGAGATAGGGCTCGTTGCTGTTAAAGAGGGAGCGCGTCACCGCCAACCTGGTAGTTGCGGAAGGGGCCGCCATCGCAAGGAGAGCTCTAGAGGAGGCGCGCGCCGCCATTGGGGATCGGAGCTGGGCGCTCGGAGGAGCGGCATCGCCTGGGGAGGCCTTCGTCCCACCGCAGGGGGGTCGGCTGAAGCGACCTGCAGTGCGGCAGAAGTGCCACCTCTTGGATCTGGAGAAGCAGAGGCTCCAAAGGAACCTTCGCGCGAGGAGGGGAGCCGCCGAGACTCGCACGCATTGGGGTTGCTTTCGCGCAAGGGCTGGGGGAGCCCTATTGGAGGCCGGTGTAGAGTCGCGCGAGGGCTCGCACGCACCTCTGCACGATGGGGTCGCCAGATGCCGCTGCACGAGAACTGGCGGAGAATCGCCAGAGACTTGATTGCCAGGGGGATGACGCCGCCTGTAGCCTTGGAGAGGCCCCGCCTGGGACAGAACATGTTAAAGAATGGGGCTGGCGATGGAAGAGCAGCCCTTGCTGGTTACCGCCTGTGGGCCTGCGGGGGTGGCGCTGCCAGAATCCTGTAGCACAAGCCCCGTCTGGGCTGTGCGGAGAGAAGCAGCACATCTGGATGATCTAGGGCTTTGAAAAACTCATATGAACTCAAAACTTCGAACTATATATGATCTTCAAAACAATAACTTCAAATCGAAACTCGAAAAAATATAACATGATTCCTCGAGAATCGAACCCGCTCTGATACCATGTTAGAAAATCAGAAGCGGAAGCAATAACATGGATAAAAGATAAACAAGAATAAGAACAGTGGGATTTTACGTGGAACCCTACTCCGTGAGGAGCGGGATGAAACCACGGGAGAAACCCTCAAAGGGGCGTGTTTCTCTATTGACTTTCTCATCTATTACAGGAAGCCTGGGGCTCCTTATATAGCCTCCACAGGGCCTCCAAGTCCCACTACTGGACGATGTGGGACTAAACACTGGGATAGGGTAAATGGATCCTGGAGGTATCCATTTAACCATCTACAACTCAATAGACGCACTACCAAATACTCCAACAACAGGTCCCCACAAAATCTCATTTTATTAGTTACACGCTAGTTGTGTGTCCTTAGCATAAGTCGTGCATTTTGGATCAATATCTAATTGTTGGTTAAATTCCACAATTAAGGTTTGCATCAAAACCATTATAAAAAATGAGTCTTAATCTAGGCCCGCATATATAGGTTAGCCAAGACCGGACCTTAAATTACTTAAATTGCAAATCAACAATTACATAAAAGACATGTGAGAAAATAAATAGATTCAGGTTGATCCTTAGTGATCTTTAGCAAGACTGTCAAATGATTTACCTTTAGGAGGTTGGACACCTTACTTAGATGGTGTAAAGAGATTTGGCGGTCAAGTTTATCCTAAATACGCTAAGCGGTCTTGTCTGATATTTTCTCAATAGATAGTGTACTCTAGTAAGCTTCTCTTTCACCCCTGGCATTGAAATCTATGCTTGATAAGCCTGTTAACAGAAGTAACGGTCTACATTTTGGCTGGATTCTTGCAGCATCTCAGTATGTATTCATGTTTAAGGTGGAAGTGGTCTTATTATTTAACAGGGTTTCTTACAACTCGAATTCCGAACAAGCTGAATTTTGATCTTACAAGTCAATATGATAGAATGCTTCAAGATTTTGAATGAATCATCGGCAAGAACATTTTGTCCATGTATTAACAGGTTGGTGTGATCTCAATGTACATGGATATCTACTAATCTAAACCGGTACATTCAGCTTACCCAAGGAAAAATGTTGCTATACGGTCCTAGGAGGCATCAATTCTCAATTACTAATATATTCTAGGAAGAGGGGAAATACTGACAGGGCTCGCATAAGGACAGGAAAACCCGATTCCTCCTCCTCTGGGGTAACTCTTGTGATCTTCCCAAGTAATCCTATATGGCTTGGGGCACCTGACACAACCCCGGAACCACTTTTATCAAATATCAGACTACAGGTTTCGTCATTGCAATCCATTGGAGGGCCAAACAAAGGTAATAACCAGACTATAACAGGTGCAACGTAAGGGGTGATTTGCCAAAGATCAGTTGCCAGCTTCAAAATATATGAACAGTTTTGTCAAAATAAATAAATGAACCATAGAAACTAGAAAATAAGTACTGCTGGATTTCATTCACGAACTATAACAGACTGACAAAGATGGACTGAAATAAACAAACTATCATGATCTGGACTCACCGACTGACAGAGCAAAAGAAAAAAAACCCAACTTACAGATTCGAGGACTGTGACAGGGGAAGATGGAGGGAAGAGAGGTGAGAGGTAGAGGTTGTCGTGTCACTGTTGGTGGTGCTGGGATTAGATGGCTGACCGGAGATGGTGGGGAAGGAGATAGGGTTGGAGGGGGAGCTGATGAGGAAGGAGGGGTGGTAGGGACGAAGAAAAGAATGGGCGATGCGTGGTTGCCGAAGGAGAAGGGCGGAGGTTGGTTTTCGCAGGGGAAGAAAAGAATGGGATGTGGTGGAGAGAGAGAGGAAAACAGTGGTGGGGGAAGAGGAGTGCAGGGCTGGGAATAGAAGAAAAACGGCGGAGGACAAGGGATTTGGAAAGAGAAGGATTAGGAAGAGTGTTGGTAGGGTGGGAGCCGAGAGTTTTTTTCCCATTCATGGCATAGGGCCCTTCCAAATGTCCGGTCAGGGCATGTAAGAAAAAGTTTTTCTAGTCGGGGCATGATTCGGCGAACGGTTCGCCGATCGACGAATCGTTTGCCGATCAACACTATTCCGAAAAACTTTTCAATTTTATATTATAAAAAATAATATATAAAACTTATATATTATTTTTTATAATATAAAATTGAAAAGTTTTCCGGAATAATATTATATATTATTTTTACTGTACGATCGGCAAACGGTTCGCCGATCGGCGAACCGTTCGCCGAATCATGCCCTGACTGGGAAAACTTTTTCTGACATGCCCTGACCGGGTATTTGGAAGGGCCCCATGCCCTGAATGGGAAAAAACTCGGGAGCCGGTCCTATGATGTAACATCCTCCTTTTTTTGAAAAATTGATTTCAAAAATCTAAATGTATAGATTGAATTTTTTTTAATGTTTTACATATCTATCAAATATCGCTCAAATATAATATCATCTGTTATTGTATCTTAACAGTCATAGGTCTGGTACTTTTATAAATAGTATTTGCTTACATGTTGATCATGCGTTTAACCGTTAAGATACAATAGAGATGACATCTGATTTGAGCAAAATTTGGTAGACATATAGAAAATTAATCAAAGATTCAATCTATGTGGTTCGACTTTTGGAATCAATTTTGCAAAAAAAGAGAGAGGATCACAACACCTTTGTTGTAACTTGGGTTACAACGGAGAATCTACTTCCTGGAGGGTAAGGCAAGTAGGGTTCCATTTGGTTTCTCCAATTGATGTTGCTCCCTACCATCAGCTAGAGACGAGCATCAGGCGGGATTGGGTCAGACCCAATATGGCCTAGCCCAAGTTCGTCCTTGACCGTAGGCCCTACGGTCCGGGCTTGAGTCCAATCATTTTTTTGCAGTGTAGTATAAGCTCGAGCCCAGCTCGTGAGGGTATGAGTCAAGCTTGCGTCGGGCCGATCTGATCTGGGTTGGAGTCCACTTCTACTTCTCTCATGTCTGTAATTGAAGTGAGCACACTTTTACTAACTTGAAAAAAATCATATGTACTTTTTTATTTTCTATTTCCATACATGAGGAGAATCTTCTCCGGTTCACAATATGTCGTTTACTGTTCCAAGTATTATTTTTGTTTCCTAAAGTCTTCCATATAACTTGAATCCTAACATATAAATCTCATTATGTTTTTATCATATAACATATCTTCTACTATCATGACCGCTCATTTCTGCCTCATAAATCCTCTTTGGGATTATATGGGTACGTCGAATCTATGTGCATAATTTGAGAAGAAAAGCTAAGACCGAAGAGTGGAAGCGAAGATATATTAATGGTTACATGCATTTTATCCATTTTATAATATATCCCTAAAGGGAGATGATGAATCGCATTTCGGTTATCTTAATTGTTATTCATTGTAATACGGCCTAATGTGAATCGATCAAAACAAAGTCGAATGTCACCACGAGCAGGACTCGATTTTAATTTATAAACATGGATAAGTTTAGGATCGAATTCATAGACACGAGCTATTGATATAATTAACTAATTTTATAAATGTTAAGTGATTATATACATTATCTAGGTCAAAGAACAACACTAAGCAATATAATAAACATGTGAACAAAATGCATTTTTTCTTTTGATTTTTTAATGTACGTTGATAATATGACAAAATGTGATAGAATGAATCAAACCAACATATATATAATACATAGAACTATGCTCCTAAATTGATTTCATAACTCACAATATGTTCAATTAAAAATATGATCCAATTGATGCTTAAAATAAAGTTATATTGCACGCATGTCATCTATATCGAAGAGGTTTAATCAATATATATTTAATTAATCCAGTAGCAATATATACATCAAATCATAGAAATAAACATGACATAGATAGTTAAATTAACTTTCAAATGAAATTGAAATCAACTCAATCGGAGTCCATATACTCAAGTTATTACATAAAGAAATTAGGGGCATAAATGTAATAAAAACTAGCATAAAATAACACAAAACATCACAACTAGGTCCTCACATGGATACAAACATAATTTACGTAAGTCATTGGGGCGAACCGCATAGAAGTTTCCTCGCAGGGATAATAATACAATAGTAAAAATCCAACGGGGCTTATCTGATATTTCTCCAGTGTGTCGCATGCAGGGTGCATGCGGTGGATAGGCTCGAGCAATCATCCTGCTTTGGACTATGTGTTGCATGTTACTGCTTTAGATATCGTTTTGAGTGGACATGAAGCTCCAGTTCGATTGGTGAGTCAGAGTTTAAATCACAGTTGATAGATCAGATCAGAAGATTCAATCTGATGGTTGTCGCTGTCCAAAGCTTACCGTCTGTTCCTCCATGATACGATGGAGGGGCTTGGGCACCAACGACTGACTTGAGGCTCCTCCTTGATCCCTCTTCTCCTTGAATGATCAGAAAAGAATCACGATGAACAAGTGAAGAAGATGGTAGTCTCCCGAAGAACTCTGAAGTTATGAAGTGACATGACTATGCATAATCGATGGAGGCGGAGAGATGTAAATTATGATCAGATGAAGCTTCGGCCATTGAGTCCAATTGGATTTCTGCAGTATTCAAAAACAATAGTCGAAGCAAATCGAAGGCGTATGTGTGTTCAGTGAGTGGAATGGAGGGTCAAGATGCGAAGAAGGTGGTGACCCTAGTTGGGTTCCCCACCATGAATGGAGGAGAAAGGAGATGGAGTGAACTGAGGGATGGAAGACAAGGATTAGTGAGTTAATCCTCTAGCGTACATCTTGGATGCACGATGAAGGGCGATAAATGGTTGGATTGAAGTGAGGTGGTTTGTACATCATCATAAAATTCGAAGAAAAAGCAAGAAAACCAAAATCTACAGTACTATTACCTTGAAGTCACACCATTGATGATCGGAGTTGTCTTGGGTTGAGGCTCAAGATGAGCCCCCGGCCTTCGATTGATAAGGCCAACCATGCCTTGAAGCTCAAAATATGTGAGAAACTCACCCGTAGTATGGCCTCCGAACATGGGTCTCACCAGGGTTATTCGTCGTCATGGCCTCCATCAATCCTCCATCTCCCTATCACAGAGAGGAAGAGAGGCCTAGGCAAGATCCCTATCAAGGGTGGACGAGGAAAAATTGCTTCGGTGGATGAGTATTTGAAGAGGCCGACCAGCAATTACAGGTGGTTGTCAAGGTATTCCAACCATGATAACGATCTCACGTGAGGTGTAAGGGAAGAATGGAGATTAGGGTCAAGTGAAGGGTAGTTAGGGCTACATTGGAGTCGTATTAGTTGGTGGAGGGGAGTTGTTAGGAGGTTAGGATAATGGGGAGAAGTTGGGCAATTTGGGAGGGTGGCATTGTTTGGAGAAGGTGGCAGGAGGTTAGGGACAACGCAGCACCTGTTGGATCTTACGATCCAATGATGAATCCACATTTCATCATCTTTATTCTATCATTTTGGCCTCAAAAACCATAGCAAATGCTTGTAAATACCCTTAATTGCCACATTTTAGCATTCATGCATGTGTGTGTAAATAGTGTATAAAATAATGTTTTTCATACCAAAATAATTGATTAAAGAAAAGAAAAGAAAAAGAATAAAATATTGTAAATATTTTATGATCTGAAACCCCGAGACCTAGGAATCTAAATGAATAGGCCGACAAAGAATAAAGTAGGGGGAGATAAGGGTCAGAATTCAATAAAGATTCCTTTTATTTAATTCATTCTTTATTCATTTTATGACCTATTTTTAGTTCCACTTTTTATACCTCAAATAAAAAAACTTTGTACATGAAAGTTGTAGATAATTAAATAAAGAAAAATACAAAATTGATTTCATACATAAATAATATACAGATAAAAAGTTATGATATGAATAACATTCCAAAATCCCAACTTCCCAGACCTGTATCTCTCAAATAAAAACTCAAAATATATCAAAATCACCTTTAATTGTATATAATTTTTATAAGCTATTTAATGAAGGTGGTTTCGTATTTTGCGGAGCTACGATTTGAAAGTTGAGTTTTGGATCCCTATTGTATACTTGTACAGAATAAAATATTCATTTTATTAATTATTCATTATTTTCATAATTTTATATTTTTATGATTTTGTAAATATTATTTACAATATATGTGTTCACTAAAATAAGAATAAAACACTAAAGAAAATAGAAAAATAAAATACATGTATATAATGTATAGGTATAATACCTGTACACATACCTATATAATTAATTCTCCTATTTTATTAAATGTACAAAATTCCCTAGAAAAATAAATAAAAATCATATTAAAAAACTTCATAAAATAATAAATATTTTTATTTTATAACCTAAAAATAATAAATTCATTTACTATTTTTAAATGATTTTTTAAATATCATTCCGGGGCTTTTTCCTTGTTGGTCCACGTGGACTAACCAGGAGGCGGTCAGCGTTGATCTCGGTCAACTGGTTGTCCTTCGTCTTGTAGCATTGTCAGAACCTCGTTTTTGACATGTTTTCTCGATTTTTTTCGAGGACAATCCTTGCACTATTTCACGATACAATCTTCTTGACTTTTGATCCTCGTTCAATGGGCATGCACGCCCAAGTGAATCCTCGGTTGTTGAATCAATGCATCTCCCGTTGTCCCTCGATCTATGGAGCCCGTCTATCAACCCTTCAAATAGAACCCCCGATTTTCATTTGAATTTTGAACCCCTTTGGACCACCAATCCCATCCCCTGTCATGCGCTACTGAGAGTAGGAGGTGACAACTCCATATTCCGGCCGTCAGGCGGGTCGTGGAAGGTCGAGGAGGTCTCCACCACCTCCGACGAAGCTCGTCGTCAAAGTTCCCCACCTCAGGTGATTTCACCTTTGAGGACGTTGTTTCCTTTGTTTTCCTTTTGCATTTTCTTCCCCGTAGCCGTAGGATTAGAATCCCATTGTTCGTTTCGCATTTCCTCCATCAAATCGCATCATTGACCACCTCGCTGGAGGTAGCTCCGGCCGAGTCTCCCTCGCGTCGTTCCACGCCTCCATTTCGCCTCCGCGGGGTCGAGGCACTTTGCCCTCGACCCTCTCACAATTTCTGCAGGTCCAGACACGCACATCGAGCCGCCTGGGAGTATTGGGACCCTCATCGGAGCTTCTTGGAGCTTCATTGCTCCGCTGCCTTCGCCTGCCATCTCCGGTGGATGTCGTTCCATTTTTGAGCTCCCAGCACATAGAGGAGGACCCCCAGGAGCTCGCAGCCCAATTTTAGAGCCCAAAGATCGCCGGAGGACGGAGATAGGGCTCAAGGAAGCTCGCCTCGCCGGTATTGCTTCCCAGTTCGTCTTCCGCCCTCCAGCACCGTCAGATTGGGTCGGAGCTCCAAATCGATCAGCCGATATCGGATCCCCTTGTGCCTCCACCGTTGGATCTTCCATCGAGGATCTAATCGTAGCCATCGAATCCGAAGCGTCATCGGGCGCTCCTGTGCCGCCACATGTCAAGTGAAGCGTCGTCTGTCGTTGGATTGCCAGGTGTTGGGTATTTTGCACTTAAGCCCTCACCATTTTGTGTATTTATTTATTAGCACAAAAACTTTTATTTGCAGTTTTAAAGTTTTGTAATAATTGCATTTAGACCCCGATATTCCTTGGTTAATCAAATAGCACCATTGTCGGGGAGCAACAGCGTATAGATCGGCTTTTTGTTTGTGATTATTTGTCTACCATTTTTGCTTCATTTATTCCCTTTATTTTTGATATATATTTTGAGCTATCTAATCCCTTCTCTTTGTTGACTTTATGTGAGGTACCGCAGATCGGGGGGGCACGTTCTCGAGGCACCGGCGCACCTACGTGAAGCCGGCTTCGGCCTGCTATCCCTGCACGAATGACTTAGAGATTTTTGTAGATTTAGCTCTAGTTTTTTTTTCTGTCTATATTTGTGTAATTTAAGTAAGAGAGAGTGTGATTCATAAATTGTAACTTAAACAGGACTTGGACATATCTACACTTTACGAGGTCCAGTGCCAGAGGGATTGTTCCCTTGGGGGCCTCGTCGGCTTTTGCGATTTTTCGCCAGATTTTATTTTATTCGACTTTTATTTTTGCTTTGATTCTAGAAGATTTTGGCCCCTAAACTTAGGATTTTATATTGACTGTGACGTAATCAATTAAGGGCCCACACCTAATATCTTGCTTGTGCCTATAGATCGTTAAGTGGACCTAATCAATTGCTCGCAAAGAAAAAGCTAATTTGGTCACCAGAGGGGTCACCTCGCTAGAGGTCGTATACAGCGCTGGCGGGATCCGTTGTGGCAGACACCGATCGGCATCAGAGACCGGACCCCGACCTCTCTTGTTGACCTATTAGCTATTGTTCTTCTCCTGTAGAAATTCTTGCCTAAGGCTGATTTCTTCTTGCATCATATAAGTAGTTTTAGTTATGTCTTTAATTTATGCGTGGATCACCCTGCATGTAGAGTGCTGGAGCAAGGTACGCATCTCTATCTCTGCATGCATCATTGTGTTTGATCGCGCATCGGCTTTTCCGACTTCCTCCCCCGTTTTATTGGACTTTAAATAACTCAGAAAATCGGAAATTTTGTTAGGCGTTGTTTTTTCAGAAAAAGACTAAAAAAGTGAAAATAATAAAATTGGGACTGCTAAACTTGACCTTAAAACTCACCTCATCAAAAAATTTGTCTTGGGGAGAGTAACCCCCTCCTTGGTTGATTTATCTGCAGCCAGAGAGTGACCCACACACTAGGATAGAGCCATACCTGAACTCCTCTTAGACTACTGCTCTAGGGTTAGTCGTTCTCCAATGAGGATCTCTCCGGTAACCGGTAAAGCGGACCGTGACGTCCTTTGCAGATTGGATTGATCGGGTAGCCGGTAAATGGTCCGCAATTCATACTGGTTGGGAAAGATCTAGCCTTAGTTCGGGACAGTCACCTAGGAGCATCGGGTTCCTACCAGCTCGCTTAAATGCTCTGATAGATTGATTGATTACCTAAATAAAATTGAAAAGATAATTAACAGAGCTTTTACGGTTATCAGCTCCAGTATTGTGTAGGTGAACCGTGGGTTTGTTTTCACATCTTGTTTGCATTCCAGATCTCATCCGCCCTTTTCCCATATCAAAATGATGGGAAGGAGATCCCTTAGGCCACGTTTGGTGGCACCGCTATCGAGAACTCCTTCCTATTCATCTAGGTTGGCTATGGGGAGTCCAAACCCACTCTCCGAGCCTGAGTTCACGCCCACCTTGTTCCCCCTCGATCACCCTTCTTCTTCAGTTAGTTCTGTGGTGTCAGAGTTTAGTGCAGCACAGAGTTCGGAACATTTGACGACACCTGAGATGGGTACTTTTGCCTTTGCAGAGACCCAAGATATGACCGGTAGAGAGGAACACCCAGATGAGCAGGAACCGCTTCCGTACATATATGATCAGGCTGCCATTAACAATTCACTGTTAGCTTCCCTGGAGACCATGCAAAGATAGATCAGAGACCAGGGAGCCTTCATGGGTGACATCATGAGAGAGCTGGCGCAGATGCGAGAGGACAGAGCAGAAAGACCTGAGGGCGGTGGAGATATACCAGAAGCAGGCGGAGGAGAAGAACCTAACCGGGAGAGGCCACCACCAATGACCATGAGGCAGTTGCACAACCCAACTGCGACCCTCACCCACCGATGGATTCAGCTTCCTCCCATTGTCGGGAACTTCGAGCTTCGCACGCAGACCATTCAGTTGTTGCCCAAGTTCCATGGGCTAGCCACCGAGGAGCCTCATCTCCATCTGCAGGAGTTTGAGATGATTTGCAGCACTGTCCACGATAGACTGGTGGACGAGGACACAATAAAGATGATTGCCTTCCCATTCTCCTTAGCTGACAGAGCAGCCTATTGGCTGAAGCACCTTGGAGGTATGTCACATCATGGGCACAGCTCCGGACCGAGTACTTGAACAAGTACTATCCACTCGGCCGGACCAACGCAACACGAGCTATGATCAGCAACTTCACTATGATCCTGAATGAGCAGTTCCACGAGGCTTGGGATCAATTTAGAGAGCTCATTGTCCGGTGTCCACATAATGATATATCAAAGCCCAACCTGGTTCAGAGTTTCTTTTGTGGGCTGACACCGGAGCTGCAGGGGCTTGTTAATGCCTCTTATGGTGGATCCTATTTTTCCAAGGGTGAAGATACGGCTTGGGGGATCTATGAAGGAATGGCAGAGAACTCGACAGTCATGGACCAAGACAGAGTCTATACACAGTCGAAGATCCCACCACAGGCAGTTGTATATCAGAGGATTGCACGCATCGATGTCAGTACCCACAATCCGTCAGTAGAAGCAGCTTAGGATGAATCTACCACGGCCGACATGGGAATCATTAGCGATAAGTTGGACCGCATCGAGATCCTTGAGAAGAAGCAGAATCAAGGTCTTACACAGATGGACCGGTTGACGAAGACCATGAGTGACCTGAAGACTCAAATCCTATGCATTCAGGAGGCACAAACATCCACTCATCAGCCTCCCAGGTCACGGGCTGATCCCAGCAACAGTAGCAGCTCCACCCAGCCTTTTGCCACATATCGCCAGGTTCACCACATCCAGGCAGAGCCGGTTCAGCAGCTACAACACTACCCATTGCTGCCACCATCTCAGGACACTCAGATGGTGGTCTACCAGCCGGATCAACCAATGGCAGTTCTTCCTCCACCACCTGTTGAGCAGGAGCCATTGATGGAAGTCAATGGGATATGGTACGACCGGTACCCACAGCAGCCCGGGATTCGTCGTGATCATCCCGGATTCCGTTGGACCACTGATGGCACCTCATCCCAACAACAGTCTCCCACTCAGGGCACTCAAAACAGCCAGCACCAGCACCAACAGCCCCATTACTTCCACCAGCAGTACCAGAAGGGTCCTCGTCCCTCTTATCAGGGACAGCAGTGGAGGCAGCGTCAGCAGCCTTACCAGTCATACTCCCAACCTCCTCCTCACTATTCACAACAGCAACAGCCTCATTTCCAACAGGAGAACACTTCTGGTTCTCAGGCACCTGCCTTCGAGAACCCAGCGCTTGATGACCTCACTCGCTTGCTCTCTGAATAGCAGGCATCCTTCCGGCGGGAAATGGATGAGTTCCGGTAGGAGATGAGGGATATCATCAAGGGCAAGGCCGGCATACCAACACAGATTGAGCCTAATCCAAATAATTTGAATAGGAAATTTGAGCAGGTACATTCTTCAGAGGATACCACTTCTAGTGACTCTTTGCATGACATGTCTTCTTTTATGTATGATGTTGATTTCGTGACTACTAGGAGCGGTAGGATGCCAGCAGTCGGTGCCTCATCTGAGCGACAACCACACGAGGAACGAGGAGCACTAGATGAGGAGAGTAGCGGTGCTAAGGCCGCAGATGATGTTGATGACGGTGGTGTTGATGCCACCAAGGATGGAGATCCAGATAACGGTGCTGAGGCCGTCGTGGCACCAGATGCGGACGGTGGTGCTGATGCCACCATCTTACTCGATGTTGAGCCAGAGTGTGGTGTTGATGCCGTGAAGTCAGATGTCGTTGGTGGTACTGAGGCCACCACTTCTACTTTTGTTGAGCTTCCACCATTTGTGTTGCCACCTTTTGTATCTCAAGACTGTGGTAACAAGAAAAAGAACAAAAAATGAATAAAGGAAAAGGTTCTTCATTCACTTCGAGTCCATATGTGTTGTATGATGATATTTGTATGGATTCCATTCCTTCACAAGCACAGGAACCTCTTCCTAGTCCTCCATCTGAGGAGGCCCCTACCATCCCCTTCCCTCAAGCACTCCGCTTGGCGAAGGGGAATAAAAGAGAAAATCCAAAAAAGACACATCAGTTAGAGTTCAGCAACAAGATGATTGATAGATTTCAGATTCAACTGACTCTACAGGAGGCACTTGAGCACATTCCCCTCTTCCAAAAGAACTTGAGAGAGAAGACTACAGTCCGCAGGAAGAGGAGGAACCGCAGAGACAAGATCCATGTGCTCACCCGTTCCACATGCTTTGCCATTAAGAATCGTCTACCAGCCAAGAGACCCGATGCAGGAGCTCCCTATGTCATATGCGAGATTCAGGAACAACGGTTCGATCATACTCTATTAGACAGCGGCTCTTCTATCAACCTCCTTCCGGCAGCCTTACTCGACCGATTCGAGTTTGTCCTTCTTCATCGGAGCGGGACAGTCCTTCAGTTTGCTGATAGGTCGATTAAGAGGCCGAAGGGGTTGTTGAGAGACATGGTCGTTACCATTCAGGGCCTGAAATTCTCCGTGGACTTTGTTGTATTGGACATGGAGATTCCTGAGTCGGTAACAGATACCCCCATCATACTTGGATGCCCATTCTTTGCAACTGCCAAGGCGGTGACCGACCATGATAGTGGGAAGGTGTACTTTCGCATAGAGGGTGAAAGTATACAAATAGAGACGATCGACGAGACCAGAGCCAGAGATTAAGCATGCTCAGAGCAGTTCAGTGACACAGAGCAGATGACAGAGGCTGAGCGAGACGTCTACCAGGAGTGTGACTTTGTGATGATCGATGATGAAGCCATTTGGACAGATCCTGTAGCACAAGCCCTCGCCTTGCCCACAAATTCAGCATACTTACGGCTTATGGCAGTCGAGAGCTTGGATAGCGCACCCCTGGCAGAGGACACATTTGAGGCTGACAGTTGTGGGATGAGTGGCAAAGCAGAGTTTCATTCATGTTCTTTTAGTTCAGATCCCTCAGATTCATACATTGATTGGGATGACTTTGATGATTACTTGCCATGTCTGATTCCTTCTGAGCTGACAGCTAGGACGGAGGGTGAGCCAGCACGATTCACAGATATTCCAGCAGGGTTCCCTTCGTCAGATTTTTATGCACAGCGAGAGTTCTCACATGCAGACCTGGTAGCCTTCACTCAGACATATCAGAAGCTAGATTTGCCAGCTCCCAGTTATCCAGAACTAAAGCCTTTGCCGCAGTCGCTGAAGTACAGATTCCTTGCGGGTGAGCCAGATATGCACCCAGTCATTATCTCAGCAGATTTGACGGGAGAGCAAGAATCTCGTTTGATGGAGGTTCTTGAAAGAAACCGCAAGATAGGATGGAGTATAGTTGATCTCTAGGGGATTAGTCCGGCTCTGTTCTCCCACCATATCTACCTCGAAGAGGACGCTAAGCCCTCGCATGAGTTCCAGCGACGACTGAACCCGAATCTTCGAGATGTGTTCATGAAGGAAATATAAAAATAGTGGAGTGCTGATTTTATCTGCCCCATCTCTGACTCCAAGTGGGTTAGTCCATTACATGTCGTACCCAAGAAGACGGGTATAACTACAGTTGCGAGTGAGTCTGGAGAGGAGATAACTACCCGGGTTCCCACTTCTTGGAGGGTCTGTGTGGACTACAGATGATTGAATGAGGCCACCAAGAAGGAGCATTTCCTACTACCATTCATTGATCAGATTATTGAGAGGCTAGCTGAGAAGATTCATTACTGTTTCCTTGATGGGTACTCCGGCTATAATCAAGTGGCCATTGCGCCCGAAGACTAGGACAAAACGACATTCACCTGTCCATTTGGGACATATGCTTTCAGACGGATGTCCTTTGCTTTGTGTAACGCCCCGGCGACATTCCAAAGGTGCATGTTGTCCATCTTTTTGGACATGGTGGGTGACTGTTTAGAGGTATTCATGGATGACTTCTCAGTCAATGGCGATGGGTTTGATGCTTGTCTTGATTGCCTAGATCGTGTGCTTCAGCGCTGCATAGAGGTTAATCTTGTCTTATCTTGGGAGAAGAATCACTTCATGGTGACTCAAGGGATGGCCCTTGGTCATATCATCTCCAATAGAGGCACGGAGGTTGATCCGGCCAAGGTGGATGTCATTAGAAAACTCAATCCACCGTCCAATCTGCGTCAATTGCGATCTTTTCTGGGGCATGTCGGTTTCTACCGACTCTTCATTCAGGACTTCAGTTGTATTACCCGATCTCTCACTGATTTGTTGACAAAAGACACTGAGTTCATTGTAGATGATAAGTGTCTTGTGTCCTTCGAGACTCTCAAGAATATGTTTGTCACGGCTCATGTCCTTCAGCCATCCTATTGGTCTCTCTCATTTGAGATCATGATGGATGCTTCTGATTTTGCCGTGGGGGCTATGCTTGGACAGAGGAGGGATGGATTGCCATATGCCATTCACTACGCTAGCCGGACTTTGGATGCCGCTCAGCAGAATTACACTGTGACTGAGAAGGAGATGCTAGTTGTAGTCTTTGCTTTGGATAAGTACAGATCATATATTGTAGGATCTAGAGTGACTATCTATACAGATCACACCGCCATCCGGTACCTCATGACAAAGAAGGATGTCAATGCTCGCCTTACCAGATGGATCCTTCTGCTCCAGGAGTTTGATATTGAGATTAAGGATAAACATGGAGTTAAGAATGTGGCGGCGGATCACCTCTCCTGCTTAGAGAACCTTGAGGAATCTAAGCCCAGTGCACCTATTACAAAGACATTTCCAGATGAAGCGATCCTTGCTATTGCCTCGCTCCCATGGTACGCCGACATTGTGAAATATCTTGTCACCAAGACGGTTCCACAAGGTTGGCCCAGGCAGAAACTTGAGACCTTCCTTGCGAAGGCCAAGTCATACCATTGGGAGGATCCCGTCCTTTACCATGAAGGAGGGGATAGTATCTGGAGGAGGTGCATTCCTCAATAAGAGCAGCATAGTGTCCTCACCTACTGCCACAAGCTTGAGGCAGGAGGACATCACTCTGGGAGACCGACAGCACAGAAGGTGCTCCAATCCGACCTTCGGCCTACTCTCTTCAAGGATTCAGATGAGTTCATGAAGAGATGGTATTGATTTCATGGGCCCATTTCCTAAGAGTCAGGGGTTTGAGTACATTCTGCTTGCTGTGGATTATGTGAGTCGCTGGGTCGAGGCCATCCCCGCCCGAGCCGCAGATGCTAACACTGTTTGTCGATTCTTGAGGAAAATATCATTTCACGGTTCAGGGTACTGAAAAGCAAGATTGCAAGAGCCGCTAAATAGCGGTCTGACAAGTCAGACTCACTGTCGCTGATGCGACTGCTCAAACTTCCTCGGTCTTCAACAATTAACCCACACAATCAATCAGAGAATGAACAGCAAGGATTAAAATTTATTATACCCTACTAAAGATGTACAATGGCAAGTAAGTAGGGGTCGAACTCAAGAAGCAAAGGTGTAAAGCACGGATAAAAATCCAACCCTAGGTCTAACAAGCTACTTAGCCAATCTAAAATTTTTGTGGGTTTTTGATTTTTATATTTTTATTTATTTATTTTTTTTAATTTTATATTTTTGTATTTTGGTTTTTAATTTTCTGATTTTTATATTTTATATTTTATATTTTATATTTTGTTTTTTGTCTTTTTCAATATTGGAAAATAAGGACAATGTAATAAAAGAGACAAAGAGGTATTTATAAAAATAGAGAAAAATATTCAAAAATTAGGAAATAAAGTCTTTTTGGTCTTTTTATACTTTTTTACTGTTATTGTGATTTTTGGGTAATTTTTAAGATGTTTTTGGTATTTTTAATTGCTGAAATAAGGCAAAACAGTGGAAATAGGGCTGGCTGTGACTAAAATGCAAGTTAAAATTAACAAACAGCAACCAAAATTTTTCACACTATTTTTCCAATAAAAAGGACAAAATAAAGAACAAACAGGAACTGAGTTTGCTATTTTTGGGTTTTTCTACTATTTTATATATTTTTTTGAAGTTTTTGAGTGTTTTTAAATTTTTAGTGTTTTTCTTTTGAGATTTTTAATGATTTTTGGCTGGGAGTCAAAACAAACTAAAAGACACAAAATATATTTTTTTGGAATTTTTCTGGAGCGTTTTTATATTTTTTATGGATTTTCTAGGTTAGACAGTGCACAAAATAGATGTTTTTGATTTTTAATAAATATAAAAATAAAATAAAATCAAAAACTACAATAGTGGCGTTAAAGTGCACATGTCCAGGAGCCTAAGTCTATTTTTGTGGAATTTTTGGGCTTAGAATGATATATTAAATAAATACAACAAGCATCCAAAAATAAATGAGCCTGGCAGGGGTATATGTGCAATCTATCAAACATCCAGGGGCATTCATGCAATTTTCACCAAAAAATCACGCGCAGATCACGTTACACACCATTCACAGGGGCATAAATGCAATTAAAGAAAACCGGCAGGGCATACATGCAATATTTCCAAAAACATATTATATATCCTACGCACAGGGACGAAAACGCAAATACAGAAAAGTCCTGGGCCTATCTCGCAAAATACCCAAAAGTCACACGCCAACGTCACGTGAGGTGACGTGGCGTGGACTGGAGTGCAAATAGTGATAAGGTGAGGGTCTGTGTGCAAATATTACAACACTTTTTAAACTACAAATAAAAGTTACTGGACTAAAAAGTAAATACAAAAAGCGTGGGTTAAAAGTGCAAAATACCCACGGGGCTTGATCCAGCGGTTGATGGCGATCCACTTATCCACGTGGCGCACATCCAACGGTGCGTACCCCTTCGTCACGGACGGCTGGGATTAGATCTTCAAGGCTTGATCGGACGGCTGGGAGGCGCAGGAGATCGGACGGCCGATGATGCGTCTGGAGCGGGTGGTTGATCCAACGGCAGGGAGGGGTTCACGAAGAACACCTCCCCGGCGAACTTCGAGGTACGATTCCGTCCGACACACGGCCGCTCCGGCCCCCGGATCAAGGGCAAAACGATCCCGGGGCTCTTCCGCGTCAGCAGGTAGTCTCAGGCGAGGCGGAGACGGCTCGAGGTGCTCGGACGGCGGAGGAGACCTGGGCAGGTGGTCCTGGGTTCGTCGATGGTCGATCGAGCCTCCTCTTGGGCTCGGACCTGCAAGGTTAGGCGCACAAAATCCCAGCGAACAATTTGGTGGTTCCCGATGGTTCCGATGAGGCGAAGGATGGTGCGGGCGAAGAACTCCGGCGAGCGGCGGAGAGGGGAGTTCTGATGACTCGATCTGGGCGAGATCGAGGTGGATGGAGAGGTGGAGCGGAGCGACAGAGCGGAGGGGAAGAGGATGAAGGTGTTTTGGACGGCGATCGATGACGGTATTGGTCGGAAAATGGAGGCGGAGCTCAGCTCCGCCGTGGACTTTGATCGATGATTCACGGCGAATGGGTGATCGAGGGTAAGAACTGCTATAGGTCTACACTAATCTACGCTAAAGCTACAAGAAAACGAAGAGAAAGGAGGAGGGGACTCACCAGAGACGTCGGGCGATGAAGCTCGGCGGAACTCCGGCGAGGGTCGGATCGACTTCGATTCGACGCCAACGGACGCAAACCCAAGGTCAAATCGACTCCTGCTGTCACCAGGAGCACAATGGGCTAGGGGTTTTCGAGTGGATTTGGCGGAAGAAGGATCAATTTGAAATCGAAGTCGGGAGGCCCTTTTTGTATGGTTGACGAACGGCGTGGAAGACGAGGGTCCAGCGGTGGCTACAGTGGCCCTTCGTCCAAGATAACGCGAGGGCGGGCATGTCCAAGGATCGAGGCATGGATTCACAAGAGGATTCATCACGAGATGATGCAAGGAATGGCCGCGAAAAAGCCAAGAAGTTGGCTCAAAAACCAATTCCTGACAGGCGCAGGGGGTAGGGTGTACAGTTGACCGAGGTCAACTGTTGACCCCTCCTGGTTGGTCCACGTGGACCAACCAGGAAAAACCCTGAAAAATTCATTTATAAAATCAATAAAAAATAGAATTAGGTCGAATTAATTAATTGTTATAAAATAAAAAATGTTTGAAATTTTATAAATTATTTTATTATAATTTTTATTTATTTTTATGATTTATATTTTTACCAATTGCTTTTATACCCCTATATAGGTATATATATCTATATATTTAAGTATTTTATTTTTATTTATTTATTTTATTTTCATTATTTTTATTTAGGATTTTATAAAATTATAAAATACTTTTATGTATACAAATATATTTTATTTTATTTTTCTGATATGTTTTGTATATTTAATAAAATACAAGTATGTGTTGTATAGGTATATGTGTAGGTAATGTATCTATGTCTTTTATTTTTAAGTATTTTATTTTTGCTTTTATTTAGGTTTTTATTCTTCTTTTAATGTACATAATTATTATAAGTATTATTTACAACATTATAAAAATATAAAATTATAAAAATAATAAATAAATAATAAATTGAATATTTTAATCTGTACAAGTATACAATGAGGGTCCAAAAGTCAACTTTCAAACCGTAGCTCCGCCAAATGCAAAACCACCGCCATTAATTAGCTTATTTTCTTCTATATACAATTAAAGGTGAGTACGCTGCATTTGGGGTTTCTATTTGTGAGATACGGGTCTGGGAAGTTGGCATTCTGGAATTTTATTCAGACCATAACTTTTTATCTGTACATTATTTTTCTGTGAAATCAATTTTGTATTTTCTTTATTAAATTATCTACAACTTTCATGTACAAAGTTTCTTTATTTGATGTATAAAAAGTGGAACCAAAAATAGGTCCCAAAATGAATAAAGAATGAATGAAATGTATAGGTATTTCTCTGCAATTCTGACCTTATCTCCCCCTACTTTATTCCTTGTCGACCTATTCATCAAGATGCCTAGGTCTCGGGGTTTCGGGTCATAAAATATTTACAATATTTTATTCTTTTTCTTTTCTTTCTTTATTCTATGATTTTGGCCTTAATTACAGTAATTTATACATTGTTTAGATGCACATGCATGAATGCTAAGATGATGATTTTAATGCTATTTACAGGCATTTGCTAGGGTTTTTGGTGCCAAAATGATAGAATAAAGATGATGAAATGTGGATTCATCATCCCCCTATACTTACCTTTGCTAGTCCCTAGCAAACACTTATGCAATAAGTGCAAAAAGAAAAACAAAGAAAAGAAAAAGAAGAAAGGTGGACTAAATTTAATTGTCAAACTTGTCTTCACAAAATCAAAGTTTGGAGCTCAAGTCGGACCTTTGGAATTTTAGTGCGGGCGGAACCTTAATGAGAACCGTGTTTGAAATCCAACAGTCTCTGAGAATCCCAAAACTCTGCTCAAGTCTCCTCAATAGCCAGGTCAGAAATATCTCAATTCATACGCAAACTCTTACGACTATGAATCTGACTTGTACAGTGTAGGTGATGGTGGTTCTCCCCCAACTAGAATGACAAAGAAACTGACTTCTCCAGTACGACAACCCAATGATTCCCCAATCCAGCAACTCCATCCTCAAGGAGCGGGTATTCCCTTCTAAGTTCAAGTGGCAACCAGCTCAAAAGGAGGGGGTGAAGAGAAGAATGGACGGTAGCCAGTGTAGCTACCTATCCTTGGATGCAAGACCAGTGTAGTCAAGTCATCCTGCTGCAGGCTCACATGATATGACTTTGGAACTCAAGCTTGCTTATTGACTTTGTACATACTTACAGGCTTTTTATTTTTGTACATGCCTGAACACATTTTTTTGATACTATTTACAGCAGCATTTACATAAGGAGTTTTTCCTCTTGAGCCAGTAGACTATCCCTCTTTTGAAGCTTTATCGCAACCCACAGCCTCTTGTCTTTAGACTTCCTAATCACTGGACGGGTTGGGGTGCACTTCCCTCCCTAGAGGAGGACAATTGTTTCCACTTGTGTGCGTCTCATACCGGCAAATCCAATCCCCTCACCACTCCAACTGAGTTGAGCCATGTGAAAGGTGCAAGTGTCCAAGTTAGGTCATTATCAACAAGAGTCGTGTGTGTGCTCCGAAATACTCTACTTAGGCAGTCAAGAATCCATTGAACCAAGTCTCGTGATCCTCAAAGAATTAAGTCAACTAGACCTGAAGTACCTCAAACCCAGTTCCTATAAGGTTCCTGTTATTAGGTAGATTATAAGGTCCAGTCAAGCTCCAATCTCCGGATTTTACTTAGACTCGTTCAACTATCAAACTCAATCCGAAAAATGCGAATGCTATGCAATGCAATGCAGAAAATATTTTTGTGATGCAATTTTCAAAGATTTTGAACTTTTTATGGGTTTTTGAAAATATGATGCATGCATATGCAGATGCATTTTTTGTATTTTTCAAAAAGATTTTTCAAATGTTTTTGGATTTTAATTTTGCAAATGTTTTTGGGAATTTTTGAAAAGAAAAAGAATTTGGCTGAAAAATAGGTTAAAATATGTACACGGGAGTGCTTCTTATATTTACAAGAGGTGGATTTCAAGCATTTACAGGGTAAGTGGTCAGTTTTATACATATATATAGGTAGTGGATTTTGGTGTGATGTATATATTCCTCAAACTTATTTGAAAACAAGCTTTTCACACAATTTTTGAAAACTATAGTCCAAAATAATTTTTACAAACATTTTACACACATTTGAAAATCATTTTGCAAAGGCTTTCAAAACAGTATATATAGGTTTTTCAAATCATTTTTGCAACCATTTTTCAAACCATTTGCAAATCATTTTTCAAACATTTTATTTCACACAAAGAAAAGAAGTTTTACAAACCACCCAGGTTGAAAACACGAAACAAAATATTTTCAAAATAGTTTTCAATAGATGTTCACAAAGATTTTCAAACTATTTTTCAAACATTTTGCAAAAAACATTTTCACCTGATTTATTAATCAGTAACTACAAAAAGAATTTGAGGAATAATCACATCTTTTTATTAAGGATTTTTAATGAATTTTAAAGAATTATTAGCCATGTTTATTAGGAAAATACGAAAGTACGAGTTATGGCTAAAGTATATACACAGTATATACGACCCCCCTATACTTAGCTTGAGCTATGTCCTCATAGATCGGAGAGAAAAGAGAAGACATAACTCGTACTAAGTATAGACAAGTCTAAATAATCAAGGAACAAAAGAATCAAACGAATGAGAAGTTGACCGTCCCCCCTATACTTAGGATCAAATAATCCTAAGTATAGCAGACTGTACACAACGCGGGGAGGGTCAAGGGTGGGAATGAACAGATCGTACTCAGGTTGTCTCCCCCTATACTTAGGGTAAGATATCCCTAAGTATAGACAAGAAGAGGAGACAATGGAGAGGATCAAGAGGAATAGAAGAAACTCGGGGTGCACACCCCCTATACTTAGGACAAAGTGCGTCCTAAGTACAGAAGACTGTCTACAAGGGGTAGCACTTTTCTGATAGATGAAGAAGATAGAAGAGGAAAGAAGAAAAGAAGAAAAGAAGAAAAGAGATGAGATTGGGTATGAACAACTTGGGATGCACATCCCCCCTATACTCAGGATAGAGTACATCCTAAGTGTAGCAGTGATGAAAGGGATGGCATCAATTCGGTAGAATAAGATAAAAGAAGAAGAAAAGAAGAAAACGACGGAAAGGAAAAATCATTCAAAAATGTTTTGATGTGCTTTGCCTTCCTCTGTCTCCTTCGAGATATTCAACTCGTCCTCATAGATTACTTGAATCGAGTCAACGACGGCCATGAATGTGTCATGTTCGAGGTATGGCTTCAGAAGTTGTCCATTGACTACAAAAGGCTGTGTGTCAGCTGACAGATTGGATATCAATACACTTCCGTTGTCACGCACCTGCCTAACTACAAACGGCCCAGTCCATTTGCTCTTCAATTTGCCTGGAAAGATTTTTAATTTCGCATCGAACAACCATACCTTCTGACCTGGATCAAAGGACTTGTGGCGGATGTGCTTGTCATGCCATGTTTTGACCTTTTCCTTGTACATCAGGCTGTTGTCATATGCATAATCTCTGAATTCCAGTAATCTGTTCAGATCCAATTTCCGGTTCTGTCCTGCTTGCTTGGAGTCCAAATTACAGATGTTAATAGCCCATAAAGATTTATGAATAAGTTCCATGGGCAAGTGGCATGGCTTGCCATACACCAGGCGGTAGGGAGACATTCCCAAGGGTGACTTGTACGCTGTTCGGTAAGCCCAAAGAACGGAATCAAGCAGCTGAGACCAGTTCTTGCGATCCGGACGCACAAGTTTCTGTAAAATTATCTTGATCTCCCTGTTTGAACATTCAGCTAAGCCATTGGACTGCGGGTGATAGGGTGAAGCAACACGATGCTCGATGCAGAATTCTTGGGTCAACTTCTTCACCTCTCTGTTTATGAAATGGCTGCCCCCGTCAGATATGAGGATCTTGGGAATCCCGAACCGTGCTATGATGTGATCTCGTAAGAATCGACAGACAGTCCGACTGTCGGCGGCTCGGGCGGGGATAGCCTCCACCCAACGACTGACATAATCGACAGCAAGCAGAATATACTCATAACCCTGACTGTTAGGAAACGGGCCCATAAAGTCGATCCCCCATGCGTCAAAGACATATGAGATCTGGATGTACTTCAGAGGCATCGTATCTCTCATTCCTATGGTTCCACCCATCTTCTGACAGTCAGTGCAACCTTTGACGTATTCATCTGCATCTTTGAACAATGAAGGCCACCAGAGGCCACTTTGAAGAACTTTTGCTGCCGTCCGTTTTCCTGAATGATGTCCTCCAGAATCTTGATCATGACATAAAGCGAGGACACTTGGAACCTCCTCCTGAGGTATACACCTTCTCCAGATGCAATCGGCTCCCTCACGAAACAGATACGGGTCTTCCCACTGGTAGAAATGGATTTTAGACAAAAATCTGTCTACTTTCAACTTAGGCCAGTCCTGTGGGATTTTCTTGGCAACTAGATAATTCACAATGTCCGCATACCAAGGAAGTGAGGCGACAGACAGAATCGATTCATCTGGAAAGGTCTCTGTGATAGGCTGCAAGTTTAGCTCAGGAGACTTCGGTTCAGGAAGTCTTGACAGATGATCGGCCACTACATTCTTTACCCCAGGTTTATCTCTGATCTCCATGTCAAACTCCTGGAGGAGAAGGATCCACCGGATAAGACGTGGTTTGGCATCCTTCTTCTGCTGTAAATACCTAATGGCCGAATGATCAGTGTAGATGATAACTTTGGACCCAAGAAGGTAAGATCTGAACTTCTCCAAAGCAAAGACTACCGCTAGCAGCTCCTTTTCAGTAACAGTATAGTTTCGCTGAGCTTCATCGAGCGTTCGGCTAGCGTAGTGAATTGCAAACGGGACATTGTCTTTTCTCTGTCCCAGTACAGCTCCGATGGCATAATCCGACGCATCGGTCATAATCTCGAAAGGCTGGGTCCAAATCGGTGGCTGTAGGACAGGGGCCTGTGTGATGAGCTCTTTTAACTGATTAAAGGCAAGGAGCACACGATCGTCTACAATGAACTCATTGTCCTTGCCGAGCAACTCAGTCAGCGGTCTGGCCAATTTACTGAAATCTTTAATAAATCATCGGTAAAAACCGACATGGCCCAAGAATGACCGGACTTGCTTGATATTTGTAGGTGGCTCTAGCTTAGAGATTACATCCACCTTGGCTGGGTCAACCTCCATGCCACGTTTAGAAACAACGTGACCCAGCACGATTCCTTCGGTCACCATGAAGTTGCTCTTCTCCCAGGAGAGCACAAGATTCACTTCGCAGCACCTCCGTAAGACTCGGTCTAGATACTCCAGACATTGATCAAATGAATCCCCATAGACCGAAAAATCGTCCATAAAGACCTCGAGAAAGCTACCCACCATATCAGCAAAAACTGCAAGCATACACCTCTGAAATGTAGCTGGGGCATTGCAAAGCCCGAACGGCATCCGTCTGAAGGCATATGTGCCAAAAGGACAGGTGAACGTGGTCTTCTCTTGGTCTTCAGGAGCAATAGCAACTTGATTATACCCAGAGTAACCGTCCAAGAAGCAGAAATATTCCTTCGCGGCCAATCTCTCCAAGATGTGGTCGATGAAGGGTAGCGGAAAATGATCCTTCTTGGTGGCAAGGTTAAGTCTTCTGTAGTCTACGCACACTCGCCAAGAAGTCGGTACTCTGGTGGCGATCTCCTCTCCTTTGTCATTTTTCACAATGGTGATCCCGGATTTCTTGGGCACAACATGCAGAGGGCTCACCCATTTGCTGTCGGAGATGGGATAAATGAATCCCACTTCACACCATTTCTGGATTTCTTTCATAACCACCTCTCGCAGGTTCGGATTTAATCTTCTTTGCAGTTCACGAGAGGGTCTGCTGTCTTCCTCCAGAAAGATGCGATGCGAACAGAGTGACGGATTGATCCCGTGGAGATCAGAGGTTCGCCAGCCTATCGCCTTGTGGTTACGTTCAAGAACCTCCATCAGACGAGATTCTTGATCTTCGGTCAGATGCACATTGATAATGACCGGGTACATATTCGGTTCTCCTGCAAGGAAGGCATACTTCATATTGGAGGGCAGAGGTTTCAGCTCTGGCGGGGTCTGAGCTGCTTCAGCGGTGACCTCAGCGATTAATACAGGTGGTGATTCTTTCAACTGTGCAGTGTCCACCATAATCTGCTCTGTTTCCTCTCTCAGATCCTGACAGAATTCTTCAATGATTTGATCTTCGTCCGAAGATGCTTCCAAACTCGGCTCTTGGTTCTGAAGGCATATCAACCCCACAACAGTGTCTTGTGGTGCATCAGCAAAGTCCTCATCTTGATCGATACACGGAAATTCGACTGCGGTCTCCACTACCTCCTCTGGGCAGAGGATTCCGTGGATCTCATGATCATCCAGGAAGAGGTTGGTATCTTGAATCTCGGCTAGAAAGTCGCAGTCTTCATCATTCTCGATCTCCCTTGCACATGATACATATGTTGGTTCAACGGGCGTTCCTTCAGACAGGGTCTCCACTCGGATAATCTCATTACCAGCTCCAAAAGTGATTTCTCCTGTCCCATAATTCACTACGGCGTTTGACGTCCGCAGAAATGGCCTTCCGAGTATGATCGGGGTGAGGAGCAACGGAGCGGGGACGTCCATATATAAGACCACAAAATCGGCTGGGAAGGATTTTCCCTGAACCGTGACGATCACGTCCTCCAACAAGCCCCTAGGCCGCTTGACTGACTTGTCTGCAAACTGCAGAATCATCTTTGTAGGTTTGAGTGGTCCCAGCTTGAACTCCGTGAGTAGTGAGGCTGGCATCAGATTAACAGATGACCCGCTGTTGAGGAGTGTTCGTTCGAACTCTTGATCGAACATCTGACAACGCACAAGAGGTGCTCCCATATCTGGCTTTTTGTCCGGGAGGTTGCTGATGGCATTGACGGTGGCCATAGTGAGGATGTGCTTTTCAGATTTACCACCTTTGCTTCGGGAGTTATGGGGGGTTGGCCTGCGCTTGGTTGTACATGCCTCTTTAAGTCCTTTCTTCACAGCTGGCGTGTATTCAAGAGCTTTCATTAATGGCATATTTAACACCAAATTCTGAATGATTTCTATGATCGCAGGATCAGACAAAGCACTTTTCAAATTTTTCATTTTTTTGTGTTTTTTCATTGCTTCAGGAAAAGGAATATTTACAAACTCTTCTCCAATTTCATTCAAAATAGTGTCCGTGTTGTTGTTTACAGGTAGATGACAAAAATGAATGGATTCATCTACAATTTGTGGACCAAAAATGACAGGCTCGGCTTCGGGTGCTGGCGTTGGACTCGCTGCAGGTGCGGTGCTCCTCCTGTCAGGAGCTGACTGTGATGCGGGTGCAGGCGTCTCCAATGCTGACCGGTCTCCACCGAGGTTACTGCTATCTTTTTGTATTTTTCTGTTTTCTTCATTTTTTTGTGATTTTCTGGATGCTGGTGCTGCTCCCAAAATGCTTGCTGGCCCTGGTGTTGGCTGGCCTAACGATTCCCCGTCAGATGCAATATGCTTTCCTTTCGCCGTCGCCGATGGCCGGAGTGTCCTACCGCTCCTGAGAGTAACAGCGTTAGATAAAAAACAATTAAATTCACCTGATTCGGGTTGGACACTGCCAGCTACCTGCTCCTTGCGTCGGAAATTGTTAGGATTAGCTTCGACCTGGGCTGGTATGACGGTTTTGGCTGCCGTCAGGTCGTCGATCTTCTGGTTCATCTCAGCCATGTTCTTCATCAACTGTTCCAAACAGGCCAGGGTCGGATTGACCGGTACAATCTCAGAAGATTCCCCCTGCTGGGGTCTAGACTGCTGATATGGCGGTTGAGATTGTGACTGGTATCCTTGTGCGAATTGTTGAGGAGGGGGGTTTGAGGAGTATTGCGACGGGTGTTGGTTGTATTGTGCAGCCGGTTGCTGGTGATATCCTTGCCCACGATATCCGGACTGCTGAGGCCCATGTTGGTAATTCTGCCTCCACGTGTTTCCATGTGAGGGAGGCTGGTACTGGTAGGGTTGCTGGAATGGTCTTCCACCCTGGTGTTGCTGCTGGAAGGGCCTGTTGCCCATGTTCTGACCCTGAGAATGTCCCTGAGGACGGGTCAGCTGTGTTTCGTTATTCCAGACGCCATTGATCTCCTGGATCAGCGGCGGGGGTGGTGAGAACTGCTCGGAGTAAGCGGGCTGGTGCTCGGTTTGATATACAACCATCTGTGTTTGAGGCTGCGGTTGCTGCTCCGGGGCCTGCACATAGTATACGTGCTGGACTGGCTGGGGCTGCGGTGGAGTCGGCTGAGGATTTTGCTGCATTGTAGGCTCCTTCTTCTCAGCGTTCGACTCGGCAGAGGTGGACACAGCGTTGCACATGTTTGCATTCAGTGCTCGGACGAGCTGCTCCAGCTGCTGGGAAATCTGGTCGAGCTTCTCTAGACCTTGGGTCCTCTTCTCTATAACTGCCAGTTTTTCGAGGTCCTGCAACCTCTTCTCGATGATGTCCACTTTGGACAAGTGGCTCCCGATGATACTCAGGTTGGAGCTTTCATCTTTGTCCTCAGTGTGAGAAGCCATGTTAACTGGCTTGCTGATGGCGGTCGGTGGCTTCATGTAGACCCGGGACGAGGATTGGGCTGCTTCTCCCTCAGCCATTTCTTCAAAGACATTCCACACGACATCCTCGTCCTTGTTAAAATGTGAACCGCCGCAAGCTGCATCCACGAGCTTTTGGCTCTCAAATGATAGCCCCCCAAAGAAGTGTTGCACGAGACTGGTCTTGGGTATTTCATGGTGGGGGCACTTCTCCTGGAGATCCTTGAATCTCTCCCACGCTTCATGGATCGTCTCGTGGGGCTGCTGGCAGAAACTGGAGATCCGGGCACGCATCTGGTTTAATCTCCCCAGAGGATAGAATTTATGGAGGAAAGCAGATTTCAGTTCCTCCCAGGTGGTGACGACCTTCCCGAGATGATCGACCCAGTAAAGGGCCTTATCTTGAAGGCTGAAAGAGAATGCGGTCATCTTGATCACATCCAGGGGAACTCCGGGGTAGTGAGCAGTGGAGCAGATGCGGTTGAACTTCTTGAGGAAAATATATGGCTCCTCAGTGGTGTTCCCATGAAAGGTGGGAAGCAATGACAGAAACTGTGGTTTTAGCTCGAAGTGAGCATGCATTCGTGGAATTTGAATCCACTCAGTGATGCGCCCTGCTCCTGGGTTGTATGTCTGTTTGAGTGTAGGCTTGGGTTGCGGTGGATCTTCTTCTGCTGCTTCAAAGTCAGGTCCCACTGAAAACTCATCATTGATTTCAAAGTTCGGCTCCTCCTCTCGTAGGCCATCCCTCGCATCGGCCCTCCTCCTTAGATCATTCAGCATGTCCTGGAAGGCTGTTTGAGCCAGGGCCTGATTAGTCAACTGCTGCTGAATGGCTTGAATGGAAGCCAGCAGTTGACTGTTAACCTCGCCCTGCGTGGTATATTGTCCTTCCGCTGCGTTATCTTCGGGCTCCTGCTGGGGCTGTGGTCCTTTTCCTCTTCCTCCTGCCATTTCTATTTCTGCTGGGTTGACTGGCTCGAGCTATGAGTCTGCACATGGTAGAATGCCTCGATCAGTCTGAATTGCAGCACCAGATAGAGAGATGCGGTCTGTGTCAAGGTCGACACAGAACTTTGTTAAGGATGGCGATGTGTAAGGAGTGAAATCAATGGCCATCCAAAACGGACAGAGTTCGGGACGAGAGTGGTCCCGGTTTATTGAAGAAGGCAGGGAGTCTGGAGGTCGGTTCATAGGGTTTGAACCAGTGTCTCGGGAATCGCCCTGAATTATTGGAGAGGGTGAACGAATGGAGCCGATGTGGGTGTCGACAGAGCCTCGACTAAACTGTCCATTCGTCGCCATCTCGAAGATCAAAAGGAAGATCGATGCGGATGAAAGATACGGGGGTCAACAAGGAACAAAAGGAATGTAAAATAGTAGAAGGCTCACAATGAGCGAGGGTCAACTGGAGGGGAAACAAAATTGCGCAACGGCGCGAGGTTTTTGATCTTGACCTAAATATGATTAGCAATCAAACACAAGACAAGGGAGTTCACCAACTCAACGCGTGAAGCCGTGAAGGTTCGGCTTTTATCTTTGTAATTTTTATCTTGTTTTCAGGAATTTATCTTTCAACGAGTCCTTAGAGCGCTACGCCTATAGGAGCGAGAGTACTGCCGGAAAAGTATTCCCGTACTTGTCCTCCTCCTGTGTAACCTGTAACTTGCGCTTTTTAAGGTCCTTGTAACCCTTCCTGGATCCCTACTCAGCCAAAGAAATAGAGGGAGGAAGCCGATAGGCGAAACCGATACTTCGGATCTCGCTCGCAACGGAATCACCCGTGAGCGTGCAAGATCCTACTCGGACGCAGCCGGTGAGACAGACACCCCCGTGAAGGCGTGGCCTATGCTCGGTACTTCGGACAAGGTCGGCGCTCACATAATAGTGAGTCACCACTGGCGACCTAGCCCTACTCGACTACGTACGATAGTAGCGCCAATACTTCGGAAATCCAGGCGATACACAAGGCAGCCACAAGTTGGGTTTGGGGCTCTAATCCTTACGAACGCTCAACTCACTTGGAAGGAGACCTTCCCATGCAACCTGAAAACAAGTGAGGGTGTTACTCTCCCCAATCAATGAGTCCAATTACCAATTTTTATTTAGGTCAAAGTTTTCTTAGCAGTCCCTTTTTTAATTTTTTTTTGTGTTATCGCTTCTTTTGAGTAGTTTCAAACAAGCGCCTAACGATTTTGTATTTTCTTTATCCTAAGGTATCCAAAATCAGAGGGAGAAAAGAGTCGGGAAAAGCCAATGCAAGTCGGCACCAAGATGGAAATCTCACCTTTGTGCCTATATGGTGAATGCAAAGTAAGAAGACTTACAGTGAATCCCAGCTCTCTCCATGCGGGATGCAAGGCAGAAATTTATAAACCTAATCTATATGCCGGTATGCAATGCGGAAATCGTCCTAAAATAGGCAACTGCTAGCGTGAAGAACCACGAGTTAACCGCTAACTCCCAATCCTAGTGTCCGGTCTAGGATCACCCCTCCTCTGCTCAACACATTTGAGTTAGGAGAAAGCGCTTGTGTGGAGTGAGCTCGCGGCGCGTGGATCGAGAGCTAATGATTAACTACTTAATTAATCTAAGTCCAAATACGAACTATAGGAGCATGTAAGAGTTATTAGGGTGTTTGGACCTAGGTTACTCGAATCAAGCAGGTCCTAATTCTAGAAGCTCAATCCACAAAAGAAAGGAAAAAGAAAACAAAACCGGAAAATGACGGTCGAGAAAACGCAAAAAAAAAGCCGCGGTGAGCCCCCGGGTGAACAAACACCCGGAAGTTAGGCCCGAAGTGTCCAAGTGTCTGAGTCCTGTATTATTACAAATTAATCAACTACTCTCTCTCACAAAAAAATAAAGCAACTCTCTCTCTCTCTAGTCCTCCTGCTCTCTCCTGTCGGCTAGGGTAGAATAGCCGACTCCTCCTCCCAAGGCTGCTCAGGATCCCCTAGGCGATCCTCCTCGGTCGGCGGTCCCTCGCAAGAAAACAAAAGAGATGTCAGACAGTTCAAAATAAATAATACACAAAATACAAGTAAGCAAAAATGGCTAAGTGACTAGAAAGACCCAAAGATACTCTACAAGCCGATGCTCCCCGGCAACGGCGCCATTTGAAAAGCTCAGATTTTGCGAGGGTCAAAAGAGTCCACACAAGGCGGGACTACAATGTCGCTGAGCGACCGCTCACGAAAACCGAATTAATCAACAATTAACCCACAACAAATAAATCAAGCAATGAAAATAAGTGTGCGGAGTTAAAATTTATTATAACTCTACAACAAGATGTGTATAGTGCAAGTATGTGTAGAGGTCGAACACAGGGAGCAAAGGTGTAAAGCACGGATAAAAATCCAACCCTAGGTCTAACAAGCTACTTAGCCAATCTAAAATTTTTGTGGGTTTTTGATTTTTATATTTTTTTATTTAATTTTTTTAATTTTATATTTTTGTATTTTGGTTTTTAATTTTCTGATTTTTATATTTTATATTTTATATTTTATATTTTGTTTTTTGTCTTTTTCAATATTGGAAAATAAGGACAATGTAATAAAAGAGACAAAGAGGTATTTATAAAAATAGAGAAAAATATTCAAAAATTAGGAAATAAAGTCTTCTTGGTCTTTTTATACTTTTTTACTGTTTTTGTGATTTTTGGGTAATTTTTAAGATGTTTTTGGTATTTTTAATTGCTGAAATAAGGCAAAACAGTGGAAATAGGGCTGGCTGTGACTAAAATGCAAGTTAAAATTAACAAACAGCAACCAAAATTTTTCACACTATTTTTCCAATAAAAAGGACAAAATAAAGAACAAACAGGAACTGAGTTTGCTATTTTTGGGTTTTTCTACTATTTTATATATTTTTTTGAAGTTTTTGAGTGTTTTTAAATTTTTAGTGTTTTTCTTTTGAGATTTTTAATGATTTTTGGCTGGGAGTCAAAACAAACTAAAAGACACAAAATATATTTTTTTGGAATTTTTCTAGAGCGTTTTTATATTTTTTATGGATTTTCTAGGTTAGACAGTGCACAAAATAGATGTTTTTGATTTTTAATAAATATAAAAATAAAATAAAATCAAAAACTACAATAGTGGCGTTAAAGTGCACATGTCCAGGAGCCTAAGTCTATTTTTGTGGAATTTTTGGGCTTAGAATGATATATTAAATAAATACAACAAGCATCCAAAAATAAATGAGCCTGGCAGGGGTATATGTGCAATCTATCAAACATCCAGGGGCATTCATGCAATTTTCACCAAAAAATCACGCGCAGCTCACGTTACACACCATTCACAGGGGCATAAATGCAATTAAAGAAAACCGGCAGGGCATACATGCAATATTTCCAAAAACATATTATATATCCTACGCACAGGGACGAAAACGCAAATACAGAAAAGTCCTGGGCCTATCTCGCAAAATACCCAAAAGTCACACGCCAACGTCACGTGAGGTGACGTGGCGTGGACTGGAGTGCAAATAGTGATAAGGTGAGGGTCTGTGTGCAAATATTACAACACTTTTTAAACTACAAATAAAAGTTACTGGACTAAAAAGTAAATACAAAAAGCGTGGGTTAAAAGTGCAAAATACCCACGGGGCTTGATCCAGCGGTTGATGGCGATCCACTTATCCACGTGGCGCACATCCAACGGTGCGTACCCCTTCGTCACGGACGGCTGGGATTAGATCTTCAAGGCTTGATCGGACGGCTGGGAGGCGCAGGAGATCGGACGGCCGATGATGCGTCTGGAGCGGGTGGTTGATCCAACGGCAGGGAGGGGTTCACGAAGAACACCTCCCCGGCGAACTTCGAGGTACGATTCCGTCCGACACACGGCCGCTCCGGCCCCCGGATCAAGGGCAAAACGATCCCGGGGCTCTTCCGCGTCAGCAGGTAGTCTCAGGCGAGGCGGAGACGGCTCGAGGTGCTCGGACGGCGGAGGAGACCTGGGCAGGTGGTCCTGGGTTCGTCGATGGTCGATCGAGCCTCCTCTTGGGCTCGGACCTGCAAGGTTAGGCGCACAAAATCCCAGCGAACAATTTGGTGGTTCCCGATGGTTCCGATGAGGCGAAGGATGGTGCGGGCGAAGAACTCCGGCGAGCGGCGGAGAGGGGAGTTCTGATGACTCGATCTGGGCGAGATCGAGGTGGATGGAGAGGTGGAGCGGAGCGACAGAGCGGAGGGGAAGAGGATGAAGGTGTTTTGGACGGCGATCGATGACGGTATTGGTCGGAAAATGGAGGCGGAGCTCAGCTCCGCCGTGGACTTTGATCGATGATTCACGGCGAATGGGTGATCGAGGGTAAGAACTGCTATAGGTCTACACTAATCTACGCTAAAGCTACAAGAAAACGAAGAGAAAGGAGGAGGGGACTCACCAGAGACGTCGGGCGATGAAGCTCGGCGGAACTCCGGCGAGGGTCGGATCGACTTCGATTCGACGCCAACGGACGCAAACCCAAGGTCAAATCGACTCCTGCTGTCACCAGGAGCACAATGGGCTAGGGGTTTTCGAGTGGATTTGGCGGAAGAAGGATCAATTTGAAATCGAAGTCGGGAGGCCCTTTTTGTATGGTTGACGAACGGCGTGGAAGACGAGGGTCCAGCGGTGGCTACAGTGGCCCTTCGTCCAAGATAACGCGAGGGCGGGCATGTCCAAGGATCGAGGCATGGATTCACAAGAGGATTCATCACGAGATGATGCAAGGAATGGCCGCGAAAAAGCCAAGAAGTTGGCTCAAAAACCAATTCCTGACAGGCGCAGGGGGTAGGGTGTACAGTTGACCGAGGTCAACTGTTGACCCCTCCTGGTTGGTCCACGTGGACCAACCAGGAAAAACCCTGAAAAACTCATTTATAAAATCAATAAAAAATAGAATTAGGTCGAATTAATTAATAGTTATAAAATAAAAAATGTTTGAAATTTTATAAATTATTTTATTATAATTTTTATTTATTTTTATGATTTATATTTTTACCAATTGCTTTTATACCCCTATATAGGTATATATATATCTATATATTTAAGTATTTTATTTTTATTTATTTATTTTATTTTCATTATTTTTATTTAGGATTTTATAAAATTATAAAATACTTTTATGTATACAAATATATTTTTATTTTATTTTTCTGATATGTTTTGTATATTTAATAAAATACAAGTATGTGTTGTATAGGTATATGTGTAGGTAATGTATCTGTCTTTTATTTTTAAGTATTTTATTTTTGCTTTTATTTAGGTTTTTATTCTTCTTTTAATGTACATAATTATTATAAGTATTATTTACAACATTATAAAAATATAAAATTATAAAAATAATAAATAAATAATAAATTGAATATTTTAATCTGTACAAGGATACAATAAGGGTCCAAAAGTCAACTTTCAAACCGTAGCTCCGCCAAATGCGAAACCACCGCCATTAATTAGCTTATTTTCTTCTATATACAATTAAAGGTGAGTACGCTGCATTTGGGGTTTCTATTTGTGAGATACGGGTCTGGGAAGTTGGCATTCTGGAATTTTATTCAGACCATAACTTTTTATCTGTACATTATTTTTCTGTGAAATCAATTTTGTATTTTTCTTTATTAAATTATCTACAACTTTCATGTACAAAGTTTCTTTATTTGATGTATAAAAAGTGGAACCAAAAATAGGTCCCAAAATGAATAAAGAATGAATGAAATGTATAGGTATTTTCTCTGCAATTCTGACCTTATCTCCCCCTACTTTATTCCTTGTCGACCTATTCATCAAGATGCCTAGGTCTCGGGGTTTCGGGTCATAAAATATTTACAATATTTTATTCTTTTTCTTTTCTTTCTTTATTCTATGATTTTGGCCTTAATTACAGTAATTTATACATTGTTTAGATGCACATGCATGAATGCTAAGATGATGATTTTAATGCTATTTACAGGCATTTGCTAGGGTTTTTGGTGCCAAAATGATAGAATAAAGATGATGAAATGTGGATTCATCAGGTACCTAGAGTTCTGATTTCAGACGGGGGGTCTCACTTTATCAACGACAAGGTAAAGGCCCTTGCAGATGAGTTCAGCATTGACCATCGTGTTGCCACTCCATATCACTCTCAGACTAATGGTCTTGCTGAAGTATCGAACAGGGAGATTAAGACTATTTTACAGAAGGTAGTCCGCCCAGACCGAAAGGATTGGTCACAACTTTTGGACTCGGTCTTGTGGGCCTATCGGACTTCCTTCAAGACACCATTAGGGACATCTCCTTTTCATCTTGTCTATGGCAAGTCGTGCTATTTACTAGTGGAAATCAAGCACAAGTCACTATGGGCAGTTACAAAGTTATTGTTGGATCTCGAGAGTATAAGAGAACAGAGAAAAGCAGAGTTGGCAGCCCTAGAGAAACTGAGAGATACAACCTTTTCTAGCAGCCTACAATATAAGGAAAAAGTGAAGATATGACACGATTCTCATATCAGCCATAAACAGTTTGAGCCTGATCAGCAAGTATGGTTGTTTGATTCTAGGCTGAAATTATTTCCACTGAAATTACAGAATAAATGGAAAGGTCTGTATGTGGTCAAGAAGGTACATGACAATGGTAGTATTGATATATCCGAGTTGTCATCTTCCTCTACCTTTCGAGTTAACGGTCAGCACCTGAAACTATATCTAGATCATGATCCGCTGACCGTTGACGTTGCCCCCATTCATATGGTATGAGGTGTTCCCTTTGACTCATATCACTTGGATCCATATGTTCATATCATTCATTCCCCCGTATGTATGCCACCCCATCTTCATCTTATGATTTTGCTATACTCAGGGTGTACTTTGTCCTAAGTATGGGGGGGTATACACTGAGCTGTGATCTGTTTATTCTCTTTTCTTCTTTTCTTCTTTTCCTTTTCTATCTTCTTTATCTATCAAAAAGGTGTCGCCCCTTGTAGACAGTCTTCTATACTTAGGATGTACTTTGTCCTAAGTATAGGGGGCTGTGCACCCCGAGTTTTGTTACTCTTTTCGATCCTCTCCATTGTCTCCTCTTCTTGTCTATACTTAGGGATATCTTACCCTAAGTATAGGGGGAGGCAATCGGAGTACGATATGTTCATTCTCTACCTTGACCCTCCCTGCTTTGTGTACAATCTGTTATACTTAGGATTATTTGATCCTAAGTTTAGGGGGGACAGTCAACTTCTCATTCGTCATTCATCTCTTATTCGTTTATTTATTAGACTTGTTTATATTCAGTACGAATTATGTCTTCTCTTTTATCTCCAATATATGAGGACATAGCTCAAGCTAAGTATAGGGGGTTCATATATATTGTGTATATATTTTAGCCATAACTTGTACTTTCGTATTTTCTTAATAACTATGGCTAAAAATTCTTTAAAATTCATTAAAAACCTTAATAAAAAGATGTTGATCATTCCTCAAATTCTTTTTGTATGTACTGATTAATAAATCAGGTGAAAATGTTTTTTGCAAAATGCTTGAAAAAAAGTTTGAAAATCTTTGTGAAAAAAATCTTTTGAAAACTATTTGGAAAACATTTTGTTACATTTTTTCAACCTTTGTAAAATATTTTATTTTGAAAACTTATTTTCTTTGTGTGAAATAAAAATATTTGAAAAAATTGATTTGCAAATGGTTTGAAAAATGATTGCAAAAATATTTTGAAAAATCTATCTATACTGTTTGAAAAACCTTTTGCAAAATGATTTTCAAATGTATGTACATGTTTGTAAAATTGTTTGTAAAAATTATTTTGAACTATAGTTTTCAAAATTATTTGAAAAATTCTTTTCAAATAAGTTTGAGGAATATATACATCACACCAAAATTCTTTATATATATACTTATAAAATTGACCACTTACCCTTGTAAAATCTTAAAATCCACTTCTTGTAAATATGAGATGCATCCCTGTGTAAATATTTGTACCTAGTTTTTATTCAAAATATTTGTTTTCAAAAATCCTAAAAACAATTGCAAAACTAAACACCAAAAAATATTTGAAAAATCTTTTTGAAAAATACAAAAAATGCATATGCATCATCTTTTCAAAAATCCATAAAAGTTCAAACCCTTTGAAAATTGCATCACAAAAATATTTTGTGCATTCTGCATAACATTTGGATAGCATCCGCATTTTTTAGATTGAGTTTAATAGTTGAACAAGTCTAAGTAAAATCCAGAGATTGGAGCTTGGTTGGACCTTAAAATCTACCTAATAACAAGAACTTTATAGTTACTGGAATTGAGGTACTTCAGGTCTAGTTGACTTAACTCTTCGAGGATCACGAAACTTAGTTCAATGGATTTTTGACTGCCTAAGTAGAGTATTTTGGAGCACACGCATGACTCTTGTTGATAATGACCTAACTTGGATACATGCACCTTTCACATGGCTCAACTCAGTTGGAGTGGTGAGGGGGTTGGATTTGCCGGTATGAGATGCACACAAGTGGAAACACTTGTCCTCCTCTAGGGAGGGAAGTGCACTACAACCCGTCCAGTGATGAGGATTTCTAAAGACATGAGAGTGTGGGTTGCAATAAAGCTTCAAAAGAGGGATAGTCTAGTGGCTCAATAGGAAAAACTCCCTATGTAAATGTTATTGTATATAGTATTAGAAAACTCCAAAAAAGTGGACAGACATGTACAAAAATAAAAATGCTTGTCGGAGTGTACATATGTTGTATAGTCAATTAGCAAGCTTGAGTTCCAAAGTCATATCATGTGAGCCTGCAGCTGGATGACTTGACTACACTGGCCTTGCATCCTAGGATAGGTAGCTACACTGGCTATCGTCTATTCTTCTCTTCACCCCCACCTCTTGAGCTGGTTGTTACTTGAACTTATAAGGGAATACTCTGCTCCTCAAGGAATGAGTTATTGGATTGGGGAATCATTGGGTTGTTACACTGGAGAAGTCAGTCTCTTTGTCATTCTAGTTGGGGAGAGCCACTATCATTTACACTATACGAGTCATATTCATGGTCATAAGGATTTGCGTATGAGTTGAGATATTTCTGACATGGCTATTGAGGAGACTTGAGCAGAGTTTTCGGATTCTCGAAGGCTGTTGGATTTCAAATCCGATTCCCATTAAGGCTCCACCCGCGCTAAAATTCCAAAGGTCCGACTTAAGCTCCAAACTTTGATTTTGTGAAGACAAGTTTGATAATTAAGCTCAATCCATCTTTATTCTTTTTCTTTTCTTTGTTTTTTTCTGCACTTATTGCATAAGTGTTTGCTAGGGACGAGCAAAAGCAAGTATAGGGGGATGATGAATCCACATTTCATCATCTTTATTCTATCATTTTGGCCTCAAAAACCCTGGCAGATGCTTGTAAATACCCTTAATTCCCGTATTTTAGCATTCATGCATGTGTGTGTAAATAGTATAAAATATTGTTTTTAATACCAAAATAATAGACTAAAGAAAAGAAAAGAAAAAGAATAAAATATTGTAAATATTTATGACCCAAAACCCCGAGACCTAGGCATCTAAATGAATAGGTCGACAAGGAATAAAGTAGGGGGAGATAAGGGTCAAAATCCAATAAAGATTCCTTTTATTTAATTCATTCTTTATTCATTTTGGGACCTATTTTTAGTTCCACTTTTTATACCTCAAATAAAGAAACTTTGTACATAAAAGTTGTAGATAATTAAATAAAGAAAAATACAAAATTGATTCCATACACAAATAATTTACAGATAAAAAGTTATGATCTGAATAACATTCCAGAATCCCAACTTCCCAGACATGTATCTCTCAAATAAAAACTCGAAATATATCAAAATCACCTTTAATTGTATATAATTTTTCATAATATATTTAACGAAGTGGCTTCATATTTTGCGGAGCTACGGTTTGAAAGTTGAGTTTTGGATCCCTATTGTATACTTGTACAGAATAAAATATTCATTTTATTAATTATTCATTATTTTTATAATTTTATATTTTTATAATTTTGTAAATATTATTTACAATATATGTTACACTAAAATAAGAATAAAACACTGAAGAAAACACAAAAATAAAATACATGTATATAATGCATAGGTATAATACCTGTACACATACCTATATAATTAATTCTCCTATTTTATTAAATGTACAAAATACCTCGGAAAAATAAATAAAAATCATATTAAAATACTTCATAAAATAACAAATATTTTTTATTTTATAACCTAAAAATAATAAATTCATTTACTATTTTCAAATGATTTTTTAAATATTTTTCTGGGGCTTTTTTCTGGTTGGTCCACGTAGACCAAGCAGGAGGCGGTCAGCGTTGACCTCGGTCAACTAGCTGTCCTTCGCCCTGTAGCATTGTCAGAACCTCGTTTTGACACATTTTCTCGATTTTTTCGAGGACAATCCTTGCACTATTTCACAATACAATCTTCTTGACTTTTCATCCTCGTTCAATGGGCATGCACACCCAGGTGAATCCTCGATTGTTGAATCAATGCATCTCCTGATATCCCTCGATCTACGGAGCCCGTCCGTCAACCCTTCAAATAGAACCCCCGATTTTTCATTTGAATTTTGAACCCCTTTGTACCACCAATCTCATCCCCTATCGTGCGCTACTAAGAGTAGGAGGTGACAACTCCATATTTCGGCCGTCATGCGGGTTGTGGAAGGTCGAGGAGGTCTTCACCACCTCCGGCGAAGCTCACCGTCGAGGTTCCCCACCTCAGGTGATTTCACCTTTGAGGACGTTGTTTCCTTTGTTTTCCTTTTGCATTTTTCTTCCCTGTACCCGTAGGATTAGAATCCCATCGTTCGTTTCGCATTTTCTCAGCCAAATCGCCTCATTGACCACCTCACCGGAGGTAGCTCCGGCCGAGTCTCCCTCGCGTCGTTCCACACCTCCACTTCGCCTCTACGGGGTCGAGGCACTTTGCCCTCGACCCTCTCACCATTTCTGCAGGTCCAGACACGCACGTCGAGCCGCCTTGGAGTATTGGGACCCTCACCGGAGCTTCTTGGAGCTTCATTGCTCCGCTGCCTTCGCATGCCATCTCCGGTGAACGTCATTCCATTTTTGAGCTCCCAGCACATAGAGGACCCCAGGAGATCGCAACCCAATTTTAGAGCCCAAAGATCGTCGGAGGACGGAGATCGGTCTCAAGGAAGCTCGCCTCGCTCGCCTCGTCGGCGTTGCTTCCCAGTTCATCCTCCGCCCTCCAGCACCGTCGGATCGGGCCGGAGCTCCAGATCGATCAGCCGCCATTGGATCCCCTTACGCCTCCACCGTTGGATCTTCCGTCGGGGATCTAATCGTAGCCGTCGAATCCGAACCGTCATCGGGCGCTCCTGTGTCACCATGTGTCAAGTGAAGCGTCGTCCGTCGTCGGATCGCCAGGCATTGGGTATTTTTCACTTATGTCCTCGCCATTTTTTGTATTTATTTATTAGCAAAGAGACTTTTATTTGTAGTTTTAAAGTTTTGTAATAATTGCAATTAAACCCTGGTATTCCTTGGTTAATCATCCAACGGTTGGAAATGAGATGAGGAAGAAGGGCCACGGTCGCTCTATTCAAATGATCAAATGAGCAGGAGTGAGGTGGACGTGCTGGATATACAGACGTATGATCTAAATGATCAGACGGTGGCAGAAAGAGGGGGGACCAAGAGAAGGGACGTGCCACTTGAAGGTCAGGGATTGACCACAAAGAAAATTAAATCAAAATAAATTAGTTATAGGGCTCAAATTAAAAAGTGTTCAGCATGAAAGTTGCAGATCTTTTTAAGATCTTCAACTTCCCTATAGAATAAAAATAATAATACATCATATATACATAGTTTTACTTTTGGAAGTATTTTTAAAGTATTAAACTGACTTATTTTATTTTATTTTGTTATTTTTTGTATTTTTGATTTGTGAATAATGGTAAATATAATATATAGTATTAAACTAATTTTTATTTGATTTAATAATAACAAAATACATAAAACAAATGTACAATAATATGATTATTTATGTGCATATGATTAATGTTAATTATTTAGGGAAGGTAAATTGTTAAAGTGAATTAATTAAGAGTTAAGTTAATTCAATTGTTTAAGCTAGAGGGATCAAATTAATGATGATAAATCATGAATTTATCACACCATTATATTTAAACTTTGCTCATCCTCAAACAAATAAAGAATGAATAAATTAGTTGAATCCATGACTATGCATGCAGGGGCGGAGCCAGAAATTTTGTGTAGGTGCGGCCAAGCTTTAATAAATTAAAATACGTATATAGATAGTTTAAAATTCTTCCATTAAAAAATGATGATTGATGTTTAAAAGAAGCATATTAACTTATTAGTTAATAGCTTATATGAGTGCACAATCATACCAAAATTATTTTCCATACGACGTATAAAAACCGTGACCAAATTTTTCATTCCGATTTCTTTCAAACTACTACTATAACACTTATAAAAATATCTACTGTACCTCCAAGAAGATGCATAGTTTGGCACCATCAGAAAACCATAAGATCTGGAAAAGACACTTCGACGTGGTTCTTGTGCCCAGGGTTTAAAAAATCAGGCCGGATCAGTCGGTCGGACCGATCGGACTAGGAACCGGCTACGACCCGGTCGGTTCGGTTGGTTCTTTGTAATTAATTTCAAAAAAATAAAAAAAAAATCGGGTCCGACCGGTGGTCGGACTGGGTCGACCCGGATGGTCAGACCGGGTCGACCCGTATTGACCCAGTTTTAATGGTTTGGTAATTTTCAAAATATAAAAAATTAAATAATGAAATAATGGGTTTTTTTATCATGTATGCCCTTCTTAACTTTTACGATATAAGGTATGTCCCTCTCTTTTTTGGAATATACGTTATGTTAATACTTTCTTAGAGTAATTTTCTTGAAACAACTATAAATAAATGATTATAATATTATACTCATATATAATTCTAAAAAATGAGACTAACTTTGTAAAGTGTTACTCGAAATAGGCAATCATGTTATTGTATTTAAAGATTTGAAATTTCTAACGATTATTTCATTGATATATAAATACATAGTTACATATATGTATCCGATTTTATTGTTTCAAAAAACGATTCGACCGGTCTGACCAGTAAATTAAGTTCGGTCCGGTTTTTTCTGAGTCGATAAGAATGATGACACCATGCTGACGTCATCACCGGTCCGACCGATTTGAACCGACGATTCGACCCGATTGAACCAAACCGAAGACTGACCGGTTCAATATCCGATCCGGTTTTTAAAACCTTGCTTGTGCCCATTAAAAGAGTTGATTAATGCAAAAGTTTGGAGTTAATGAAGGGATGGGTTGTCAATATGGATGTTCACGGGGTGGATATAACTGTTTCTTTGTGATCTGCCCCGACTCATCATCAGAGGGACATGCATTGACCTGACCTGTTTCGATGGGTATCTGGTTCTAAAGGGTACCGGCGTTACATGGATAGATTGCAGGTACTAGCAAATATCCATGTAACAGTGTGAAATATTATCATTTAGTTCAAATCATTATTACATTTTCATTAATTAACTAATATGTAAATGCCATCACGATTTTTTTAACGGTGTTAACTTGTCATATTACAATTACAAATACGTAAATATGGTCTCTACATGTTAACTTACAATATCACAATGTAGATATTGTAGGTATTGCACAATGTCCATGACCAAATTGGAAAATTTGCTAAAGATGACTAGCAATCACGATGGTTATTATGGTGAAAATTTTGCTAAGGATTACCAAATCTGTTGTAACTAATCGTTAGTCGCATTGCTTGATCTAGAGATGAAATTATCACATCCATCATTAATTGGTGTAATCGGATAAAATCATGCTTTTGTAATCACATAAATACTAGATGACAGTGTTGAAGATGTGAGAGAGAATAGGCATCGAAGAAAGGATTCGTGCACTAGCATCATCACTCGGGAGTTCACGTCAGTGGAAGAAGGGATCGAGATATTAGTATAATTATCTAAGTTTGCGATCATGGAGGAAGGACTCAAGGTATTACACAATATTTCGAGTTGCAATAACAATAATAATTACAATTAAAATCCACTATCTATAGTAGTGTGTACCTCAATTCGAGGTAAATAAATTAAAACAATTAAAATCCACTATTGAACTAATCATGCACCAAGATGCAGTGTATCAACGGACTCGACTTCATGAACGACATCGAATCGTCAATTACACCTTAATTCTAATTAAGTCGCGTCATTGCATTAGCAAAGGTCCAATAGGCGCTCCATAAAGGATCACACATGAAGTGAATACTTATCAATTGAATTTATTGTTGAAGTTGACTCATTGATAAGATTTCCTCTCGTACATTTGGAAGTCAGATCGGGTCATGTCTTTTCTAATATTAATGGGTCCGGATTAGGCTCATCCTAATTACACATTTGAAGGAATGGAGGCTGGATCCAACTCATAAAAAATGGCCCGGGTCAGTCCAATATTGTACTGCATTTAGAGGAAATTTAATGAGCCAGAGAAGATATGATTAACAAGTAACAACAAAAGAGATAATGTATTTATTCTCACAAGTTCGGAAAACACATGCCCATCTACATATATTTGGATACCCGTGGTTACCCATGTATACTTATTTGGATCACTTACAAGTTACGGGAGGGCTTGGATCGTGATACTCAACCTGTATAATTTGAGTGGATATCAAAATGTCCTGGATCGTTTTTTCTAGGTTGAGGTGAGTACATTAAACTACATAACTATGCACACCCCTAGTTGTCAAGTTGGGATTCATCTACGTCTATAATGAGGCCGTCATTGCCACAAATCATGCGATGCAACAATTAGATTTGATTTTTTAAAATTTATTTGTAATATCAAATTGGAGGAAATAATAATGAAAAAAAGGGATTAGAGGGAGACAGAACTTGTTGTCTATTTTGCTACAAAAGGCAAGCAGGAAAATAAGAGGAAAAGTGGGATTACAAATCATAAATTGCTATTTGTGTGGCAAGGGGGCCGCAACTTTCTATTTTGATAGGATGGAACTGGGGACCACTTATATGGTTTGCAATTTGGGGGGGGGGGGGCATGGCCCCTACCCGCCCCCCTTTCCCTCCGCCACTGTGTGCATGTGACTGTACAAGATTTGAGTCATTCATGATTCTCGATTTTAGTGACCCTAGTAAAAAGGAATTCAACGTCCCTAATCATCAGACTCTATGTGTTTACATATAAAATAAGGTATGATAATTTAGTGTTGAATGCATTCACAAGTGTAGAATCGAAACGTCACCCAAGGTTCCAGTCTTAGAGACTCTCATAGGGACCCAATCTTCAATAATAGGGAATAAATCTAGTCTTGCATTCAATCTACCGTCTCTTTAGTTGTTAGAACAGTGTAGATGAAAGGTCGGTTGATGGAGGAAATAGGATTGTGTATTTTCTTCTCTTCCTCTCATTAAACAAGGATCCTCTCAAGTGACTTTATAGCTCAACACATGTACTTTTGGTTGTTGATCAATTTGGATATCAAAAGATGTTGAGTCGTATGCACTTGTCTTTTCTAGGAATGCACGGTGGTGTGTTTCTTTTGAATATCTATTCATACCTTTGATACCCAGACTTGTATCACTATACGATACATAGTCTTTTTTGGATGCCAGACTAACTCGTAAAAGCCTAAGAGGTTGATCCAAGTGGAAACTTAAAATATTGGGAACGCTCGCCTTTGGTGTAAGCTCTTTGAATTTGACTTTGTAGTGTAAGAGCTTTTCTTTCTTTCTTTTTCCTTTTTCTTTTATCTTTGGCTAGCTCCACTACTTTTACTTGGATTGCACACACTGATCAACAATTTAAACCAATTTCATCACACCTTGGCACTTTAGTTGAATATCAAGTGATTAGTACAAGAACTTTTTCTCATGTTGGCTAAGATGCTAACACTCAGGTTTCATGAAGCCTTCATTGATTTTATTCCATCCTTGAGCATCATTAAATCAAGTCCAAACTCAAATTTCTCATCCTAGTTCCTCAAGTGAAACCTCAACTCATCACATCATATCTGCAGTCATGCATGTAAGGTGCTGGTCATATTCTTTAAGGTAGATATTAAGTATGCAATATAGTACACATATATTTCAAATTAGGAAAGTGTGAATTATTAAGTCTTAGACCCTATTGACTAAAACCGGTTAACTATGAATTTCAGGACCTCATAAACTAAGTGTTATTGAACTTTCAAGCTTTGTGTGAAAAATGAAAGTGTTAGGGATACATCCAACTTATTAGTTAGTATTTTGGTGTGTTTTTATTTTCCATTTTTATTTTTTTGAATTAAGAGTATTTAAAAAATAATTGTTAGTTTCATTTGCACCCTCATTTTGAAAAGATTTTTGAAAATATTTCACAAACTATATCACATCAATATAGATTTTTGAAATATTTTACAAATGATTTTTCAAAACAAGTCAAATTCCTATTTTTACAATCCAATGTAAACTATTTTTTAAAATAATGTCGCATAGGTATAAAATTTTTCAAATCATTCTACAATCATTTCTATAAAAATCAGTTCAAAATATACTTTTCCGTTAGCCCAAAAATTTCTTTTTTAAAAAATTGAAAATATGAACTATGCTAAAGTATATATGAAATATATACGGTACACCACATATACTTAGCATGTGTTATGTCCTTGTAGAACTAAGCGGTATGAAGCCATAGCTCATGCTAAGTACAAAGGGATATATGAGAACCGACTTGGTGTTTCTCCTTATACTTGAGTTAAAAATAACCTAAGTATAAGATGAAGATACAAGAGGTAGGTGAAATGAGTAAAGAATAGAAGTGTATGGGGCCGAGAAGAGACTAGGTAAAGATATATGGAATGAAGATGCATGGACCCAAAATGAACAATCAGAGAAGGCTTGTTTCCCCCCAATACTTAGTTTGAAGAGTAGCCTATGTGTTTGGAATGTGGAGATAAGGATGGCAGAACCGAGAAACAAAGAGTTAGGATTTGATAAATCTATTTAAACGAATTGAATCTTATTAGATGGAATGGAGTCTAAGGGTCATAGGAGTAGTTTTGAAGAAGTCACAAGCAATGCTCAAATCAAACAAGCAAAAATTCATGATTTCACCAACTCACACATGGAGATCAATACATATTGGTCATATTATCTTCTCAATTTTATTGGTGATAATCCAATGCTACATCCATTATGCACTTGTACAAATCGGGTTTTGGGCAATACCCTAGGGATACGTCCTCACCTCAAACATGCATAATAATGCATGTGAATAATGTGGGTGTTTCTCTCCTATATTACAAGGTTCAATTATTAATCCATTTTATTTATAATCAACTTGCATTATCAATCCTGATTTTAGAAAACTTGGTTATCATTGTTTAATAATGCGAGCACATAAAAAACATTGCCTACCAAATAGTCCTGATTCCTTTTTAACTTAAGTTTTAAACCAAGAGAGGATTCAGAAAAAGCATATGCAAGCGATAAATCATGATGCATTCTCATGTTGAGAGATACTTACAGTGCATCCCAACTATCTCCATGTAAATGCTAGATTGAATATTAAAATCTATCTATATGGATGCAAGTTGAAAAGCCGCACCTAAACATGCTTCTATTATAGGGGATAGAATTTGATTGAATTTGATCTAACTGAAACGTATTTAAGTGTGTTTTATGTATTATTAAGATGTGATGTGAATCTTAAGATGCAGTTAATGTGTCCAACATTACGTTAAGCATATAAAGAATACTCCTAAATTAGCTCTAAGAGTTGTGTGCCTAAACCCTAAGTCAGACACCCAAATTGATACCTACCCGGGTTAGGGGTGAAACGGACTGAACACACAAATAATAAAGTCCAAAGTCTTCATATACACTCATGAGTTCTCAAATGAGAATCGATGTAAAGCAAATATGCATACAACATAACAATACACGCATTAAACAATGAAAGCCTGATAACTTCATTTTCTTTGTGGTAATTTTTGCAGCTTCTCTCAGGTGGAACTCTGAACTCTGAGCATTCTAGTTTCCATACCTCTCCAGGCATCCTCGAATATGTGGGCCCTACCACAACAACATATGATTAGATGTATATCAAAAAATATCAAGTATTAAGTGCATAACACAAACAACACAAAGCCAACATAAGATAAAGTCAACAAAGACCATAAAAAGTCAACACTCGACCTAAATAACATAAAATTCACTTAACAAAAGATATAAATCTAATTAATTACATTAAGGAAGTCATGTCCCCAGCAATGACGTCATATAATGAATTGCAATTCTGCTATCTTAATTATTATTTGTTGTAATACAACCTTATAAAAGTTGATCAGAACCGAGTCAAATGTCTCCATGAGGAGGACTTGGTTTAGATTTATAAATCGGGATAAGTCCAGGGTCAAACTCAAGGACACGAGCTATCAATATAATTAATTAATTTATAGATATAAATGGTAAATGATTATTTACATTATCTAGGTCAAAGAACAACTCTAAGTAATGCAATGAACATGTGAGCAAAATGCATTTTTTTCTTTTGACTTTTTAATGTATGTTGATAATGTGACAAGATGTAATAGAAGGAATTTAATACTAATATATATAATATATAGAACTATGATCCTAAATTGATTTCATAACTCAAACAATATGTTCAATTAAAAACAGGATCCAATTGGTGCTTAAAATAAAGTTATATTACTAACATGTCATTTATATAAAAGAGGTTTAATCAATATATCTCATATTAATTCAATAGCAATATATGCATCAAATCAAAGAACTAAACATATCATGACATAGATAATTAAATTAGTTTTCAAATGAGATTGAAATCAACTCAATTTGCATTCAAGATGAGTCTATCGAAGAACTCTGAAGGTCCGAGGTGACATGACAATGTATGCTCGATGGAGGTAGAGAGATGTAAATATGATTCGATGAAGCTCCTACCATTGAGACCAATTGGATTCCTGCAGTTTTAGAAAACAAAATTCAAAGAAAATCGAAGGTGTGGGTGTGGTTAGTGAGTGGAATGAAGGGTCGCGATGTGAAGAAGGCGGTGACCCTAGTTGGGTGCTTTGCCACCAATGGAGTAGAAAGGGGATGGAGTGAATTGAGAGCTGGAGGATGGGGATTAGTGATTTACTCCTCTGGCATACATATTGGATGCACAATAAAGGGAGGTAAATGGTTGGATCGAAGTGAGGTGGCATGTACAACATGATAAAATTCAAAGAAAAAGTAAGAAAACCAAAATCTACACTACATGTACCTTGAAGTTATATGCATATGATCAGAGTTGGCTAGGATAAGGCTCAAGATGAGCCTCCAATCTCCCCTTGACATAGTCAACCATGCCTTGAAGCTTGAACGACATGAGAAACTCGCCCATAGCATGGCCTCCGACCATGGGCCTTACCATGGTTCTTCGTCATCATGGCCCTCGTCGATCCTCCATCTCCCTGTCGCAGAGAGGAGGAAAGAGCTAGGCGAGAGCCCTATCAAGGGTGGATGGGGAAGAATTACTCCGATGGAGGAGCATTTGAAGAGGCTGACCAGCAATTCCAGGTGGTTGTCGAGGCTATTCCAACTGTCGATAGTGATCTCACATGAGGTGGAAGGGAAGAACATAGATTAGGGCAAAATGAAGGGTAGTTAGGGATACATCGGAGCGGTGTTAGTTGGAGGAGGGGAGATGTTCGAAGGTCAGGATGATGGGGAGAAGTTGGAAGGTTTGGGAGGATGGCATCATTTTGGAGAAGGTGTCTGGAGGTTAGGGACAATAGCACCCATTGGATCTTACGATCCAACGGTTGAAAATGAGTCATGCTGGAAGGGCCCTGATCACTCTGATCAAATGATCATATGAGCAGGAGCGAGGTGGGCATGTTGGATGCACAACCATTTGATCTAAATGATCAGACTGTGGAGGAAAGAACATGAACCAAGAGAAGGGTCATGCCACGTAAAGGTCAGAGATTGGACCACATGGCCCAATCAGAACTGAAAAATGAAATAAATCAAATCAAATCAAATCAAGAAATATTAGTTAGAGGGTTCAAATTTAAAAGTATTCAACATGAAAGTTGTAGATCTTTTTGATATCTACAGTTTATGTAGAACTCAAAATAAGAATACATCATATATACATAGTTTTACTTTTGCAAGTATTTTTAATGTATTAGAAATACTTTTTTTATTTTCTTTTGTTATTTTTTCTATCTTTGTTGTATAAATAATGTTAAATATAATATATACAATATTAAAATAATTTTTTTATTTTTAATAATAATAAAACACATAAAATAAAGGCACAATAATACAACTGTTAAAGTGAATTGATTAAGAGTCAAGTTATTTGAATTCTTTAAGCTAGAGGGCTAATAAATCTAATTAATGATGATAAATAAGGTATTTATTACCATAGTTAAAAGTTCATGTTGGCTACCACTCAGTGGAGGAGAGGGTTGTTGGAGGACCAAGGAGTGCTTGTCAAGGTTAGGGTAGGTCATAGGCGGTGACACACTTGATGAATATGTGATTCATCACTCTAATTAGGTGAAAATAGAGATTTGTCCTGATTAATTCGATGCATTCATGTGTTTATAACTCGTAATTAGCATTCATGCACTTGCAAATAATTTACGTAAATTAGCATTTCATAATGCATTCATATTCGCTTATAAATAATTTCACCTTACTTCATCTATTTTTTGATTAATTTACCCTAACTTCAAATGACATAAAACCAACTCCATTGTGTACATGTCACTAATATTAATCAACAAAAAATCCTAAAAAATATTGACTTGTATATACGTGAAATAAATCCAAACCCTGATTCATGGACGAAAGGTTGTAAATGTTGATATCTCTCATATACAATGTCCAATTTCACTCTACTCACTTTTGAATTAAAGATAACATAATTTTACAAATCAATACCTAATTCAAAAGATTCAGAGTTCATTTGTGAAACTTGAATTTTGTGATCAAACTGTAAATTATACATAATCATTAATTTTTGACTTTTTTTCATGTACATATTTAACTATTTTTTATTTTTTTCTTTTTCATTTCTATATTTTATCTCATGTTTTAACTAGTAACATATATATAAAAATCTAAAAATACCAGAGAAATCATAAAAAGGAGATATCCTGACTTATGTATTTTGACCTATTCATTTGTAAATAACCGACCACTAATTTATTCTAATCTTTTCTTAACACATAAAAATTTCCAAAAAAATGCATGTATCCATTACACTATTTTATAACATGTTTGATTTTTTGCAGATATTTTTTATCTATAGAAAACCAAATAAAAATTACAAAATTAAAAAAATGGTATTTTATATACATAAAATATCATAAAAAATTGTATCTTGCATTGTTGAGCCCATTTGCAGTTGAGTCCTTCATGAACATTGTAAAACACATTTAAATCGACATTTTTCAATGTGGATATTTATGCATTTAAGGTTGTTTATTATTTTTATTTATTTATGTTCATTTTTCATGCATGCTCAATAGTCCTAGTCAACCTTGCACGCGTGTCCTCATGTCATTAGTCCACTTTAATGCCCTGGTCAACCCACCCAAACATCGGTCAACCATCTTCTATCTTGTAGTGCATCAAATGTTGACCGTTGGATCAAGTTGATCCAACAGTCCCTATCATTTCCTCCCCTTACCACTCTCCCTCATGTGTCAATCGCGTGATGGCATCCTAGTCGTTGGATCGGGTCACGATCCAACGAATCTCAGCCCGTCTCCTACCTCTAGCCATCACCGCTTGCAACCAACTACATGAACCAACATCCCCTCTCTTATCATCTTCCTCTCTCTATCCTAATCACCTGCAACCACCTTCATCAACTAATTCTATCACATACTGATCAACCAAACCTTGCAGCTGACCCAATCCTATTATCCTAGTCCCATCAATAGCCCTTTTATCCAACATATCGAACCCACGACCACAGGGTCAATCCCTCGAACCCAACGAAAAACTAATCCCTTCATCCTCGACTCTAACCAGCTCTATCCCCTCTAAGAACCCATCTTGTAGCTCTCGATGTCCCTAATCCTATTCCAATCACCAAATCCATGACAACCATGGCTATTTCTTCATCCCATAAAAGCCATCACTGCTCCCATGTTCAAGTTGTCTGTCGTTGCTCTTCCATTGATGGCAAGAAACAAGAGAGAGCCAGCGGTTGTGGCCGGTGACAGCGACCCTCCTTCCTCGAGGCGATGACATCACCTCTCCGGCACGATTCAAGGTGTCCTTGTGGACATCGTGTTGTTGTTATTCTCCATGAGCAGCCAAGCCTCCCCCAATCCCTTCATCGGGCATGTAGGCGATGTTATGAAGTAGATACTTGCTCCTCCACCTCTTCAAGGCGATGAGAACATCTTCTAGGTAATTATCTTATCATTTATTCCTCTTCCTCATTTTTCGTTATTTCTTATCTTTTCTTTATAATTTCTGTCAAACTCTATCTGCCATCGACTTCGATATCACACATCACCACCATTTTCTTTCGCCCTGTCGTATTCTCCTTCTGCCCCCCAACACCTATCATCTCTGGTGGACATGCCATCGAAGCATCTCGTTCCGACTCCACCCTCGTTCATGGAGCCACATTACTGTCCACCTTCTTCATGCATCAACTCCATGCCAGACACTTGTTGCTTGAGTCAACTTTTACTTGCTGGTGAAGCAGATACCATGAGATCCATCTTCCCCAATCGAGACCTAAAGGACAAATCATCGCAGCTCCACCGCATTTACAAGCTCGTTGAGTTGCACAGGTAAGATCAGAGGGACCCCTACTCTACAAGCACCATCCAATAAGGGGTTCCCTTTGATCTCTATCATCTGACGGTTGAGAACAAACCTTCAAGCATCCCTTGTATCCAATGTAATCGAGGGACACAAGACGATCACATGGCTAATCAAGAGTCACATGATCGAGAAGGAAAATACGCGCATAAGATGATCATCCCAGACCCAGGTCACGTGCATCTTGCAGGTGATTTGGGTACTTTACAGACCAACACCCCCGACTTCTAAAGTTCATGCACATGCCCCCTCCCCTAGGAATTTGTGAAGAAACTTGGTTGGGTTCCTCAATTTGCAAACAATACCCTCTGAAGGATATTTTTGAGGTAAACTTAACTTATTTTGATTACATTTATAGCCCTGAACTTTTATCGATTGTATCTTGAGCCTCTATGGATCAATATTTGCATTCTTTATGTCATTTTTAAGCTTATTTAATTCTATACTACCAAATCATCATTTTGAGACGTTCTTGAACATTAATAAAATTGAAGAACTTGTTTGTCACTTATGAGAAATATACTCTTTGAAATTCATTTTTGATTGCTCAATGAAATTATGGAAAAGTTGGCGGTGATTTGAGTATTTATTGATAAATTATTCTCTGTAATTCATGGGATTGGGTATTAAATTAAGAGGAGATTGACTAGTATGCTAGCACTCTAGCATAATTCACTCTGCACTCATTCACTGTCATTAAAATTTCTAAAAATCAGCAGTATTTTATTCTCATTTCATTGCATTTGTTTTTGTGTATAAAAATACAAGAATGCATTCATCATATTTGCTTCAACCTAATTGCACCTTTTATTTAAAAAATCGTAAAAAATTGCAAATAAATCCAAAATTTCATAAAATTTTAGCTTTGAAAACCTAACACCCTAAGTTGTTTGAAAATTAATTCTAAACCATCATATCACCTCTCTAAGTTCAACCTTGGGACTTGCCCAAGTAAAATAAATAATTGACACATTGAAATTAATTTAATAATTATTTTCGCATAGTTTTGATTACATGCTCTTTATCACCGGCTGCAAATGACATTAATTCTATCTATTTAAGAGTGGTGGAGAGTGCATCAATAAAATTGTGTTGTTGTCGAGGAGGTATACGATTTAGGGTTGATTTTTAGATAATTTAGAGCATAGGTTCTCCACCCCAGATAGTCTGCCACCCTCGTTTTCTTGATTATTTTCTCTTTTTATTTCTCTCAACATTTTTATTTATTTTGTTATATATATGTATCTTTCTCTAATATATTTTTTCATGCAAGGGACCTAGTGGATTTGGAGCGGCTTTCTCGGAGACTGGAGCAACTCGAGGAAGTCAGAGGCATGCGATTCTGTGGACCAAGCCCGCTGAGGAGGCACCGAAGAGAAATTTTTTATTTTTGGAGAGAGAGTGTTTTAGATTAGATTTTATTTCAAACATTATTTTTGTAATTAATTTGTATAATTGTTAATCTTGAACTTCAAAGCAAGTGATCACCTAATTTAAAATTAGGACTAGTAAACATTATTGATTAATTAAAATCAGATAAAAATGAATATCATTTATTTTTATGAGAGTAAACTCGATCCTTGTGCATGGGTATTTACGTCCAGACTATGAGTGGGTGAGGATGTAGACTTAAAGATAGAGACCAAAATCATCATTTGCCCTCATTCTCCAAATCCGACTCTTGTGAGTTTGTGAGCTATAAGCGCTCACCTCCGACTATAGAGAGATGTTTTAGGTCTGCAATTCTACTATGTCCTTTACGAGTGTGATATAACCCGTCAGTCCATGAAAATCACTCCTTTGAGTGATGTATAATAGAACAACACCTGGGCATCAGGGATACTCGCCTGTATGTAACGGATTACATTGTTATCGATTTAAAATTGAAAAGATAATCGGTTGGGCCTTTACGACCTTCATTGTGTGAAGGTGGTGAACCTGGGGTTTACATTGCATATTGTATTGTGTGCATTCAGAGATCTTACACTTGTAAACATTGATTATGATTCGTGATAACTCTCCACTTTCATTTGCAAAGACATCATAATATTAGTATTCATACCCATACCTTGTGGGTTGAGCTTACACGACCATATCCCGACCGTCTTCGTCATCGTTTCATTCCTAAAGAACCCTCTCTTCAAGGTGACTCTTTCCTAGCCACTAATAACACGAATTTTGCGAGGGTCTAAAGTAGTCTACACAAGGCGTGAACTATAGTGTAACTGAGGCGACCGCACATGAAACTCGGGTCAATGAATAATTATCCCACAAATATATAAAGTAATGAAAATAAATGTATGGAGTTAAATTTATTTTATTTAACTCTACAAAATATGTATAGTGTGTATTTGTAAGAATGTAAAGTGTCGAACACAGGAAGCAGAATTGGATAGATTATGCAAATTAATGCAAAGAATGTGATGTGTGCTTCTTGTTTAATTTTTATGTGGATTTTTAATTTGTAATTTTTTTATTTTATTTTATATATTTATGCTTTGTTTTAAATTTTTACATTTTTATATTTCTATATTTTAGATTTTGTATTTTCTTTTTCTTTTAATTATCTAATATAAGGATATATATACATATATATATAAGACAATATATACAATAATAAATAATATAGATAAAAATATAACTAAAAATTATAGAATTAAATATTTTTGGATTTTAAATAGTTTTTCACTATTATGATTTTTTATGAATTTGATAACTTATATATATTTTTAAAGTCAAAAAATCCCAAATCAAGGATTAAATAAATACATGAAATTGAAATGAAGACTAAAAATATCAAAATAAGTCCAAAATTCTTCAAATAAATTTTAATATATAGATAATAATATAAATAAAATTATAAAATAGAATAATATATTTTTTTAATTTTTAAGAATTTTATAAATTTTTATAAAAGATTTTGGGGTTTTTCAATTTTTAAGAGTTTTCTTTTTCTATTTTGTGGATTTTTGGTCTAAAGGTTAAAACTAATTAAATAAACAAAAAAATTTTGTGAAATTTTCAAAATGACTTTATATTTTTTTGGGTTTTTAAATCTAAATGGGGAATAAATGTGCTCTAAATGATTTTTAATAAATATTTGAAGTCATGAATTGTAAAAATAAAATTAAGACATAAAGTGTGTGCAATCAGAAACCTAATCTATTTTTTGGTGATTTTTGGAGCACAAATGATATATTTAATAGATACAATAAACATAAAAAATACATGTACCGGTAGGGGGCATATATGTCATTTAAATAAAAGTCAGGGGCTTTGTTGTATTTTTCACAAAAATATGTAAAGAAAATAAAAAGTTTTGGGGTTAAATCAAAATACAATAAATTACAGGGGCCTACCTGCGAAATTCCCACCTCACGTGGGCAGTTGATAATCGAGGTTTGGCGAGGGATTAAAGTAGTCCACACAAGGCCGGATCACAGTGTCGTTGAGCGACCGCTCACGAAATCTCAATTAATCAACAATTAACCCACGACAATCAAATAAAGCAATGAAAGTGAATGTGGAGTTAAAATTTATTATAACTCTACAACAAAGATGTGTATAGGTGCAAGTATGTGTAGAGGTCGAACACAGGGAGCAGACAGGTAGAACGGGGCACTAATACACAAAATGTGAATGTGATCAATTTGTCCATAAATGCTATGTTTTTGTGAGTTTTTGATTTTATATTTTTTATATAATTTTTGATTTTATATTTTTATATTTTGATTTTTAATTTACTGATTTTATATTTTCTTTTTATATTTAGTATTTTTTATATTTTCTTTTTCTTTAGATAGAAGATATATACAAAGTAAGAAAGAGATAGATAATGTAATAATAAATATAGGTAAAAATAAGGAAAAATCAGGAAGTAAAATGTTTTTAGGTTTTTTGTATTTTTTAATGTTGTTGTGATTTTTCTAGATTTTTCTGATTTTTTTGCGCTATTTTTAAAGTAAAAAATACTGAAAACAGTGGAAAAAAATAAAGATCTGAAACTAAAATGGAGAAATAAAATAGAAAACAGTAACAAATATTCTCCAAATTAATTTTATATTAAAGATAACAAAATAAATGAAACTCAGAAAAAGAAAACACAATTTTTAGATTTTTTATGAATTTTATAAATTTTTATGAATGTTTTTAAATTTTTAAAATTTTTAGGTGTTTTCTTGTATATTTTTTAGTGATTTTTGGATTGAAATTAAAAGACACTAAAAGACACAAAATATATTTTTTTGGGAATTTTCTGAGTTGTTTCTATAATTTTTATGAACTTTCTGATGTAAACAGTGCTGAAAATGGTTGTTTTTGATTTTTTTATAAATATTAAAATGCAATAAATATGCAAAATAAAATACGACGTTAAACTACTATGCAACAAGAACTTGTAGTGATTTTTGTGGATTTTTTTAGGTATTTATAGATGCATGCAATAAATGAAGATAGCAAAAAGAAAATACATTCCTAGCAGGGACGTTTGTGTAATATGCAAAAAGTTCAGGGGCAAGTGCAATTTGTCCAGAAAATATATACTGCAATTAAAATGTTTCTGGACTATACATAAATACCAAAATCCGCGAGGACTTTCCTGCAAAATCCCCAGGATACACGTGCGTGAGCACGCGCGCCTGTCAGGGGCTAATATGTAATTCACAAAAAACTCAGGGTCTTAAATGCAAACTTGCCAAAAATATTATAACTGCAAGTAGAAATTTTAGGACTAAAATTAAATACGAAAAGACCCCTGGGGTCGCCTGCAAAATTGCGAAGTCTCGTGCGTAACACGCGTGACCAGGCAGGGACCAAAATGAAATAGTACAAACACTGGGGTGTAGTTCACAAATATTACAAAAATATCTAACGGCAGATGAATGATTAAGTATTATAAAATAAATACACAATAGTACGAGGGTTTGAGCGCAAAATACCCCCGTAGTAGCATCCGACAGTCGAAGATATCCCACTTACCACATGTCGGCCCTGCGACGCGCGATGCCCTTTAGCCCACGGACGGTCGAGATTAGATTGACCTTGAATGATCAGACGCCCAACGACAAACGAGATCCTACGGTGCTGGAGAGATCTGGGGGACTGACTTGATCCAACGGTGGCTAGGTCGGTCGGAAGAACAACTGAAGAACTCGCCCGTGGCGAGTTGGAAATCGACAGTGCTTCTGCTTCCGACACCCTTCTTCCCCTCGAACAGCTCGGACTGGCTCATGGGAGGCTCCTCTAATGATTAGCGGCGCCAAAATGGCTGGGGAGCAGCTGGCGCGCCGCCGCGGGCACGGCTAGGGAGGGTGGCTTCAGGTACCTTCCGCCTCGCAAAAATCGACGCCGAGTAGCGCCCCTTTGGCCTCCAGACCCTGCAGTAAAACACACGCAACAACAGAAGAGGGCCCGAGTCATTATTGGTGACAGAATGCGGTGGTGGCCGGAGCTCGAGAGCTCCGACAAGGTGTTTGATTGTGGATCTAGACGGATGACTTGATTAAATGGCAAAATAAACACACGAAATAAAAGCTAGAACTACAGCTAATTAAGAAGCGAGGAAAAACAAGGAAAAACGAACAAAGATGACCTCGATTGGCTGGGAAAAACCAAGATATAAAACCTCGATGGCCAAGGCCGGAGATGGGGGGTTGGAGCGCCTTCACGGCCGCTCAACCTTGCCTCAAGTGGGCTGGAGGACTTGCTGTCACCAAGTCCAGTCCGGAGCTTGCTAACAAGGGAGGAGAGGCGATCAAAGAAGGGTTCGAAGATGGGAGGAAAGTGACAGGGGTGTTTTTTGAATGGATGACCGACGTGGCTCGAAGATTGAGGTGGATCTCACGAATCGATGTCCCAATCCTCGAGATGAAGGCTTGGCGTGTAAGAACAATCCTCGAGGACAAAAAGTCATGAAGACCCTATTGCAAATCGGTGAAAGGTTAGCCCGCGAAAAATCCAAGAAGATAGGACAAAACACGGTTCTGACGCAGTGCAGGCAGTGGGTTATAGAGTTGACCCGAGGTCAACTCTCCAGCCCTCCTGGTTGGTCCACGTGGACCAATCAGGAAAAAGCCTGGAAAAATACTTTGTAAAATCAATTTAAAATAATAAATGATTTTATTATTTTTTGGTTATTAAATAAAAAATATTTATTATTTTATAAGTTATTTTATTAGGATTTTTATTTATTTTTTAGAGGTATAAAAATATAAGTTACCTTTTTAGGCTTATATAGGTATATATATCTATATATTTTAATATTTTATTTTTATTTTGTGTATTTAATTTATTTATTTTTGTTTATTATTTTATAAATTTAAAAAATATTTTTATATTCTTAAATATATTTTATATTATTTTTCTGATATATTTTGTATACTTAATAAAATAGGAGTATATTTTATGTAGGTATATTTATAGGTGTCATACCTATGTATTATATACATGTATTTTAATTTTGTGTTTCTTTTGCATTTTTATTCATATTTTAATGTACATATATATTATAAATAATATTTTAAAAACTATAAAAATATAAATTATAAAAATAATGAATAAATAATAAAATGAATATTGTAATCTGTACAAGTATACAATAGGGGTCCAAAACTCAACTTTCAAATCGTAGCTCCACTAAATGCGAAACTACCGCCATTAAATAGCTTATTTTAAAGTATATACAATTAAATGTGAGTTTGACGTGTTTCAAGTTTTTATTAGGGAGATACAGGTCTGGGAAGTTGGGATTCTGGAATTTTATTCAGATCATAACTTTTTATCTGTACATTATTTTTAAGTGAAATCAATTTTGTATTTTTATTTATTTAATTATCTACAATTTTCATGTACAAAGTTTCTTTATTTGAGGTATAAAAAGTGGAACCAAAAATAGGTCCCAAAATGAATAAAGAATGAATGAAATAAATAGGTATTTTTATTGTATTTTGGCCCTTATCTCCCCCTACTTTATTCCTTGTCGACCTAATCATTGAGATGCCTAGGTCCCGGGGTTTCGGGTCATAAAATATTTACAATATTTTATTCTTTTTCTTTTCTTTTCTTTATTCTATAATTTTGGCATGAAAAATAGTACTCTATACACATTTTGCACAATAATGCATGGATGCTAAATTGCATGAATTAACACTATTTACATGCATTTACTAGGGGTTTTAAGGCCAAAATGATAAAATAAAGATGATGAAACGTAGATTCATCAGCAGTCACGTGGGGTGAGCTAGCAAAGAATGGTATGAAAATATAAAAAGTACATGGGCTTGTTTGCAAATATTACAAAAATTAGAAAATGGTCGATGAATGTTTATAAACTATCTACTAAATACAAAAAGTTGATGGGTTAATGATGCAAAATACCCAACAAGGCGCGCGGGCCTACAGTTGGATGTAGTTCACTTGAACACATGTTGATCCCTGGCTTCATGATGATGCTTCGCCGATGAGGGGCTGGGATTAGATCCCAGATCTTGATCCAGTGGCTGATGTGCGATGCATCCAACGTGCGATGCAGCCCAGACAATGGAGAGGGCACCCATACCAGATCCTATACCCAAACTCACATTCACTACAGTTCCCACCTTTGACACCAAGGATGTCAATGTACAGACTGCTCTTAGTCATCCTTGTGTAGATGATGATTTCGATCTCCTCCCTTGTATGGAGGAGATCGAAAATCTTAAAAAATATTGATTGAACTAGAAGTGGTGGAAACTATTCATGAGATTATTGAGGCCCCACTTCGCTAGACCTTGAACCAATTATCGGTGCCCACACCTAAGAAAAGAAGCGATGACGCAGAGTCGATCGACACATTCTTACCATGGCCATTGCCCACGCCATCACTCAGCGTTTGCCCACTAGGAAAGGGGACACTAGCACACTCCTTGTTAGATGTGACATTTCTGACTATTCTTGTGATCACACTCTCCTTGACGGTAGTGCATCGATCAACACAATACCCTTCTCGTTGGTACAGTCTCTTCACTTAGGGCCTTTCGAGAAAATCAGGATGATTTGTTAATTCATTGATGGATCAATAAAGAGGCCGAAGGGTATTCTTGAGAACGTCGTCATTCAGATTCAGGACATGAGCTTCACTGTTGATTTTGTAGTATTGCACATCAAGATCTCCACTTTTGTGGGCACACTCCAATCATCTTGGGACGACCCTTACTCGTCTCTGTGAGAGCCGTTATTGATTACAGATATGGAGAGATACACTTTCGTTCAGACAATGAGAGCGTTTTGATTGAAAATATCACAACACCCACCACCGACCAGAGACCCACATCTGATAATAGCGTGCATGTGTTAGCCGGTCTCGAGGACTATGACCTATCTGCTGATATTAGAGAGTTTTGATTTTTGATGGATGATATTGAGACTCAAGAATTCCTCTTCAGGGAGGAAGACTCAGAAAGCATAGACCTTTAAGTTCCCCCTTTTAGTGAGTGGCGATGTATTGATGACATCTGTGGCATTTACACCATAGACACTTTTGAGAGGAGGGCAGACTTACGAGATAATGCACAGGCCGAATTTGACCTTACTACTTTCATAAATGAATTCAAGCCTTTTTGTTTAGACCTAGATGGGACATCTCATGCCGAACATGACCACACCACTTCCACTGACCTATTCGTACCTTTTTGCTTTGAGATGGCTAAGGATCTTCATCAGGTTGATCCTGATCGATTTGTGTTCGTTGAGGACCCTAATATCGACCTGTACCTTGTTAGAGCTATTCCTCAATGATCATGCAAGAAGGTCCGCTTTCTACTTTCTTGATCTTTGTATATCCATCTCTTTGTATATCTGCTTTCATTTTATTTCCTTCCATATATTGTTTATGCTCATCCACCTCATTCTGTGTGTTTTTCCTTGCTTAGGACGTACTTTGTCCTAAGTATAGGGGAGGTGGATGAGTTGAGTGTTCTTTCTTCATTCTATTTCATCACTTCTGTTGTTTCCTACACTTAAGGCTTTTTTACCAAGTATAGGAGGAGTGATGCGTACAATTACCCAATGTATTTTTTTTCTTTTTATCGGTTTCTTTTATCGATACCCTCTATTGTCTCCTCTCTTATTAATAGTTTTGTCTGTACTTAGGGATATCTTACCCTAAGTATAGGGGGAGATAGACCGAGTTGTGATTTTTTTTATTCCCACCCCGGACCCTCCTTGCATGTAGATACAATCTGATATACCTAGGATTATTTCATCCTAAGTATGGGGGTACGGTCGACTTCTCATTCATTCATTTCTTGATTCTTTCATTCATTATTCGTTCGTTGTAGTATATGCTTTTCTATACTCGGTACAAGTTATGTCTTCTCCTTTTCTCTCTAATCTATGAGGACAAGCTCAAGCTAAATATAGGGAGGTCATATATATTCCGCATATACCTTAACATTAACTCGTACTTTCATATTTTCTTAAGTATGGATAAAATATAATTAATTTATTGTAAAGAACATGCTTGTATAGAATTCATTTAAATCTTTGTAATTATGATTAATAAATCAGGTAAAAATGTTTTACAAGATGTTTGAAAATGGTTTGAAAATCTCTTTGAAAAACTCTTGAAAACTGTTTGGAAAATATTTTCAACATTTGTAAAAATGTTCTGTTTATAAATTTTTCTTTTCGTTCTTTGAAATAAAATGTTTGAAAATCTATTCGCAAATGATTTGAAAAATGGTTGCAAAATATTTTGAAAAATCTATATATACATTATTTGAAAAATCTTTGTAAAATGATTTTCAAATTTTATAAAATGTTTGTAAAAATATTTGTCAAATTAGTTTTCAGAAATAAAATTTCCAAAATGTTTGCAAAAAACTTTTCAAATTATTTTGAGAACTATGTACACAACTCAAGCAAATAAAGACCCTTTACAAGCCTTGTATATACAAACTCGTAAATTCCTAAAACTCAACTCTTATAAATAACAAGACACTCTCCCATGTAAATATCTATATATATTTATTTTCCCAAAAATTTTATTTTCTAAAATCCCTAATTTTTTCCAAAATTAAAAATCTAAAAACATTTGCAAAATCTTTCCAAAAATTGCATAAAAATTTGCAAAACATTTTTCAAAGATTCATAAAAAGTTCAAAATTAGAAAACTGCATCACAAAAATATTTTCTTTGCATTGTACATAGCATTTGCATTTTTCAGACTGAATTTGATAATTGAACAAGTCTGAGTAAAATCCGAAGATTAGAACTTGGCCGGACTTAAATTTACTTAATTATAGGAATCTTATAGGAATTGGAATTGAGATGCTTCAGGTCTGCTAGACTTAATTCTTTGAGACCACGAGACTTAGTTCAGTGTCGTCTTGACTGCCTAAGTAGGATATTTCAGAACACACGTATGACTCTTGGTTATAATGACCTAGCTTGCACACCTGCCCCTTACACTTTGCTCACCTCAATTGAAGTGGTAGAGGGTTGGATTTGTCAGCATGAGTACAAGCCAATGGAAACATCGGAAGTCACACATTTGTGGCCATTGTACCCCAACCAGATATAGTAGACATGATGTCTAAACACATAAGTTGTGGGTTGCAATAAATCTTCAAAAGAGGGATATTCTACTGACTCAAGAGGAAAAATCCATATGTAAATGTTGTTGTATATAGTATTAAAAAAAAGCAAAAATCAATAACTCCAACAAAGTGACAGGCCTGGATGAAAATAAAATGCCTGTTGGAGTATGCATATATTTGTATAGTTAATAAGAAAGCTTGAGCTTCAAAGTCAAATGCATGTGAGCCTGCAGCCGTATGACTTGGTTACACTAGTTAAGCATCCTAGGATAGGTAGATACACTGGCTACCATCCATTCTTCTCTCCACCTCCTCTTCTTGAGTCGGTTGTACTTGAACTTAGAAGGGAATACTCGGTTCTCGAGGAAAGAGTTGTTGGATCGTGGAATTAGGGTCACAATGTTGGAGAAGACTGACTTTTATCACTTCAGCCGAGGAGAGCTACATATCACATACACACTGTTCAAGATAGATTCATAGTCGTAAGGGTTTGTATATGAGTTGAATTATTCTGACCTGGATATTGAGGAGACTTGAGCAGAGTTTTGTGACTCTCATAGGTTGTTGTGTTTCAATTTTGATTCCCAATAAGGTTCCGACCGCACATAAGATCCAAGGGTTTGACTTAAGCTCCAAACTTTGATTTTATGAAGATAAGTTTAAGAATTAAAATCAATCCAAGTTCCTTCTTTTTCTTTTATTTATTCTATTCTCTGCACTTATAGGCATAAGTGTTTACTAAGGACTAGCAAAGGCCAGTATAGGGGATGCTGAATCTCATTTCATCATCTTTACTCTTTCATTTTGGCCTTTAAAGCCTGCCTAAATGCATGTAAATATCACTACTTTGCATAAATTAGCATTTAATATTTATTATATAAATATTGTATAAAATACATTATTTAAAGCTAAAATAAAAGAATAAAGAAAAGAAAAGAAAAAAATGCTAAAGATATTTTATGACCCTAAACACTGAGACCAAGCCAAGAATTGATTTGGTTGACAAGGAGTAAAGTAGGGGGAGATACGGGTCAAAAAAATAAAAATCCTAATTTTTACCCTCAAATAATCTATTTTTAGGACCCATTTTATTCTTTATTATTATACATCGAATAAAGAAATTTTGTGCATGAAGATTTTAGATAAAAATACATAGAAAGATATAAAATTTATTTCATACAAAAATAATACACAGTGTACATTTTATACTCATAACAAAATTCCAAAACTCAAACTTCCAAGACCTGTATCTTCTCCATATGAACTCAAAATGCACAAAATCACTTTAATTGTGTATAATTTTTTATTAACTATTTAGTGAAGGTGGTTTCATTTTAATTTGGAGTTAAGATGTAAAAGTTAGGTTTTGGACCCCTATTGTACTATATACATGAATAAAATATTCATTTTATTTATTCTTTATTTTTTCATTATTTTATATTTTTATAATTTTGTAAATTTTATTCTAGAAATGTGCATATTTAGAATAAAATAAAGTCATAATGAAAATAATAAAATAAAATAGTATATAAAAATACATAGATGAATATACTATACTTTTACCTATATAATACATATACATATTTATTTACGTTTATAAAATACATCAGAAAAAGATAATAAAAATATATTTGCATATATTAAAATAAATTATAAATTTATAAAGTATGTATATAAAATAATAAAATCAAAAATACAAAATAAAAATAAAAAACCTAATATACATTTAAATATACCTATAAATGAGCCTCTAAAAAGTAACCTATAATAAATTAGTTCATAAAAATAAATAAAAATCATATTAAAATACTACATAAATTAATAAACATTTTTTTATGTCTTAACCGAAAATAAAATAAATAATTTTATTGTTTTATTTTGAATTACTTTCTATTTTTTGAATTTTGATTTGTCTTTTTACGGATGACGTGGCTTAATCAGGGCACGCCCCCCGTTGACTCGAGTCAACTTCTCAAACCCGAGTCGTGGGTCTGTTAGACCTTGATTTGACTTGTCTTTTATACTTTTTCTTCAATTGATACGATCATTGATTTGCACTGATTCCTCCATGACCTTTTCTCCTCGACCATTGGGCTTTCATGCACATACATCTCCGCGAGGAATGCGTCGTTGCATCGAGCACTCCACCTCTATCTCTCCCTCCCATTCTTTGCCAGTACATAACTCGAGCCGTCTCCTTCCTTGATTTTTTAATCCCTTTTGCCCTGCATCTTCTCCTCATTTTGTTTTCAACGACTCGAGCTTCATGACAAGAGGCTCGCCTAACACTTTGCAGGATTGAGGAGGCATTATAAGAGGTCAATTCCACATCTCTGGTGAACCTCCATCGTGAGGTACTCATCTCGCAACTCCTGTTGCTTGAGGTTTGCTTTTCATTGCTTTCTAGGTTGTATTTACTTCCTGCATTTCATTTCTGCATTTATTTTAGTCTTTAAATCATTTCCTTATCGTAAGATCCACCGCCCGTAGTTTCGTCGGAGCTCTGCTCCGACAAGCTTCCCACTGTCCTTTGATTGTGCTTTGATCCACCAAATGCCTCATTTTTCTTCCCCTACACTTCCTCTACGCCCCACCAGTCCATCTGATCCTCACCAGATCAGGAGTTGGGTGCTCCACCTCCACCCCTCGTCGGAGCACCTCCGCTACACTCCATTCCATGCCCATTCCACCCGCTAACAAGTCGAGGCAGTTTTCCCTCGAATCTCTCTTCTTATGCAGGTCTTGCGCTCCAGTGTCCAGCTGAAGGTAATTTTGGAAGTCGGGGTAGGAGTCCAGGTCGCCTGACCTTCCCCGACCACCGTGGACTGAGCAATTTTGGAAGTCGGGGAAGGAGTCAAGGTCGCCTGACCTTCCCCGACCACCGTGGACTGCTTTGCAGTGCTCGGAGCATTTTAAGCCATCCAATTGTCGAAGGAAGACTCCAGTAACCTTTTGCCTCTTTTTGCAGTCGTGGAGAACGCCTGAAGAGGGAGCTCCGGTCAGAGTAAGCTCGTGCAGGAGGTGCTCATCCCTGTTCTTCCAACCCTCTTCTCTGCCGTCCGATCGAGAGTCGAGCCCCAAGTCTACAATTGCTGTTGGATCTGAAGCGCCACGATCGTTCAATCTCTGAGGGAGATCTAATCCTAGACATTGCAACTCAAAGCGCCATCGTGCAAGGAGGGGCCGGTACGTGGATAAGTGGGCGAAGCAGCACCGTACGATCATGCACTTTAGTGGGTAAATTGCAGAATCTATTCCCCACCTTTTTGTCATTTTTGTTTAGTCATGTACTTGATTTTGAGTGCATTAATATATTTGTAAAATTTGTAAGGAACCCCTGCTACTATTTGCATATTGCATATGAGTCCTTGCTAGGTCACCTCACGTATCATCCCATGTGGGGTGGCTATTTTGCACGTAACCCTATGCATGTTTTATATTTACGTTTAGTCTTAAAAGTTCAAATATTAGTTGTAATATTTTGGGAAATTTGCATTATAGACCTGACTTATATTTTAATTGCAGATATACCCTTACTAGTTCATTTATTTTTGTGCTTATTCTCTATTTTTAATAAATATAGTCCATGCTCTAAAAAATATGGAAAATTAGGATTAGGTGTCTGCTTGCATACGCTTTCATACTATAAATTTAGTTTTGCATTTAGGTATTTTCTATTTTCTAAAAATTGTAAATAGTGTGTTTTGTCCAAGTTTGCAGTAAAAAAACCTATAAAAATTATAAAACCTTTTTGAAAATTCCAAAAAATTGTATTTTTATTTTAGTATTTTGTAACTCCGGACTAAAACACCTAAAAATAGACCAAGAAAATGAGTAAAAAATAAAAGCTCCAAAATCCTTTGAAAAAATATAAAAAATCATTATAAATTCAAAAAATATGAATTTCTGTTATGTAATTATATATATTATTATCTATATATTAAAATTGATTTTATGAAATTTTGAGGCTTTTTGCTATTTCTAAATCTCAAATCAATCCGGGTTGTTTATTTAATGCTTGTTTTGGGATATTTTGGACTTTAAAAATACATAGAAATTAGTTCTTGAAAATAAAAAAATAAAAAAAAATAAAAATACAAAAAACATTTTATTCTACATTTTTTACTATTTTAGTTGTATTTATAAGTATAGTTATATATAATTATCTATAAACCTATATCATGTATTTAAAAGAAAAGGAAATTTAAAATAAAAAATATAAAAAGAAAATAAATTATAAAATTAAAAATAAATAAAAATATAAAAATCAAAATCCATAAAAAATATAAAATTAAATTCCACAAAAAGATACTAAATAGAGAAGAAGAGGAACAATTTTTCCATTCACTTGCGCTCCATGTGTTCGATACTCTACATACTTGCACCATACACACATTTTGTAGAGCTAAATAAAATAAATTTAACTCCACGCACTTTGCATTTCTTTATTCATTGATTGTGGATTAATTGCTGAATTATTCATGTTTTGTGAGCGGTCACTTCGACGATTGTTGATCCGCCTTGTGGATGGACAAGACCCCCACACAATCCGAGTTTTCATGCATATACAACACTCCATGGACATAATTTCATAGATCCTAACCTCGGTAACAACAATGAAAAGGATACCTTCAGTGTAACAAGGAGGAGAAGAGGATCCAAAGAGGCCACATCTCCTTGAATTGCACTTGTATGCATCTTGCTTTGATTAAGGCTTGTGCTCCTATATTCTTATACAATTCACAGTTTTTCCCTTTTGTAGTATCACCTATGCCCCCACCTTACCTTAACAGAAGGGTAGAACTGTCATTTTTCTAAGAATATAGGGGCATAACTGATATTACACTAAAAAAGGGGCAAAATTAATGTTGCAAGATCTAAGAGGGGGCATAATAGTAAAAAACCACAATTTATTGTACATATACCACTACATTCTTAGCTTCATGCCCTCGTGCCTAGTGGATCCATCGTCGACCCTCCCTCATTCCACCAATCAGCCTTGAGGTGGCATTGCTGACCCTCTCGCGCTCCACCGATCAGTCTTGAGGTGTGTTGCTGACCTTAATGGTTGCTAGCCTTAGCTATTGGGAGCCTTGCCTCGCCTCCTTTCCCCATGGCATCGTCATGTCTAGCATCAATATTGCTTTCTCTTGTTGGAGACCTAGTTCCATCTTGGTCCAGATAAGCTATCACCACCACCCACTCGAGAATGCCACGACCATAGACGCAAGGTAGGGGGTCGACGAGCAAGGCAAAAGCTCGAGATGGCAAGATCGACGTGGTCAAGGATGGAGCATGAACTCAGGGCACAGATGTTAAGGGGTTAAGGGGGCTGAGGGAGAGGAGGGCTCAAACTCCTTTAGCGGCCACATGCCACTCGTTCCCTAAGCTGCCCACGATCCTGTGTACGTCACGTCCACCAACTCAATCATCGCACGTGCCCTAGCTCCCCTCCCCACTCCATTGCATACTTGCCACCTTCGCCACCTCAGTTCCTTTGGTCCTTGCCGCCATTAGTGCTTACCAAGACTCATGATCCACTTGAAAAGAGAAGGTGACATCGGCTGAGGCTGTTAATATCTTGTACACCGTTTTTTACCATTTGTACCCCTCTTTTTAATGTCCATACATGGGGAATGGGTAACAACTAACACACCGCGTTGGTCCAAGAATGTGGGGGCACAACACAAGTGATATTACAAAAAAGAGAGGACATAACCGTAATTGGAGAAAACTCGGAGGTGTACAAGTGTGAAAGCCCGTTCGGTTGGGGGGTTACCCCCCAATTTGGGCGGGTTACCCCCCAAACCTCACATTTCTAACCCACTAGTGGGTTTCACTTCCTTCCCATAAAAAAATATATATTATGCCATCATATCATCTAAAAATCATAAAATACTCAACTTCTACTCACTATTCCAAACTCCAATACAATCACATCACAACAACTATCTATTTTTTCAAATTTCAATACAATCATATCATAATAACTATCAACTTTTTCAAATTTCAATACAATCACATCACACAAACCATCTCAACCTTTAACCCACCAACCAAACACACTAACACAAAAACAGGTTATCTACCCCGGATAACCCACAAACCAAACGCACCAATGTAGTTATTTTTTTACACAAAAACGCTCTCCCGTCGAAAATCCATCTCCCCAGGCAGGGAGCGCTAAAACCCTACACGCACATCTTAGAGGAGAAGGGCGGTGGTTCGCGATGAGCGCTTTCAACAAGATAAAGGCGGTGGTGCCGATCGAGTGGAGCGCCAACCTGTACGTGACGCTGGTGCGCGGCCTCCCTGGCACCAGGCGCCTCCACCGCCGCACCCTTGCCGCCATGCGCCTCCGCCGCTGCAACCGCACCGTCCTCCACCGCACCACCCCCTCCCTCCTCGGCATGCTCAACCAGGTCAAGAGGCTGGTTGTCGTCGAGACCGAGCCCATGTACAACGCCAGGAAGCTCAAGGAGGAAGCCCAGCGCGCTCTACGCCCCCCCATTGTTGTCACTCATGCCCCGCCCCCGCCCCCGCCCCCGCCCCCCGCCAGTTAGCTGGAAAGGTGAGCTTTATTGTCAATTTGAATTGATTTCGATCACGGTCGGTCGCGTTGAGCGCAGTTACGGCGACTAGTTGAACCGCCTGAGCGTAAATTAAATCTTAGCGGTATTCTAAAACTTGATCTTAATATATTAGATCTAAAGTATTGGCTAAGTTGGCACGCTGTCCCTGTTCGGCTTGTCACTCAGCGGTGGAGCTCGTGGAGTGTTTTGGACCCATTCATAGTTAGCTAGTTTGTTCTATTTTGTTGGATTGCCATTTAAGTTTGGATTTGCAAGGTTTGGTTAAAGGTTAAGTTTTTTCACGGCTATGAAGAGTTATAGAGAGATAGATGCGACGCTGCCTGCTCTCTCTGCAAATTAAAACTGAGAATGCGGTAGTTTTTCCAGTTTGCTAGTGGAGTGAACTTCCTAAGATCGATCCTTTCTTGAGTTTAAAGAAGGTTCGTGGAAGTGGGTTAAGTGGCACGTCTATGGGATGCCTGCCTGGAATATCGTGCACACAGACTGTTAAATTTGTTTGAACAGACTAGGATAGCCATTGATTTTGAGTCTTTATGCTCTTTTCAATGAAAAAAGAACATTCTAACTCTTGCTAAAGAAGCAACCATTTATAAATCAGCGGATTTCTCCTCTTTCATCCATTGTCATCCTGATGAGATTGCATTGTTTATTGAAGATCCTAACGACACACCTTTTATTTCATCACGATTATGTAATTTTTTACAATGGAGCATCCTAAGATTTGAAGTATTAATAACCAGGTGTTATCCGAGAATGTAGTTAGCAAAGTGGAAGATTATATTTCACGATGTTTATCAGCGACATATACCTTTCGTTTGATTTACCATCTAAGTTGTGATGTATGGAAGCAAAATCGAGTTCGAACATTGAATCTTCCATGAAAATGTTCAATGATAGCTCATCTGATCCTTAAGCATCGTCAAAAGCTTTGTGTTGTAGAAGTCAGTATTCGGTATTCAATCTGAGGAGTCACTGAATAAAGAATACTCGGTATTTAGGAGAATATTCGAAATTATTCGGTTATGTATTTTTTAAATATTTTAAATATAAAGATTATGTATGAGATATATGCTCTTGTATATTTAATCATGTCATCAATCAATACGGGTCCAAGATAAAAGTACCAATTAACAAGTTACATATATGGAGGTTTATCATTTGCGGTGATATCGGGATAAATGAGAACCTTTAAAAGTAAAAATTAAATAAAAAATAAGAAGCCATCCAAGGTTGCAAAAGTCGGTAGTCGGTACTCGGTCGGTTGGGTCACTGAATAAGGATTAATCGGCAGTCGGACGACTAATCAGATTTAGTCAGATTTTAATCGGCTTTGAATTTTATGATTATTTTAAATATATAACTCATTTTTATACATATATTTACATAGGTTTTGTACATTTTTATAGTCACCGAGCATAGTATAATAAGTTTGCTTATAAAAAAAGCAAAATGTATAAGAATATGGTATCTCCAAGCAAAAACTTGGTCGACTAGTGTACCTAGTCGGAATTAGTCGGTAGACTCGGTACTCGGTCGGCCACCCCACTGACTAGACTAGTCGGGCCAGTCGGATGACTTTTACAACCGTGAAACCAGCAGTCTGTTGTAATAGTTGGCCGAATATTCGACAGAATGCTCGAATATCCTAGCCGAATATTCGGGTTGGACTGAATATTGACCGAATAACAATATTTTATTCGATCACCCAACCGAATAAAAATATTCGATCGAGTATTCGGTCCATCCAGCCGCATGTTGCAACAATGCAAAAGCTTTTTATAGGGAATCTCAAATGCACATCGTTAGGTTGTCCCTTCTGACCTTAGGGAGGTTTTGATACCCGAGTATTCGAGCACATGCCGTATGTCTTTGCATGGAGAACATTTGCCCGGTTTTGGAAAAAGTGTACATGATTTGCTTTGAGAAATCTCTTGATCCTATTCCTTTGCTGCTTGCAGTTCTTAATGGAGTGGTTGTGATTCGAGTGGGAACTCACACCTTGAACTTTTAATAAGAAATCTACTGGAAATGGCTGGATTATAATGGTCTCAGAAGATATAACCCCATAATTTACAAACATGTAATGGAAATGTCTTATTGTTTCTATTATTTACGTGTTTGTGATTATCATGATGGCATTCCTTTTAAGTTTTTAACTATGACATATTGGAATACATCTAATCCGTGGTGGAGGTTCTTGTTTAGAGCCTTTTCTCGCAAGAAGAGAGTGGAGCTGTGCACATGGCTTATTTTAGCCAAAGTCCTCTCCACCGTAATGATGTAAAAGATTGAGCTGTTGGGGGCACGTTTCTTGTCAACACATACTGATGCATGGTAAGAGACTATATATATGAGGGGATTAGAGTGAATGGATGACTAGCCCTTGGGATCAAGGGAAGAATGAGGAAGTGATGCAGTACAATATCAAATTTTATTCTTGTTGTCATTTATTTTAGCTTTTAGTTATTGTAAAAAAGTTGAAAGTTACATTCTTTAGATGTGCCTTTTGGTTTGGATACATCTTTTAGATGAAGGCTGCTTCTTTTAACGTGTCAATTTCCTATATAAAGCAATGCAATGAGTATATGAAAACAAAATCTATTTTTTGTTTAGCCATTGTTTTAATCCTCCTTCCCTTTCTCCTCTTCAACCTCCAAGCTTGTTTCCTCCTGTTCTCACACAACTTGGTGTGCACCTCCTTATCTCCTCACCTCAATTTCCTCTCTTCTCACCCCTCAACAATTCTTCCATATACACCGATTCACATTGTTTGATATCATAGCATGGATTTTAAATTTTCCTTATGATTTAGCATCCATGTTGGGTATTGGAAAATGAAATTTGAGTTGAGTTGTCTCAGCCATGGTTCACGTTCGTGACAAAAGAAGCTCAAGTGACGTTTACAATCAAGTATCAAGGTACAATGATGGTTGAACTCGAGGATTGAAGAAGATACCTTCAGTCACATACACCACTCAGTCATTACAAGTCCCATGCATGCCACCGTTGACGAAAATGAAGAAAACACCGATGAAAACATCTCTACTGTAAGCCTTCCTAATGAGGATTCAGAAATGTTTTGGAATTACTACAAGGGGACTCCACAATATTTTTTTAATCAAAAGGTTAAAATTGGGCAATGCTTGGCAAGGGAATTTCATCCAATTGAAGGGGTAAAATAATTGCAGTTACACCCCTCCCCTAAAAAATGGCGAAGCATTCTCCCACTTTAAATAGGGTCGGTTGCATGGATTCTTGCTCAAATCCATGCTGAAAGATCCGACTATTTTTTACGCCGGTCGTCGGCTACCTAACATACTCCCCACAAGGAGGGATTTGAACCCTGGTCTTTTGGGTGGTAGGCACACTGTACTACCCCCTCCCCCTAGTTGAAAAATTGTCAAAGGAATACTGAACAAAGAAAGTTTTTTTGAAAGAAAAAGGAAAGTTGATTCAAATTGGGGAGATTCTCCTAATGAGTTTAGATGGAATTCTCCCATGGTGGACATGATGTTGAAGCAACTCGAGGAGATGAGTTTTTTTGAAAGCATATGAGAATTGATGCAGTACAATAACTAATTTTATTTTTTTCTCATTTATTTAGTTTTTAATTCTTGTAGAAAATCAGAAGTCACATCTTTTAGATGTGTCTTTTTGGTTTGGATGCATCTTTTGGATGAAGGGATGCTTCTTTTAATGGGTTAATTTCCTATATACATCAATGTCACGGGGAAATGAAAATGAAATCTACTTTGGTTTAGCTATTGGTTACATCCTTCTTATTCATAGAATATTCTTTCTCCTCTTCAACCCTCCAATTGGTCTTCCTTCCCTTCTCACGCAGCTTGGCGTGATCCTTTTTATCTCCTCACCCCAAATCCCTCTCTTCCAACCCCTCAACAATTCTTCCTTAAATATCAGTCCGCATCAGGAAGAGATAATGAAGACTCATAAGAGGAGAGAAGGGACCCGTTGGAGCGCATTCTGAAACATTGTCTTAAAATAAAACTCAACTTTTCTCACATTTACTTGATCATTTACAAAATGTAGAATTAGAATGGCTGAAAGAACTTGCAAATTATTGGTGCCAGACTAGCAATGAAACCAACACGTGTTCTAACCTTAGCATCTTTGTGGTCAGGTCAACACTTGATGACCTTCTGAGGCTCCTCCACATATGTGAAGATGACCTTTAAAAAAACCTATGTGAATATAGGGCTGTTGAGAGTGGTTGGGTGGAAACCTCTTCATTACTTTTGCTTATAAGTCAATATGATAAGATTGCAAGGTAATTGATCATAATTTTAACATGTAACACCGTAGCCTTAGAGGATGGAGACTTAAAAGGTTGAGATCTTGACGCGGTATCCCAGAGTGTGGAGAAAGGATGGATGTCCTAGGTTTATATTAGATTGGTACACAGTGTCGATTTGACATGCTCCATGGTAGTTCAGGTGAGAGGGGGATATCTAAAATTCCTTTTTGTTTCTTGCAAGACAGGTTTGATTGAGCACAAACATTCCTTAGCTCGCTTTTACAATACATGTTTTTTTGGGGGTTATGATACATGATTGTCTTGGGGTTTGGAGGTGGAGGGGGGATCTCTTACAAGTAACAAGAGGTGGTAATTCAAGATCTTTAACTGTGATTTGGTTGTTTTGGTCTCGAAAGAAAGACATGATATTCATATGTCATTGTTGCTGCGTGCTTACCTTGACTAGTGGGATCTTGAGAAGGGTGATTAGGGTGGATACAGAAGTCATTATTTCTAAGTTCCCACATCTCTTTGCTATGGTTGTCCCTTTGCTTGTCTATTTATTTGTGTTGTGCATATGTAATTTTAAAACCACTAAAATAGGAAATGTTTTATATGTGTCCTTTGACCATCAGCCCACTTCCTTTCTTTAGTTAGTATTGAAGTTGTTTAGTTTTTATAGATAATCACCTTTTCTTGGGTTCTTTTTTTTTTTTTTTGAAAGCTTTTCTTGGGTTCTTTCTCTGCTGATCTCTTCTTTCTGTGCTGATCTCTTCTTTCATTCATTCAAATGAGGGTTAAGGATAGATTCTGCTTGCTGTTATTTGACTTGCAAGTAAATAATCTTTCTAGGTATTTATACTTTAATATCACCTACGGACCATGGACCATTCAATTCCAAAAGCTGCTTACCGAACAAGTATATGTACAGAAAAAAGTTTTTTAAGGAGGTTCACATGCTGCTCAAGGTTTCTATCTTCCAGATTGCAAGGAACATGTCCAACCATTATATACCAATACTTTAACAAAGTAAAGGGCTCGATTATTAAAATAGACTTCTAATTCACAATTGATTAAATTGATACTAAAAATTTGAAAAAAAGAGGTCCAAAATCACTTGAGTTAGCAGTTAGCCCACATTAGTCTGTTACTAGTTTAAGCTGTGAGTTGGCAGAGCGATCCTACATCGCTTTGTGTGGAGACTTCATCAGCAAAATGGGTCCTTCTCATGTAATATGCTCATTTGTGTCTATTGCATGATGTGGCAGTTAGTTTTTTTCAACTCTTTGATCTATTGCATGATCAATGATAGATCCATTATTATATTGGGCTTTAAAGATGTATGGGTTTGGTTGGTGAAATACGTTCTATCCTCCTCTTCATGTTGGGCATTACATAAGGTGACACCATATGAGGTGGAATTTAACCTTATCCATTTGGCTTTGAAGCGTGCGTATATCTAAAAATGATTTATGATATGCCTACAAGATTTGACTATTAATGTGAGTAGATAAAGAAGCACAAGTAGGAAGATTGATATATGCACACATAAAATCAGTGTTTTTTTGTCCAATTTGAGTCGGAATTTTATTTTAGCTAAATAATTAAAATAATATGCTTGTGTTCTTCAAAGCAAAGATAGATGGATCGGGAGTTCTAAGCATGTCATTAAATGTCGATACCGATGTTTCTCACTTTCTCTACCCTGAAGAGGGGCATTTCATCGACGTCTCAATATTGCCAGAAAATTGTGGAAATGTCTATCAAATTATAGTGTTTTTAATTTGCTTTAATCAATAAATAAGATCGAAATACACACTTATTTGTTAAAATAGCAGTCTAAATACAAGATTTTATATTAGTATCAACATCATACCACTGCACATGCTGATATGGAAGATTATGTAAGGCGCATAATTGGAAGTATACTCATGAAAAAAGCATAAAAAAGTTAAAATAACAAATAAAACTTATAATTCATAACACGTACAAATGCAATACTTACCACATAAATATGTATTCCACACTCGTCAGAGTTTTGAGTGTTTTTCTGGATCTATTTTCCCTATTTGTTGTCCTTTGTGTCTTCGTACGATTGAGTCTCGATATTCCACATAAATTTTCTGTCATATAGTGGTACACGACTTTATAGTCCATCAATCACGGCATATATTCTTGGCCATTCACATGTGTTAGAAAGTCTGAGGATAATTGGCCTCAAACATTGTTGATATTCATGGCTTCAAATATCAGGTACTCACTGGAAGACCAATACATCGATATTGATGTCCTTCACAAATGCTCACTGTGCAAAATGGGAAATGGCAGAAATATGTGACTAATATTGCTCTTATTGAGCAAAACATATTAAAAAATAAGAGGAATTTTCACGACATCGCATATCAGTGATACACCTACTATATTATGTCGACATAATGTAGATACTTAATAAAAAGATATATACCCCTTATCGATATCACCAACTTGGTGATACAAACATTTCATTGACACATTGATATTTTAGGCCATGTTTCCAAGAGCTCATCTCATTTATTCAAGGCCATGAGTTTTGTAGTGGTTGGAACAACAAACTCAGTTTTGACTTTCTTTATCTCTCTTTCGAAGTTCAACTAGATTACGGGGAGAGAGAATTTGGTTAAGAAAAGAGACCATGCTTTTCTATGATGAATATTATATAGTTCGACGAAGATATTGATATATATTGAAGAAATAATGGGTACATATTAGATAAATTGGTGGATTGTCCTTTTGTTGCCTAAACCAAGAAAGCCATTGTATTGTTTGTTTTTTAAGATAAGGATGGAATGGTTGCAAGTCTCCTACTTAGACAGATATAGCCTATTACGATTGTTTGCGTAAGGCTGACTAATACTAGATTCTTTACTTAAAGCTGATTAATTCTATAAAAATCCTCTGAGCTCCAGACTCACGTATCTTAACTATGACTACAATATCACTAATTCTTCTATGTTTACATGATGATGTTTTTATCGCTACTCCTGACCTGTAGATCACTTTCTCCTGATGTCCTTGTTGATCTCAATAAACACTTTCTAGGAAAATGCTTTTTCTTGTTAATTCTTTGTCCCAACCTTATATGATGAGTAAGGTTGGGCTTCGTTGTTCCGCTATATTTTTTCAATCAAACACGGAATTAAACGAACTACATACATCATTACAAGGATGTGTAAGATCGAGTGAACCACAAAAGCTAGGATCTCAAGCAATTTTACTTAAATGGTTAATGTAACTAAATCTAGTTATTTTTAGCAAGAGTCTTTTTAGGAGTCATATTAGGGTTTATCATGATATTAATTGTTTTATATATTTTTATTGGGGTTTTATCAGTTGTGCCCTTCTGAGATATTGTAATTTCAGTTATGCCCCTCTCTTTTTGGGAATATCAGTTGTGCCCCTAACTTCTTTCTCCGTTATCACTTGTGCCTTTTCATCAGATTGATCATCAAAGAATTAAAATAACCATGATTTATTCAAACCATGGTGTGGTTAAGATGAGCATTATGGTTAGAACAAAATCTCCCCCTCCTTTCCCCCTAGCCCCACAATCTCGACCTCCTCTCCTCTCGCTGCTGCATGCCCGTCTCCTTCCCAAGGGCCTTCTCAATCACGGGGCTTGATGCTGAACAACCTCCAGGACAACAACACAAGCGCAAGGGACACGACATCAGGTCGGGCCTCGACAAGACTATCGGGAGGAGACGAGGCAGAGCTGGATGAGGCGGGGTTGGGGAGGAGGAGGATGGGATGGAGGTGGGCGGATTGGGGAGGAGGGGACATGATTGGGAGTAAGTGTGGAGGGGCTGGAGGGTGCATGTTGGGAAGGAGGGGCAGAGGGGGTGGAGGTCCAGAGGGGTGGAGGAGGAGTAGTTGGATGGGGTCAGGCTGGGGAGGATGGGGCAGAAGGGGGGGGGGGGTGGTTGGAGGGGCGGGATGGGGAGGAGGGTCGGAGGAGGTGCGGGTTGGGCTGGGGAGGAGGTTGTCGATGAAGAAGGCGACAGAGGAGTTGGGGCGGAGGGGAGGCACGGGGGCGGATGGAGTAGCATGGGGTGATGGGGGTGAGAGGGAGGAGCTCGGGGCGGAGGAGGCGACAAAGGAGGAGCAGGGACAGAGGGAGGAGCTGAGGGCGAGGGGAGGGAGGCGGTGGAGGAGGAGCATGAGGTTGGGGAGGAGAAAGAGAAGGGGAGGAAGAGGTATAAGATGGGGAGGAGGAGGAAGAGGACGTTGATGACTTTCCAGCACTCTTTTTTAAATTTAATTCTCATTATGTCTCTGAAGTTAACATTTGTTTGCGTTGGGTATAGACGGTCAATCGACCACTAACTTGAGGGGCACAAGTGATATAACAGTAAGAAGTTGGGGACATAACTTATATTCCCAAAAAGGGAGGGCATAACTGAAATTGCAATATCTCATAGGGGCACAATTGATAAAAATTCTTTTTTATTTCACAATCATATATTTCTCTATATGAAAGGGCTTAGGACTTATGCATGGGACAAATTAAGATGCGAGTAATATCATTTTAAGATTTTCTTTATCATCTCTCCTTCATTTCTCCCTCTTTTCCGGTGCATTTTTGCGCTTATCAACCAAAATATCAGGCTGGCTACATCTATTCTTGATCAAATTCATGTTGAAAGATTCAACTGTATTTTTTATGTTGGATGTTGACTACATCAAGGCCTTAAATGTCGGTTTCGGTCACCATTTCGGTGGCCGATCGAAACGAAATTTCGGTTGAAATTCGATCGAAATTTCGATCATTTCGGTCATTTTTGTACTAAGGCCCTCCAAATTTCGATCATTTTGGCCAAATTTCGGTAACTTGTCGAAATCGAAATTCGATCGGATTTCGATAAAATTTAAGGCCATGGACTACATAATGCAACCCCCACAAGTAAGGGGGAGATTTGAACCCTGGTCACACTGCACTACCCTATTTTTCTCTCACTAGCCATATATTTTCCCCCATCTCCAAAATCTATTTTGCATTCACATGGTTATCAACTCATTCTCCTGAATTATCAATCATACATGACACACAAGGAATAATGGAGGGAAGGATTATGTGGTATGTCCATTTTAGGATTGGCAAAATGACATCGAGATCGACATTTAAGACCTTTGTATTCCTGCTCGGTATGAAGGGGCCTCCACCCCAGCCAAAACCTGAGTCAACCTCAGAAAATTTGAGACCCTCTAGTCCAAGAGTTTGGGATGAAGCGATGACACCTATGAGCATTAGACCAACTTTTATAGCCTCTCCACCTTAACCTACTTGAGTCTTCCACATGTCAAATGCGAGCCTGAGTAGGTCAGGGGAAAACAAGCTCGAGGAATGCCCAAGATGGCCCACATGCTACAATCTCATCTTTTGTGGAAAGCACAAAATTGGGAACATCAGGTTATGGAAGGGGCCAAACACATGAGAGGCACATCACCAATATTATCCAGGAATTAGCCCAAGATAATTCTCACACTCTGAGTGACATAGCGGACGATGGAGGATACAGGGGAAGATTGTCCGGTCCATCTCCTGTTGCGTTCGGACCGGATGCGCCATAGTACAGTAGCAAGTAGGGGGCCAAGCTTTTGTGGGACATCCTTGTTTGGGTGCATGGAAATCCATTCCAGAGAGCCCTTTAGGGAAGTCAAAGGAGGTAAAGGAAGGTCCAAATCAACCCATGAAGCAGACAAAACAGAGGCCACAAATTCGCAGGAGAAGAACAGATGGCTATGAGATTCCAAGTCCAACCCACAAAGGTAACAAAGAGTATGGGGACAAACACCCCAAGAAGCAAGCCGATCCGTAGTTGGTAGGCGCTCCCGCACCCCCTGTAGAGAGTAAACGAGAAGCTCGGCAGGGAGCCCTTCGACCAGACAATGGGAGCCCGGGGGGGGGGGGGCAGCACGGGGGCGCAAGAGATCAATGACAACAGCAAAGGAGAAACGATTAGGCTGGGGAAGCCAGCCATATGGGGGGGGGCAGAACCCGAGATAGCAGGGCGGATCCGGGGTCTCAAGAGAAGGATAGCCTTCCAAACCCTTGAGGCCGAGGCCGGGGGGGTTGCGGTCCAGAATTGGCGGTTGAACAGGTACCTGGAGTGCATGTAAGAAGCCCAAATGGAGTCGGAAGAAAGTATTCTCCAAGTCCAACCTGCTACCATTACATCACGCAGTAGAATAGCTGAAGGAAGCCCAGCACCCCCCTCCGCTTTAGGGAGACGGAGGGTACTCCAGGCGATAGCATGTTGCTGGCGGCCCCAAAAGAAGTTTGCACAAAGTTGGTCGATCTTTCTAGCAGTGGCAGCCGGTAGGAAGGTGCTAGCAGACCAGTAGAGCACAATCCCCTTGATCACGGAGTTAAGAAGTTGAGCCCAGCCGGAGTGAGAAAGGGCCTTGGCTTTCCAGCCATCAAGCAAGGCCCGAACCCTATCAAGAAGCTCCCTGAAAACGTTGCAGCGTCCATTCACAGAGCACAGCGGAAGGCCTAAGTAAACAGTGGGCAAGGACTTCCGTAAAACGCCAAGCCTCAGAGTGTCCGTGAAGTTATCCACGTAGGAGATAGGCCGAATGATCCTACTCTTCCTAACTAAAAGTGCCAAACCAGAAATAGCCTCGAAAGAGCACAAGATTTCCTTGACCGTAAGGAGAGAGCTTATGGAGCCATTGCTAAAGAAGAGGAGATCGTCCGCATAAATAAGGTGGGAGGGGGCAACCATACGACCCCTCCCAAGAGGTTTTAGCTTACCTGAGGCAGAGGCCGCATCCGCCAAGCAAGGGATTCCATGGCAATCGCGAACATGAGAGGGCTGAGTGGGTCGCCTTGACGAAGGCCTCGGGTGCCACGGAAGAGTCCCCAAGGGGATCCGTTGACCAAGACCGAGAAAGAGGCTGAGGAGATGCAGAGATAAGGTGCGGAAGGACCTCCGCGAGCCTAGTTGCAATTAGTCGAGCACAAATTTTGTACGACACATTACAACAAGAGATAGGGCGAAAATCTCCAATGGAAGAAGGAGATTGTGTCTTTGGCACCAACGTAAGGAACGTGTGATTCAATTGCCGAAGCATAGCACCTCCACCATGGAGGAAGTCGATTGCCGGATAATCATCATCTTTAATCAGGGCCCAATGGCGCTTGTAGAAGGTAACATTGAAGCCATCGGGCCCCGGAGCACTCGAAGAAGGGATGGAACAGACAACCTTCCAGATTTCATCTTTCCGAAACGGCCGAACGAGCCAATCCCTGGACTCGGCGGAGAGGATGCGCGATGGCTGAGGAGGGACAGCAAGGTCCGGTGCCGACCTAATAGGAGCAAGGAGAGATTGGAAGTGCTCTAAGGCCGAGCGGCCCAGAGCGCCTGGACAATCCACCGAGGTGCCATTAGAGTCCAACAAAGTGGAGATACGATTGCAAGCCACTCTTGCATTAGCCGAAAGGTGAAAGAAGGTGTTCCGATCACCCAACTTTAACCACTTGACGCGACTTTTTTGCTTCCAGGCCCACTCGGAGTCGAGGTCCAAGGTTTCAAGGTGATCCCTAACGTCCAGGTCAAGCTGCACGAGGACGGGATCAAGCGGCTCAAGCACTAAGGCATTGGTGACCGAGGAGAGAAAAGATTCCGCCCGATGGCAGTCAGCACGAACATCACCCATACGGGGGGCCCAAGATTTGAGGGCACATTTGACAGCCTTGAGCTTAGAGGCAAGCCGGAAGAGAGGATTGCCAGAAGGTGAGGAGGCCCAGGCTGACACAACAAGATTGTGATAGCCAGGACGAGTGGACCAATAATCAAAGATCCAAAAAGGCCTTCGGGCGGGAGCTCCCAGGCGCAAGAGCGATATGGAGCAGGTGATGATCGCTTTGCGGAAGAGGAATATAATCAAGCTTCGCTGAGGGCCAACAAGAGAGCCAATTAGCATTGCCCAGGGCCCGATCAAGCCTAGCAATGATCCGAGCCGGACCCACAGAAGAGTTACTCCAAGACCAAGGATTGCCCGTGGAGTGGAGGTCCATGAGTCCCATGTCATCGATGCAGGAGTTGAAGTCGTTCATTGGTTGGGAGGGTGGGGGGCGTCCCCCTCTTTTTTCCGAAGCAAAGCGGATAACATTGAAGTCACCAATGACCAGCCATGGGGATGAGGAGTAGTTGGTGGGCAACTTCAAGAAGTCCCATAACTCCTTACGACGGGAATGACAATTGTCGCCATAGACAACAGAGATGCAGAAGGAGAACCCTCCAAGGTTGTTGCAGATCATAGTGATGGCTTGCGGATGAATCGCCTATGGACTGCAGGCCCAGCAGTCGTTTTTCCATAGAAAATAGATACGCCCCAAGGGGGTATTATTGTGGATGGATGACCAGCCGTTAGGGATACGCTTGGCGAAGGAGTCCCTAGACTCCAGACGAATCTTTGTTTCAACTAAGCCAATAAGTTCAGCATTCTTTGAAGATGCAGCCCTGACAATTGTCGCCATAGACAACAGAGATGCAGAAGGAGAACCCTCCAAGGTTGTTGCAGATCATAGTGATGGCTTGCGGATGAATCGCCAATGGACTGTAGGCCCAGCAGTCGTTTTTCCATAGAAAATAGATATGCCCCAAGGGGGTATTATTGTGGATGGATGACCAGCCGTTAGGGATACGCTTGGCGAAGGAGTCTCTAGACTTCGGACGAATCTTTGTTTCAACTAAGCCAATAAGTTCAGCATTCTTTGAAGATGCAGCCCTGAGAATTGCTTTCAACTTTCGGGGCTTATTTAGCCCACGGGTGTTGCAAACAACCACCGACATTAATAAGGAGGCTGAGAGGGGGTTTGACCAGAGTGGCCGTTACGAGGAGGGAGCGCCTTTTCTAGTTTTTTCTTCTTGTGACTGACAGTAGCCCACATAGGATTTGTAATGGAGACAACCTTGGGGATTGCTGACGCCAATTGATGAGCATCATCTGTAGATTCCTGGCAAGCGCCCTGCGGGCTATTCAAATCAAAATCCCAGAAGCTTTGGGAACCTGAAGAACGAGGCAAAGGCTTTCTAGCGGACATTATTTTCTTGTGAAGCAAAGCTTTTGATCCCACGGGGAATGGCAACTTATTCGACCCCTGGGATCTCTTTGGAATTTTAGGTGCCTGATCAACAGCCGTAGCAGAAGATTGTTGCTGAATTTCTGGGACCCCAACAAGCAACTCCGAATGATCTCCCCCACAATCAGGAGAATTGAATAAAGGAGGAGGAGCCGCAGAGGAGGAGCCGAATTTAATCATCATACTTCGATATACATAACTCTCTACTTTTACGGTTTTACTGTACTTTCCCTGTAATAAAAACGCTAACCCCATTTGAGCTCTCTTTCTCCAAACACCACAACATAAATTGATTTTTTTAATCTCTAACCTTTTCCCTATCTCCATTTTTCTCTAGCAAGTAAAGATGCTTATCCTTCTCTTATTCATTGCCTCAAATAGCTTGCTGGTGAGCGCATCAATATTCCAAGTTCCAATCTGCAACATGTTATCTTAGACTAGTTCCCTTACCCTTCATATCATTATCAACCCACTAAGATGGGGGACCCTTGCCTTGTTTGAGTTACGAGCGTATGCATTTTCCATGCGAGAACCCTTTCAAACGTTACATTACACTCAGATGACGATGTAGTGACCCTTGCCAACTTTATATGCATTGATGCACGTTGCCAGGTAGGGGTGCTCTGATGAGTTCTGATTGTACAGTATGAATAATCCATGTTAAAAGGATTCTGAGAATTTTATGTCAGCTTGTCAGCTGCATAACACAAGCCTCGCTTACCCCAGCTTGGGACTGGCCGTGGAAAGTAAACACCCCATTACGACAGAGTTGCATTTTAAACATGTCAAAAAAGACGACGATCATAGCTATGGATTGATCAAAAACTGTACTATAGCAATATGAAAGTTTAGGAGCTAACGTAGGGTGGAGTGGTGAAGATTCTATTAGTGTGAGCCAATGATTTGGATATTTTTATGTAATTTACTCTATTTTATTCTGAGCTTTGTACTATGCATCTTGCACTGGGCCATGTTTCGTCAATCGTCATTGAGAAATCTGAATTGGAGATCTTTAGGTTTCAGTTGAAGATGCTCAAAACATGATTCACACGCACTTATATTTATTATTCCCATCTGTTATCATGTATTCTGAGTGGAGCACTAGAAAGTAATTTTACTTAAATGCGCAACCCTTCTGTAAGCGATGCTGTCAAGTCTTGAAGGACCTGTAGAGTGTCTTTGCATCGTTGCGGGCTATCTCAACTTTATCCTGGATTTCTCTACCTATATGAGTGAGGGTAAAACCTCGAGGGCAAGGGTTTCTATAAACAGAAAGCATGCAGATCGCAACTTTGCTAGAAGCAGTTTATCTTTGTGTTTTTTCTTACATGGGATGCACAAAATCGTGATATATTCGTACTAATTTTGCAGTGGAAAAACTCCTGCTTTTGTTCAGCACGACTATGCCGACCATGCTTAGTGGACGTAGACGTCATTGTGCCGTTTGCTTGGTAAGCTGCTGGAAAATTCACTTTGGGATAACCCTAGAGATGATAGATGTTCTTTGTCTGTGACTGCCTCCTAGCTTTTCCTCACTTCTCTTTGAATAAGTTACTTATTTTGCGCCATATTTTTTAATCGAACCAGTTATATAAAACATGGAATTTGCTGGGTTAGTCAAATTACTGTGTATGAAAATGGGATTGAGCAAGATAGGTCTATTTTTTTAAGTCTTGCATAACTAAATGTATGTCTGCTTAGACCCACTGTAGTATGCAATGAAAATGCTTTATTAGCAATGTTCTCATGATGAAAGTGCGGATCTAGGCGCCAGTCATCCGAGAACCTGGCATGATCAGAGATGTGCACGTCTCGTGTGGAGATAGCGTTAAACTTATTTGGCTATGTCCAGGGGTTCCCATCAAGCGTATGTTCACGGAGACACACGACACACTCCTCGCTGATTAGTTACTGCTTGCAGGTTGCAGTAGGCTGATAACAGCAATGCGGGTACCGTAGTATGTCAACTCTTAGATAATAAAATCATGAATATAATCGCCAAGCACCATCAGCGGATTGTTTATATATCAGAGCAAGTGAATCTTGTCAAGAAGTTTTCGTTCTTGAATCCGATGCGCCATTAACTTTCCAATTGATTGTCCCATTAAAATCTCCGATGTAATTTGTTTGCAGATTTTGCGATTAAAAACTGAACGTCTATGCTCGTCTGTTATGGCAGGATGACGTGATTAACGCAGTCCTTGGGACACAGGAGGTTGTTCCTTGGCTCGTAAAACAGCAATGCCACCGCGTTTGACCACGATGTCGAACATCCAAATACAGTAGTGTTTGTCCGTTCAGCAATAGTACACATCACAATCTTAGGATTCAAATATTACCAACCACCATCCTCAAAAAATACGACAAAATTCATGCTATTGTAAAGTTCTTTGTATAATCTTATTCAAAAAAAAGTATTATTCGTTCAAGATTTTTTTGTTTGTTTGTAAGAAAAAGAAGCCTTCTTTTGTTTTCTATTACAAATTACCAAAGCTTATCTAGAAAACATTACTTCATTATTCCCTCTAATCAGAACATCTTAATTTATATCACAAGCGATATTACCCTTTTCTTTTTTCCTTCACAATCCTAATCCGTTTTTTAATGAAGACTATGGAGATCACGGCATCAAGTTTGCACGATTCTCCTCGCTCTCGACCACCAACGCTCCCCACTTCTTTATCCTTGAACATGCTGTCTTTGCCTGCAGGATACAAGTATTATATGTACACGATTACGCAGGAGAAAGTAATTCACAAGTATTCAATTGAATCTAAGTTTATCAGAACCGTCATACAAGGTCCAATGAACAATATAGGATCTCGAAACTCCCACGAAAATTTCCTACTTGTCCTTGGGGATGTGAGTACTAGGAAAATGATAGGTAGAGATAGACTTCGTGCTTCCAATTAGTATTCAGTGTAATAGCGAAAAGAACCAAAATCTGCAGGACAACGCCGGTCACCAAACTGCTCCACACCCTTCCTTCAAGACGATCCAAATCAATCCAAACGGGAATAAGAATTATTAAAAAGCTTTGAAGTCGAATCGAAACTAACTAGATGGCATCATCGCATATGTACCTTCACAACAAGGTTGAAGCAAGATCCGAGCAAGAATCCTGATGGAAGTCCCACCATATAGTAGCAGCTGATGTTCACGTACACCACCAGCCTCTGCCAGCCTGCTCCTACCGCAACCTTCGCACGAGCATACTTAGAATCGTTAGCATACGTAGTGTTACAACGAACTCTACTATCATCTAGTAGAAACCAAGTTCAACTCGAGACAGTTCAGAGGTAGCTCACTGGTTAGAACGGGCTGCATGCTGTTGAAGAGCAGACTCAGAGCAAAGAGGATGGCCACACCGGGGACCGCACGGGCCACCTCCTGGCTGTTGAAGGGAAGGCCATACGTGTCGTTGAACACAAAAACCAGCCTGAAGAACATGAGCCCGAGGAGTGCGGATGACATCACCACCACTGCTATGGCTAGCTTAGTTGCCGTTGGCCTCCCTGCTCTGAGCTCGTTCGATATCCTCACGCCTGATTAAATTATTCAGGCACGTCCATCATCATCAAGTAATTACGTACATGCATGATAAATTCAACTTTATTAAAAATGAAAGCAATGATTCCACGCCTGATTGCTGCAAGGAATCCGAAGAACACCATGATCTCCCATCTTGATAGGTTCAAACTGTCCATAAAAGTTAATCAGCAAGGCACCAAAAAGATATATAATTCGAAGATTTGATGAAAATTTCCAGAGATCACCAGCTGGAAACTGCTGCAACTGCAACTTGCGGGTCTTAAAGTCGTCCGGCCAACACCACGAGGAGCGTATAGTAACACAATTCCAAGCTGCATATACTTCGAATCAGTCCCTATGCGCTTTTAATACATCTAAACAAAAATTTATCGACTATACAGTAAGGATCGAGTGTCTGCACAGGTCTTCGAATTTTCTTAATCATAATATAATTATATAAAGTGAATGCACATGCCATTTTATAAATAAAAAATTACTTTCCTGCTGTATTGTAAATTAACATTTTTAACCCCCCAAAAAAGGGAAAATCACAGTATTCCGCCAAATAATTTAGTTATAAAAATAAAGGGTAAATTACAAATAAATGCCTCAACATGCATCTATTTCCTATTGTTGAAATTAAATTACTCTTCATGGGTAAACGAGTTTATGGATGAGGACCCGTTTACCCCCTCGTGTCTATATAATGTACTCATCTCCCTCTTTGATAACCCACTTAGTGAAGGATACCCTAATCATTGAGAGAGGAGATTAGGGTTTTGGGCCCCTATGTTTTTTCCCTCTTCGAGGGTTTTCCACGTAAATCCCTTTGCAATCTTTGTTTGCTTAACATGGTATCAGAGCTTCCTTCGGCAATTGAAGCACGACGATCCTGTGTTGCATTTTCCAAGTTTTCTTCTTCAGCGTTCTCCAAGTTTTCTTCGGCGACTTGTGTGTGCTGCTGATCCGTTGCGCGACCTGCTCCTGCGTGTGGCTGCTAGAAGCACGATGATTGTTCGTCTGCGCAACCCTTGTGCGGTGCCCCTGCGCGTGGTTCAACCTGTGCACGTGCGTGGTATTCCCCTTGAAGCACGACGAAGACCTGTGCCCTTATGCTCGTCTCCATGCCCTGCAAAATCCTGCCGTTGATATGCAATTTTTGGTCTTGCCGTTGATTTGCAAAATCCTGCCGTTCACAAAGTCCTGGCGTTGATATCTCCTGGAATTTTTTGGTCCCTTCACGTGAGTAGGTTGGTGGGACCCTCTGAGTTTTTTGAGCAATTTTTTTCATCTTCTACTTGGGACTTTGTTTCTGTGCTGAGAATGGATCCCAAAGAAAATATGAAATCATATATGATGAAATGAATAATGTTCAAGCCAAGATTACAACGATTAAACTGACAAAGAACAATTATTTAATGTGTCTGCCGCCTTGGAAGTTGCCTTGACCTCACGAGGTCAGGAGGTTATATCGATGGTCGAAAAAAACCGCTAGCTATTACCAATAATTATATGAGCAATGGCACATTGAAGACAGTCAATGCAGGAACTGGATTATCAACGCCGTATCTCCGGATATCCAACCTCTGGTAATTCGAAAGAAATATGGTAGATAGCAATGGCTCACTTTGGAGAGTATGTACGGGCAAAAGAATCATGATATTAGGATGTATCAACTGAGCAGGAAGGTCTACTACATGTGAAAAGGAGACTTGGCTGTTGCTGGATATTATGCTGTGTTGAAGGCGAAATCGGAAGAGATTGATTACTATTGTAATGACAATTGGACAAGTCCCACGGACCAGAAGAATTACTGGGATGAGGTATGGAACCAACGGATTTTTGTTTTCCTTGGTGGTCTTAATAATGAGTTTGAAGCTACTAGGAGTCAGTTGTTGACCAGTGGGATTGGATCTGACATTGAGAAAGTTTATCATGCTATTGAATCCGAAGAGCAACGACGTGCAGTTATGAAGGATGAACATATCTCTATTTTTGACAAATCTGCTTTACTCAACAAAGGGAGCAAGAGTGGCTATTGGAAGGACAAGAAGTGCGGGCACTGCAAGAAGATTGGTCACATGATGGATCATTGTTGGGATCTTCATCCAGAGAAGAAGCCAAATAAAGGAAAGATACCAATTGCCATGTCTGTCGACAGCAAGAGACTCACTGATGATCAGATAAAGGATCTCCACGCTTACGTCAAGAAGATATCCATCTCCGGCAAAGGTGTCAGTAATGCTGAAGCTATAAACTCTGCTATGGCTGCAAGAAAATGTGAAGGTAAACATTTACTTATTGATGAATGGATCATTGATAGTGGTGCTTCTGACCACGTGACAGGTAATCCAAAGATGTTTCATGATTATAGACTGGGTTCAGGGAGAGAACGAGTAAATATGGCAGATGGTTCCTCTGTTACCGTGGCAGGAAAAGGGAGCATATCTATTATTGATAAATTTATTTTAAAAGATGCTCTTCATGTTCCTGACTTCCCTATTAGTCTCCCGTCTGTTTATCGCATTACCAAAGATTTGAATTGTCGTTTGATTTTTGATGCTCGTTCTTGTGTCTTACAGGACTTGGAGACGAGGAAGCAGATTGGGATTGGTTTGGTTGTTGACGGTCTGTATCGCCTTCCTACTTGTGTTATTTCTGCATGGATTGCTGCAACTGTCGACAAGGAATCTGGTGATATACAAACTCTGAAACAATGGCATGAGTGTCTAGGTCATCCGGGTTATCATATTCTTCAACGACTATTTCCTCTTTTATGCAATAAAGTTGGAAGTGAGGCTCCTTTCTGTGAAGTATGTCAGTTATCCAAGCATACTAAAATTGTTTATCCATCCTCTAGAAGTAAAAGTAGTTCAATTTTTCAAATTGTTCATTCTGATATTTGGGGACATTCTAATATGAAGAGCTTGGGCGAGCATTCTTATTTTATTACGTTCATTGATGATTTTTCTCGATATACTTGTGTATCTGTTGAAGAACAGAAGTGAAGTGCAAATGTGATTCGAGCCTTTGTTAACATGATTAACAACCAATATGATACAACTATTAAAATTTTAAGGATTGACAATGCTCGGGAGTGCCTGGAAGGATCCTTGCATGTTTTTCTTGAGGAGAACGGGATTATTCATGAGACTTCTTACAGTTATACATCCCAACAAAATGGTTTAGCTGAGAGAAAAAATCTCACTTATTGGACGTCACCAGGACCCTTCTATTTCAGAGAAATGTTCCTAAAACTTATTGGGGGGAAGCTATTTTAACTGCTACGTATCTTATTAATAGGCGTCCCACTGTAGTGGTTGATAAACAGGTTCCTTTCTCTATTGTGCACCCAGGTAAGGCTCCTTTTAGCCTTGATTCTCGTGTATTTGGAGGTGTATGCTTTTTTCACAATTCGGGACCTGACCTGCGAAAACTAGATCCAAAGGCTATAAGATGTATTTTTTTGGGTTACTCTAGTACACAAAAGGGGTACAAATGCTATGATCCTATGGAAAAAACTTTATGTCAGTAAGGATGTTACTTTTTGTGAACATACATCCTATTATGAGCAGATTTTTTCTTAAGGGGGAGGGCAGTGAAGCTGGTATTTATTTTCTTGGTGAGGCCCATCAAATAGTTACTGTTGGTCAGAATGACAATGGGGACATGCCCTCTAATCAAGATTACGTCATACAAGAGGTGAACAACAATGTGGCACTTGAAGATCTCGAGATACCAAACCCCAATCCCAATCTCTCCTCGGATGATCCAAGTCATTAGATCACTGTAAGTAGCTCTCCATCTATTGATATTCATAATGACGATACTAAAAATCAGCTTGATGACTTGGTTGAAGATGCTGAGAATTTGGTGGATGATCGTCCTATTGCCATAAGAAAGACTGCAAGATCTACTAGGCCGTCCACTCGTTATCCTATAGAAAATTAAGTTTCTTACTCTAAGGTCAGTCCAATATATAAAAGTTTTATTTCCTTGTTGGATTCTCGTGATATTCCCAGAGATGTTAATGAAGCCCAACGTGATCTAAAATGGTCTAAAGCTATGCAAGAGGAGATGAATGCCTTGAAGAAAAATGATACTTGAGAAATTGTTGATATCCCCAAAGATGCCCATCTTGTTGGATCAAAATGGATCTATACAATCAAGTATGATGCATATGGAAAAATTGAGAGATTTAAGGCTCGACTTGTGGCAAGAGGTTACAGTCAGAAATATGGGATTGACTATCTTGAAACTTTTACTCCTGTGGCAAAAATGAACACTGTGAGAGTAGTAATTTGTCTTGCTGTTCAGTTCTCTTGGAAAATATGTCAGTTGGATGTTAAAAATGCCTTTTTGAATGGAAATCTTAAAGAGGAGGTTTACATGAAAATGCCCCCAGGCTATGAAATTGTAGATAAGTGTTGCAGGTTGAAAAGATCTTTGTATGGCCTAAAACAATCACCACAGACATGGTTTGAGCATCTGCGTATTGCTATGATAAAACATGATTATAGTCATGCAAATGGAGATCATACGCTTTTCATAAAAAGAAAAAGCAGTAGAAGATCTATTCTGCTCGTTTATGTAGATGACATGATTCGCACTGGCGATGATGAGGAAGAAATTTCTAGCATAAAGATGATTCTTGCAGACGAATTTGAACTCAAAGACTTGGGAGAGTTGAAGTATTTCCTTGGCATAGAAATGGCTAGGTCCCCTGGAGGGATGTGTTTAAATCAACGAAACTATGCTCTCGGTTTACTACAAGATTCAGGAATGCTTGGGTGCAAACCCGCCTCCTCTCCTATGGAGGCAAATCATAAACTTAGTAAAGAAGATGTCAAACCACTGGATGATGCAGGAAAAGGGAGATATCAATAGTTGGTTGGGAAACTAATCTACCTTACTCTCACAAGGCCTGATATCACTTATGCTGTAAATGTAGTTAGCCAATTCATGCATGCTCCAACCATTGTTCATTTGAATGCTATTGTTAGAGTATATGGTTGTGCGCCCATTGAGTTGTAACAGGGTAAATGGATCCTGGAGGAGATCCATTTACCCCATCCAATGTTTAGTCCCACATCGTCCAGTGGTGGGACTTGGAGGCCCTGGAGAGGCTATATAAGGAGCCCCAGACCTCCTGTATCCATTGAGAATAGACAAACACGCCCCGTAGAGGGCTTCTCCCGTGGTTTCATCCCGCTCCTCATGGAGTAGGGTTCCACGTAAAATCATGGTGTTCCCATGTTGATGTTTATTGTTCTTAGCTCTGTTTTATCATTCCGCTTCCGCTTCCGATTTTCTAACATGGTATCAGAGCGGGTCGATTCTCGAGGAGTCTTATATTTTATTTGTTTCGAGATTCGATTCAATTAGTGTTCTTTCATGAAGATCATATTCTGTTTATTTTGAGTTTCCGAAAGGAGGTTTCATCTGTAAAACCCTAGATCTGCTTGTCGCATCTTGATCATGCGACACGAGATGATTCTCGTACAGGCGACAGTCCTCCCCTTCCAGTAATCACGCAATCGTGCACAGATATTTTTCACGATGGCACACAGGCGGGATGATGCTCCAGCCGCATCTCCAGTATCAGGCGCCGCCCTCACCTCTTGCACCCGATGAACAAGGTGAAGACCCCAGCAGCGTGAAGAACATCCATCAAAGCCGCACAAGCCCCAGGCCATGCATCTAGTCGCATGCGTGAGAACAGGAGCAAAACCGCACACATCCAGGCGCGCAGGCGACGAGTGGGAAGGCCCCATCTTGCGCGACATCCTGGTGCGCCTCGCGCGCAAGTTCTCCGGCCGTCATCCAAGAGATCCAAAGGCGGCGAGCCTCCTTCTAGCCTCTCCACGCGGCCGTACGAGTCCCAACGCTGCTCCCTCTCTGGCAGGGCACCTCTCTATCGGCGGTGGCGGCACCCCTGTGCTCCCCTCCAGATCACAAGGCTTCAGGCAGGCTCCAGGCGATACTCCATCGCAGCAGTGCTCCATCGCAGCAGTACTCCATCGCAGCAGTGCTCGGCAGAGGCTCTCTTCGATTCTCCAGGCGTTGCGAAGCAGACGCTTCCTCCCTCTCTCGCACAATCATCAGTAGGCTATCTCCAGGCGACAACTTCGGCTTTGCATCTGGAGATGATTCCTCCCATCTCGGCGATGCGTCCTCCCATCTAGGCGGCGCATCCCTATCGTGGCGGTGTGTGCAAAAGGAGTTCCACTTGGGAACCCTACTGGGTAGCAGGCGTGCCTTTAATAAAAAATGTGTCGTTTGTTTGGGCCCAAAAACTGGGCTGAGAGATAATGTTTTGAAAAAAAAAGGAAGAAGAGAAAGAGGTGAAAGGTTGCAAAGTAAAAAAAAAACCGCGTACATATAGCAAAAAAAAAGAGTCGTGCGCAAAGTTTATCAAAAAAAAAAGTTGAAAAGCCGTATAAAAAAAAGAGAAGGTTGAACGGCTTATGTTTTAAAAAAAACCGCACGCGAGAAAAAAAGAGAGATGAAAAGCCGAAAAAAAAATCAACGGCTTATAAAAAAAATGTTTTTCGAAAAAGATGATGAATGTTTCTGAAAAGCCGACAAATTTGTGAACGGCTTATTGGTTTTATGTACCCCCTATTTATCTTGTCTTCTCCCAACTTTGTCGATGTCATGTTCCGACAAGTATGGGAGAAAGGGGGAGTATATGTAGAGTCACAGGTCTTCTTCCAGCCATATTCAGATGTTCGAGATTCGAGATTCACAGGCAGATTTCTAGACCATTCAGATTCCAGACTCTACAGTTCGGTTTCAGACTCGACAATCGTGATTCCGAGTCCAGTTTCAGACACGCACGAGTGTGCGGTCATTTTCAGATGAGCATATGTTGCCATCATTATCAGAGGTCCCCATCATTCTTCTTGTTGTCAAGCCGGAGTTTTCATGTGAGCCATAGGGACTCCAGAGTAGAGTACCATTCCCTATGCCATTGAGGGCAAGGGTTTTCATGTGGTATCATAGGTACACCAGAGCAGTGCACCATTCTCTGAGCCAGATGGGAGAGACCCAGTTCTCCGACGAGGAGACTTCAGGCGCAAGTTCAGACTCGACGGTCAGATTCCAAGTCTTCAGTTGACTCACACTCCAGCCCGTTCGTCCTCCTCACCTGCACGGCATGAGAAGCAACGTCCTCGACTGCAGCAATGTGCGCGTTCGGTTGATATTGTCCGTAGTGTCCTGTAGCGTTGAGTTGAGTTTCTTTCTGTTTGTCCAAGCTGAGCATTGCATGCTCCAGCTTGAGGGGGAGTGTTAGCGTATATGGTTGTGCGCCCATTGAGTTGTAACAGGGTAAATGGATCCTGGAGGAGATCCATTTACCCCATCCAATGTTTAGTCCCACATCGTCCAGTGGTGGGACTTGGAGGCCCTAGAGAGGCTATATAAGGAGCCCCGGACCTCCTGTATCCATTGCGAAAGTCAATAGACAAACACGCCCCGTAGAGGGCTTCTCCCGTGGTTTCATCCCGCTCCTCACGGAGTAGGGTTCCACGTAAAATCATGGTGTTCCCATGTTGATGTTTATTGTTCTTAGCTCTGTTTTATCATTCCGCTTCCGCTTCCGATTTTCTAACAGCTATCAACAAGATACTGTGCTATATAAAGAAGTCTCCAGGAAAAGGAATCATGTTCAAAAGAAATCGTAACATAACAATAGAAGGCTACACAGATGCAGAATGGGCTGGATCTATTGATGATCAGCGATCTACGTCTGGATATGTCATATATCTTTGTGGGAACCTGGTCATCTGGAGAAGCCAGAAGTAGAATGTTGTCTCCAGGTCAAGTGCTGAAGCTGAGTACCATGCTCTTGCAAATGGTGTCACCGAAGTGTTGTGGCTACAACTTCTGTTGAAAGAGTTGGGCACTGAAACTACCACTCTGATTCATATCTTCTGTGATAACAAAGCGGCAAATAAACTTGGCAAACAACCCTGTTATGCATGACAAAACAAATCATGTAGAAATTGACAGACACTTTATCCGTGAGAAGATTGATGATGATCAGTTGTGCCTTCCTTATATGAAATCTGTGATAGATCTCAAGGTACGCCGCCCTAATCTTCTTCTTCGTTGAGATCGAGAGAGAGAGGGAGATCGAGAGAGAGGGAGGATGGAGATGGGAAGGGGGGCTCCCGTTGGCGAGCTTCTGACGTGTGTTCCCCTCCCCATGGGAGGACTTTTATAGGGCGCAAACCCTCGCCACGTCCGCCCCCTTCAACCACGTCCCCTACGGTTGCGGCCTCCGAGAGACCCGGTCATCGTAACCGCCGGCTCCGTAATGGCCGGTTGCAGTTCTTGACCAACTTGGTCATAGACCGTTCTACATCTTCCACTTGACCAAAGTGGTCAAGACATACATACATATATACATATATATACTCCCACTATTCGTGTAGTATATACATGGAGATTTATCATGTGAGGATCATTATCTATGAAACCTCTTCCTTAACTCATACATTCATGAGTCCCATTAAACCAACATGTTTAATGTATGTTCCTGCTGTTATTCCCTTGCTAAGGGAATCATCCAACATGTCACTGGTAGGTATGTAGGTTACCGTGATTTCTTGCTTCGCCACTATATCTTGTATATAGTGATATTGGATCTCAATGTGTTTTCCTTTTGAACTATTAGCCCCACTATTGATCAAGCTAACCGCAGCTTGATTGCCACAATACATTTCAATTGGCCCTTTGACCAATTCGAGGCTTAGATTCTCTAGGAAACGCCTGATCCACACAACATGAGTGGTGGCCATGCTACACGCAATGTACTCAGCTTCCTGTGTATGTCGAGATACACATCCTTGTTTCTTGCTACCCCAAGAAACGGCTGCACCACCAAACATGAACATGTAACCTGATGTGGATTTTCTATCATCCACATCCCCTCCGAAGGCATCGGAGTATCCTACCACCTCAAGCGATTCTGCTTGATACACGAGTTTTAGATGTACTGTCCCTTTCAGATATCGAAGAATCCTCTTTACAGCTTCCCAATGTGCTGGACCGGGGTTGCTTTGATATTTACTGACTAAGCTTACTGGATAAGCTAAATCAGGTCGAGTACACATCATTGCATACATTAGACTTCCTACCGCTTGTGCATATGGTACATCTAAAGGTTTCTGCCCCTTTCCGGGACACTGACTCTTACTGAGTCTTTCTCCCATCACAAGTGGTGTTGGAGCTGGAGTGTTGTTCTGCATTCCAAATCTCCTTAACACAGTATGCAAATATCTTTCTTGACTAAGGCTCAATGTCCTTGAGTCCCTGTCTCTTGTTATTTGTATTCCAAGAACATAGGATGCTTCGTCCATGTCCTTCATCTCAAATTCATTGCTCAACTTCTGTTTGATTTCATTGAGCATTTGTATGTCATTACCTGCGAGCAGAATGTCATCTACATACACTGACATGATTGCAAACCTTCTCCCACTCTTCATGACATACACACAGTTATCCAATTTATTTGAAACAAAACCAAACTGAATAACTTTCTCATGAAATTTGAGATACCATTGCCGTGAAGACTGCTTTAAGCCATATAATGACTTTCTTAACTTGTAAACCTTTTTCTCCTGACCTTCAACCTGAGATCCCTCAGGTTGTCGCATATAAATATCCTCCTTTAATTCTCCATTAAGGAAGGCCGTCTTCACATCCATTTGGAATAATTCCAAATCCATATATGCGACTATGGCTAAGATCATCCGAATGATGCAAACTTAGCCATTGGAGAGTAGGTTTCCTGGAAATCTATTCCAGCTTGCTGAGTATAACTCTTGGCAACTAATCTGGCTTTGTATTTGTCAACAGTACCGTCAACTCGGTACTTTTTCTTGAATACCCATTTACATCCTATGGATTGCCTACCTTCTGGCAAATTACGTAATTCCCAAACACCGTTTTGCTCGATTGAGTCCAACTCATCTCTCATGGCGGCCGACCATGATTCCGACTCATACGAAGCCATAGCTTCATCAAAGGATATGGGATCTGTACAATCCGCGACATCCTCATCCACGGTGTAGCACGACGCCTCGCATCCATAGAAATGGTAATCTTCCATCCACGCGGGTCGTGATCTGGGTCTCTTGTTGCCGATTATACTCGTGGGTTGTGTGGGTCCACCCACTTCTTCTAAAGGATCATCATGGTCCATAGGTTCATTCTCTGCATTTGGATGATCGATATCATCCTCAAGTTCTTGTCTAATGCTCAAGTCATCTTCATTGTCTTGTAAGATAATCAAAGGATCTGATTCCTCTACTTCATGCTCCTTTTCTTGATGAATTTCAAGGAAAGTAGCATCACGATTTTCGATCAGACCTTTAGATTCATGGAAGAACCTATATCCTTTAGAATTCTCACTATACCCAATAAACTTGCACTTTAATGTCCTGAAGTCTAGCTTATCTCTAAGCTAACTCGGTACCAGAACATGTATTATGCATCCCCATTTTCGGAGATGGCCCAACTCGGGCTTTCTACCATTCCATATTTCATATGGCGTTGATTCTACGGACTTGGTGAGAATCCTGTTCTGTATGTAATTCGCAGTCAACACCGCCTCTCCCCAAAATTTCTTGGAGAGTCCTGAGTGTGAAGCATACACCTTACCGCGTTCATCAAAGTTCGATTCTTTCTTTCTGCTACACCATTCTGTTGTGGTGTATATGGCATTGTAGTCTGCCTACGAATGTCTTCTTGAATGGAGGTATACTCCCCACCTCTATCTGTCCTAAGAGTCTTGATTGGTTTTCCCAATCTTGTTTCCACTTCCGTCTTATATCTCTTAAATGTTTCAAGTGCTTCCGACTTTCTTCCTAAGAGATAGACATAGGAGAACTTCGAGTAGTCATCAATGAATGTTATAAAGTATTCCTTATTTCTATGTGTGTTGACGCTTAGTAGTCTACATATGTCTGAATGGATCAAACCTAGTAACTCTGTTAACCGAGTTCCAGTTGAGAATGGTCTTCTCGTCATTTTACCGATCAGACAATGTTCGCAGGGCAATGTCCTTGCACCCGTGATCTTAGGCAACAAATTTGCCTTAATCATTTGATCCATCTTAGAATTTCCTGGATGACCCAGTCACATGTGCCACAAGTCATAATCAGACAAAAAACACAAGGAATAATCAGAAGCGACATTCATTGATTCACTAGAATTTATTACAGGAAGACAGAAGAGGTCATGCTCGGGCACAAACTTTCCCATCGCATAGACCTTCTTATTCTTGCCTATTGACACACGTTTATTATAAAACCTAACTTCGAAGTCTTTCTTGAGCAGCACTGGGACAGATATCAGGTTCCGACGTATCCCTGGGACATATAATACATCATTCAGTACCATAATACTATCTCCGAGGTCAAGTCTGTATGTCCCAACACTTTCCACGTCTAGGTAGGTGTTGTTCCCCATGAAGATCCTTTGTTCGCCTTTGCTCAGCTCCTTGAAGTCCATCAGGCATTCCTTCGTCTTGGCAATGTGTCTGGTTGCTCCAGAGTCAATCCACCATCCATCACTGTCCGTGATGACGGAGTTGCATTCCACGACAACCACGAACCATTTTCTTCTTGCCTATATTTTCAGACATTTTAGTATTTCCCGGCTTCTTCTTGTTGGGGCAATTGACCTTGAAATGGCCATATTTGCCACAACCGTAGCAAGAGCCGCGTGGGTATTTCCCACTCTTTCCCTTGAAATTCGCCTTTGAGGGGCCCAACCTTTTCTTCACGTGCACATCATTTGCTTCTTCTTCTTCCTTGACCTCAAAGATCTCAGCTTTCGATCTTTGTTTAGAGAGGTCCTGCTCAATTGCCAACTGTACAGTTAGGTCCGTCACGGACTTAATGTTACCATTCATCCGCAAAGATGTGGCAACCATGTCGAATGACGGTGGGAGACTTCCTAATATGGTTGCGATCTGCATCCTCTTCGGAATCGCGCAATCAGCACCTGCCAGATCTTTGGCCATCACGATCATCTTATTCACGTGCTCGAGGACGCTTTCAGATTCCTTCATTCTACACGAGTTGTACTTGTGTAGAAGAAGCTGGACGCTCACTTCGGATTTGGAGTGATATTTCTCCTTAACCGCGGTCCAGAGCTCGTAAGCTGATTCACAGGTCTCGAAGACCCGAATCAGGTTCAACTCCATATGGGTCAGCATAAAACTTCTAGCCCTATTATCTGTTTTCTCCCACTGTTCGCGGGATCTAATTTCTTCCACAGTTGGATTCTCAGATAACATAGGGTCGGGTTTGTCTATTATGGAGTGTATGCTATCGTGTAGTAGGCCAAAGTAGATCTTTCTACTCCACAATTCATAATTAGTACCGTTAAGGTACTCTATTTTTCCCACCTCAGTGGCAATAGTCTTGCTTGTCATTTTTGTTGATATATAAAATATAGAAGTTGTATGAGAAGGTGTAATTTAATAAGAGTAAGCAAAGGTAAAAACTTTGGTGCGATGGCTATAGACGAAAGAGTAAGATAAAACTGTGTAATGTACGGTAAATAAAATGTCCCTTTAAACTACAAAGATTCCAAAACAAAAACAAACAAAAACAACAATCAATGATATTGGTGATCAAGAACATAAACGTGAAAGATAACATTTAATTTACTCAACGAACATCTGTAAAAGATTTTTTTTAATAAGTAAACTACTAAGATTAAGAAATATTTATTATCCAAAAATAATAATAGACTAAGCAGGATTAATATATATATACCAACAGGATTAGATTACTTAAAACTCGTTTTTTTAAAAAACGGAATCCAAGATAATCTATGGAGTTAATGTAATTATATATATATATAAGGTCCCAATCACACGCATATAAAAAAAGACAAATTAAAAAACTTAATTTACACCAAGATACTACCTTTGTATTTAAATGTGCAGAGATATTATCTATGATGTGACGAGATATAGATAAAAGTTTATCTTTAAATCGACCACCCTATCTTCCCTTTTTTTAAAGTTAATAACCAGTTTTCAAAAAAAAGTTCTCAACAAAGCAAAAAAAAAGGTGATTGACACGGTAGGATTTGATTAATACGAGAAAAGGCGAACAAAAAAAATATGAAGGGGCTCTTTGTTATATTAATGGTTGTGCTCTAAAAAAAATCCAAACAAAGGGATCACTTTGAATTGAAGGTTTAATCGATGGTTTTTAAAAAAACGTGCATGCTAATCTTTTTCTTAACCAATTAATTAATCAAGTTAATATCAATCCTCTATCAAGATTGAAGATTGAAGTAAAAAAATAGTGCATTCATTTATAACTTTTCACGTAAAGGAAAAATAAAGACAATCAGAGACAATTAGTTTAATTTAAACGGAGATGAAATAATGCACCTTGTTCCCAAAAAAAAAATTAAGAGGTGGTGGGTGGTGGGAATTGATACCAATTAAAGGTTGTACTGTGAACCTACAACGTTTGTGAAAAAAAACACACGAGAGGCAACTTGGAATAACAACGGCTTAGAGATGGGCTCTCCTTTTAAAAAAGGAATTAACGTTGGCAATTAAAAAAGAGGCCAACTCAGAAAATGGAAAAAAAAATTCGGCCCTCCAAAAAAAATTTGCACAGAAAACACTTAACGTCCAATACAGGAAGGGTAAGAATGTAAAAAAAATATATAAAGGGTTACCTGGGCGTGGTTAGGGTTTCAGGAAAAAAGTCGTGTATTCTTAGCGGCCGCGGACAGGAAGGCCGATCAATGATCGGATGTTTGGTGACGGCGCCAACGGAGGAGCTCGACGGTGGAGGAATGCAACGGCGACAACCTGGCTCTGATACCAGTGATAGATCTCAAGGTATGTCGCCCTAATCTTCTTCTTCGTTGAGAACGAGAGAGAGAGGGAGATCGAGAGAGAGAGGGAGGATGGAGATGGGAAGGGGGCTCCCGTTGGCAAGCTTCTGATGTGTGTGTTCCCCTCCCCATGGGAGGTCTTTTATAGGGCGCAAACCCTCGCCACGTCCGCCTCCTTCAACCACGCTCCATGCGGTTGCGGCCTCCGAGAGACCCGGTCATCGTAACCGCCGGCTCCGCAATGGCCGGCGGCGGTTCTTGACCAACTTGGTCATAGGTCGTTCTACAATCCGGTGATCAAATTGCCGACCTCTTCACAAAGGGGCTGCCTACGGTGCAATTCGAACATAATGTAGGCAAGTTGGGCATGGTTGATATGTATGCCCAACTTGAGGAGGGAGTGTTGAGATTAAATTACTCTTCATGGGTAAACGGGTTTATGGATGAGGACCCGTTTACCCACTCGTGTCTATATAATATACTCATCCCCCTCCTTGATAACCCACTTAGTGAACAATACCCTAATCTCTAAGAGAGGAGATTAGGGTTTTGCGCTCCCGTGATTTTTCCCTCTTCGAGGGTTTTCCACGTAAATCCCTTTGCAATCTCTGTTTGCTTGTTGATTAAACTTAACACCTATTAAGGGTTTTATTTTTCAAATGCAACAAAAAAGAATCTAATCTTATGTTTCTGTAGCCCTTTTATGTCGACGTTAGTTGAAAGTTAATGACCTTTGTTACATTTGAAAAAATGACAGCTAACTGAGAATGGATGCATAATTCATACCGTAATTTACCCTAAAAATAAAATGAAACTTACCACACCATGATAGCAGAAGCGATGGACAGCCTCGTGAAAGCTCCGAGCTCCCTGAACGCCCCCTACACAATGTACACAAACTGCCGATCACGATGACCCACCATGCCACACTGAGCGAGACTGCCGCTCCCACCAGACAAATCTTGAATTGAACTCTGAGCACCTGGCTGAGCATGAGGTGCATTGCCAGCGCCACCGCGGAGACCACCGCCATGACCACCCCGTGCTCTGCACCTGCAGGAACTTCTGCATTGGGAAATTGAAGCCGTAGGCGATGAGCTGGTGGATCATGTAGATCGAGAAAGTCCCTGCAAGGTCCACGATGTCACGGTCCTGATCGAGGAGATGAAGGATGGGAACAGCGAAGAGGTAGAGGGGGAGGAAACAGACGCAGGTCACGGTGAGGATGACCCAGGAGTGTTGCCTGTAGATGCTAAGCATATGCTCAGTTGCTTCGCTCCGAAGGCCTGCCCGCATAGCGTCTCCAATGCACTGCCCACGCCCAGCTACACTGAAATGAAAGGAAATGAAATTATTTTCAGTTCCACAATATTTTTTTGTTTTCTCTAATATTTTTCTTGTTTTAATGCATCTTTATCAAGCTTTAAAACACACGCCTACTTTTCAGCTCTTGTTGTGGAGCCCTAATAATTGAAATTTGTTATTCACAGAAAACAAATTTCCTATACAATCAACATGCGAAATGCTTCAAATTTCTCGATGAAATAATCAAGGATTCATTGAGTCACCACATTACATGATAACCTATCACACTATCCCCCGCATTTACAAAAAAAACCCCGCAAACTTCTTCACTTCGTAAGAATACCCTTAACAGCAGTTATTTTTCCTGTAAAACAAAGATCACAGGGGTGTATTCATAAATGCCAAATTTTCATCCCATTCATGTAATATTGCAAGTTTCCAAGGGTACACATGCAAAAGCACCGATAAATAATGATAAAGGGAAAGACGTGAATATCTGTATGATATTGCATGACAAAAAGGATGCCTACAGAAAAGGATACATGCGAATGTACAGCAGAAATCGACATATATAAAAGCCTCGTGAGAAATTCAAACTGGATTATTAGGGAATGACAAATACTGCCTATTAAGGAAAAAATTGCATCTGTTTATTAAAAAAACAGCATCAATCACAGTTGGTCCAAATGTTAATGCCTTTCGATAACTTCCCTAATATGTTCTCCAATAGTTGGCCTGTTCTTATTCAGATTTCTACGAGCAATGCAATATCAATAGAAGATCTGAGCTAATCGAACAAAGACTGAACACAGGAATTATACAGTCAAAACGTTTAAACAGACACAAACTCAAACAAACAACAAAAAAGAACGGGTCCAAATTGATGGATATATACCATGGTGCCAAAAGCAAAGTCTGCGATGACGATGTTCTCTGTGGAGACGGCATTAAGCTCGAGGGTGGTGAGGTGGCTGGCAAAGATCTGCATGACGGCTCCGAGGGAATACTGCATTATGGAGGTGAAGATTGCAGGACCTGCGAGGCTCCGGAGCTTTCTGCTGTCCTTCACTGCATACTTGAAGAAGTTGCCGCAGCTCTCAATCTCTTCCACGACATTCTCCTCCTCGTCACCACTAACCTTCTCCCTCCGCGCGTCACAAGTGAACGGAAGAAGACGCCACCAGCAGTGATTCCAACACTCCATTCTTGGCCATCTCTCTCTGTGTGTTTGAGGAATTATGCACATGACCATTCCCCTTAAAATGTATATGTGTGTGCCAATTTAATTATTATCACGGAGGATGTCCACTGTTGGATGTGGGAAGCAATTGCAAATGAATGTATGAGATGGTATAAGAGAACATTTCCTTTCGTGTTGCGACCTGGTCTACAAGCATTGATGTTTCTACCCATCATAAGCGTCATGCCACTTATGTCCATCCAAAGAATGCATTTATTTAGTCTACTGGTAAGCTTAATCATGACTAAACAGCAGTACAAATTTAAGATTTTGCTTTCTAAGAAATAGTCATTAATCTCGTTGAATAAACCAAACAAAATCCGCCAATGCATTTCTTCAAATGGCTTCTTTTCCAAACATGTAATTTGGAAGATATTTGTCACCTACACAACTACTTCAAATTTCATCATATTTTTGAGATAATTGCTTCCAAATATGACAGTTACTACCACAAATAACTGAGAGTAAACTTCATGCCGTCAAAAAGAGATGCAGGAACTTGTTCCTTCAGTTCAAACACAGAAGCAGAGATCTGGAGTGGAAGAGGTTGCCGGAGGGGGTGCACCCTCCATGTTCCTTCAGATCGTCCTCCATTTCTGGAGGAGCGAATCTGTTGTGTTCTCCCTGATGGATATTCCTTTCTGTTCTGCATGATAATCGGTCGGCAAGGATCCCCTGTCCTAGATTGTTTGCACTGACAAGTAATAAAGAGACTATTGTCAGTTCGTCAAGGATTGTTGGTCGGATTTGGGGGGTTGGATTCTCTACTTCTCTTGACAAAAGAGTGAAAGATTTCATGTCCATGATGGAAGATCCGAGGAGGGTTCATCTCCTTTCAGTTTAGAATCACCTTCTCATGACAAACTTTCACAGAATTGTCCTCCATGCATTCATATTTTCCAGAGAACACTTTCTTTTGCATCCTTATTAATTAGGATCACAAAGCCTCATCGAATGGGGGATCCAGCTTCGAACATGAATAATGCACTCATAGAGATTCGGGCAGTCTACATTGAAGAGGTTCATTCTTAGCTCGGGACGGAATCAATGCATCCCTTCTTGAGGATGATAGCTCGCTCCACCCTGCACAAATGCAAACAAAACATCATCAAGGTGCTGGGAGACAGTTTGTGGGACTGCAACTGAGTTGACTTCTTGCCGACATTATTCGTGCTTGTCATTTGTCGGTGTGATGCTATCCAAGAACACCCCTTTGCTGGCCTGACTTCTTCCTGGTACTGCTTCGTTTGATCTCACTCTTTGTTCCTTTGTCTTCCAATCTTGAACCCTGCCAAGCATAAATTTGTGCAAGGCAATAACAAAAAGAACATTGTGGCCTCAATTGAAATAGAAAATGTGACAGGTCCGACCTTTACTTTGACACAGTAAGTATAGTGTCCTTTATTATAGAAAAGGTGCCCGTCATAGCCATGCGAACTTACAAAGTAGGATGCAAGCTCTACATGCTCGTTGTCGCTTGCTTTCATGGAAAAGCAAGAAGCAAAGCGTTGTTGCTAGGTCAAGTGTTGAATTCAAATACCGAGCCATGACACAAGGAAGCACTTATATGACGTGTGTTAAATTCGTTCTGTTTGACCTAGCTATTGACAAACCATGCTGCCACTATGTGACAGTCAAGTCTTCTCCAGGCATAGGGCTGCTATTGACCAAAGATCTCTTGCCATCACGTCCTTTGCAGATGCTGATTATGCAGGATGACCAAAAGACAGGAAGCCTGCTCATGGGGCGGGTACCCAACCCATTCAATCATGACCCACCCCGAACCACCATTATCAGGTCAACGGGTCGACCCGACCCATTTCAACGGGTATCTGGTTCCAACGGATGTCCAAATTATTTGAACGGGTAGCTGGTACCCGCGGGCACCCATGGGTCACTACAAATATACACATAAAAACTACACCTCTTATATATGTTATTCATTCTTCCGAACAATATAGCAGACACATTTGATCTCCCCATACTTCATAGACAATATCCACAACAAAAACTACACCTCTTGCTCATATGCAGTGGAATTATTTAGAGCTTAAACTGTATAGTTATTCCCTTCTCATGAACCTTGCCCTGTTCATGCTCCGACCAGGCAGTCGTGACTCCGATCGTGAACTGCACAGAGAAAACATGGGGAGACGGAGTACTAGCCCGATGACTTGGGCACCTCGGAGTAGCATTTTTCCCGGTGTTCATCGTTGAGGATATGCTGAAACCGGCAATCCGCGATACAAAAGGATTTCTCCCCCTACAACAAAGTGTTCAAATTCCAATTTCAGAAATACAAGAACTGAAACATCAGCATAACTGCGAATTTGATTTGGTTTGTGGGTTCTATGATATAACCAATCATTCTACATGGAACTTAAATCTCATGACAAGATGGCCAACCGTGAGAAATAAACTATATACACACGAATCAAAGGGTATTTCCCATGAGATCGGATTCGAAAATTCAAAAATGTCAGTTCTTACCGAGGAAAAACAAGTCTCCTACTAGGAAATAAATAAATCAGCATCCCCTTATTAAACCAAGCCACATCCATGCCATTTGGTACCATTTCCATCTTTGATGGTATCAACAACTTAGATGGAATATCTCACGAAATCAAAGCTACTTATTCCTCTCTCTTTTTCCTTTCTTTCAAATTCACAACATGATTTCTGAATCACATACAACTGATATTTTAGTCTCATAGAAGCAAAAGTTTAAAAAAATCAAATACGAAGAAACCAACAAATGGCCAATGATTGAAATTATTGATACATGAAGATATCGACCAGTGTTGTAAAAGTCGCCCGACTAATAGGTCCGACTAATCTAGTCAGTGGGGTGGCCGACCGAATACCAACTAATTCCGACTAGGCACACTAGTTGACCAATTTTTGCTTGGAGATACCATATATTTTTATGTTTTGCTTTTTCTATAGGCAAACTTATTATAATATGCTTAATATTTTATTTAAATTCAACTACTTTTATTTTATTATGATAGTATAAAAATGTACAAAATCTTCGTGAATATATGTATAAAAATGAATTATATATTTAAAATAATCATAAAATTCAAAGCCGATTAAAGTCCGACTAAATCCGTTTAGTCGTCTGACTGCCGACTAATCCTTAGTCAGTGACCCGGCCGACTGAGTACTAACCATGGAAGGACATATCGATATAGATATCGTGTCGATATCGATATATCGACGATATATCGCCGATATATCGCTATATCTAGGATTCTTTCTGAAGAAATTGTCTGAAATCGGATATATCGATATATCGATTTCGATATCGGTCCCATGTCGATATCGATATATCGGTGATATATCGCCGATATATCGGGATACGGCCTTCTACCAACTATCGACTTTTGCAACCTTGATATCGATCCCATGGATGCCCATCCCATGATAATATAACAAGGAGAAGAAGAATAAGAAGAGGAGGAGGAAAACCTTATTGTATCAAGAAAACTGCGATGGGTGGCGAGGCACGGAGGAGGGTTGTAGTTGCGTCGACAATTGAGGCCACTTCGACGACAAGGTAGAGAGCTATGGTGAGCAGCAAGGTGTGGAAGCCTCGAAGGTAGCTGCATCAGATGGGTGGAGCGGCATGGAGCAACCCTAAAATCGTGAAGGAACACGGGCATGTGGGGCAAGGTCCAACAAGTGCCAAGTATCTAATCAGATACCTGGTTCTTCCCACGGGAATTCCACCGGGTCACTCCGATTTGATGGGTCGGGTACCCGACCGGATATTTTTTGATGGGTACCCATGAAATTAGGGTCAAATTAATGGGTCGGAGCTGGTACCCGTTTGACCCTAATATGTTGAACAATCCTGGAAGCCAACATTTGATTTACACTATTTACCGGGAGCTCATTGATCTCATGAAAAAGCAAGAAGCAAAACGTTGCTAGGCCAAGTACTGAATCCGATTAAAATATCATGGTGTAAGGAAGCACTTAGATGATGAGGGTTAAGTCCGTTCTAACTGACCTAGCTATTGACGAACCTCTTCCAATGCAACTACTATATGATAATCGGGTTGCACTACTCATTGCCAGCAATCCAGCTTTCCATGAGAGAACCAAACACATCGAGATGGATTACCACTACACCAGAGACATGATACAAAAGGGCTTCATCTCTACTTCTCATGTTAGTTCAGGAGAATAAACTGCATAATATTCACCAAGGATCCAACCAGAGGGTCATTCCAGAAATGTTCTTCCAAGCTGAGTATGATAGATATCTATGCTTCAGTTTAGGGATAGTATTACAGGAAATGGTATTTACATATTTATTATTTCCTTGCTTATTTTCCCTCTAGGATTTCTCCTCTATATAAAGGAGACCTATGGCCTCTGAATAAACAGATCTTTCATTTCTTTATGCAATTCTAAATTAGGCTTGTGATGCAAAAATATTTCGTTGAGGATGAACATAAAAGTTGCTCATTTTCGGGCAAAAATGGACCAACTTACTAACTTGCAGAACTCCATATTCAAAATAAACCTCCCAACACGCACTTCCAATTCAAAGCCAGTGGTTTATATGCCGAATTCGTTAATGCAAGCACACGATTGATTTAATAGGTACATTAAATCACCCGAAGCCATCTCCAACCATCTACAACCACAATGAGGTTAGAATAATAATCAATTGTAGATAACACATTGTGCATGATATCCTCGTGCAACTCTCAATACATGTAAACGGTCTGGAAGAGGATATATATAGAATTTGTTAATTCTTACATAACCATGATGTCATAATTTAAACTCCAAGATAAGGTCATTATCTACATCTACTATTCTTTAAAATTCTCTAATGACGAAGCCTTCTCTCACTATTAAGTAGGATCGGCTACATGGATTCTTGCTCAAATCCATGTTGAAAGATTCGACTATTTTTTACGCTGGTTGTCGACTACCTAACGCAACTCTCACAAGGGGGGATTTGAACCTTGGTCTTTTGGATGGTAGACGCACTGCACTACCACCAGACCATTTAAGTGGGCACTCTTTAAAATTCTATGTTGGAGTATTTGGTTGTGCGCCATATGTATGGGAGATGGGTAAATGGTTCTATCCAGTATCCATTTACCCCATCCAAGAGTTTAGTCCCACATCTACCAGTGGTGGGACTTGGAGGCTCTGTGGAGGCTATATAAGGAGACCCAGACCTCCTGTATCAGATGAGAAAAAGCAATGAGCATATGCCCTTTTGAGGGCTTCTCCCGTGGTTTATCCCGCTCCTTAGGGAGTAGGGTTCCACATAAAATCCCGCGTATTCTACGAATTTTTCTATTCCTTTATTTTTGATACGCTTCCGCATTCTCTATTTTCTAACATGGTATCAGAGCGGGTCGATTCTCGAGGATTTCATCATGTTCTTCGATTATAGTTTGTGATTGATTTGAGAATCGACTTATTAGTTATTTTTTGAAGATTATTCGAGAAGAGTTTTTATCAAGTTCATGATCCCAATTCTAGGGTTCCCATCTGGAACCCTAATCTATGTCCATGTCCTGTCGTAGCTTTATCCACGCGACAACGCTCTTCTTTGCGGTTCTAGATCCAGACGGTTCCAGGTAGCAGAGCCCCATCGTACGGCTCCAGGCTGCAGGTCATCCAGGAGACAACTAACGCTACGCGCGCAACCGCAGCTGTCCAGGCGGCACGCACTCGCACTCTATCCAGGTTCCATCGCCAACTCCTATTGCAACTCCATGCTACACACGATCTCTAGCCTGTGGAGTCCCCTCAAGCACCGGTGGCGATACTTCTTCGAAACCTCCAGGCCAGCAAATCCAAGACGCGCATCAGCAACTATCGCGCATGCTCCCTCTCGCACATCGCGCTCACAGGGCTCGCACGCAGGCGGAAGATGTGGAGAACCCACCCACGCGGAGCCCCCTAGGCCTTATTTACGCGCATGTGTTCTCCCTCAAAGCCCCGATCGAGCCCTCTAGGGATCGCGCAGGTGCGCAAGGCTCGCGCAGCCTCGCTCTCCCTCCTGTCGCGAGCCCTCGCGCTCCGAAGCGGTGCACCCCCTGCACGTTCAACGATTCCAGGCGCAACCCATCGCGACTTCAGCATCTCCCAACATCGCGCACACCCGCTCCTCGCGCGCAGGCGGCTTTCAGGCGCGCAAGCTCCTCTCCAGGTGCTGCAGCCGCGCGGCGCCACGACTCCTGCCTCTTCTCCATCGGCAACAACAGAAACATCAGCGGGTGATGGGTTCCCTCCAGGCGCGAGGCAACACAACGCCTCTCTTTCCCTCCAGGTCTTCGGCGGCGCGCATGAGAAGAATCCCAACAGGGGCGGCAAATCCACAAGGGAACCCTAAACAGTAATTGGGTACAGGGGGCCGAAGCATTATATATATATATATATTAACTGGATATTCCAGGGAGGGGGAGATGTCATGCTTTGGGCCCTTTGGCCTGTTCAAAAAAAATGTGTGAGAGCGTTGCTTTTGTGAGGGCCCAAAAAGGGGCCGTATGTATTAAAAAAATAGACCGAGTGATTAAAAAAGGAGAGAAGAAGAAGAAAAGGGGTAAAGAAGCTGTGTTTTGTAAGCCCAAATTGGGTTGAGGTATGATTGGGTCCAATTGGACCATATTTTATTTGTTAAAAAAAAGAGAGGAAATAAAAAAGGCGCGTACATACAAAAGCCATACGCAAAGTAAAAAAATGTTGATTAAAAAAAGGAGGGAAAGCCGTAAAAATAGAAACGGCTCAAAAAATGTGTGTTTTAAAAAAATGCGACGACTTATAAAAAAATGAAGGAAAGGCCGCATGAAATTTTTGTGAATGTTCATGTTTTTCCCTAATTTCTTTGTCTTCTCCCAACTTGGTCGACGATTGTCATTCCGACAAGTATGGGAGAAAGGGGGAGTATTATGTAGAGTCATAAGTCTTCTCCAGATTTCAGATTCCAGATTCAGATGTCAGATCCAGACTGATCAGTTTTCCAGACTCTACAGTTCAGATATTCAGACTCGACATCAGATTGTGTCCGAGTCTTCAGCTTCAGACACGCACATGTATGCGGTCTTTTCAGCTGTGCAGATGTTTGCCATCTTTTGTAGTGGTCCCCATCATTTTTCTTGTGTTGTTAGGCCAAAGTTTTCATGTGAGCCATAGGGACTCCAAAGCAGAGGACCATTGCCTATGCCATGTGGGTAAGGGTTTTCATGTGGTATCATAGGTACTCCAGAGCAGTATACCATTCTCTGTACCAGAGGGGAGAGACCCAGTTCTCTGACGAGGAGACTTCTTTCAGACTCCATTCTCCAGCGACTGTGGACTCCGACGAGGATTGCACTTCCACGGTCTTTTTTCAGTACGTTCCTTTTTCAGAGATGGAGAAGTTGTCCACATGTTGTGGCGGGCCAGAGTACTCCGACGAGGAGACTCATTTTCAGTTGCAGTGACTCTGACAGGTGCAGTTCAAAGCACATGCTCTCCGACGAGGAGATTCAACAGACTCACACTCTAGTCCGTTCGTCCTCCTCACCTACACAGCATGAGAAGCAACGTCCTCGACAGCAGCCGACAGTTGTGCGTGTTGAGTTGATATTGTCCGTAGTGTCCTGTAGCGTGAGTTGAGTTCCTTTCTGTTTGTTTGTCCAAGCTCAACATTGCATGCTCCAGCTTGAGGGGGAGTGTTGGAGTATTTGGTTGTACGCCATATGTATGGGAGATGGGTAAATTGATCTCTCCAGTATCCATTTATCCCATCCAAGAGTTTAGTCCCACATCTACCAGTGGTGGGACTTGGAGGCTCTGTGGAGGCTATATAAGGACCCCAGACCTCCTGTATCAGATGAGAAAAAACAATGAAGCATATGCCCCTTTGAGGGCTTCTCCAGTGGTTTCATCCTGCTCCTTAGGGAGTAGGGTTCCACGTAAAATCCCGCATGTTCTACAAATTTTTCTATTCCTTTATTTCTGATACGCTTCCACATTCTCTATTTTCTAACATTCTCTAAAGAGAGAAATTGAAAATATCAAAACCTGTTGAGATATTAGTTGTCTTTTATTCTTTTTATATATTCTCTTTTCTTTCTATCTACATTATGTAATTTGTCCAACAGATTTCTTCTCTTGTATAAGAGAATCCTAGGACCTCATGAATAAGAAACTCATTAAATTCTCTCCACATGGTATCAGAGCGACAATCCTACATCGGAGTTCTCATACCCATGCCCTAACCCTACCCACAACCCCTCTCCTTGCACGTTGTGCACCGTCGCCTCTAGCACCCCGCACGTGCTGTTGCAACCCTACGCGGGCACTCCGTGCCGCCACTGGGCTCTTCCGACCCATCTTGCATCGCCCGTGCCACTGCTGGGACATCCTTGACACCTCTACTGACACCACCTGTCGTGCCGCCAACCCCCTACGACCCTCCTTTTCTATTTTGGTGCCGCCCAACACTCCAGAATGGTCTGATTTTGACCAGAAAAGGTGATTTCAGACTAATAAATTACCTTTTCTGACCCTAGCGTGGATCGAGTATTGACGATGATGGTTGCATGAGTCTAAATGTACAACTAATCTTCTATATGATCGTGTAGACTCGGTCGGATTTGTCTACTATTCCAGTCGAGTTCTATTTTGGCCTCCTTTTCCATCATGTCGGATAACAAGGGTGACGTCTTCTCTTCGTCGAGTGCCTTCAAAGACCCGACTCCCATCGTGAAGATGGATGTGACCAACTATGAGTCGTGGTCCATGTAGCTCTTGACCCTCATGCAGCACAATAACAAGGAGCACATTCTGGCACTTCCAGAGCTGACCAATAAGGCTGAGGAGAATGCTTCGTGGAAGCAAGATTACACGTACGCGCGTGTTTGGCTCTCTGGTACTTTTACCACAGAGATCGTCATTGTGAACCAACCTACCGCCATGACGATGTGGGATATCCTGGCAGCCACGTATGCCCAAGCAAAGAATGAGGCCAAGATTCTTCAGCTACAGTTCGATATCTACACGCCCAAGCAGAATGGTCATCCTCTACATACATTCTACTCTTCGCTTCACGGCATGTTCAAGGAGCTTCATAGCTTCATGTCCGTGACCACATCCACAGAATAGCAAATGGCATACATGAAGTCCACGATGGTTAAAGTTTTCTTGGATGCTCTTGACCCTGAGTACGAGGCAACGCACACATCTTTTTACAGGTGCATCCATACCTCCCATATAGGAGGCGTACAGTCGCCTCAGCAGGCTAGTTGTCCCACCGCCAACCACCACACATACCTCCTCAATGATGGCTACATCTCGTGACATGGTAGGTTCTACTCAGTTCAGGGGATATGGTCTCCGTGGCAGAGGAAGCATACGCAAGCGCGAACCTTGCACCAATTCCCGATGCCTGGGTCATTCTAAGGATACATGCTATCAGAAGCATGGATACCCCACATTTGCTTGTGTGACCGAACAGATTGACCCTCCTAACAGTTCGATTCTTTATACAGATTCGCATCTTGATGACATTGTCTCCTATCTGAGGGAAATAATGACTATTGTTGCCTTTACTACTACAGGTCCCCCAGGTGTTGCAGCCGCTGCTAGAGCCTCTTCGAGCTTCTCAAGTATAGCCTATGCTTTTACCAGTTATAGCATGACATATACAGCAGAGTAGATCATGCACTCCAGTGCTTCCGACCATTTGTGTGGAGACAAAGCACATTTCAATTCATACAGATTTCTACCCCCTGGTAGATGGGTCGTCAATGCATACGTGGTTCATTTACTCATTACAGTAGAGAGGGAGGTTCATTTGATGTCACCCATGCGTCTACAGAATGTGTTATATGTACTTGATTTTCAAATGAATTTACTTTCTATTAGTCAGATCACTAAAGATCTGTATTGTCATGACATTTTTGACCTCTTTTTCTCTTATGTTTCAGGACATACTCACGAGAAGGGTGATTGGAAGTGGCCGTGAGCAGCGAGGGTTCTATCGACTGGTCCAATCTCCTAGTGATGATGCCAATGTTTAGGAAGGCAGTATGTGGTATTCAGTCGGGGGGTCACTGCATAGAGAGTATGCGGTACACAGTTTGGTATTTTTTATATTTAAAATATAAATAAATTGTTAATATTATGTTAATATCCTCTAAATATTATATATCTTGATTATAATAATAAAGAATTGAATGTACAAGGAATAAAACTATTAGGACAAAAAGTAATATAGAGTCAAATGAGCAAACACATCAATTTAAGTCGGGTGTCCAAGTTTGGGTTAGGGCTTTAAAAAATGTTTATTCAAAAATTGGCCGCATAAACGGCCATATATACGGTATACTCGGTCGAGTATGCGTCCTGACCCGTCTAGATGCCGATTTGATCATACTCGGAGTGCCAAGGCTTCTGAGTACAAGTATGCTGTCGAGTATGCGGTATACTCGGCCGATTTCCTGAACACTGGCTGATGCCTTTACATCATGGAACTAAATTTCGCGATATTTCGATGAAATTTCTTTGAAATATCAGTTTCGTCGGGTATGGTGTATCGGAACTGGTATATATATCGATATCCCAGTTTCGACCGAAATCTCGCGAGATGTCGGCGAGATTTCGGCTCATTCCGAGATATCGACCGACAAAGGGAATCTTCCATTAAAATATCCACCAAGATGTCGATACCCACCGAAATTTCGGTCGAAAGCCTCACATTTTGACCGAGTTCCAGCAGAGGCAGCTCCAACTTCCCCCTAAGCTCTTCTTCCTTCAAGGTAAGCCAAATTAGGCTAAATCTTCATCAAGTTCATATTTTTTAGGGGTTTCACTCTTAGGATGTTGATATAGCTTGGTATGCTGTTTATTTGGAGAGATTTCCAATATATAGCTTTAAATTTAGAGACGAAAATTAGGGGTTTTGTGTTTTAATTGCACAATAGTGGTAGCTATGAACATATTATCTCGGATCTTAAGTTTAACATGAACTAAAACATAGTTTGAGAACATTTTGTTAGATCTATGGAAGAGGAAATTAGGGCTTTTGAGGTTTAATGTGGAACGATAATGAGTTCTTCAATTATAAATTCAGATCCTAAGTTATGGAAGTAGAATTCATGTTCCGAATTTTTTTGGTTAATGAAATTTAAAAATTGAGAAAATCCAAAAATCATATGTTAAATCTTTTGGTTTTTGTATATATTTTGTGTCACTTAGGTAGTCTTTCTTGAAAATGGTCCCCTAATTGCTAGATCTAAGACCCTAATGTATAGATCTAAGGTGGTTTTTCTGAAAATCAGAATATTAGGTGTTAGAAAAATTAAAAATAAAATAATTACGAAAATTAAAACATAAATTAATTAGCATATTCATAACCGGTCGCATTGTATGCCTACTTAATGATTGTTCTTGAATTTCCTCGCAGATTTCGACGATCATCATCATGGCACATTCCGATTCCGGATCTGGATCTGACAGTTCTGATGATCAGAGGGGCGATTTCAGTGGGGACATTGGTTGGAGGTATGCCTCTGCTCCTGATGGAAATAAAGCGAAGCCACAATGCAATTTCTGTGGAAAGAAGTTGGGAGGAGGCGTGATCACGAGGATGAAGCAACATCTTGTTGGCAATAACAAGAATGTTGCCAAGTGCACGCGTTGTCCCAAAGATGTGAGGGACAAGGTGAAGGCCAGCTTGGACAGGAAGAAGGAAAGAGATACAGAGAGGGTAAGAAGGGAAGAACAAATGAAGGAGTTCATGTTCGAGAAAGAATTCAACGTCCTTTCAGATTCAGACGACGATGACTTTGTGTACCCCGCTGACATTCAGACTACAGCGGAGAGGAGGGCATACAGAAGGACTACAAAAGAATCATTGAGGAGCGAGTTCGAGAGGAGAGAACTCGGTGGTGCACGGGGCGACTTCTATGGTGCAGGTGGGAGTGGGAGTGGTTCTGGAGGCGCACCAGTACAACCACCCACCAAGAAACACAAGGAGAAGGGAATTGAGCCCTTCTTGACGAGGAGCGGATCCATGCAATACAAGGCAAGCAAGGATTCGAGGCAGAAAACGATGAAGGGAATGTTCACCAATGCACGAGAAAGGGTGGAAAAGGCCATCAACAAGCTCTTCTTTGGGGAGAGCATTCCTGCCACATTGCAGGCGGGCCATTTCTGCAGCATGCCATTGATGAGATCGTTGCAGCGGGAATGGGAGTGAAGGCTCCTACATCCTACGAGATCATGAACAAATATCTGGAGATGGAGAAGGAGGAGATGAATGAGTACATCGCCGAGTCGAGGAGGAGATGGCCAGAGTATGGGTGACATTGATGTGCGATGGGTGGACGAGCTACACGAGGAAGCAGATCATCAACTTCCTTGTTTACTGCGATGGGAAGACAATCTTTTTGAAATCTATTGATGCATCTGAGCATGTGAAGGACCACAAGTACCTGCTGAAGTTCATGAAATACGTTATAAAAGAGGTTGGGAAAGATCACATTGTCCATATTGTGACGGATAACGGCAACAACTTCAAGGAGGGTGAAACAATAATGAAGTCCAGCAGCTACGAAATTTTTTGGACACTGTGTGCTGCACCTTGCATTGATTTGATCCTAAAGGATTTCAGCAAGAGGAAGCTCGTCTCAAGGGTGGTGGAGAAAACACGAATGATCACCACATTCATTTACAACTACGGCAAAGTGCTGGCACTGATGAGGCGGATGTGCAATGGTGAGCTGGTGAGGCCTGGCAACACACGCTTTGCAATCAATTTTATAGCGTTGCAAAGCCTCAAATAACAGAAGACAGGTTTGAAAACCATGTGTTGCCAAGGTGAATGGTTCGAGATACCTGAAGCTCGGACTGAAGGAGGACGGAAGGTGGAGATATTAATCAATGATATCTTCTTTTTGGATGACGTGACTCGGGTCACAAGGATCATGGATCTAGTTGTTTCTGCATTGCGGATCGTGGATGACGATAAGAAGCCCGCTATGGGAGTCATCTACGAGGTAATGCGCTGCATGAGAGAGAAGGTCAGAGAAGCGGTTGGAAAGGGATCCAAAGCATGGTTGGACATCATAGACGAGCGATGGTCCAAGATGCTTTCACATCATCTTCACAAGGCCGGTATGTATTATGTAAAAATCTAATTTGTTTTTTATTTTTTAAATTTTTATAGATCTTTAAAATATGATTATTGAGCTTGTTCATGACTTTGTGTCCATCTTATTACTTCAATCCTAAGTACCCGTACAAGAATGGACTTGGTACAAATGCTGACCTTCTAGCAGCCGTACAAATTGTGGTGGAGAAGCTCGTCAAAGACGAGAAGTTACAGATCTTGTGCATGAACGAGGTAATCCTCAATTTCTAGCTAAATTGGGAGTCACAAAAAAATTCTTTAAGATGGATTTGAGGCTCCGAGCAACATATTACGACTTAAACCTATGTGTGCAGGTTAAGTATTTCCGAGATGCCTTGGGTTCCTTCGGTCGGATTACTGCGGTAAATGGATGGGGCAATACTCTTCCTGGTAGGGACGAAGACAAATAAAACCATTGCTTGTGTGTTTATTTATTCCTACTATGGATTTCTCTCGTTTTCGTTTTTTGCAGCCGAATGGTGGTTACGGGATGGAAGCTCCCAACCTTCAAAATGTGGCAGTGAAAGTGTTGTCTTAAACCGCATTTGCTGATGGTTGTGAGAGGAACTGGAGCACGTTCAATTTGATCCATTCCAAGAGACAGAATGGGTTGGGAGAAAAGAAGCTCAATGACCTTGTCTACGTGCATTACAACTTGAGGCTGAAGTTGAAACATGTAAGGGAGGGACAAGACAAAGAGGACTACACAGACCTATTGATTTTGCATACATTTTCAAGATGCACGATGACGATGCTGATGAAGATGTTCTCCAGAGGTGGATGGATTCCAATGGTGCCCCCGTTCTCAATCAACCAGGTAGAAGACCAAATGAGAATATAAGCCAGCAAATGGGAGTAGACGTAGGTGACTATTTGGCAAGATCCGGGCGAATTACAGACCTTGTTGGAGGGTTAGAGGGTGAGATTGATGCGGCTGTTGATGAAATTCTCTCCAGTAGCTCCAAATCCAAATCGAAGTCAAAGGAAGACAGTGGAGATGATGATGATGTTGGTCGTGGTGGACCTGGTGATGGTGGGGAAACAAACTCAGGTGGGTCAGGAGGGGTGGTCGTGGACCACAAGATAGCAGATTTGAGGAAGGGCTACATGCAGGACGTGAATATATGGAGCGACAGAGGAACACACATGGACAGTTTGTTCCGAGTCCGAGTCCAGGACCTATGGATTACGAGTACGGTCAAGGCCATCGTCCAACCGACAGCAGCATGGACGATTTGATATCATCTGTAGGTTCTTTAAGCTGCATGGACATTGACAACCCATATCACGGAGGAACACCAAGTCCTTTAGGCGGATATGGATCGTCGCACGATGAGAGATCATTTGGCGTCTTCCGGGAATACTTTCATGCTCCTCCTCCAGGACCTCCTCCTCCTCCTCAGTATGCACCTCCATCATATTCATATGGTTATAGTGGGTATGGGGGATACAGTAGCTACAACGGAGACAACTACCAAGGTAGCCAACCTGAGCAGAGCCAGGGCAGCTTCTTTGGGGGTGACAGTTACGGTTTCTTCCCTGAGTACACGCCTGTTCCTCCTTCTCTTCCGCAGAGATCTTCTCCTACTCCGTCGTCGTCGTCCCGAGGATCTCAGGCCAATAGTTCGCAACCTCGTCGTGCCACTCGTGATACCGGATCTAGTGCTGCTTATCCTCGTCTCGGGATACTCATAGGCATCGATGACCACCAATACAGGCAGTATGTGATGGATTACAAGGCCACGTACTCGTACATGACATGGGAGAACTACTGCGAGTTCATTGAATCTACGATGCGTTATGAGAGACAACAAGGAAGGGGGGGCATTCAAATTTACCACGGAACTCTTGGTTCTGAACCAAACATATCACCAGGTAATATATTTTAATCTTTTATTGCATTGATCATTAATATGCATGTTCTTAATAATTTTCACTTGTTGTAACTTGTAAGACTATTAGTCTGTTATTATGTATTACAATTAACAAGTAACAACGATATGAACGATATGGTGTGTGACATACCGTCATAGTCATAGATGATAAGATGTTTGATATGTACGCTATAAGCCTATAGGTGTATATCTATTGTTTCATTGTTTGAAGTACTTAGATTAACTCCATTCGCAATATCTATCAATGTTACAATATGACCACTATGATCGATATGGCTGATATGACCGATATGTCTATATAAGGGGTATAAATGAGCAATATGTGTGAAATAATTGTGTATTTGTATGTTATTTATTGTTCTAATAACTTGGAATATCGAAATTTACAATAAAATTGGGGAAAAAATGGGTTTTTGAGCCTTTTCCGACTTTTCCACCGAAATTGTCGAAATTTCCCGAAATTTCGGTGAAATTTTGGTATTTGAGTTCACCGAAACGAGATCGAAATCGATATTTCGAACCTTGCTTTACAGTTCCCGCTGGATCAGTCTCACCATACTTGTGGCATTTCCGTTTTAACCATCTTCCTCTACATAAGTTGTATCATGTCCTCTCACAGATTTCCACACAATCTACCTTCAGTGCGAGGCTTGCCAGCTTGAGAAGCATTGCCGCTCTTCTTTACCTGATCGTCAAGTTCGTAGCATTAGTCATTTCTTTGAGTTTGTTCATTTAGATATTTAGGATCCCAATCGTGTTCCTAATCATCAAGAATACCGTTTTTATCTAGTTGATGTGGATGATTATTTTAGATTTTCTCGAGTTTTTCTGTTGAAAAACAAGTCTGAAGTTGGGTCTGGATTTGTCATTAAATCATTTATTAATGAAATAAAGAGTATCTATGCTATTGTCAAGTTTATTGATCTGATAATGTCTTAGAGTTTTGCACGTTACAGCTATCTGAGTTCTTCAAGTCTCTTGGCATCGTACACAAGACCTCATGTGTTTACACTTCTCAGGAGAATGGTGTTGCCGAACGCAAACACCGTCATTTACTTGATGTGACCATGACACTTTTGATCCAGAGTCGTGCTTCACATTCTTTCTGGCGTTATGCGGTCCTTACCAGTGTTGCAGAAGTTGGTATTCGATATTAGTCGGAGGGGTCACTGAATAAAGAATAATCGGCATTCGGGCGACTATTCAAAATTATTCGATTTTTATTTTTTTAATTATTTTTAATATAAAAGTGATTTTTATTACATATATTCTTATACATTTATACATATATTATCATCAATTAACAAGAATCCAACATAAAAGTTTCCATTAACAAAAATATCCAGAGCTTTAACATTTTTGGTAACATCATGACAAATGGTAACTCTTGAGAATTTTAAAAATAAAATTAATAAAAAAATTCCAGCATTTAACTTCCAGTTGACCGAATAATCAGACCGACTATTCGATTAGGTCGACTATTAGCCGACTAGAGGTTATTCAGTCGGGACCACCCCACACCTTATAGTCGGACTGAATAGTCGGCGTAGTCTGCCGACTATTGCAACATTGGTCCTTACTGCTTGTTACTTGGTGAACCACATGCCATCTTCCGTCTTATTAGAGTAGGTTCCTTTCTCGATTGCATTTCCCGAGAACGACATGTTCTCCCTTACACCATGAATGTTTGGCTCTGTTGCCTTTGTCCACATCTGACGCCTAGTTGTGACAAGCACTCTCCTAAAGCTTTCAAGTGTGTCTTTGTAGGCTACTCTCATACCGACAAGGGGAACCGTTGCTTTGATTCAGTTCGATGAAAGTACTATGTTATTGCTGATGTCACCTTTTTTGAATCTGTTTTGTATTCTTTCTACAGGTGACATGTTGACTCTGCTTGACTCTAGAGCAGAGGTATATGTGCCTCCTCATATGGCACCACCACCTCCAATACCTACACCACCTCCACCGCCACCATCTACTCTTGTGGCTACCCCTATATCACCACCCAGTACTTTGGTGCAATTGTTGCCACATTTCTACGCTCGCAGGCCTCACATGGTTTCCCTTGCTCATGAGCCTTCCCCATCATCCGACATGGCCCAGGTATGTGCTGAGCACATTGTTTCTACTGATGATACTAGTGATTTATCTATGCAACAAGGTTTTTTATAAGATGAGCATGTACCCTCTCATGAGGGTGGTTTACAGGGTGAGGAGGCATGTGATCTTGATGTGCCTAGTATTTTGCGAAAGCGAAGATATACTTGTGCTACTTATCCTCTTTTTTTGATGTCAAAAAAAGGGGACACACACAAGGTGTATGTCCCATATAAATTAATTTAATAGAATAAGGAATACTTACAATGGCCAAGACTATAAAAGAGTATTGGCATGAAAAACTACATTTTCCCCATAAAATCGATTTGACGCAAAAACTACACCATATCTAGCCCGCCAGATCGTCCAAACCACAACTAGCGGATATAGCAATTCCGAATTTGGTCGATCCTTGTTTAAGAAGAGAGAATTCCAGAAACTCTAATGATTCTGAATGCTTAGCCATGAGAGACCTATGTTGTGCCAAATCCCCAAAATCTTCTCACAATGGAAAAAAATGTGGTCAATAGTCTCCACCTCGACGCTGCATAGTGGACAAAGTTGAGTGGTACCCATGAAAAGTCTGAAGCAACGGTCTATGGTAAGGATGCGACCTTTACGTAAGAGCCAGAGTAAACCAATGCAGCTAGGGAGCTTGAGGCTCCATACAAAACTCCAATCACGAGCTAGAAAATCTGCAGAGGGTGGCGTTGGAATAAGTAACTCCATATAAGCGTGCTTGATAGTAAAGTCTCTTGTTTTACAGGTCCAATGATCTCTCCCACCTTCAGGACCTAGAACGAGAGCGAGAGAATCCAAGAGATTCAAGAATTCATTCAGACGCTAATCAGAGAAATCCACAACAAAAGAGGGCATCCAATTCCCATTCTCCCAACAACCAGCCACACATACCACCTGATTAGCACCTAAGGTGAATAGGCGAGGATATCGAGCTGCCAATATACATGCATTAGTCCAGTCATCGGTTCAAAAGGCAAAAGAGAGACCATCACCAAGCACATGTCTGAACAAGATAGACAAATGTAGAATAAGAATAGTGATTCCCTTCCGGAAAGCTGAAGAGTAGAAGGATGGTTGTGTGTGCAAGACACCCTGAGCTCTAATCCCATAGATCTGACGAATGAGCTTGCAACATAGGTCTTCGCTCCTCCCCCAGATTCTAGAGATCTATTTGAGTAGCATCGCTTTGTTCATAATCTTAAGACTGGCCACTCCAAGACCCCCCTCACATTTAGATAAAGTTACCATATTCCATTTCACCAGGTGAATCCCAGATGCATTTTGACTAAAGGACCAAAAAAGTCCTCGCATGATCATCTCCAAACGTTTGCAGATCCCGAATGGAAATAGATGAGAGAACATGAAGAACACATGGATTGTTGCAAGAACAACCTTTCATGAGCGCTAGACGACCTCCTCCAATAAAATTGTCACCTTCCACCCCGAGAACTACTTTTCCATCTTTTCAATAATAGGTAGCCAGTAAACGTACCTGAGCTTGCCACAGGTTATTGGAAGACCAAGATATCTAACGGCAATAAGCCATGCTCAGTCCTTAACTCCTCCACACAGGCTGCAACATTGACTTCTATCATACCAAAGGGGACGACTGTAGACTTGGTACGATTGAGATTCAGACTAGACAACTCACCAAAGATCTCTAGGGTAAGTACCAACCCCTTCGTTTCAGTACGACCGCCTTCAATAAATAGAATAGTGTCATCCGCATATTGGAGTAGAGGAATAGAAATGTCCCCCATGGTGTAACCAGTCGTAAGACCAAACACAAAAACCTGGTCCACCATGCGCGCCATCACATCAACAATAACAAACAACATAGGAGCAAGAGGGCATCCCTGAAGTATCCCACTCTGAGGTTGGAAAAAAAACCCCTAAGGACGGCCATTTACGAGTACCGAGTAGGATGCTATGGTGACACATCTCTTCATCAAGATATCCAGACCGAAGGGAAGCCTCTTCTTGCCAGAGCTGCTCAGAGAAAACACCAATCGAATGTGTTATAAGCCTTCAAGAAATCCACCTTCCAAAGCAAACCGCTAATTTTTCTTCTTTTCCAATATGCAATAATCTCCGTAGCTACAACCAAACTATCACCAATCTGTCTTCCAAGGATAAAAGCTGATTATAGAGGTGAAATGATACGGTTCATAACTACATTAAGTCTATTGTCCAAGAACTTTGCAATCACCAGATATATTGCATTAGAGAGCAATCGGTCTGAAATCTTCCACCCTCTCTGAGACCTTCTTGGGAAGGAGAAAAAGGAGAGCCTTGTTCACACGATCAAAGCCACCATTGCCATTCATAGACTCCACTACTACCTCCAAAACTTCACCTCCCACCAAGGTCCAGAGAAAGACGCCGGGAATCCATTTGGGTTGGGTGCTCCATTTGCATTCAGATTCCAAACAACCACTTTAAGCTCCTCCCGAGTCACACAATGGACAAGGTATCTGTCATGTTGGTCAGACAGAGTTTATGCCCCTAAACCTGACCATCTTTAATGCCTAATAATAGAACCCCACGAGAAATCTCTGAAGTAATCCGTAATAGCAACCTCCATCTCTCGATCCCCTTCAACCCGCCTAACATCCACCACCACCGATTGAATGACGTATCTTTTCCTACCACTTGCAATCCTATGGAAAAATTTTGTATTTGTGTCTCCCTCACTGAGCCAGGATTGTCTCGACCTCTGTTTCCATTCCGTCACATGTTTTTTGGCATCCAAAGTGATAGTTTTCTGGTAGTTGGCCCTCCCACTATGCTCTGACTCTGAAAGATCTATGTTGTTCTCTAGTTTGTCTAATCTAACTCCTTCCTTAGCTACTGTTCTTTGAGTTCTTCTTATCTCACGATCTTCCTTCTTGTACTGGTAGAGCCTAATACGAAGCGATGTAAGTTTCTGAGCCAAGCACATCACCGCCAAGCCAGAGACCCTTCTAGATACCAAGTGGTTAGAAACCATCTCTCTGAAATTATCTTCCACTAACCAAGCCTTCTCAAACGTGAAGTAGTTCCATGGCGCCTGATTTACACTAGAATCCCAAATAAGCGGCGAGGTATATTATATTATTATCTGATATGGACATCAGTCTGGAAGAGGCTGAGGAAAGAGGGAAATGGTCAAGTAGCTGAATTGAAGCAAGAGAGCGGTCCAATCTTGGCCGGGAGCCAGATTTACGCCAAGTGAACTTTGTATCATAAGCATCTATAACTTCTAACTGCAGATCATCAATCAACACCATAAACTACAAAGAGCCAGGATCTTGACCTCCAAGCAATCGGGGATGGTCAGAAGAAAGAAGGGAGACATTAAAGTCCCCTCCCACCAACCAGGCAACATCCGAGAACATGATCCTTGTCTCACAAATTTCAAACCACGGATTTGGTCTACTTGCTGCAGAAGTTGGCCCGTAAACACAGGAAACGAGAACTATGGCATTGGAACTAATTGTTTGGAGGACGACTGACTGTACATGTCTTCCCTTGCGCTCTGCAACAAAAAAAAAAGACGACCCCCTCCACGCTATAATTATACCCCCCGTACTACCATCCGCTTCAATAATTCTGAAATCTGAGAGCCTCTACTCCCATGGAGTTCCACATCACATCAGTACATGAGGCTAGTTTTGACTCCTATGACAGAACAATATCGCCACCTCCACTCGTAAAACAAAGCTCCAAATGGCCTTCTCTTTTCCAGGTCACCCATACCCCTAAAACCTTCATTTATCCTTCATTTAGGAATAATAGGACGTGAAAGCTCAATGGCTCCTGCCACTCGTGCCACCCGATGTTTTTAGTCTAAAACCAAAAAGATGCCGTTGAAGCCGTGGCTTGCCTACACTGACAATGGCATTTGTTTTTGCCCTCAACTCTTGTTGTCGTCGCAGAGGAATCATCGGAAGAAGAGTGTCGCGCTTCACTTAAAGAGGATGCCACTCCGGTTGAACAAGGGAGGAGGGTTATTTCCAAAGCTCCCACCTCCAACAAAACTCCCAACGAGGCCGCCACAACTGAAAGTGCTCTAGCCCAAGGATATACGCCTAGCAATGGAGAACAAGTATCTCCCAAAGTTTCCCCCATCGAACGAAGAGAAGGTTGTTCCTCTCGAATAATAATGGCATTAGAAGTCTCTGTTACAGTCAGCTAGAGAGGAAGGGAGATAACCTAGATGCAAGGTCCGAGCAAGTTCCCGAATGTCCCGATCGACATTTGTTTACTAATGGATCGTTCATCGTTCAGCTTAAAGCAGGTTAAAAATAGCGTTTCAGGGTCTGCTTAAAAGGCCCAGACCAAATATTACTCTGTAGAGCTCCATAAAAAAGTGGGTTACTCAGATCCGGATACCAAAACATTAGCATTTGAGCTCCAGTTCCAAAATCAACCCTAAACCTCCCATCTTGCACTGCCTCCAATGCAAATGGGAACTTTGCCTCCTTCCGGAACGCAAAAAGTTGATTCGAAGTAGCCGTCAAAGGAAGATTTTCAAAATTATCCGTGAAATCCGCTTCACACAACAGATCTTGCCCCTTAAAATTGGAGTTGATGAATCCTGTCGATTCTCCGTGAGATGCGTCGAGTCAAAGGACTGCCCCATACCGGAGAAGAGCTCTCCGACGATGGGCCCTTCTCTGATGAGGGCATTGAGGTGGAACCAACATGGAAAGAGATTAGCCTCCCTTGTGGAGACAGTGGCTGAGAGGCCAAAACATCGACGACCAAGGTAGCTAGCAGCGACAAAGGGAAAACAACCCTCACCACAAGGCGGAAACAAGCTCGGCCAACCATAAGAGAACAAACCCACTCCATCGGCAACACTTATCTTCCCTCTAGGATCGCAATGGTTGTTTGGTGGTCAGTCCTTGGTAGACAGCCTGATGAGAGCAGCTTCTTTACCACCCCAAGCTCCCATAACGTTGGGCTTAGGGCCTCCACCGAGCTCGACAGGAGGGGTACTTCAGAGATACGGATCGCATGCAAGAAAGTGGCCGAAGACTCACCGTTTATGAATCATCACCTTCTCCATCGAATGGATGAGTCCGACTCTGAGGACAATAAGTGGTTAGCTTCCCTCCTCGACAATCCTCTTGCATAACATGTCAAACCATCAAGGAAAACATCACCTAAGAAGCCATCTTCAAGGCACCTCATCACTTCTTTCTTCATTGATCATGAATCCTAAGCACCCACATTCCAGCAGCCGACGATAAACTTTGACTTCTCTTCCACCAAATCTAGCTTTTTCACATGCATGGCCTATGCATAGGTGCGTGATGATCGCAACACTGAAGATAACATCACTTGTTGGCGTAAAGGCGGAGGTTGCAGTTGCACTGACCTAAATGCAGTGCAAGACACCCGACGATGTCCCAGTGGTGGTCCACAATCGAAGCAACAGGGCCACAATGAGCAATAAGAAACCCGATGCCCATGGTACCCGCATCGGTGGCACCTCTGACCTCGCTTTTTGTGAGAGACAATCGACCACCCTCCCTCCCTATTTGCTTCTTGTTTGGTAGCACTCACAGCCTCACATTCCTTGATTCCGATAGCCCTCCTCACCTCTAATTCCCCTTTATGGAATCTCCTGTGGAACCGCATTCGATTCCGACACTCCCCCTCCATCTGCTTGTCGTGGGACTATCAACTGTGGAGATACCACAAACATATCAGAAGGTGATATGGGACAACCAGTTGTGTCTTGCCATGGAGGAGATGTCCGCGTTACAGTCACGTGGCACATGAAGCATTGTTACATCTCCTACAGGAGCATCTGTTGTGGAATGCAAGTGGGCGTTCATGGTGAAGCACTAGGCAGATGGCAACGTGGATCGCTACAAGGTGAGGCTTGTGGCTCGTAGGTTCACCCAGACATATGGGGTGGACTATCATGATACTATCTCCAGTCATTCTACATTGTGGATCCTTCTCTCTGTTGCAGTGACACAGACTAGACCCTATATCAGCTTGATGTGAAGACTATGTTTTTATATGGTGACTTACAAGAGGAAGTCTACATGCATGAGCTACTTGGGTTTGTTGCTGAGGGAGAGTTGTCAGAAGATTTGCAGACTTCATAAAGCTGTTTATGGCCTTAAGCAGATTCCAAGAGCATGGTTTCAGAAGCTCTCATATTTGATAGAGCAACAGAGATTTGTGAGATCGATTGTAGATCATTCACTGTGTGTTCAAAGGTCTCAGAGAGATACAGTTTCCATACCGGTTTATGTTGATGATATCATTGTTACAGGGGATGATGTGCATGGCATCCAAGCACCTAAGGATTTCTTTGGTCAATAGTTTGTAATCAAGGATCTTAGCAATCTGCATTACTTCTTTGGATCGGAGTTCACTATGAACCAACGAAGTCTTGTGATGACCCTAAGGAAGTATATTACATATCTCCTCTCTGAGATGCATAACAAATTGCGTGCATGTCACTACTCCCACGAACCCGAGCATGAAGTTATATGATGATGACACTGAGGATATACATTGGGTTCGTTGGGAAGCTCCTATACATGATCATAACTAGGACAAATATATACTTTGCAATGAGCAGAGTGAGTCAGTTCATGGAGCATCCTAGACAGATACATATGATGCAATCCATATGATTCTGAGGTATCTGAAGACGTCACTTGGTACTGGTCTTTTATTTAGCAGAAGCACATCCATTGTCGTTACAACTTGCACATATGCAGATTATGCGGGATGTCCCAAGGTTAGGAAGTCTACCTTTAGCTTTCAGTGTTCATACGGAGTTCTTAGGTGCCATGGAAGAACAAGAAGCAGACGGTGGTCGTCAGATCTAGTGCAGAATCAGATTGCAGAGCCATAGCACAAGGAAGTACCAAGACGATGTAGGTCAGATCTATTCTTACTGACCTAGCTGTTGAAGTGCCCTATCCTATGCACCTCCAATGCGACAATCAAGATGCTTTTTTCATTGCCAAAAACCCAACCTTCCATGAGAGGACCAAGCATATCGAGGTAGATTGTCACTACACTCGAGACATGATTTATAATGGTCTCATCTACACCTCTCATGTCAACTTAGGAGAACATACAACAAACGCCTTCACCAAACCCAAAGCAACTCAGAAGTAACTCTATCAATATGTAACTGCAATAGCTACTACACACCTTGAAAATGAGAAAGTTGACCCCCATTGATTGTGAGACATCCTAACACATGTTGGTTGCCATCTCCACCTCTCTCGGCCTGCTACAAAATCTTCTTTTTTAGAGGCCTGCTACTAAACCTTCTAAAGTGCTATGTCTAGGCATCTTCAATCTCCTAAGATGACATTTCCAATAATTATATGCATTAGTTAGTTGGGAATGGTGTATTTTTTTACAAATAAAAATTGTTTTTTGGGCTTAGGCCACTGATTTTTTTTCATCAGAATTGAAACTTATACAAGGTGCCATTCATACCTAATACAGGATATAACGCAAAAATGAAGGAAAGACAGAATGAAAAACTATACCAAAATGATATACAATAAAAAAAACTGGTGTTCAGTGATACCAACTCTCCGATGTATCTTTTCTTCAATAGGTGATTGTAGCTAAAATCATCCAATAGGTCCACGTGCATCAAGTCCCGGCAAGCTTCTAGCGATTTCCATCTTTGCCACAGCTGCAAACTACAACAAAATCTTCCACAAAAGCACAGTTGCAACAGATAACAGCTCCAACAAGCATGCAGCAGCAACAGCTACCACACTCCAACGATGAACTACTGCCTCAATAGCAAGCATAACAAGAGGTTCAAGCATCACTTCAGCCAAAAACATCTCGAATGCAAGTAATAGCAGCTGCTTCACAGCATTCGGCAACATCTGTCAAATACACGTGCAACAGAAGCAACATCCCACGGAAAATGTGTTTCTATGAATCCTTGTTTCAATACAGTTGTCTCAGTAGTTGCTATCAATATATCTCGAATTTCTAGTCTACAATCAGCAAGCTATTCTCAATTTTCTTCCCCTCATGCACTATTTAAGTATCAGCAACATTCCACACTGTGTAATATATTATTCATTTTTCTACCACTCTATAACCTCTCCCTTGTAATTCTAGAGGCAATCCCTCGTAGGATCCAATTAATCGACCAATATCCTTGACATAAAAGGCTAAAAAGCAAGGACATTGAACTTCCCAGCATCATCACTCATTTTGCACCTTGAGCCTTGTTAGAAAATATAATGCGGAATTGTATCTGAGAAATAGAATAAAGCATTGAGGAACACGGGATTCAACGCGGAATTCTACTCCCTAAGGAGCGGGATGAAATCACGGGAGAACGCCTCAAAGGGTTGATGCATGCATTGCACTTTCTCACTGGATACAAGGGGTCCGTATAGCCTTTATAGACCCTCCAAGTCCCACCACTGGTAGATGTGGGACTAAACTCCTGGACGTGGTAGATGGATCTTGGAATGATCCATTTACCCATCTTACATATGAAGCATACTCTAACACTCCCCCTCAAGCTGGAGCATGCAATGCTCAGCTTAGACAAACAGAAAGAAATCTCAAACTCCCAATACAAGACACTACAGACAATATCAACTCAACACACATAACTGTCGTCTGTTGTCGAGGACGTTGCTTCTCATGACGTGCAGGTGAGGAACAAATGGGCTGGAGTGCGAGTCAAACTGAATCTCCTCGTCGGAGAGCATGTGCTCTGTATCGTGCCTATCAGTCACTGCAACTGAAAAGAGTCTCCTTGTCGGAGTACTCTGGACCGCCACAATATGAGGACAACTGCTCCATCTCTGAAAAGGCCGAACTGAAAAAGCCGTGGAGACGTCCTCGTCGGAGTCCACGATCGCTAGATAATGGAGTCTGAAAAAGTCTCCTCATCGGAGAACTGGATATCCCCCAACCTGCCTCAGAGAATGGGATCTCTATTCTGGAGTCCCTATGAAACCACATGAAAACCCTAGCCCACATGGCATAGGGTACGCAATCTCTACTCTGTAGTCCATATGAAACCACATGAAAACTCTAACCAAAATAAAAAATGGGGACCACTGAAAAAGTGATGGCAAACATGTGCTTATCAAACTGAAGACTCAGAAAAATATTGTCGAGTCTGAAAAATTGATCTGTAGAGTCTGAACAACTGGCCTGGGAAAAATCTGAATCTGACTTGGAATATGAGGAATTTGAATCATGACCGAAGAACTCTACACAATACTCCCCTTTCTCCCATACTTGTCGGAAAACAATGGCATCGACAAAGTTGAGAGAAGACAAGAGAATGGGGGGAAAATACATCACATTAGCCGATCTCATTTTTTTCAGCTCTTTTTTTCGGCTATCCCAATTTTTTAATAAGCCGTTCATTTTTTTCTCGGCTTTCCTTTCCTTTTTTCTCCTTTTCTTTTGCATACAACTTTTCTTTTGTATACGCTTTTTTTAAAACAAAGAAACTTGTGGTCCAATTGGATCCTTGAAACTTAGCCCAAATAAGGCTTACAAATTGAGGGCCTTCACTCTTTTTTTAATTGATGTTGCTCCTTTTTTCCCCTTTTTTTAATGCAACAGATGTCTCTCCCTTTTTCTCTTTTCCTTAGGCACACGTGGGCCCTTACAATGGAGAAAATATATATATATATATATATATTTAAAAACAGCAACCCTCGGGGCTTTATTTAGGGCCTGTTTGGTTGCTGGGTTGGACTGGGTTGGGTTGGGTTGGGTTGGGGTGGGTGAATAGTAATCTGTGAGGAGAAAGTACCATTGTGAATAGTAACCAGGGTTGTGCCAACCCAGTCCAACCCAGCAACCAAACAGGCCTTTAGGGTTCCCAGGTGGGAACCCTTTCTCTTTGATCGTTCGCTGCCCCCGATGGGGCTCTTCTCCTACCGCCCCTGGTGGGGCCTTCATCTCTTGTCATCGTCGCCAACTGGGAGAATGGGAGGCGATGAAGGAGCAGCAAGGTCGCGCAAAGGAGGCGCCACCTCCTGGGGATTGGACGGCGCCGCTTGTTGGTGTGCGTGATGGCGGAGCGGGCTGCTAGGGCTACCGTCGCCTCTGCTTCCAGGAAGGAGGAGGTGCGTCTGGAGCAGTTACGTGATGGAACCTGGAGCATGGCTCGGCTGCGCCGCCTGGATCGCACGATGGAGATGTTGCGTCGCCTGGAGCCATTAGATGTTGGATCGATGGAGCAATGTGCTACCGCAAGGAAAGCTTCGCGGGCATCTCGCCTGGGTGACGCTGGCCCTTCGCGCTTTTAATGTAAATGGCCGAAGAACTCTACATAATATTAGGGCTGGATGTCCTCTGCCCGGAGCCTTAGGGCTCGGTCGGCTCCTGCTAATCTTCAAAGATGGAGGGCGGTAACGCAACCGCCAGGGGATATTAGGGCTGGATGTCCTATGCCTGGAGCAAGTATGGGAGATGCGCGCCGCCTGCATGATGGAGAAGCTGGGGCTGCGCGAGGGTTGCGTGAGGCCTGCGATCTGCAAATCTGTAGTGCTTCTGGATTAGGGTTCCAATAGGAAATCCTAATTAGGGTTTCAGAGATAACCCTCACAAATCTTGCTCGCCACGAATCTTCAAACCTTCAATGACGATCTTCGAGATGTGTAGAAATTAGAGTTTCATAAGAAACCCTAGAATCTACTTGAACTTGAACAATATGAACATATCTTGGAACATAATCAAATGATATAACCAAATCCCGAATAAATTAAAAAAATAAATCTTCAACATAAATTCCTCGAGAATCAAACCCGCTCTGATACCATGTTAGAAAATATAACGTGGAAGCGTATCAGAGAAATAAAATAAAGCATTGAGGAATACATGATTTATCATGGAACCCTACTCCCTAAGGAGCGAGATGCAACCACGGGAGAACGCCTCAAAGGGTTGATGTATGCATTGCACTTTCTCACTGGATACAAGGGGTCTAAGCTACTTATATAGCCTCAACAAACCCTCCAAGTCCCACCACTGGTAGATGTGGGACTAAACTCCTAGATGTGGTAAATGGATCTTGGAAGGATCCATTTACACATCTTATATATGACTCATACTCTAACAAGCCTCACCCTCGTCATGTTCCTAACCTCACAAAAGGATTATATGCAGAAGTTCAAGAGCTTCTTCTATGTGGCCCTAGTGCCAAAGCAGTTGTTAAGCAAGTGGCAATGAGACTTTGATATTGTAAACCCAGAATCTATAGCCTCTTCTTCTTCTTTTGGAAAAACAATAACCTTTTATTGCTTAACTTGGGATTCCTACCAACAATAATTGTAAATCATAAACCATCATATAACTGTTCCACTGAACTATTCCAGCCTATCAGTTCTGGCATCTAAATCTTAATCCCAGCTTTGTTCAAGGCATGTCGTAATTAAGGTTGTCAAGAAAGCTCGGGCTCGATGGGAGCTCAGCTGGATGAGCTAACGAGTCGAGTTCAAGCAAGATTTCGAGCTCGATAGCATTACTGATAAAGTTATGCTTTGCTTTTTAACTTGGCTCAATGGCTTACATTCTTTTGGGGGAAAGAATGGTGCTAATCGTATGTAGTTGGTTATCCAGGAGCACCATACTCCATTAAATAGGAAAATAAAGCTACAAGCACAGCAACCAAGATTTCAGAAGGAAATTAGCATATGCGCAGAAAGGACCTTGGCATGTCTGTGATCCTTTCCTTTCCTTACATGCCAAAGAAAGGCCTCTATTCTGAGCAGAGCGAGAATTCTCCATATCATTCTATAGTTTTTTTTTACCATCTTACCACGCCCTTGTGTGGTCTGGTAATCCAGAGCTCTCTATGTTTTTTAACCAATAAAAAATCAGTCACTCCAGCACTAGTAATCCTGCATGCTCATTGTGAGGCCTTCCTCCTGCTTAAAATTTTAATCAAGTGAACTCCAGAAAACTCCCCTTCCAATGGACCAGTAGAAAGAACCAGTTTCTACATGCCACCTCCCAAAGCAATCACCAATCAGAGCTTCCTTATTCACAGAAATTACAAAGAATCTCGAAAACCAGTTGCACAAGCCATCCAAAACCTGAAAGGTCAACCATCCCAAACCACAGGTCGAAGAAGAGGGGCAATGTCGGGATAACAGATTGAATACCCCTCCAGAATCTGTAAGGCGAGCTCAACCCCCACCTATACCACATCCAAAACAGTCAACTCCATAAATATCCAAAATATGTGGCACAACACATCATCCATTTCCCCTCAAAATTTGACAACACATTTCATCAGCAGTGCTTTATTCACGTCAGGAAGATGCAGAACCGCGGACCTCCATCCTGAACAGGCTAAGAAAGAGAACTCCATGAAACCATGATTATACTTTGGCTCCCTTGTCCAATGGTAGTTCAGAAAAATCTCCTCATTGTACACTCCACACACTGATGAATGCTGACTATCAACTTATACACTGACGTCAAAAATCAGTATTACAGGATAACACCGATCTCAACAAAACCAAATGTCCACCCCTCCAGAGGCATCTGCCCTTTCAGTCAGCAAGCTTTCACTGTCTTCTCCGAAAGTGGTCCCAATTGGAGGCTTTCAGCCTCGGATTGTAGGAAGAAGTCCCAGGTGCAAGAAAGTCAGTACACACTTGGGCATATACCAAGAGCCCTACCACATAGAGCATCCACATCATCTGCCAAGCGAAAAGGAACGAAGTTGGCAGTTCTCTATTGATCCGGAGTTTAGAGAATCAACCAAAAAACCGTGATCAAAGCAAAGGCTGCATGGCATCCTGCATACTCCCAACAGTTGTCCCAATTGGAGGCTTTCAGCCTCGGATTGTAGGAGGAAGTCCCAAGTGCAAGAAAGTCAGTACACACTTGGGCATATACCAAGATCCCTACTACATAGAGCATCCACATCATCTTCCAAGCCAAAAGGAAGGAAGTTGGCAATTCTCTATTGATCCGGAGTTTAGAGAATCAACCAAAAATGGTGATCAAAGCAAAAAGGCTGCATGGCATCCTGCATACACCTTTTCACCAAAAAACATGTAATCTGCGTGTTAAGTGATCGGGATATATAATCCATGCGCAGAGTAACTCTTGAAGCACCAAGCTTGGATCATCAATCGAGCATTAATAGTTAAAGCATTCGCAGCAAGAACAAATACGAGTAGTGTCCAAGGACATCCCTGCCATACTCCTCTCGTTCGCTAGAAAGAACCAACTTCCAGCACCCATTCATCAAATGAACAAGGAGGTAGTGGTGACATATCTCTTCATCCACGTGATCCATATGTCAAGAAATCTCCTCTTGCATAATGTGCTCCATAACTATATTCTTCGGGCGATAGTCTACAGATTCATAGGCTTTGAAGAAGCTCGTGTTCTGCAGCATCCCTTCCACCTACCTCTCCTTCCAGTCCGCAACAATTTTTGAAGCAATGATCAACATATCATTGATCTCCTAAGAACAAACATTGTCTGTAAGGGAATAACTACTCTTCACGGCATAAACATTGTCTAAAAAGGTTAATCAGCAAGTCCAAACACATTGAAGCTGCTTAATGAGCACCTTTCCAACAATGAGGTAAATGATCGGAAGCACAATAGGCATGCAATACTCTACCCTGAACGATGAATCCTTCTTTGGGATGAGAAACAAAATGGTCCATTTCAACTTGTTAAAAGCAAAACTGCCTCTCGAGAATTTCAAAATCACATCCTTTGCATCCAGACCAACCACTTCCCAAAACTCTTTATAGAAGAAAAAATCGAAATCAATCATGTTCAGGAGGTCCGTCCATATTCAGCTCGCATGTAGCCACTCACCTATCAAGTTCAAAAAAGTCAATCGCCAAGCGGCCCACTTGATCCTTGTTGAGCCAATTGACCCTCACCTAAGACCACCTCCAACAAACATCTCTGTTATGTCTGCTGAAGCTTCTGAAATGCTCCATCCTTGCCCTTCGAACATGTTCGTTCCCATGGACCTGTGATGGAGACCTCAATTGAGTCAATATAGTTCCTTCTACTCGCCATAGGGTGAAAAAACATTGTGTTAGCATTCCCCCTTAATCCACATCTATCTCAATCTCTGTCACCACTCAATCTCTTGTGTGCGCTCCTTAGCATCAACCTTCTGGTGTTCCAGCCTTTGTTTGGTCTCTTCCTGACAATTGAATCTGCTATCTACAACCATGTTGATCTGATCCACCTATGCAATATTCTTTCTCAAGTCATGTTTCTAGAGTTGCTTCCTATATATGTATGTATATATTGGAAAAAGGAGCCTACATCGGGTGTAGGTAACTTACCTACATTGGATCATTTTCTCATTATTTTTAAATTTTTGTGAAATTAAATCTTAGGGGATTTTCATCACAATATACCATCATTTTGTCATTCCAAATTCAACTTAATTTGAGACTTCTATCCCATCCATCAAGATAGTCAAATTTTAATGGTCTCAAAATTCCTGAAATTGACCTCTTTCAAATGGGCATGTTAGAAAAAAAATTTACCACGAAATTTGAATCACATAATCCACTCTATATATTAAGTGAATCCCACTGAGGTTTCATTCGAAAAAATAAAAAAATAACGAAAAAATGGTCCGATGAGGTAAGTTACCTACATCAGCTGATGTAGGCTCCTTGCCCCCTACACACATATATATATTCAACTCCTTCCTGAGATTTCCAGCTTAGAGATTAGCTGGACAATAATCAAACCCTCTCACCCCTTGCACTCCAGTGATCTCATATCTAGTCCCTGAAACCCATCTCCTCCGGCCAAGACCTTTTCAACTTCAAATAAGTTGAGGGGCGCAAGCCCTCCCCCAAATCCCACACCAGGGGCATACGATTTGATCTAACTCTGGGCATTCCCACAATGGTGACAAGCGAAAGCTGTGAAACAGCTCCACAAATAGTAGAGACATCCAGATGCAACATGGACGACAAGTTCCATGTAAGATTGTAGTTAAATGCATTCATAATTTTGAGTTCAAGCTCCCTAATCAAGCTTCAAATATATTCCGACCCAAGACCCCTCCGTCCGTAGTGATCAAGTATGTCCCAATTAGCAAAGGGCAATGAAACCAAAATCAACCCTCTATCAGATCCAGCCATATCTCACCTCAAGCTTGGGCCTCCATAACACCAATGAGACCACAAAATGAAAGCCGTCGCGTGTTCTCCTCAATACCACAGTCAATACCCTAGCACCTAGAAGCATCATCTAATTTACAAAGAGATTATTATTCAATCCAAATAAAATACCATGATACCATCCAATCTCTCACGTGTCAACCACCGCAGCCCGAAAGCATGGGGCCACTCACGCTCTTCCATGTTCAATCATCACAATATTCGAGCTTCGATTCGGGCAAGTCATCAAATGTTCTCCACAATACCACATTCATCACACTAGCATCTTGAAACAAGGCATTTTTTACACCAAGGTTCAGAAAGTCGGTATGCGGTATTCGTTCGGTCAGGCAGTCTGGAGCGAGTAAGCGGGTAGGCGGAAGTATATGCGGTAGTATATGCGGATTATGCGGTTTCTATTATTTTAATTAAAATTAATTAAAAATATAATAATAATTTCAAACATTAGATATTTATTTTTTAAAAAATATAGCATGGAATAAATATGAAGTAAAGATTTTTTTATACAATGTGATATCAACCAAAGCATTTTCAAAGGTCATTCATTTCCAAAAGACAAATATGTTAAGTTGACAGTGTAGAGAGTAAAAAATGTGTACATTGATTGAAGATAGAAAAAAATGGTGGATATCCTTGTTTAAATCGGAAGGTAACTTTTTTTGGAAGTGTAACATTGTTAGTAAACACAACCATGAACCTCCGTATTTTAGTAAATGGTGTATTTGTCTACTCAAAGTCAAATATTAAAAAAATAAACCATTTAAATTAAATATATGTAATTTGCTCTGTACAGTTAAAAATTCCATGCAAATCTGACATCTATATTCATTTTATCCTCAAAAAGATCTAAGATGAACACATAATTTATTCTATATTCATGCAATTATGAGATAATGTAAAAGTCAGAGCTGTCGTTAAAGCTAAATAGATCAATCAACAAACCTTGGCAAAGGAGAAAAAGATGGTGGAGGAGCAACCCATGTGTAAGTCAAGAAGGTGGCGAATAAGCAAAGAGTTACCTCTATTACATATGCGGCCGCATATGCGGATTACTCGGCCGAGTATACCCCCTGACCCGCATATTGACCGAGTATAGTATACTCGGTGCGGTAAGGGGGCCGCCTACGCATATGCGGCCGCATATGCGGCCGCCTAGGCCGACTTTCTGAACACTGTTTTACACAGAGATCACATACATAAGTAATATACCATCCAATCTTTTAATCACGTCAACCACCACATATTTTGAAAGCATAGGGTGATCCACGCTCTTCCATGTACAATTAACACAAGATTCAAGCTTCAATTCATGTAAGTATACAATATCCAATCCCCAATGCCACATAGCATGACACTGCCAACCTCTATTATGGGTCCCAGACTACATAAATTCCAAGTAAGGATCTGTGTAATCCACCAGCATCTCGTTTCCCCCTTCACGAAATGAGCCCACATCGAGCTCGCAACCCCCATGTCGACTTCCTCCTCCATCTTACAACCCCCAACACTATCCGAAGAAGACAATCGTTCAGTATCCTGATGTATTAAACTAGTTTCATGTTTCGTCTAAGACCACCTCAGGCTCCCCCTAAGTAAAGCCCCCCACAATGGACCGCTTCGATCTCTATATCTTACATACGAAGGAATACCCCTACAATACCTCAAATTGGCACCTAACTTCTCCTTCACAAAAGTTGTCCTCGTATAATCCTACTTTTCTCCAATAAAGGGCCCATCTAGGGTTAAAGATGAAACCTCCACCCTTGTGTCTCAGGGACTCCAACACATCGAGACTGCCACCTACATCCCCACCCGAAAGACCCTCGTCCGAGGAAGGTCGATTATTATTGGCTCGATCTTTGCAACAACCTATGCATACCCAAGGATTGGATCGAAGTCTTACACTAATAACTGCATCAACTCATCATATGGCTCCAACCTCTAAATAAGTGTATCCAAGCATAATGGATATAAGCCTGCCGGATTCGAAAACCTTGCAGTTGCCATGAGATCCACCACTCCCTGAGCCCTCGGTAACTGATGCCAAAACAGTCCCTCCGTGCATCTTGAATCGAGAAAGCGGCCACATCAATTGTCAATTGTGATAAACTGAGGTTTATCGATAAAAGCAAAGATGGAACATTCACCTTCCTTCGCTTCCAAGATTAATTCCTCCTTGAAGATCAAAATCGTTTCCAAAACTGGCATGCAAATGCCACTTCCTCGTGCATCTCCTCGTTAACTTGCATACAACCACTCCTCACATTTGTTAGTCGCATTCAGTTACCTATCTCACACCACTCGTCAACATGCATATTGTCGATTACCTCCCCCTTCCATCGACACAATCTCCCACCAATCTTAAACGCCTTCAGATGAAGACTTGTATTGCCTATCATAAAGATTATCAATGCTGGCAAAGTCACCCCCAATTTAAAAGGCAAAGAGAGTGCAACCTCTACTCCCTTGCCTAAAAGAGACTTGAAGAGATGACCCATACCACCTCCACCAACAAGGTGAGCATAAGCTGACACACTTGCGGGTATTTATGCCCCTAAGAAGCAAACCTCGCATCCAAGCACGGCACCAAGATACCATGAAGATGGCACCATCACACAGTCTAGGTATCCTCCACACCACCAACCACTTATATTCGCTACCAACTTGCTCCCTCAGGATACACTCTACTTAAACTTGTGGAAGAGCCCACAAACAAACTAAGCAATCATCTAAAAGAGCAAGGTCTCTTGTAAAGGCAATCCCAAGCTCCACCAAAACACAATATACATCCCCGCCACCAAGTCTGCACTAAGGCACCCTTTGAGTGCATCAATGTTGGAATGAGATCCAACAACAAACTCTCACCCACCTTCTTGTCTCTGTGCACCACACCCCCGTAATAATGCACACATTCCTCTAATAACCAACCTTCTCACAATGAAAACAAACCATACATCCTGACAGTCTCTCGCAAAGTAGCCAAGACCTCCACTATAAACTGCCATGTTATGCCCAACCAAAGATTGCTCAACCACGTATCTTTTTCGCGAGAAAATATGAATATACTCCAACCAATCCCCCTTCCTCCCTCCCTATCCCATGCTCCCTATCTCCGCCTTTTTTCACTGTATTTCAATCTTGAAAGAAAATTGCAACCCTAAACACTCCTATGCTGAAACTTCTTTTCATACATTTTAGTCAAAACCTTGATATCATTTTTTCATATTAGACATGTGATTCGTAGTAAAATATTAAAAAATCTTATAACCATAATATGTAAATCATGTAAAGGACTTGATTTATCATCTCATTAACTTAGCTTAAGCACTCACTTGTTTACACAAATCATGCTGAAGTTGGCTCGTTAACAAGCTCTTAAGCCAACTCAAGTTTGACAAGCCTGAACTCAAGCCAACTTTTTGGAGCTCGAATGAGTTCAAGCTCAAGCCAATAAACCGATGTCGCGCTTAAGCCAAGGTCAGCTCGAGCCGCTCGACTTAATACGCTCGACAAACACTATTAACCTGTAATGATGAGAAAGTAGCATGATCTAGAATTCATAAAAACGACCTGATTTATTATCTCACTTAGTTTATCGCTTAAGCGAATCATCTCAATAACCCAACTTGTGAGCAAGCTCGGGCTCAACAAGTTTGAACTCGGGCAAAGTTTTTAGAACTCGAATGAGTTTGAGCTCGACGAGTTCGAACTCAAGTCTTCAAACTCGAGCCAACTCTTTTGACCTCAAATGAGTTCAAGCTCAATCCCAAAAAGCACTATTGAGATTGAACTAAAGCCAAGCTCAGCTCGACTTAATAGGCTCGATAGACATTCCCAATAATGATGATAAGAAAGTAAATATGTGAATCAATCCAAACCTGTATCATAATTGAGCATCACTCATAATGCTTGTTAACAAGTACAACAACAATGATACTTTTTTACCCATGTAACAATAAATTCAATTATAAATTCTTATAAAACTAATCTCATTGTCAATAGGATGTCCCAAAACTACGTTTATCAAGGGTACATAGTCTACATGCGTAAGCTTCCACTACTAAGCAACAATTGATGCCAACTTACCACCAATACATACTGCTAAAACCAACAATTCATATAGATGTACAAGGTTTTCCATCCATCCAAAATGAACATCTACCTCTCTATGACCAAGGCATCTGCAACTAATGCCATTGAAGAAATAAACTGACACAAAATACCTAATGCAAAATACCTGTAGTTGATCCACAGCCCCCCTTCTCTTCCCTTCTAAACAACCACCTTTATGAGCTTCCATTCCCTTTATAAACAAATAGTAGAAAGATAACCGCAACAAACAATAAATTTGCACGGTTTGAGATAGTCAAGATGGCATCCTTCCTCCACTAAGAAGCAAGTGTTTCCTCATTTATTCTTCTTACCCAAACATGTAGTACAAAATGTACAATTACAGTGTCCTATATATAGGCCCCACTTACACCCAATACTCTCACAATATGTGATGTAGGATTAAACACAAGATAGATGGATCTTGACAAGATTCCATTACTCAATTGACTCAATTGTTCACTATTTTCAACAGTCAACTCCCACCCTCCCCAAGCTCAGCTTGCACAAAGTGATATCCCCCACTCTTTCAAACATAGAACACATAACTACACAAGCCACTTTTCACTATATACACGTTTATGTTAAGCGAATATTCTATGTGGCAGGAGTATATGTTAAGAGAATATTCTATGTGGCAGGAGTATATGTTGAGAATATATTCTATATGACAGGAGTATATTCTTGTAATCTTGTTAGGGTATTTATGTATTTTCTCCTTTGAGCTCTCTAGGGTTTTGTCCTATATAAGGACCCCTAGACATCTTGAATAAAACACACCTTTCTATTCTTTCATTCTTTTTCTACATGGTATTAGAACAACGGTCCTATACCGGTGTTCTGACCTAAATCCCTCTGCCACCGCCAGCCCTAAGTCCTCCCCAAGCAGTCGCCGCCTACCTACGCTGACTCCAAGCGTATGCGACGTAGCCTACGCCACCGCTCGCTGCTCCAGGTGGCCCGGCGCTGCCCCAGGCACTTGCCCGCACCATCCTAGGCACCTTGCGCCTCCTCTCAGCACCCTCGACGCCCCCCAACATCGCCCCAAGCGCTCGCTCGTGCCATCCCAAGCGCTCTGCGCCTCTGCTCGTGCCCTAGGCACCCCCCAGCACCGCCTCGCGCTGCTCTAGGCACCAACACAGGCTCCCCGCGCTGCCCTAGGTGCTCGCTAGTGCAGTCCCAGGTGCCCCACGCCGCTCCCTGCACATCAACTGCTTCTCTCTCTCCTTTGTCGATCACCTAGGGTATCATCACTTGATGTCGATTATCTCATCGATGCACTGCTAGGTCCCCATGACGCTTGAATAAGACTGCAAGAAGTAACTAGGTCACTTTTTCTTGACCTACTCGACCACCATGGCCTCTGCAGAGCACAAGCCCCTGTACCCGACTTCTTCTGTGATGGTACATGGCACATCTATAAAGCTAAAAGGCTCAGAGAACTATGTACTATGGTCCAGATCCTTCAAGGTGATTATCGGTGGTCAGCGAAAGAACTATGTTCTCACAAAAGATCCGCCCAAGGAGACGGACAAAAACTACGATACCTGGTACGTGGACAACTGCCAAGTGATTACTTGGATGAATAACAACGTCGATCCAAATATTGCATCAAATCTTCTTTACAAGGAGACGGCAAAAGCTATTTGGGAGAGCCTTGAGAACACCTACTCTCAAAAGACAACTAAGTCCAGACTCTCAGATATCTACACGGATTTGGTCTGTAAATAAGGGAGATACATCCTTGGTCGAGTACTATAGGCTCCTCACAGGCCTGTTTGAGGAGCTTCTTATCTTTCAGCATGCTTGTTGTGATAAGCAGATAGGTGAGCGTGCAAAATGGCAAGTGTATCATTTCCTGTCAGGATTACATCCGCGATACAAAACTGTGAAGGACCAATTTCTGGATGCTGTTGCACTACCCACTCTAGAGACCATATATGGTCTACTACAGGAACTTGATTCTCCCTCTCCTCAGCTATCTACAGAGACTACTGCACATTTTGTTAGAGGACAATCCGACTACCAAGGAGGATGTGATCGTGACTTTGGCTGTGGTCGAGGCCGTGAGGCTGGACGAGGACGTGAATTCGGACGTGGACGGGATCCTGCCATCGCCTGCTTTCCAGCATGCACTCACTGCGGACGCTGGAATCATCCATCTGAACGTTGTTAGGCAAAGTTTGGCATGTCTGCTAATGCCAACAATGCTTATGAGACTACCTCATACGAAGGCCCATACAGATACCTCACCAGAACAACCATCTGGTGATAGTCAGACATCCTTTACTACATCTGAGTATGCTCGTCTACGTCAGCTGCTACAAAATTCTGCCAGTAACACTAATACCTCTGCTCCTACTGCGAGTCTAGCCACTACTTCAGGTACACTTGCCAATGTTGCCTCTGCATCCAGCCCTGCATAGATCATTGGCTTTGGTGCCTCTACTCAACTGACGGGAGAAGGTAGTCTTCTCACCTCTGCACATCTGTCTTCCGTTGTGAGGACTGTTTGGGTTGCCAATTGAGCACATTCCCTATCACTAATGTGGGAACTATGGAGTTTTCCTCCAAACTCCGACTTACCGATGTGCATTGTGCTCCTGATTTTCCGCTTAGTCTCTTATTTGTTCATAAGTTATGCCAGGAACTCAACTGTCGTGTGATTTTCTATGAATTTTGTTGTTATTTTCAAGGCATCCGGACGAGATAGATTTTTGGTGGACATGATAAGAACGACCTATATTATCATGATATCCCCTCTGATTCTGGTTTTGCTGGCGCTACATCTATACCATTGATCCCTTTCTTTGGCATCTTCGCCTCGATCATCCGTCCGCCAAAGCTCTCTCTTTAATGTTCCCTGAGCTTTCTAAGCTCAAGCCCTTTGAGTGCGAGGCGTGTCAGTTCGGGAAACGTCATCGAGCGTCCTTCCCTGCTCGTTCTGAATCTCGCCGCAAAATTCCTTTTTCTTTAGTCCATTGTGATATTTGGGGACCCTGTCCGATCCCTACTATGAGTGGGCATAAGTACTTTGTTGTTTTTTCGATGACTATAGTCGATCATCTTGAGTCTATCTGTTAAAAGAACGATCGGAGATTATCAATATTATTAAGAATTTCTTCCATTATGCAAAAATATCTTTTCCTCCGATGTTCAAATTTTTCGCACAGATAACGCTTTGGAATTCATTCAACATGATCTAACCAACTTCTTTGCATTCCATGACACCATTCACCAAACATCATGTCCTTACACTTCGCAACAAAACAGGGTAGCCAAAAGGAAACTCAGACACCTTCTAAATATAGCCTGATCCCTCCTCACCCTGATGAAAGTTCCCAAAACCTATAACCTATTGGGGGTATGTTGTTTTAACTATTGTCCATCTTATCAACAGGGTTCAATCTCCATCCCTAAATGGATCCACCCCCTTCTCTCTGCTCCACCCAACTGAGCTACTTTTTACTCTACCCTTACGAATTTTTGGACGTGTTGCATTTGTTCATAACTTTCACACTACTGACAAACTCTCTCCTCGTACTATTAAATGTGTTTTCCTTGGCTATTCCCGTACTCAAAAAGGTTACAGATGCTATGATCCAATTGGATGTCGCCATTATATATCTGCAAATGTAACCTTTTTTTAGCAAATTAGCTTCTTCACACTATTTGTTACCGATACCCTCTTGATCTCCCACCTCCACCCATTGTCTATAAACGAAAACAAAAATCCCAATCACCAGATGTTCCATTACCTATTTCTTTATTGCAGGATGATATACCTAATTTAAGTGTCCCCTCCACTGTTGTCTCGAATGATCCTGGGGAGCTTCTCATTGCTATACGCAGAACTAAGAGGCAGTGCACACTTTATCCCATGTCTCACTTCACTTCTACTGCTAGTTTATCAGCCACTGACAGAAGATATGCAGATGCTTCATGACCATTTCTATTCCAAGAGGTCACCATAATGCTTTGCAGGATTCAGGATGGTGAAAGGCCATGGATGGCGAGATGGATGCTCTTATTTTCAGGGGAACATGAGATCTAGTGCAATGTCCCAAAGGGGCTAAACTTGTGGCATGTATATGGGTCTTCACGACCAAACAATCACCAGATGGGCAGATGGGTCGATTGACAGGTTGAAACTTGAAAGCTCGTCTTGTGGCAAAGGGCTTCACATAGACATATGGAGTAGATTACTTTGAAACATTCTCACAAGTTGCGTATATGGGGTCAATAAGGAATATCCTTTCTGTAGCAAATAACAAGGCATGGCCTATCTTTCAGTTAGATGTGAAAAATACATTTCTATATGGTGATCGTGATGAGGAAGTATATATGATGCAGCCTCCAGGTTATGAAGTCAAGGGGGAGTGTGTATGTCAACTTAGCAAAGCAATATACGGCCTAAAGCAGAGCCCAAAGGCATGCACTACAGGCGGGTGGGTCTAAGGGGACGGTCAAAGACCGTCCTCTTTGTCTGTATAACCGTCCCCTTTGATCAAAGGGGACGGTTCTTAAACCGTCCCTTCAGCCACCGTCTCATTTGACTAAATGGGACGCTTCTGACAACCGTCACATTTAGTGAAACATTGGGGACGGTTGTAACCGTCCCTTACACGATTACTATTAGGGACGGGTGCAACCGTCCCTACTACCTATTGTATTAGCGACGGTTAACAACCGTCCCTAATGGTCATCAACATTTTGAGACGGCCCCAGAAAACTTTTGGGGATGGTTATCCCCGTCGCATACGTTTGTATGTAGAGACAGTTGTAACCGTCCCTTCTACTGTGCAGGTCTTTTGCGACGCCAACAGAAGCCTAGAAGATTCTATAGCGACGCCAACAGAAGAGTATCAGGGACGGTTGTAACCGTCCCCTTTGCCAGGAGCGTTTATAGCGACGCCAACAGAAGGGTATAAGGGACGGTGTCAACCGTCCCATCTGCGTTGAACCTTTGGGGACGATTATCACCGTCGCATACGTTTGTATGTAGGAACGGTTGTAACCGTCCCTTCTACTCTGCAGGTCTTTTGCGACGCCAACAGAAGCCTGGAAGATTCTATAGCGACGCGAACAGAAGAGTATTAGGGACGGTTGTAACCGTCCCCTCTTCTAGTAGCGTCTATAGCGACGCCAACAGAAGGGTAGAAGGGACGGTTTAAACCATCCCCTCTGCGCTTTGTTAGCGACACCAACATTACCGTAATGGGGACGGTTATAACCGTCTCCAAAAGTCTCCGTGAACTGTTCTGGCTGGAGGGACGTTCCTGTAGCTCTATAGGGGACGGTTACAACCGTCCCCAATACACCATGACAGGAAAAAAATTCATATATTCTTGGTTCTTCCCTACATCCTCTGCAAAACAACTAACCACAACATTCAACATCCAAACATTATGAATATCATAAACTCAACATTCAACAACACAACATTAAGAATCAAACAACACAACATGAATATCATTATGAAGAAACACAATCATAAAGTCAACATGAAGAATCCTTACAATCATAAATTCAACATTAAGAAACGGTAGGAAGTCTACATAATGTTATGCATTAATAAAAAATATTACAATAAAAAGATCAAAATTAAACTAAGATGTACTACATCCATGCTACCTACGCAGATGCGCCACTCCCGTCACTCTCATCGGTCTCCTCCTCACTCTCCTCATCGTCGCCGAGATGTGCAGGTTGTACAGGGGGCGTGGCTTGGCTTTGAAGACGGTTTATTAAGGACATGACATTCGCCATGTCCATACGCATCTGGGCCATCTCTGCATCTTGTGCAGTCATCTTTGCCTTTACTTCGCGCAGCTCCCTCTCCATCTCTCTTTCTCTCTGGCTTCCCTGCGAGGAAGACTGCGACCCACCTGCACCACCCATTTCGTACCATATACGGATCGTTTCGCCCCGTCCTCCGCAATGGATGCGTCCACTGTGTTCTGGACCAGTGGCTTGACGGAAGGCATCATCGGCCGTCAACGGGGGAGTGCTCGTCCCCGTGCTATCCAGCGAGGAGGTGATAGAGAGCCTAATCATTTCTTCCTGCATATAAGAAATATAAAATAATTTCAATATATATTACCATAAGTAATCCTTTAAGTAAAAATTGCATTTAAACTTACATGAATTGGTGCGTAGGCGTCATCAACCCACTGCACCTCTCCTCCTAAGTCTAGGCTCTTTGACCCAGCAAAAACCTCTATGCGGGTCATTTCTCTTTCATTTTCCCTCAACTTTAAAAAGTAAAAAAACTTCTTAAAATTGTTTTAAGCCTCAAAATTAATCGTTGTAAATATTTTTTAAATACTTACAAAGTCGTCCTTCAGTTGGTTGGTGTTCTTCCTTCCCATCTTATGCGTCGACCTAAACCCTTTCGAACGATTCGCCATAGTCTTGGAAGAAATCGACTGAAATTTAACAAAGTCAGTATAAAAATAAAACAAATAATTAAGAAAACTATATACATACCGCGAAATCCTCACTGGACCAAAAATTAATCAGCTCCCTCCATCGCTCTGGTGTAACACCAGGAGGGATATTCTGCACAAGCTGCTCATATGGAATCTGGGGGTTGAAGTACTACAAATGGAGAAATAAATATCGTCAATATCTAAATCTTTTGATATTAAATAATAATAAAAATTTTACCTTAGCCTTTATGCTTCCCTTATATCGACGCAACAACTCAGCAGAATGGGATAAAATCTGAGAATCGACATGGGTATTTCGTTCCCATGTAAATACAACCTGATACAACAAATATAATAACGATTAGCTCAATAAAATTAAGAAAATGTTTTAAGATTTTAGAATACCTCCAGATCAGCAAGTATGGCAGCCTTGACAGCATAAGGAAGCTGTCGGAAGTCGTGGGTGGTGATGGGGACGCGCGCACGGGCAACCTGGCCAAGGTAGCTCTGAAACTCCGTGGAGTTCTCTCCTACCGCATCTTCGCCAACAATGCGTACATGTAACGTCTGCTCTGGTGCAAGACGGTCTAAGAATCTACACTGAGACGGTCCATGCCGTCTCTGTGTAGCTCCACTACCTGCATCAGAAGAACCGCCTTGTGGCTGCTGGGGAGGTTCACGGACCTCCCGAATACGTCTAGGTCTAGGAGCCATGTCTGAAATTTAAAAAGAGTTATTTCAAAAATATACATTTCGATAGATGACAATAATTTCAATTAATAGAAATTGAAAATAAAAAAACATTACCTGAAATTGCTAGTTCTAATTTCCAACGTCGTTGACTAATACCTCATGGAAAAAATCATTGGAGTTATTTTGATATGCAACATCATTGTCTAGTGCATCTGCCTCTTCGTTTACGTCGAAGAAATCTCTCGGTGTTGTTCTAATTGGTATTATCCATCCACTAACTGAGTTATCCGGAACATAAAAGACCTGTTCGACCTGACTGGCAAGCGTATACGGTTCATTTGTTTGTAACCGACCTGTTTGCTTTAAAGAAAGAACCCCATTTCTATCCTTCTTGTAACCTACTCCAACTCGACCCACATCGAACCAGATGCAATGAAATAGAACACACCTTGATCATGTGTAAAACTGATTTCTAGTATATCAATAATCTCACCATAGTATCCGTCAATTTCAGCATTGAGATCAACCTTCACTATTACTCCTGAAAGTTGTGACGCTTTATTTTCATCAATTGACTTCTTTCGAAATCTAAACCCGTTAACGATATAGCCAGAATGTGATATTATTAATGAGTATGGACTCCTGTGAATTATATCGAGATTTGCGCTCCACCGTTCATCTTTGGTAACTTTTAATAGTTCAATTTTATCCCCGAACCATTTCAGAAAGTCTGATTTGCTAGTGGTTGTTGACTGAAACTCTTCGAAGAAAGAATCAACCTCGTTTACTTGCATCAAAATATAATAATGAATAAGATCTCTTTCATTGTTTGAAATACTACGACGGGTACTCTTTAGGATAGCTCGGCCATTTTGTTGAAATATCCAAAGTTTATTTGGATCTTCTGTCCACAACTCACTATCATTATTTCGTTCGAACCTATCGAATCTAATACTCTTTCTATCACCCATATACATGTCACAAAATGTGATACATTCTTCACATAAATATTCCTCGGCAATACAACCTTCAGGTGCTGCTTTGTTAAATACCATATTTTTTAATTTCCGTAGATATCTTTTAATTGGATACATCCATCGATACTGCACATGACCACATATCCGGGCTTCGCTAGCAAGATGAATAATTAGATGAACCATTATATCAAAAAATGTAGGTGGAAAGAGCTGCTGCAGCTTACATAAAGTTATAACTATATATGTCTCTAATCTGAACAATACTTCCGGGTCTAAAGTCTTCGAACACAAAGCTTTAAAAAAGTGACTGAGTTCAATTAGTGGCTGCAAAACATCAGGATGTACAACTCCTTTGATTGACAATAGAAAATGAACTTGCATAAGTACATAACAATCATGACATTTTAATGACAATATCTTTCTTTCCGTCATATTTATGCATCTGCTAATTTGAGAGGAGAATCCATCAGATACTCTAATTGATTTAATAAAATTGAGTATCTTATCTTTGTCAGCACTGGATAAAGTATACACTGCTTCGGGAATTATTACTTTAGAATTGTCTGACTCAATCGGATGTAATTCGGGTCGGATGCCCAATTGTATTAGATCACGTCTGGCTCGCAAAATGTCTTTGGCAGTACTAAAGATATTCAAAATTGAAAAAATATTTTCCATAACATTTTTCTCTATATGCATCATGTCCAAGTTATGACGGACCTGTAAAGTATGCCAGTAGGGTAGCTCCTGAAAGAATATACTTTGTTTTCGCCATCCACCAGTATTCTTCCTCTTAGATAATCGGCCTAGAGAGAAGTTGCTCAAATTTTTTTGTTCCATCCACATTGTGCTTCCTGATCGGCGATTCAAACTTAAACGACATCCAAACGACTGTCCATCGAACTTGTAATTATTTTCACTTCTTAACCATCTATGACTGACCGGTAAGAAACGACGATGTCCCAAATAACAATGTTTCATACTCGCACTTAGTCATGTCGAATGTGTTTTATCCATACAAATCGGACATGCGAGTTTACCTTTCGTACTCCATCTTGATAAATTGGCATATGCTGAAAAATCATTAATTGTCCACAATAAAGAAGCACGCATTGTAAAGAATTCTTTCTTTACCGCATCATACGTACTCACTCCAGAATTCCACAGAATCTTTAGTTCGTCAATCAAAGGTTGCATATATGTATCTATCGCATTACCTGGCCCCTTAGGACCAGGTATCAATAACGACATCATCATAAAGGAAGATGCCATTGACATCCATGGTGGCAGATTATATATAACAAGTATCACATGCCAAATAGAGTAACTCGTACTCATATTTCCGAATGGATTAAAGCCGTCAGAAGCAAGACCCAATCATACGTTTCTTACTTCTTCAGAAAACGATGGATACATTTCATCAAACTTGCTCCATTCCTTTGTATCTGATGGATGTCGCATAACACCGGTTACATCTTTCTTTTTGATATTACTGTGCCATATCATCATTTTAGCTGTTCTTTCGTATGAATACAATCGTTGTAATCGGAAAATCAAAGGAAAGAACCGTAAAATCTTCTCCGGTTTTTCCTCTTCGAATCATTATCATTATTCTTATATCTGCTACTTTTGCAGTCAGGACATGTATGTAACTTTGAGTAATCCTTCCAATATAAAATGAAGTCATTCGGACATGCGTCAATTTTCTCGTAGTTCAGTCCAAGTGCACGAAATCTAGACTTAGCGTCCTTCCAGTCCTTTAGAAAGTTTTCTGGATTATTTAATAATGTCCTAATCAAAAGTAAGACATTTGTCATCGTAACCGCTGTACACCGATTTTTCACGTTTATCTTAAACATCTCCAAAAGAAAACGTAATCGAGACATTTTGACTCCTGAGTATAATGGCTTCTCTGCATCTTGTATTTTTTCAAACAACGTATCCGGAAGCGAATCCATCATTTCATCGGTGTCATGTCCTCGAATGTTATCTACCATCTCAAATATAACATCACGGTCTTGTATTTCTGAGATATCTCTTTCAGTATCACCGTGGACATTACTATCTTCTTCTAAATTAACTCCTTCACCATGATATGTCCAATTCATATAATGTAGCCAAAATCCATTTAATATCAAATGCTCGTAAACTGTGGCTCGATTTTGGGTCAAAGTATTTTTGCATCTTATGCAAGGACAATGTATCTTATCTCCTTCACCTCCTACAATATGATAGTGTGATTCATATAGAAAAGCCCAGTCTATGAATCCGATAACTCCTTTATTATATGTTCGATAGTCATCGAATCTTTTGTTCATCCAACTTTTGTCCATTGCCTAAAGGTAAGATCCAAAGTTAATTTCAAAAATATTTGGTAATGTTCATAACAACAACATGACATCATTATTAACTAGGGTAGCTAACAGGTTTTACAACTTAACTAAATATTATGTGGCACACTTGGCCTTCGATCCAGAGAGTCCAGTCTCGGTCTACCCCTCCTCCTCCCGACAAATCGGGTTCAGGAGCAGCGCTTGGCAGGGCAGGCTGCGGCACGTAGGCTCGAAGGAAAATGAATCAGCTATACACAAATATTCTACTTAATGAACAAATATTCTACTAAATATTATGTGGCACACTTGGTCTTCGATCCAGAGAGTCCGGTCTCGGTCTACCCCTCCTCCTCCCGACAAATCGGGTTCAGGAGCAGCGCTTGGCAGGGCAGGCTGCGGCACGTAGGCTCGAAGGAAAATGAATCAGCTATACACAAATATTCTACTTAATGAACAAATATTCTACCAAATATTATGTGGCACACTTGGCCTTCGATCCAGAGAGTCCGATCTCGGTCTACCCCTCCTCCTCCCGACAAATCGGGTTCAGGAGCAACACTTGTCAGGGCAGGATGCGGTACGTAGGCTCGAAGGAAAACGAATCAGCTATACACAAATATTCTACTTAATGAACAAATATTCTACTAAATATTATGTGGCACACTTGGCCTTCGATCCAGAGAGTCCAGTCTCGGTCTACCCCTCCTCCCGACAAATCGGGTTCAGGAGCAGCGCTTGGCAGGACAGGCTGCGGCACGTAGGCTCGAAGGAAAATGAATCAGCTATACACAAATATCTCACATTTGCAACCTTCACATATACATCTACTTAATGAACAAATATACATCATACACCTTTACACTTGCATCATACCTCTACACGTTCACATCATAAACCTTCACATTGACATCATACCTCTACACATTCAGAGCATACAACTTCTCATTCACATCATACATCTATACCTTTTGGTGTTTGTATAACAATGAACATGGTTTATCCATCATACCACCGCATCTATACATACTACCCTCAAACTCAAATCTGTACACCTTCACATACTATCATCACATTCACATCTATACATCATCATTCCCAACAACTTTACATTCACATCATATGCATGCACTTTCATATATTATACTTACATTTACATCTATGCACCTTAAAATATCTTCATATTCACATCATAAGCAATCCATCATAACATCTATACACCTTTATTTTTATTAAAATATAATATTCGTGTTAACTATAAACAATAAACAATGCTTTTACAAATCTATACATCCAAAATAAGATTATGAAATTAAAGCAAGCATAATATATTAATAAATTACCAAAAAGTTTAAAAAAAACTTACATCCAAATGAGGAGGTGGAGGTCGGGGCCGGAGGGCGGAGGCTGGAGGGCCGAGGAGGAGGTCGGAGGGCGGACGCTGGAGGGCGGAGGAGGAGGTGGAGGCCGGAGGTCGGACGTCGGAGGGCAAGGGGCGAGAGGGCGGACGCCGGAGGGTGGAGGCGGATGCCGGAGGGTAAGGGGCGAGAGGATGGACGCCGGAGGGTAGAGGAGGAGGCCGGAGGGCGGTGGAGGAGGCCGGAGTGAGGATGAGGAGGTCGGAGGCGATTTGAGGGAGATGGAGGTCGAATGGAGGAATGAGGAAGATGAGTTCGTCGGGGATGGGTATATTACTATCGGGGACGGTCGTTCGACCGTCCCTTTTACTAATAATCGGCGACGGTTATAAGTGGACCGTCCCCTATGGTTGTTTTTAGGGACGGTTACTAAACCGTCCCGATTATTATTATAAGGGACGGTTGTAACCGTCCCTTATAATAATAATCAGGGACGGTTGCGAGGAGACCGTCCCCTATGGTTACAGAAATTTTCCCCAGCGCGCCATTTACAGAGGTTTTAGGGACGTTTATGCAACCGTCCCATAAAATTAACTATATGGGACGGTTGTAACCGTCCCCTTTACTTTCCATTATATGCGACGGCCACAGTGAAGTAACGGGGACGGTTTTGACCGTCCCCTAAAGGCCGGTGCCGGGGACGATCATGTAACCGTCCCTAATTGTCACGTAAAAGGGGGCGGTCATAACCGACCGTCGCTAAAACTTTACAGAGGGGACGGGCAGCAAACAACCGTCCCCTAAAATTGTATAGGGGACGGTTGCTTAGTGATTGTCCCTAATAACCGTCCCCAAAGGCTGTCCAGTTTGTAGTGATGGTTCGACAGACTTACTGCAGAGATCACCACTATTGGCTTCCAGAGAACAACCTTTGATTATTCTGTGTTTGTCTAAAGACGAATTGGTACTGTTATTCTTGCAGTCTATGTGGATGATATGGTCATCAGTGTTGCAATAGTCGGTCGACTATCCCGAATAGTCGGTCCGACTATGCGGTGTGGGGGGTCCCCGACTGAACATACATCCAGTCGGTCAATAGTCGGCTTGACCGAATAGTCGGCTGATTATTCGACCGACTGGCCCGACTATTAGGCCGACTGGAGTTTGACTTTTAATAAGTGTATTATTTTTTTCAATTTTCAGTTTTTATGGGTTACATTTACCACGGTATCACAACAAATGTCAAATTCTATATATCTATTATATTGATTGGTACTTTTATCTTAGATTAATGTTAACTAATGACCATATATGTATAAAAATATAAGAATATATGCAATATTTTTTTTATAAAAAATCAAAAGCCGAATAATTCCGAATAGTCGCCCAAATACCGATTATTCTCTATTCAGTGACCCCCTGACTGAATACCGAATACTGTCTTCTGCAACACTGATGGTCATAACATATGATGATGACAAAGGGATACTAGAGACCAAGGCCTTCCTCCATAAGGTATTTTTTACCAAGGATCTTGGTCTACTACGATATTTCTTGGGCATAGAAGTACTACGCACTACAAAGGGTCTTCATCTTTCACAGAGAAAATACTGTCTGGACATTCTTACGGAAGCCGGATTACTTGGATGCAAACCCGCCGGTATTCCTGCAGATCCTAAGAAACACTTCATATCCTCTGATCTTATCTTCGAAGATGTTACTAGATATAGGAGCCTGGTTGGCAAACTTCTTTACCTTACTGTCACCAGACCAGCCTATGCAGTGAGTAAGGCTAGTCAACACATGGAGCAACCTTGTTACAGTCACTGGCAGGATGTTCTTTAGATTCTACGATACGTGAAGGAATCACCAGGAAGTGGCCTCTTCTATGGGGCAAATGGGCACACCGATATTATTGCATATGTTGATGCAAATTATGCAAGCTCACCAGAGGATCGACGCTCCACCACAGGTTATGCTATGATGGTTGGAGGAAATCTTGTTACTTGGAAAAGCAAGAAGCGGACTGTTGTATCTATATCTAGAGCAGAAGCAGAGTACAGGGCGATGACTCAAGCTACTTGCGAGATTACGTAGCTATTAACTTTTCAGCAAGAACTTGGTATTGTTGTCACTACTCTTATTCCACTATATTGTGACAACAAATCTGCTCCATATATTGCCACGAATCCGGTGTTCCATGAGCGAACCAAGCATATAGAGGTTGACTGCCATTTTGCTCGTGATGCTGTCAAGATTGGAAGGATCACTACTCCTCACATCAACACTGACCTTCAGCTTGCAAATGTCTTCACAAAGCACTACCCAAGAAGCAACTCCCCTGGATTGTTTCCAAGTTGGGCATGATTGATAAATATGCTCCAACTTGAGGGGGTGTTAGGAGTATATATGTTAAGAGAATATTCTATGTGGCAGGAGTATATGTTAAGAGAATATTCTATGGCAGGAGTATATTCTTGTAACCCTGTTAGAGGTATTTATGTATTTTCTCCTTTGAACTCTCTAGGGTTTTGTCCTATATAAGGACCCCTAAACCTCTTGAATAAAACACGTCTTTCTATTCTTTCATTCTTTTTCCACAGTTGTCAATGCCTATGAAGATGTATCTCGAGACATACCGATGAGTAGGATGGAGGACTTGAGTCCGGAATGATGATCCATCCAGCAACCGTTAAAAATTAAACTCTTGTGCTTTGTATCCATACTTGATCAAAGTCACTGAAACTCTGATGAGTCTATATCATAAAAGTAAAGTTCTTCCCTATGATTTATCTCCTAAAAGAAGATGGATCTATCTCTTTTAAGGGCTGAAATACAATTAGCCATCTCCTACATAGATTTCCAAGATAGGCCATAGTCAAAGGGACCTCAAAATGGGGTATCTCTCGTAAGGCTCAGAAGAAAGGATCCCTCCATTTTTGGTTGTTTTCTTTTCCCCTCTTTCCTTTTATTTTTAAACATCACTTTCCTCTTCTCTTCCTTTTTCTATAACATACGATCTAGGGCTCAAGTAAAAAACTAAAATAAAAAAATTGACACAAAAGGCCCCATCATATCTTATGTCTTCTCTCCAATTGAGGTTTGGAAAGGAAACCCTTGTGTATTTCCTCCATCATAGTCCATGTAACCTTCCTCATGCAACACATCCTTCTACACTGGGGTTTTGAGGGTCACATCCAGAGTCGCATGCATCGCATCACTCATCTCTTCAATGTCATGCCTAAACTTGCAATTGCCACCTGGAGCAACTCCGATAGTTGCTTGGAACCTTGTGGTTGTCGTCCCACCTCTGCCATTGCCTTCTTATGACATCCTGCAACATCACCTTGTTGAGTATCTCATCATCATCTAATATTGTGTTGCAACGACACCTCATTGTTCTCTTGTTGCCTACTCACTCTGATGCTTCCTCTTTGTTGGAGAATAGGAATGCAGAAGTGAAACGATAAATAGAGCATGGAATGCAAAAATATAAATCTTGGAACACAGAGATTTTAACGTGGAAACCTACTCCGTAAGAAGCGGAATGAAACCGCGGGAGAAGGCCTCAAAGGGCCATATGTTTATATTAGAGATTCTCAATAAGTATATGGTTGTGGGGCTCTTATATAGCCCCACAGACAGACTGAAGTCCCACACTTAGTAGATGTGGAACTAAACTTGAGTGGGTGGTAATTGGATCCTGGAGAGATACAATTACCACTCTATTACATTTTCCAACACTCCCCCTCAAGCTGGAGCTGAGAAAGTTGCAGCTTGAAACAAAAAGAAAAAGTATACAACACATCTTCACATGATACATCACAAGAAGAATGTGTCTCTACTGCTGTTAAGATAAATCTATTGTTATGTCTTTCTTATGTAATTTTAGTTTCTCTGAATACTTATCATGTAATTAACCCAAGGGCTATTCTTCTATATAAGAGAGCCCTCGAGTACGTTTAATGCAAGTCATTCCTTTCTCCTATCATGGTATCGGAGCAACGGTCCTAGACTGGGGTCCCGGTATGCCACCCTAACCCTAGAAAACCCACCCCCCCTGGCGCCGTTGTCGCCTGCTACAGAGGCCCCGCCGCCCTAGCGGGCCTCGCGAACTCGCCGCCCTTCCGCCCCAGCGGGTCTCGCCGCCCTCCCGCGCGGCTCCAGCTGCCCCCGTACGGCACCACCCCCCCACCCCCCCGCGTGGTGCTGTGGCGCCACTGGCATCCCTCGCCTTTGCCTCCAGCGGCCCCCAAGCATCCCCGCGACCTCTCGCGGGTACTGTTGTCGCAGTCACCGACTCCGGGCTGTCCCGATGTGACTGTGGTTGACTAGTTTCGCCGCTTGACGAGGATTAAAAATGGTTGTATGAGTCTACACATACAACCTATCCCTCATATGATACTGTAGACCGACTATTTCTTTTCCTCAGTCGGTATGTGGCTCTTCTTCAATAATGTCAGAGAAAAGGGTGATGTCTTTACATCTTCGGGCGCCTTCAAAGGCCCGGCCCCAGTAGTAAAGATGGACGGGACCAACTATGAACTATGGTCCATACAGTTTCGTACCCTGATGCAGTGCCATAATAAGGAGAGCACATCCTGACAGACTCAGAGCCGGAAGACAAGACTGGAGCGAATGCGACGTGGAAGCAATACGATGATTATGCTCATATATGGCTCTCTGGGACGCTGACTACGGAGATTGCTAATGATATTGTGAATCAACCAACAACAAAGGCTATGTGGGATATACTGACAGCTACATATGGGCAGTCGAAGAATGAGAGCAAAATACTTCAGTTACAATTCGACATCTTCTTCACCAAACAGAATGGGAGACCACTCCATGCACATTTCTCTCATCTGCGGGGCATGTTCGAGAGATTGTATAGCTTCATGCTGATCACAACCAGTACGGAACAACAACAGGCATATCGAAATGCCACGATGACAGGAGTTTTTCTGTTCTCTCTTGATCCTGAGTACGATGCAACCCGTACTCAACTTCTGACTGGCGAGACTATTCCACCTATGGAGGAGGTGTATAGACGATTGAGTAGGATTACTAATGCATCAGCGTCTACGCACAGCCTACTCCTTCAGCTATGGCTGCCACTCGTGTCAGAGGAGGATCGTCACATTTTCGGGGTCATGGACATCGTGGTCCCTGTGCTCACACTGTCACCGTCCAGGCCACTCTGAGGAAACATGCTTTCACAAGCATGGATATCCAACCACTGCACGTGTTGCTGAGCAGACTGAGGCTACAGCTGCGCCTCTTCCAGATGCTCGATTTGATGACATCGTCTCCAGACTTCGTGAGATGATGACTACACCTACGTCTTTGTCTCCAGGTTCTACGAAAGCTGCAGCTTCTGTCAGAGCATCGTCTAGCTCCTCAAGTACTCATTATGCGCTTACCAGTACTACTTGCTCGGACTTGACAGATTGGATTATGGATTCCGGGGCTTCCCATCATATGTGTGGCGACAGAATGCAGTTTACTACCTACAGAGCACTTGCACCAGGCCGATCTGTTGTCATTGCCAATGGGGTTCGATTACCCATTGTTGGTCAGGGGGAGATTACTCTAACGCCTTCTTTGAGCATTCATAATGTCTTACATGCACCTGACTTTCAGATGAACCTGTTATCAATTAGCCAGCTTATAAAAGATTTACATTGTCGTGCCATCTTTGACCCTTCTACTTTTGTGTTTCAAGACATACTGACTGGCAGGATGATTAGAAGTGGCCGTGAGCAGAGAGGCTTGTATAAGCTAGCTATATCATCATGTGCTGGACTTGCTACTATTCCCTCTAGATCTGTTTCTCCATTTCTTTGGCATCTACGATTTGGCCATCTTCCCCTGCAGAAGGTGTGTCATGTCTTACCACGGATATCTACCCGTACCGCGCTAGATTGTGAAGCCTGTCAGCTTGGGAAACACCATTGGTCTTCGTTTCCGAGTCGTCTGAGTCGCCATAGTGGTCGGTCTTTTGAGCTGTTTCATTTTGATATTTGGGGTCTGAGTCGTGTCCCTGATCTTCAGCGACATCGTTATTTTATGGTTGATGTGGATGATTATTCCAGACTATCTTGGGTGTTCTTGTTGAAACAAAAGTCTAAAGCTGGTGCTATTATTAGAAAATTTATTATTGAAGTTAATAATATCTTATCTACCAATGTCAAAGTTATTCGCATGGATAATGCTTTGGAGTTTTCAACATTACATTTGTCAGATTTTCTCAGTTCACATGGCATTGTTCATCAAACTTCTTGTAGTTACACTTCACAACAAAATGGAGTGGCGGAACGCAAACATCGCCACCTTCTTGATATCACACGAACATTGTTGATCCATAGTCGTGCCCCTCATTCTTTTTGGGGGGATGTTGTTCTCACTGTGTGCTACTTGGTGAATCGTACGCCGTCTACTATTCTTGGAGAGAAGGTTCCCCTCTTGATTGTGTTTCCCGAGAAGTACCTATTCTCCCTCACACCTCGAGTCTTTGGGTCTGTGGCTTTTGTGCATAATTGTACCCCTGGTCGTGATAAGCTCTCACCAAGAGCCATCAAATGTGTGTTTGTTGTATACTCTCGTACTAAAAAAGGGTATAGATGTTTTGATCTGGTGAGTAGGAGATATTATGTAAGTGTCGATGTTACTTTCTTTGAGTCTATCATGTACTTCTCTCCTACAGGTGACAGGTTATCCAATAAAAATGAGGACGATATTGTTGTTCCTCCACCTCCATCTCTTCCAGCATTTGAACCTGAGCAATCATTACCTCCACCACCGCCTCCGCCACCACCACCACCACATGAGTCAAGATTCCTGGCCATTGTTTACACTCGCAGGTCTTCTACTAGCTCTTCTGCTCATAAGCCGTCCACATCATCCAGCATGCCTCAGGTATGTCATGATAACATTATCTCTACTGATGGCATTGGAGTTTTACATCATACACAGGATGATTCTGCTGTAGAGGACAGAAGGGATGCAGATTAGGATGTTCCTATTGCGCTGAGGGAAGCCTCGACGTCAATGTGCCACATATCTACTTGTTGCACATGTCTCTTTGGATCATCTTTCTGATAAGTACAGGAAGTTTGTTGTAGGACTTTATGCAGTTTCTATACCCCGAACATATATGGAGGCTTTACAGGACAGCAGGTGGCGTCAGGCCATGGAAGAAGAAATGACAGCCTTAACGTCACGAGGGACATGGACTATTGTTTCTGCTCCACGAGGTGCTTCGATTGCAAGCTGCAAGTGGATATTTTCCATTAAGCAAAACACAGATGGGAGTGTGGATCGCTACAAAGCAAGGTTGGTAGCCCGTGGCTTTACCCAAACATATGGGGTGGATTATCAAGACACGTTTTCTCCAGTAGCGAGACACTTAACACTTCGGATTTTACTAGCAGTTGCAATTTTGTAGGATTGGCCGTTATTTCAGCTTGATGTGAAGAATGCATTTCTATATGGAGACCTTCAGAAGGAAGTTTACATGTAGCAGCCACCTGGGTTTACTGCTGAGGGGGAGTCCCAGAAGGTATGCAGGCTACATAAGGCAATTTATGGCCTGAAGCAGAGTCCTAGAGCTTGGTACCAAAAGCTGTCAGAATTGATTGAGCAACAGGGGTTTAAGAGGTCCACTGCAGACCATTCACTCTTTGTTCAGAAGACACAGAGAGGTACGGTTGCCATTCTTGTTTTATGTAGATGATATTATTGTTACAGGAGATGATGCTCAAGGCATTCAGATAGCCAAGAAGTTCCTAGGTAAAGAGTTTGTGACCAAGGGATCTTGGCACTCTTCGCTACTTCCTAGGGTTAGAGTTTGCCAGGAATCATCGTGGTCTAGTGATGACTCAGAGAAAGTTTGTCATGGATCTCCTTTCTGAGACAGGTATGACTGGATGCAAGCCTGCTACTACTCCTTGGATCCAGGTATGAAATTGTATGATGAGGATACTGAAGAAGTTGATAGCATGAGGTACAGAGAACTAGTTGGGAAGCTTTTATATGTTACTATCACCAGGCCAGATATTATGTTTGCAGTAAGCAAGGTCAACCAATTCATGGAGCGGCCCAGAAAGGCACATATGGATGCTATCTATATGATTTTGAGATATCTGAAGAACTCACCTGGTTCGGGACTCTTATTCAGTAGGGATGCATCCTTGGAGGTAACAGCTTGTGCAGACGCTGACTATGCAGGATGTCTCACGGACAGAAAGTCTACTTCAGGGTTTGCAGTTTTTGTTGGACACTCACTTGTCTCATGGAAAAGCAAGAAGCATACTGTAGTTGCTAGATCAAGTGCAGAATCTGAGTACAGAGCCATGGCCCAAGGGAGTGCAGAGATGATGTGGGTTAGATCGGTGTTGACTGATCTTACCATAGAAGTTCCTCTTCCTATGCAACTCTTATGTGATAATCAAGTTGCATTATTCATTGCGAATAATCTTCCATTCCATGAACGAACAAAGCATATTGAGGTGGACTGTCATTACACTCGAGACTTGATACAGAAAGGACTTATATCTACCTCTCATGTGCCTACAAGAGATCAGACGGCAGATATCTTCACCAAGGCTCTATCTCGAAGTCCTTTTCAGAAGTGTTGTTCCAAGCTGAGCATGATAGATATATATGCTCCAGCTTGAGGGGGAGTGTTAAGATAAATCTATTGTTATGTCTTTCTTATGTAATTTCAGTTTCTCTGAGTACTTATCATGTAATTAACCCAAGGGCTATTCTCCTATATAAGAGATCCATCGGGTACGTCTAATGCAAGTCATTCCTTTCTCCTATCAGTTACTGGTAGAAGACCTCGCTCGAGGACAGATCTGCAACTTTCATGCTTGTAGAGTCGCTGCAATACCAGGTCACCGGAACATATATCTGTCGTGCTTGGAGAAGAGTTGCAATGGAAGAAGTCCATTACGGAGAATTAGTCGAGTTGTAAAAGAAGAAGTATATGCTCTCCGACGAAGAAGTCGATGCTCGGTGAAAGACAGATGATCTGTAGAAATCTGGAGTGCTGGTCTGTCAGTCTTGGACATACAGAAGTCCTGAAGAATATAGCTCTGACTCCTCCTTTCTCCCATACTTGATAGAATAAAGAGCATAACGCATCAAGTTGGAAGAAACAAAACATAAACATGCATTTTTTCCTTTTGTGCTTCTCTCTTTTTTTCCTTTTTTTTACACTATTTTTTCTCGTACGTCTTCCTTTTTGTTTGTACGTAGTTTTTTTAAAATCAATCTACTTTTTTTCAATCAACCTTTTTCTTTTTTCGTTTATTTTGGATTTGGCCCCCTTGGACCGAAACAAATATGCTTACCTCTCCCTTTCTCTCTCTCTTCAAAACAACCCACAGTTCAGCTCTCATCATTTTTTTACTGGACCTTCCTTTTTTTGTTGCAGCCACATTGCTTTCAGCCCCCCTTCCTTCCTTCTATATTTTTTAAATACAAAGCATCTAAGCCCCATTGGGCTTCAACTCTCATACGATAGCCCTAGGGTTCCCCCTCTAGGAACCCTTCGTCGCTTGGATCGGGAGTAGCGACAAGAAGTGTCGCTGCCGCCATCTGGAGAGGATCCAACGTCGCCACAAGGTTGGAGCGGGCTGGAGCTTGCCATGAGTAGCAGCTTGGAAGGCCATTGTTGCTGCTGTCACAGGGTCAAAATCCCGTTATTGATTTCGACCGATCCTGTGCGAGGTTAGCTAACCCGTAGCTAACCAACCTTCCCGAGTAGAACGGTCACGAACACGCTCCAACTCTTCTCGATACTCCTGCTTGCTAAGGCACCGACGCTCAGACACAAGCACAAACTCGACCCTATGGATCGCTCAAGAACACTCTCAAGAACTCGCTCAAGAACGCTCAAGAACGCTACCAAACAATCACACAAGGCACGAGCACAAAGTTTCTTCTCTTATTAGAGGGGGAACTCCCTCTGGAGTGGGGTGGGGTGACACTCTACACTTGTGTGTTTACAAATGAGCCACCACCCCTCCTTATATACAAGACTCAAGGCAACCCAAGGGACACTCATTGTTACATTTACAATAATGACACATAAAGACACAAGAGACCCTTCGAGTTCTTCAACAACCCTTCACGTTCCTCAGCAACTCTTCGTCTGCTCGTCTCTTCGACTCCCTTGTTGTCCTTTCATCTTCTCGTACAGTTGACGCACAGTCAACCGCCCAGTCATCAGCACATACGCGCACCAACGCCATGCTGATGTAAGTTTGCCATAATTCACCAAGTGCCACCGAACACTTCCTCTTGTGCCAAAGGGAACCCGCAGCCTCCAGACCCTCGTACGGTAAACCCTTCCTTAGCGTTCTGTATGTTAAGGGGAAGTCCTCCAGAACTTCGCTATCGTGGCCTCCAGACCATTGTCGTACGTGTAATACCGAGCATGCTCGACAATGCTCGTACTCAGCACCTGCAATGCTCCGTGCCTCCTTAGACCGCCACACATCAATACCGATACCGTACGCCTTCGTACGTACGCCTATGTGACCGTACCACATTGCTCCTCGATGCGTACTGCTTCACTACGTACCGCCCTTCTGCGCTCGCGTATGTACCGCTACATGCATCCACTGTCATGTCTTGCACTGTTGTCTGTACTCGCTGCTCGCACTGCTACTAGCACCACGACACTCTGCTACCGAGCCAGTGTCCTGTGTGACGCTTTTCCATCACGTACATTAGAGCCTCCGGACTCTCGTGGATAACCTCCCTGATATCCACGTATTTCGGACTCCTCCTGAAGTCCTTGCTCCATCGATCATTCTCAAGCATCCGCTACCGGGTCTGCACCATCATTCTCGATCACGAAATTTGAGGGTGTGACAAGCCTCCCCCACCTGAAGAATCAGTTGTCCTCAACCGAGCATTCCCTCTTCAGCTGGCGTCTCGTCACGATCCTCCATCCGCTACGCACCTCCTGATGCTGCTCAATTGGAAGGGTGGTGCAAGCGTGTACCGCCTCCCTTCCTGCACTTGGTCTTCTCACGAACCACGTCTCTCCATGACTTGGTCTTCGTCGTGAAAAATGGAGCTTCCTCGTCAGCTCCTGTTCTCGATGTATCCCTCCTGGATACAATAACTCCATTGCTGGTGTGTGGCAGCTCCAGCTCCACATGTGGAGTACTCATCTCCGCGCTTGCTCGTTGACGATCTCTATCGTTCCCTGTGGGCGTCTCCGCATCCTGAGAAATGAGCACCTCCTGCGCTTCGAGCGTCTTTGGTGTCTTGCCTCCTACAAGATCATTGGTGGTGTGGTTTGTCACCACTCCACCTCCATGGACATTCAACACCTTGTCCATGTTGCATTGCCCTCCAGAGCTCTGCATCACCTTCTCGTGCACGGATGTTCTCCTATCCGCGACTTCGGTTGTGTGCCTCCATCGCACACCTTGGTGCTTCGCACGTACCTACGCACTCATGTGCGTCCTCGATCGAGCTTTAGCGCCTCCAAAGCTCTTTCTTGTGGAGTTCCCTCGCTCCACCGAATTCGAAGCTCCAGCCCGAAGTGTTGTGAGGCGTACCTTGTGCATAGCACCGATTGCTCCCAAGCGTACCTCACCTTCTTCATCCTCCTCGTCCGTACGAAGAGCGTTGAGCTTCTCCTTCTTTGGGCACTCCCGCGCCCGATGCGGTCCATCGCATATGAAGCACCCCTTGCTCCTGGGTTGCTCCCTCTTCTTGGAGTACTCTCGTTCCTCCGTTGGTGGATCATGGGCAACGCCTTTGCCATTGTCCTTCGACCGCGCCTTCTGCTTGCTGGTGAACTCCTTCTCTTCAGTGTTGTGGCCTGGTTGGGCACCGTAGTCGACCAACGCATCCGCCACCACGATCGCTGAATTCAGGTCCTTCAACCCTGCCTCCGCAGTTCAGCTTGCGCCCAGCTTTGCAACCCGATCGTGAAATTGAACAGCTTGTCCTCCTCTGACATGCCCTTGATGTCCAGCAGCAATGACGTGAACTGCTTCACGTACTCAAGAACATTGCTTGTCTGCTTCAGGCGTCGAAGAGCCTCCCGTGCAATCCATGCAGTGTTCTTCGACAGGAACTGCGCCTTCAGTTCCGTGACTAGATCATCCCACCTGGATATCTTCGGTCTTGCCTCGTCTGCTGCACGACTCCTCCACCATAGCTTGGCATCGCTTGACATGTACATCGATGGCAAGCCGACCTTCTCGGCTTCCCTCGGTCTTGGTCGCCTCGAAGTAAACTTCCATATCCCATAGGAAGTTCTCCAAATCCTTGGCACTCCACGTACCTGTAAAGGGTTTGGGTTCCGGTATCTTGCGTCGCTGCACTTCCATGGAGCTTCCGCTGTTCGCCAATGCCTTCTTGATGAGGGAGATCTCGCTGCGTAGATCCTCCATCATCATGCTGAACGCCTCCAGTTTATCCTCTAAGGACTTGATCTGCTCCGCTGAGCGTTGAGTCTCGTCCTAAACATCCGATCCTTCTGAAGAACGATCCTCCAAGACGGCGATGCGATGGGCATGAGTCCCAATGGTGGACTCAACTTCTGCCATCGCTTGCTCTAGTGCTGCCACACGCTCGGTAACACTCACTATCTTCGCTCCGTTGATTGAAGATGTACTTGCACCAACACGTATCCTTTTTCCCGCGATCGTCTGCACCAATAGCCGCTCGTAGCTTTGTCCACTTTTCTTGCCCGCTTTTTGGCACCAACCAAGCATTGTGATCCGCTCCTTTGCTCTGATACCAATTCGTGCCAACGAATTGATATGCCTTCAGCTCTTATACCAATTGTCACAGGGTCAAAATCTCGCTATCGATTTCGATCGATCCTGTACGGCGTTCGTTAACCCGTAGCTAACCAGCCTTCCTGAGTAGAACGGTCACAGACACGCTCCAACTCTTCTCGATACTCCTGCTTGCTAACGCATCGACGCTCAGACACAAGCACAAACTCGACCCTATGGATCGCTCAAGAACTCGCTCAAAAACGCTCAAGAACGCTACCAAACAATCGCACAAGGCACGGGTGATGAATACTCATTCATCACTCTTTATTCTTATATTTTAGCTACAAAAACCTTTGCAAATGCATGTATATAGTTGTAAATAAAAATAATTACCAAAAGCATGCATTGTGTAAAAAGTAATAATTAGCATGTTTTTGTGCAAAAATAAAAGAATAAAGATCAAAAAGAAAAAGAGGGAAATATTTAGAATAAATATTGAGCAACCTAACCCAAGGGAGGGCTCAGCATGGGCCTGACCGCATAAAAGCCAAAGTAGAGGGAGATAGGGGCTCATGTGTGTAAATATTTATGTAAATAAAATAAAAATATTTTCCTCCCAAAAATACATTAAAATAGGCTTGTAAATATTTGTATATATTTATAAATATAAAAACAAGATAAAAATAGAAAAATTAAAAAGAAAATAAAAACATCACTCATAGTCCCCATGTATATAGTCCATTCACCTTGTATTTATTTAGCTTTATAAATAAATAAAATTAATCTCCAAAAATCTTGTACATATTCTATGACTTATGGTGTAAATAAATAAAATAAATTAAAACAAAAACAAAATAAAAAGAACAAAATAAAAAATCAAAAATACTTTGTAAATATACCATGTATATAAATGTACATATGTATTTATTTCACTATTGTATATAAATAATAAAAATAAAATAAAAATATCTTTTTATTCCTTATTTTATGATATAAATAAATAAAATATAAAATAGGAATAAAAATGTATAAAAATAACTAATTAAAAATCAAAATTAAAAAGCCTATATTGTACATATACCTATATATAGCTATATAATGTAAATACCTTATTTTTATTTTGAAAAATTAATTAAAAATCACTAAAAAATAGAAAAAAAATTAAAATAAAAATATTCCATGTTTTGACTTTTCAATAATTCGGTCATTTGTTATTTTTAATTGAATTTTTAAATCTTTTCCACGTGGCCTGCTTCTACTGGTCCACGGGGACGTTGACCCCCTGGTCAACTCCCCCCCAGGACCACTCCGTCTCGGATCCGTGCCCGCAACCCGACTTCTCGACATTTCGCACACTCGATCCGACTTCTGAATCCGTTAACCCCGGGCTCTAATCCGAGCTTGATCATCCCTGATCCACGCCCGGGGTGGATTTTGGGGATCCGCGCACTGAGTTGCTTGCCCGACCTCTCGATAGCCGGACCCCTAGACATATAAAGTCCCAGCTCCGCCACCTTAATTCCCATCTTTGGCTTGTCTTTCCCCCTTCCAGTGACCTCCACCTTCTGCGCGAGAGTGACAGCTTGCCCCGGAGGTGTTGCAGCGAGGCTGAGGGCGCTCAGACCACTGATCCGGCGAGTCACCACCGCCGTGCTCCGCCCAGAACAGGAGCTCGAGCCTCAGAGGTCGACGCTCCTCGAGGCGAGGACCCAGAGCTTCGCAAGCTTGCCCACAGTCCATTCCTCCACCCAGGTAGACCCATTTCCCTTTCTTTTTCGTCAATTTCTGATTACCCCCAATTCGTTGCTCCGCCGACCACCGTAGATTCCGATCACGTCCGCCTTCCATTCGACCATCGGGCTGCACCATAGCCTCCGCCTTCCTCCCACGCATGTTCTGCACCCTTTCATTCAACCCAGCTCGCACAGGAGCTGGGGTTCGAGCTCCTCCGTCCATCCCCTCGCCGGAGCTCTCCCGCACCGACCCCCGATCACCTTCATCTCGCCTAACGGGGTCGAGGCAGTTTGCCCTCGACCCGCGAGCTTTCTGGTGTGTTTTGCAGGTTCATCCAAGCCCATCTGAGGGCTTGGACCATTCGGTCCAGTAGCTCCACCTCCGCCGACCTCGCCGGAGCTCTCCAGGGCTCGGTTGGATCATCGGAGGGCACCACTCGACGCGGAAGCCTCCCACGCACCTTCTCCGATCCTCAGCGAGCTTCCAGGAGAACACCAACGCCGCCATGAGCCCGACGAAGTTCGCCGGCGCCCAGTTCGTCCAGCATCCTCCTCCACCGTCCGATCGCCTTCGACCTCCAGTTCCCATCTTGGTCGTCCATCTGAGGAGGTCCCGTCACCGTCAGATCTTTGGAGAGGCGATCTGGACCGTCCGATGCGCAAGGTTTAGCCATCGCTACTCCCCACCGTGCGATCTTCCACGTGGCTACGCCTTGGCCGTCCGATCATCGCGAGGAGCCCAGCTTTGGAGCGCCACCTGATCCTGACCGTCTGATCTACCACGTGGCATCCATCTGACGGGCTCATTAATAAAGGGTAATTTATCCCTTAGGCCCTTAGTTTAGTTTTATTTCAGTTTAGTCCTGTAAATATTTTTTGGAGTTTATTTACGTTGGTACTTTTGCACATTGGACCCTGCACTTTACTTTGTTCGCATTTATACCCCTGTTCATAGTGACGCACGTGCATCGACACGTGCCCCTTTGGGATATTTGCATTATCAACCCTGTAGTTCTGAGATGTTATGGAATGAATGAATAGTTTTGGATTATTGCATTTATACCCCTGTGCGTGAATTAATAGTGCATGTGCGTTTATTCGTGGGTTAATTGCAAACTAGCCATCGGACTTTTGGTACCTGTTACCAAATAGTCCTAGGACTTGGTTTTAGTTACATTTAGGTCCCTGAGTGCCTCAGGCACGCGCGACGCGCGTGTTTTCCTGGGAATTTTGCACCAGACCCCCCAGAACTCTTGGTATTTGCACTTTGGTCCCTGTGCACAGTACCTACTCTCTATTTTTGAATAAAATAGCAAATCTACTCCAAATCCAATGAAAATTGGACACATGGCTCCTGCCATAGTGTAAAATTTTCTGGAATTTTTGGAGACATTTCTGTTTTATTTTGATATTTTTAAAAATTCAAAAACATCAATTTTCATTAATGTTTGACTTTGAAAATCACAAAAAATATTAAAACCTATCTAAAAATTACAAAAAAATTATCTACTATTTGTTTTGGCTTGCTTGATTTTCTAGCCAATTTTGGCTATTTTTCATTACATAAAACTCATAAAAATTGAAAAACACCTTAAAACTCCTAAAAATTCTAATAAATAATTTAAAAACCCAAAAATCATAAATCCAGTGGCTAAATTTTCTTTGTAGTGTTTACTATACAGGAAAATTACCTCTAGGCTTCTTCTCTTATTAGAGGGGGAACTCGCTCTGGAGTGGGGTGGGGTGACACTCTACACTTGTGTGTTTACAAATGAACCACCGTCCCTCCTTATATACAAGACTCAAGGCAACCCAAGTGACACTCATTATTACATTTACAATAATGACACATAAAGACACAAGAGACCCTTCGAGTTCTTCGGCAACCCTTCGCGTTCCTCGGCAACTCTTCGTCTGCTCGTCTCTTCGATTCCCTTGTTGTCCTTTCGTCTTCTCGCACGGTTGACGCCCAGTCATCAGCACACACGCGCACCAACGCCATGCTGATGTAAGTTTGCCATAATTCACCAAGTGCCACTGAACACTTAGTCTTGTGCCAAATGGAACCCGCGTCCTCCAGACCCTCGTGCGGTAAACCCTTCCTTAGCGTTCTGCATGCTAAGTGGAAGTCCTCTAAAACTTCGCTATCGTGGCCTCCAGACCACTGTTGTACGTGTAATACCGAGCATACTCGACAATGCTCGTACTCAGCACCTTCAACGCTCCATGCCTCCTTGGACCGTCACGCATCAATACCGATATTGTGCGCCTTCGTGCGTACGCCTTTGTGACCGTACCGCATTGCTCCTCGATGCGTACTGCTTCACTACATACCGCCCTTTTGTGCTCGCGTATGTACCGCTACATGCATCCACTGTCATGTCTTGCACTGTTGTTTGTACTCGTTGCTCGCACTGCTACTAGCACCACGACACTCTGCTACCGAGCTAGTGTTCTGTGTGATGCTTCTCCATCATGTACGGTAGAGCCTCCGGACTCTCGTTGATAACCTCCTTGATACCCACGTATTTCGGACTCCTCCTGAAGTCCTTGCTCAATCGATCATTCTCGAGCATCCGTTACCGAGTTTGCACGATCATTCTCGATCACGGAATTTGGGGGTGTGACAGCTGCCACGATAGGGACCTATTGCGAGATAGCGTGACGTTCAGGTGGAGAAGGGCACATGTGAGGGAAGGCGGCACAGGAGGAGGCTCCGCCTGGAGCCTTCGTCTTACGTGAGATGGAGAGAAGGCTCGCCGCTTCATCGCGGCCCGGGCTTCATGAGGATGGGTCGACGCCGCCTTGTGGAGATGAGAAGCTATGGGGGGAGTGTGCCGCCTGCAGCGATGGTAGAGGTTGTGTTGTCGAGCGGTGATGCGACGCTTGGAGGGTGCGCGCGAGGAGGAGGTGCCGCCAAGAGGAGATCGGCTAACAGAAATTGCATCGTGAGGTTTGCACTGCTTGGGGAAGACGTTGTCGTCGATCGATGGGAGGGTGATGCATCGTGGTGGCTGGAGAAGAAGCGGAAGCACCCCATGGCCTGGGATCTGTTGCGGGGCTCAGGGGGGTTCATCGCTTGGATCTGAGGGCGGTGACGCTAAGAGGAGATGCGAGGACCTCTACCTGGAGGTGTACACGAGAAGGAACACGCCTGCTGGGAGGTCTTGCGAGGGAGGCGAGTTTGCCACCTGTGCCGCCAAGAGATTTACAGCATGCTGGAAGGTGATGCCGACTGCGCTAGAGAAGCCAGGAGGAGCTGCACCATAGAGGGTTCTCACAGGGTCACTAAAGATACCCTCCGCTGAACCGAGATTGAGCATGTATGCAAGAACATATCCTCTCCAACAGATCTGAACTAATCTTTAAAAAAATGAATGGGAACAACGGACTTAGGGTTTCATATGAAACCCTTGTAGAGAACGATCGGAACATGCTCTTGAACATATCTCAACATGAATAATAGCCTTAAAATATGTGCATGCATTGATAATCGAATGTCGAACATAATAACGAATGATCATAAAATCCTTGAGAATCGAACCTGCTCTGATATCATGCTAGAAAATAGAATGTGGAAGCGAAATGATAAACTGATCATGAAAATCAAAAATATAAATCTTGGAATACAGAGATTTTAACGTGAAACCCTACTCCCTAAGGAGTGGGATGAAACCACGGGAGAAGGTCTCAAAGGGCCATATGTGTCTATTAGAGCTTCTCAATGAGTACAAGGGGTGTGGGGCTCCTTGTATAGCCCCACAGACAGACCGAAGTCCCGCAGTCAGTAGATGTGGGACTAAACTTGAGTAGGTGGTAATTGGATCCTGGAGAGATCCAATTACCACTCTATTACATTTTCCAACACTCTTATCTCTTCCTCAGTACCATGACCTCGTCATCTCCATGAGCATGTCATATGTTTCCTCATCGCTAGCCGCTCTCACCATGTAGCAATACAGAAAGCCCCTAATCCACCATCATTGCCTCATGCGATCAGATCTCAACTTCTTCATGAGGTTGCCATCTAATCTTCGATGAATATACAAACTTCGAGAGCTTGAATAAAATAATCAAAATAAACACAAAGCTCAATTGATGCCCTCAACGAACTTGCCCATGTATAAAATAAAATAAACAAAATCATAACATCAAATACAATATTAGAACAAGGATTTACTGTGGTCGGAGATAATCAAGATGACCTCTCGACTCCATGAGATTAGTAACTTAATGATCGTACTATCTCGTTTATTCTTCTCACTGAAGCATTAACTATTATGACCTATATACATGCACTACTTAATCCCAACTATTTCGTAATAGGCAATCAGGGATTAAACATACTACACATTATATGGAACTTTACAAGACGCAATTATCCAATTGACTCAAGCTTCACTATTCTCGACAATCTCCATGATCTCTCCTCAACTCTCTCCGCTTACCATTATAGCAATAAATCACAACATTATGTTGGCCCTCTCTTGATATAGGGCTATTTGCCCAGGCCCCTATATATTGGTTTACTGGTTAAAATAAATCGCAATATTTACGTCATTGAGCAACACAGAACACAAAATTGTCAAAATATTTGCTAGAAAGTGGGTAACAATGACATGCTTTATCTAAGTCGTAAAATCATGGATAGAATAGATGTTCATGTGTTAAAGTGTCTGTTCCCCCTCAATTTCTTCAATTTTTTGTCTAGCCTATTCCTACCTATATTCTAACAAAACCACGTTTGTCAGACAAATCCTAGATTAAGTGGTGCAGATGCAATTTTATTTTCCCAAAAAATTCTAAAGAGAAAAACAAAACATGGACTGCATAGAATTGTATTCGACTCGAGGCTGTTGAATTGTAAAGCATTGTCTGCATGCATTTCAAATCATTAATAATCAAATGAAAATGCTTAAAACTATTTTGGTAAAGGTTACGAGCATATCACTGGAGAGCCAAAATGAATTCTTATAGGATTGCTTGTTCTCTTGCAAACTACTAAAAAAATCTACACAATCTGCATCATGATTGCTGTGACAAATACGAAGGAGGGACAGAAAGAAACATACGCACGAGTACATGGAAATGAATATTCTATGTACAGAAAAATGAAAAGCTTCACCATAAATCCGTAGCTATGATACACTACATACATTGCACTCTTACATGAACCAAGAAGACAAGTATCATGAGATTTAGATTTTATCTCACATCCGGTATGCATTCCAATCAAACATAGGTTGTGAAAACACCTCATAATCTGTAGGACCATCAACAAAACTATCAACCGTCTGCAGACCTTCCAACAAAGATGGCTGAAATCCCTCGTTTTTTGAAGGAAATAGAGCATAGAATACAAGCAGCACAAAAGTAAGTATTGCTTGCAATTTAAGGGAATCCCCCTGAACTGAGAAGAACAACATCATTGACAGAAGGAATAGTGTTACGCAGAAATGCATAATGTACAAAACCCTATCCATCAGCTTCCCGTCATTGCCGGCTGGAAAACCACGTACTCTGTACACGAACAAGAAGTTATACTTGTCCACCAAGTACCGGTAACCAAAATAAGCAGCACCAACAGGGACCGCAAGTGGAGCAAACAATGAATTGATCAACGTGAGGGCAAATATCGTAAGGTTGAAGGCATAATACTGGGCAAAATCGAATGTTTGTTTCGGAACATGAAAACTCCTGCTGATTGGGTACAGAGAGAGATCAAGTCCTTGCAAATCAGCCCCATCCATGGCAGCTGTACCCTCGCTTTCAGACATCAGAGGCCTTCTTATAGAATCTTCCCCATTGTTTTGCTCTAACGGGTACTCTTCGCTCTGCTCAGGAACCAGCAGCAGCATGTCATTCTTCCTAAACTTCTTCAACGTTGTTTTTATCCATGGTACTGGGGCAAGCAAATCGAAAGAGATACCCAAGAAGGTGCTAGTAATGAGGAAAGCAAGGGAAGATAGGCAGGACTTGGTGAGGAACGAGCCACTCATATATTCCGTTATCTTCTTGCAGTCCTCGCCATCCAAGTAGCATCTCCCCATTTTAAGTAGAGCATTTTCCAGGGATGTCTCGACCATGGCCTTCAAGATGATGAGATTCACCAAGAAAAAGCAAACCATCTTTAGCAGCGCAGCGCGTTGTTCACCGGACATCGTAAGGTGTCTTTCGAATTTAGACAGGTAAGACAATACGGATGGGATCACTATGTACATGCTGATAAATATGATCACATTGGGGAGGAACTGAAGTATGGGGTAAATGGATCTCCTCCAGGATCCATTTACCCTGCTACAACTCAATGGGCGCACATAACACATACTCCAACAGACCTCAACCAGCTTCATTACTTTCTAGGCATCAAGGTAATACGCACTACAGAGGGGCTCTATCTTTAACGGAGGAAGTATTGACTCGATATTCTGATTGTGGCAGGACTAGTTGGATGCAAGCCACATGACATCCATGCAGAAGCGAGAAAATATTCAGCATTTACTGATCCATCTTTTGAGGATGTAACACAGTACAGAAGTTTAGTGGGAAAATTACTCTATCTCATTATTACTAGGCTAGATATATCATATGCTATGAGCAGAGCCAGTCAACATATGGAGAAGCCTCTTTACAGTCATTGGCAGGATGTTCTTTTGATCCTTCGATATTTGAAGGAATCTCCCAGACGTAGACTCTTCTATGGAGTGAATGGGCACACTAATATCTCTGCTTATACAGATTCTGACCGTGGATCCACTACGAGATACACTGTGTTTGTTGGGGATAACTTTTTCACTTAGCGAAGCAAGAAGTAGACATTGGTCTCCAGATATAGTGTGGAAGCATAATACATGCAATGGCTCAAGCCACCTGTGAGATCACATGGCTTATCTCTTTCCTAACAGAACTTGGCATGTCAGTCATCACTCTTTTACCCTTATACTACGACAACAAGTCCGCCACGTACATTGCCACCAATCCTGATGCAAACAGGAATTTGGCGCGACGATCGACTTTAAAATATTTGGTAGAATTTTCGGTGGAAGAATAAGGGAAGGGTTGAGAGAAGAAATCACGCCTGTTGTGCGAGGTTAGAGGAGAAGAGCCGCGGAGATCGTGTGGAGAGAGAGGGGGAGGAGAAATGAGAGAGATAAAATCTCAATTTTTCATTAATACTTGACTGAAAAAAATGTTGGACCCTCATCCCTTTATATAGGAGGGATGAGTTTATAAAAATAGTAAACTAACTTAAATAGACAACCAATTATCCTAAAATGACTCTAACTAATTAACCGACCAAATTTAAATTCAAATTGACCACTAATTGAGATCACAGGCGATCCCATTTATTTAATTAAAAATTCGTCGACGTAAATAAACGTAATTAAAATTGACCACTAAATTTAACTAAAAATTCGGCCCTATCCGTTGGGTCCACGCTGCATCAACTCTCCTCCACTTTAAAAATTCGTCTCCCGACGAATTGCTGAAGTAGATGCGTCGTTGGAGAATTCATCCTTGAATTGTGGCTTCAATTTCCTCCAATTCGATCCTTTTCAACGTTACGTTTGTAGCTCTTTCCAATCGGAGGGCATCTCTGCAATTGTTCTATCGCTTCACTTAAAATATACCAACAACATAATTTAGACTTCAATTGGTCCTTTAGGTAAATTCTTTTGGGAGAAGGGGGTTGCTTGTAAAATCTCCAAAATATCTCATCCCACCTGTTAGGGGATCCGATTGAAACCCTTAGGGTTCGTTTGGTTGAAGGGTTGGACAGGGTTAGGGTACCCCTGTGAATAGTAAACTGTGAGGAGGATTGAGGTGTTTGGAAGGAGGGATACCCCGGGTTGGGCCATCCCAACCCTGCAACCAAACAAAGCCTTAGGGTTCTTTGCTCCCAAAATAAGAAGCGGCGGATGCATCGTGGGGAGCAGCGAGGGGCTTCGCGGACAGTCGCGCCTGTCGAGCGGGGGGGCGGCTTCCACGCGTCGAGTGGAGGGGCACACCTGCGCAGGGGCGGAGTCTGGAGCAGGTGGGACGCGCTGAGGCGCGCGGGCGTGGCGCAAGGGTGGTGCTGGCAGGGCGACGGGGGAGGGAAGGGAGGGGCGGCGCGGGACCGGGTGCAAGGTCGTGGGGAAGGCGGCGAGAGGGAGAAGGAGAAGGGATGGGCGGCGGCGGTAGGGGTGGGTGGTCAGCAGGCGGCGCGGGAATGGGACTGCGGGGTGGGTGGCTGCGGCGTGAGGGCGGGGCGGCGTGGGCTGGCGGGTTCGCCGGATGAGGAGGGGAGCCGTGGGGAGGGGTGGGTTGGTGCCGGGAGGAGGAGGCGCAGGCGAGAGGGGGGTGCTGGTGGGTGTTGGGTTCTGGACCGCCGGTTTTGCGAGGGTGGGGGAAGGTGACGGCGAGGTTAGGGGTTGGGTTGGGGCTGTCGGGGTTGTGGGAGAGGGTCGTGGGGCTGCGGCGAGGGTATGGTTGGCCGGGGAAACCGCTGGAAGGGTCGGGGCTGTCATCGGGAACGCTGGTGGTGATGGGGCTTGATCTGAAACCTCCGGGACAACCACTGTTTCTTCAAATTTTTTTTCTAAAACGGCCGGGACGGCGATGGATTCTTCGTTGACAGCGAGCTTCTCGTCGTGGACGGCGAGATCTTCGTCGATTTGCGTGTCCAACCATTCTTGGACTTTGAGGCTTGATTCAAGACGTCGCTTGAACTTATGTCGACGTGCGCGTGTACGCGAATCACGAGATAGGCAACTCAAATCTAATTGCACCTTCCAATACGCGACGGGATCGTCGAATCGTAGGGACGATTCGGTTGCCATGCTCTGATACCAAATGATGCAAACAGGAATTTGGCGCGACAATCGACTTTAAAATATTTGGTAGAATTTTCGGTGGAAGAATAAGGGAAGGGTTGAGAGAAGAAATCACGCATGTTGCGCGAGATTAGAGGAGAAGAGCCATGGAGATCGCGTGGAGAGAGAGGGGGAGGAGAAAGGAGAGAGATAAAATCTCAATTTTTCATTAATACTTGACTGAATAAAAATGTTGGACCCTCATCCCTTTATATAGGAGGGATGAGTTTACAAAAATAGTAAATTAATTTAAATAGACAACCAATTATCCTAAAATGACTCTAACTAATTAACCGACCAAATTTAAATTCAAATTGCCCACTAATTGAGATCACAGGCGATCCCATTTATTTAATTAAAACTTCGTCGACGTAAATAAACGTAATTAAAATTGACCACTAAATTTAACTAAAAATTCGGCCCTATCCGTTGGGTCCACGTTGCATCAAATCCAGTTTTCCGTGTGCGGACAAAACACATTGAAGTTGATTGCCATTTCATTCGTGATGCAATACGAGGAGGACGAATCAGCACTCCACACATCTCCACTGAACTTCAACTTGCAGACATCCTCACAAAGGCTCTTCCAAGGAAGTGTCTCATGTACTCAGTATCCAAGTTGGGCATGATCAACAGATATGCTCCAACTTGAGAGAGAGTGTTAGAGTTATTATGCTTACATTTATGTTCGTAACCCTTTGGCTTATGTAACCCCTCGGGAGTATTTACATATTATTCCTTTTGTACTCTCTAGGGTTTTCTCTATATATAAGAGACCCTAGCCCTATGGAATAAAGATCTCATTCGTCTCTCTTCTCCACAGTAGATTTCTGAAGTCTCGGATAAAGTACTGTAGATATGTGCATATAAAAGCATACCTATAAAATTTGGACTGATGGAACAGAAGAAGAAACCTTGAGCCAGACAGAGTCAAGACAAAGCAAAGAAGTTATTTCCTCCCCTTCCAATATATGAAAATGCTATCTGGTCTGTTTTCCGGATTCAGATGAATCTTCAAGTTGGAAGAAGCCTACTAATAAAATCGTGATTGAGGCTCTTTAGCGAGTATGGTTTAGAGGTGATGCTGCAAGAAAGCATGGAGATCAGTGATGAGGAGAATAGAAAAAGAAGATGTGGACGATACTAGCTCTGAAAAGATTGGTGGAAGCATCTATGAGACTGAGTGTGGCTAATACTCATTAGAGTACGTGAAGGCATCCCAAAAAAAGAATTATAGATAAAAAAAGCCTTAGCCACATTCTCTGCTTTGTACCAGAACTTGTTTCCATCTACGAAAGAAACATGAGAAGACGAAAAAATCTCAGCACCAAATAGATATTGATGAGTTCCAGGAGATGGATGCATTATGCCATACCTTTTCGACATTCTGGATGAGCGATGTCAAATGAACAAAAAGCTGCTCCAGATTGTGAAAATGACCACATTTTTGTGATTAAATCTCTTTCAGTTCCATCTAAGAATCGTGTTGAAACCTTCCCTTGATAACAAAACAAGAAAACCTCAAGCTTTACATGCCTGTATTCATAACTTCACTATTAATCCGTCGTTTATAAATAAAACGAGCCTCCCTAGACTTTCCTTCTTTCTCAAGGGCAACTTCTAAATCCATCAAGCAACAAGAAACGATGTCACCTTTCCCCTTCTCATTCAATTCATAGAACAATCTAAATGCCTCGGAACCTCTGCCAATTTGACAAAGTCCACTAATGCCGGCAACATACACATCACTTCCTAGAATGTGATCTTTCTCAACACTGAAAAGCAGTAACCGTAGCGCCTCCAAATACTTCTGCCTGCTGAAAAGTAAACTAATCAGATTTTCCATCTTCACACTGTATCCATTGTCATAAAGCAACCTGACAATCTCAAAGCCCTTATCACAAAGCCCATTCTTATAATGGATAATTGCAACTTCTGTGGAAAGGTTGATGTTCTGCCGCACCTTCCTCTCCAACATCGCCACAATTAGATCACCAGATTCATGCACAAGATTATTGTCCATTAAACCTTTGAGCACTAAATGAAAAGTAGCGGTCTTGGGTTGATGCCCACTATTGAGAGTCTTCTCAAAGGTCTTCCAAGCAAAGATCATGTCTCCCTTCACCATAAAACCACTAAGAAGTGCCTGGCAGATCTCCTCATCAGGAATAAGATCTCTCTTAAGCATTGCAGCCAGAAGCTCATACCCGCCATGCGGGTCTCCCTCTTTACAGTGACCCACGATAATTGTCCGGAACGAGGATATATCCACAGTGCCTTTCTTAAGGATCTGGCTAAACACAGTCGCGGCCTTCCTCGCTTTTCCGTTCTGGCACAGATACTCAAAGATGGGATTATACGATGCCATGATAGGCATGCAGCCACCTCTCTTCAACAATACGTCCTTCTCCACCAACTCATCCAACAGCTCCTCTGCCCTCCTAAACTCCCCAGCTTGACACAGCGCCCGAATCAACATGCTGTATGTAGCGGAATCTGCCTTCAGTTTTTTATCAGGCATTTCAGCAAACACCTTCATGGCATCCTCAACCCGACCCATCTTGCAATGGAAATTTATCAAAGTATTGAACGTGCAAGTATCAGGTTTAAATCCTTTCCCGCCGAAATCAAGTCCACCAATCCTGAAAATCTCCTTGATCTGTTCCAAATCATCAGCCTCGCACAGGCCTTGGATCAAAGTATTGAAAGTCACCGAATTGGGTTCCACTCCTTCGGAAACCATCTGCTTAAATACCCCCACTGCCTCCTCCAGGCAACCCTTCCCGCAGAACCCACGGATCACAGTCGTATACGAAACCACATCGGGTGCAACATCACGGCCTTTGCTTCTCATTCCACCCAGCAAGTTGCTGGCAATCCTCACCTTCCCCACCCGGCACAACCCGTCGAGGAGCGTGTTGTAAGTTCTTCTGTCCGGCTTGCACTGCCAGCTTGCCATCTCCTTGAAGCAATGGAAAGCCTCCCCCACCACGCCGTTCATACAGAGCCCACGGATCATCGTATTGAATGTGCACACGTCCGGTGGGACGAGCCCGTCGTCCCCCCTGGTCATCTCTTCGAACAACTTGCGTGCGGAGTTCGTCCGCCCGCGGCGCAGGAGCGCGGAGAGCAGGCTGTTTAATGAGAAGACGGAGGGCGGGACGCGGAATTCGTGGCGCATCTGGTGGAAGAGGGAGACGGCGTCCCGGAGGCGGCCACGGGACGCATAGGCGCGGATGAGGGCGTTGAAGAAGCGGTCGTGGAGAACGACGAGGGAGTCGTGAGGGGGATTGGAGTGGAGAGAGAGGAGGAAACGGTGGGCGGAGGAGAGGTGGCGGGAACGGCAGAGGACCTGGAGCATCTTGAAGTGGGCACGGTCATCGAAGAGGGAGGAGGGGAGATGGAGTTGGGCGTGACGGAAGAAGAGGAGGGCGGAGGAGGGAGGGAGGATGAGGTCGAGGGAACGTAGGAGGAGGGGGCGGGTGAGCTCGGGGAGGAGGGGCTTGAGTAAGGAGAGGAGGGAAGGGGGCCAGGGGATGGGGTGGGAGCTTATGAGGGAGGCGATGGTACGGGGAAGGGCGGTAGGAGGTTGTGGTTGTGGTGGAGATGATGGGTGGAGGCGGGGTTGTGGAATGGAGGTGGAGGTCTGGGAGTGGAGAGGAGGGCGGGAGAGGCGGCGGGGTGGCATTTGAAGCTGGTGAAACGGGAAGAGGGGGACTGGAGGGACGAACTGTCTCCTATGCGTTTCTTGTTCTTTTTTCTCTCCTTTTTTAGGGGAGGTGAGGTCAAAGTCTCTTTGTTTTTAGAGAGTAAATCACACAAAAGTCGATAAATTATACATCTAATTTTAATATCGTATCCAAATTTTAAAAAGTGTCAATGAGGTACATTATCTTTTAATTTTGTTATAATGTAATTTTTATTTAACAGAAATATCTTACTAATATTATCTTTCGAACTGTAAGGAGGAAATGTCCCTCTTAGAAATGAAGACAAAAAAATTAGCATTTTCTATTGCATTTCCCTCTCGGGGAGGGGCATTCTTCTCACGAAGTCAGAGCATAGAGTCTTAAAAGGGAATGTGGAACCACGCATCGAGGATTAGGCTACTTGGTCAAGGGAGGTAGAGAGACTGAAGATCCGAGAGGATGTTGGAGGAGTTGATGTAGCGGGCAGTGAGGACATTGATGATAGAGGATTAGGTGGTGGTGTACACGTGGGGGTACTTGTTTGTGAAAATGGAGACTCCAGTGTCAGTGTTGCAAGCGATGAGATCGCAAGTTTTGATGTTGTAACTAGTGGTGGTGATGTGGCAGACGACCTTCAGAAAAAGAGATGTGATGGAGTAGCCCAATGCTGACATCAATGAGTTGGATGTGGGGGTGGAAGGTGCAAATTTAGGAGAGGAGGCCATCCTTGAGCTAGCGGTTGTAGTCATCGGTGCCCGTCACATCGCTCTGGGGGAGCTGCAGAGGTTGGAGTAGACTTGATCATGGTTGTGTCTGTCCACCTCTACTAAAGATCACTTTTGTTTCAAATGCATGTTCAAAATCTATTTTGATCATTTGGTTTGGATTGAATTGAAATAAATTTATTTGGCTTGAGTTGAATTTGTGGAGTTATTAGAAACTAAGTACAAATATCACTTTATTTCAATAGACAATCATAAAAAAATCAAAAAAATAGTGTCAGAAAATTCTAAAAAAAGAGAGTAGTTGCATTCCATCATATTTTAAATTCAAGTATTTTTATAATTTTCCATTTTACTTATTTGAAAACTGCATAAAACCCCTAAAAGTTTCGATTGTTCATGCATGCATCTTATTTGCTAAAAATACAAAAAATATCATTTGCTTTCATCATTGAACTAGGTTTGCAAGAAAATTATAATTTGGATCAATTTTGAATCCAAATAAAACGAGTTAAGTTGTGTTGATTTCCTTAAGAATGTAGTTCATGTTCACTTCGCGTCAGTGTTATTTGTATTAAAAAATACCAAAAAATATACATCCTATAAACCGAGCATTAAATGGATTGAATTGAACACTAGTGTGCATTTGCTTCCATGTGTCGAACCTGGGCCTTGCCCGAGCTAAATAAACATAAAACTTAATCCACTTGATTAATTTGTTTATTTGTGTGGTTTACTTTTGATTGATTATTGATTACCCGACCACAACAACATCAATATATTACCATAGGGTAATCATCGGTTCATCAATCTTACTTCTGTCATTGCTTGTAATTTCAATTTCTTTCCTAGTTTTAATTCCAATCTTGATTTGTTACATTTGGGTTTCTAATTTTGTTGGGAAACATCGTGGGGGAAATATCATCTGACTACTCAAGGTTGCTCTCCAGTCCAGACTAGTCATCAACCCACATAAATCTCCTCATCGGTGCTCACTAGGGAAGCCATCACCTTCCCATCTCGTGGTGTGGTGAGGCTCTCCACCTCATAGCTGCTCATGCGACGTGGTGATGTATCCATCACGACCTCATTGCCCCCTATGGCGGCTCCTCAAGTTATCGATGTCTCCTCGATGTAGTTGGTCGTCCATGGTCTTCACATCAACCTTGTGTCCATTTTATGTTACCTGGTGAGGCTTTCCCATTGCAACTGCTCATGCAGTACGACAAGGCCTCCCATCGCGACCTTGCCACCTCTCATCGCACCTCCTTGAGTATACAACATCACAGCTGAGCAATGGCAACCATCGGAAGCCTTAAAAGTGGTCAAGATTTTTCATGAATAAGAACCTCCTTTGTCATTTTTTTTTAAATCATTATTATTTTTACAACTTTTTGGAGGAGAAGTATGACATATTTGTAATAAGTACAATATTTGTTGTGAATCGTGGAAGCAAACAAACACAAATACGATCAAACAAGCAAGATACAAACACAAGTATTTACAAAGTTCACCCGTAAATGGGCTACGTCCTCGGGCGGCGGCGATCGATTTCACTATATGGAGAAAAAATATGTAATGCAGAGGGTACTGAGAAGGTATAGATATGGGATGAGAAACATGATCAGAATGAGGATGCAGTATCTGGTGACCCTAAGGCCTTTTTTATACTACAACAGAAGAATACCATTTGTATTCAGCAATCCATCCAAACAGCTCTCAGCCCATTAGAAGGCAGGACACGGATCAGACATGTCAGCAATCTTGGCCCAACAACTCTCAGTCAATCAGAAGGCAAGACACAGATCAGACATGTCAGCAATCCTGGCCCAAAAGCTCTCAGCCAATCAGAAGGTAGGACACGGATCAGCCACATCAGCAGCTCAACAAGTAGTTAGGATTCAAGTCACATTAACAATCTCCACCTTAAATTAAATCATATGAGAAGCTTTGTCAAGCTTCGTCACGCCACCGCCATCCCCCTTTTGGGGCTACTTCCGACTATCGACATTGAGCAAGTCCAGAAAATGTTTGAGCTTACTCTATGGTACCGCCTTTGTGAACATATCGGCGGATTATCTGTTGTGCCGACCTTCTTCACCTTGATCCTCTTCTCAGAACGGATGAAGTGATATATGACATCGATATGCTTGGTCCTTTCATGATGCACATGATCCTTGGCTAAGCATATTGCACTGAGACTGTCACAATATAATATAGCCTGATCTTGTTGAAGACCGAGATCTCCAACTAAGCCTTTTAGCCAGATGCCTTCCTTTACAGCCTCTGTCAAAGCCTTGTACTCTGCCTCTGTAGTAGACAAAGTAACTGATGGTTACAAGGTAACCTTCCAATTGATGACCGAAGTCCCCAAAGTGAAGATATAGTCTGTCATTGATCTCCTCCCATCGACATCTGCAGCATAGTCTAAGTCTGAATATCCAGCAACTAAACATTCTGGATCACTTCTATAGATGGGGCCAATGTTTGATGTTCCTCTCAAATAGCGGAAAATCTGCTTGATTGCCTGCCAATGCTCCTTCCCTGGGTTGCCCATGAATCTGCTAACACAACATGAGCAATATTAGGTCTTGTACATACCATCACATGCATAAAACTCTCAACTGTGTTGGCACAGGGAACGCGTGACATGTGTTCCTCTTCATTTGTGGTGCGAAAGAAAATGAAAGATGAATGTTCGCAACGGATGGAGTACCTAGAGGCTTTGTTGTAGACATCCCAAATCTCATTAGAATTTTCTCAATGTAGTTCTTCTGAGATAAGAAAAGTTCCTTTTCTGCTAATCCATTCTATTGTGGCATATCTCTGACAGTGAGGTGTCTCGCAACACCCTCCTCCTTGCAGAACTCATTGAACTCTGACGAACAGAACTCAAGCCCATTATTTGTACGGAGATGCTTCACCTTCTTAAAAGTCTGGTTCTCTACCAAGATCTTCTACTGCATGAAGGTCTGAAATACCTCGCTCTTGTACTTCACCATGTACACCTACACCATCCTGGAGTAATCATCAATAATAGATAGAAAATACCTGGCATCTCCTAAAGATGGGACCTGTGAAGGACCCCAACAATCGACATAGATGTAGTCGAGCGACTCCTTCGTCTTGTAGATGGCTTTACTGATTTGCTTCCTATGTTGTTTTCCCAATACACAATGCTCACAGAACACCAGCTTAGATCCCTTGAGATCCCCTGATAAGGCCTTTCTGAATGAGGATATTCATCCCCATCTGACTCATATGTCCCAACCGCATATGCCACAATTCTGACTCTGATCTTACGGCTTGAGACACCAGCAGAACCGGTAATTGTAGACCCATGCATGATGTATAGGATCTTCTTCTTGTTGCCCTTGATGACAATAACCCTACCTTTGGCAATCTGCATGACTCCACCTTCAACGTTGTTCCCATATCCTTTAATGTTTAAGACTCCAAGGGATATCAGGTTCTTCTTCAGATCAGGAACTTGGCATACTTCTGTCACCGCCCTCACGACTCCATCATGCATCTTGATCTTCACAGAGCCAATCCCTACAATCTTTCATGCCGCATCATTCCCCATGATGATGTTTCTGCCATTTATCTTCTCATAGGTGTAGAACCAATCTTCATTGGAAGTCATATGGTAGGAACAACCTGAATCAATAATCCATGTGTTATCCGTTGTCTTCTGATCTGTGACAGTGAGAACCAGATCATCTTCGGAATCTGCGCCTCCATGAGCTACGACAGCAACCATGGCTCTCCCTTTCTTCTTCGGCCAGTCCTTCTTCAATGTCCAGGCTCCTTGCAGTAATTGCAGATGTCACTAGCATTGTGATTCTTCAACTTGGACTTCTGCTTTACCTTCTTGCGTAGCCAGAATCGGGATGACTCTTCTCATGAGTCATAACCAAACCTGTAGCGTTAGAATCTTGCTTCCCGGTAGTCATACACCTAAGTTCACGCGTATGCAGACTTGCGCAAACTTCCTCTAGGGCTATTGATTCTCTTACCACAATAAATGATAGAACAAAATTCTCAAACGATAATGGAAGAGAAACCAATAAAATCAAGATAGCATCCTCATCTTCAATTTTAACATCTACGTTTCTTAAATCCATCAATAATGTATTTAAGCGATCTAGATGTTCTTTAAGAGATGTACCTTCCTGCACGCGAAGAGAGAACTGACGTTGCTTAAAGAGCAACTTGTTGGTCAGAGACTTCGTCATATATAGACTTTCAAGCCTCAACCACATGCCAGTTGCGGAGTTCTCATCGGCAACCTCCGCTATAATCTCATCCGCCAAACATAGCATGATCATCGAATGCGTCTTCTCTTCTTGCACCATGAACTCAGACGGCTCGAGTGCCTTCGCTCGCTCCTGATCTAACGATGTCCAGATACCCTGCTGCTTCATAAGGGCACGCATCTTGATCTGCCGTAGACTGAATCTGTTCTTCTCTGTGAACTTCTCGATCTTCATATTGTGTGATGCCATCTTACTGGATGATCCTTACGTATCTAAAGCTCTGATACCAGCTTGTTGCGAATCACGGAAGCAAACAAACACAAACATGATCAAACAAGCAAGACACAAACACAAGGATTTACAAGGTTCACCCGTAAATGGCTATGTCCTTGGGCGACGATTGGTTTTACTATATGGAGAAAAATATGTAATACAAAGTGTAATGAGAAGGTACATATATGGGATGAGAAACATGATCAGAATGAGGATGCAATATCTGGTGACCCTAGGTTCCTTTTTATACGACAACAGAAGAATACCATTTGCATTCAACAATCCATTCAACAGCTCTCAGCCAATCAGAAGGCAGGACATAAATCAGATATGTCAACAATCCTGGCCCAACAGCTCTCAGTCAATTAGAAGGCATGACACAGATCAGACATGTCAGCAATCCTGACCCACAACTCTCAACCAATCAGAAACCAGGACATGGATCAGCCACATCAGCAACCCAATAAGTAGTTAGGATTCAAGTCACATTAATAATATTGATGAGTAAAAAATGATGATGGAGTTGTAAATATCAACAAGGAGAATGCCCTCTAACATGGAGGAGGATTACAACTCCTTATTGGTTTTCTAAGATTCCATCATCATTTTTTAGACATTCGTATTATACTTATTACAACTGTGTTATAATTCTCTGAAGTTGTAAAAATTGATAACGGATTTGTAAAAAATAATAAAGAAGTTGCAAAAAATAAAATTATTTGTAAACAATAAAAGTAGATCTATAATGAATGAATCTGGTTATTTGTAAACAATAAAAGTAGATCTATAATGAATGAATCTGGTTTGATCTTATAATTGTAGACAATGAATACAAAATTGTAAAAAAATGAATAAGAAGTTGTGAGATATAAATGTAAAGTAGTAAAAAATGGAAAAAGATGTAATAAACAAACTAAATATGTAAAATTGCTACATGTTTACATAATAATTGAATATCAAGTAGTAAAATGTGATAAAATATTTGTAATAAATAATTACAAAGTTGTAAAGATGCGCTCAAGATCTTCTTAAAAAGACATTAATTTGATTACTTACTTTGCGAGCATGTAAACTTGGAACAAGCAATATCATCATTTTATAACACCACAAAATAGTTTTATGCAATGATGATGAAATATAAAAAAATAAAAACTGATATTATTATCAATTTGCTAATGTACCATGTGTGCATTAGAAATTATACACATATGCATACATGCATATAGACACATGGCCCTTCAAAGGAGTTGGATCATTTTTAGTCACAAAAACCCATTAATATAGTTATTAGATCTAAATCAAATGATTCCACCAATCTTGCTTATCTCGAAGAGTATTTCAGTTATCTTCTTTTTGATTTGATTTTTAGTTTTATCGAGTATTCCAAATTATTACTTTTAGCTCATATGATTTTTCACATATTTTTCTTAATATCCGATGACTCTTTCAACTCAGCCATGGCCGGTCCCAAGCCAGGTAAATGAGGAGGGTTGCACGTTAGGTAGCCGACAACCAGCGCAGGAGAGATAAATTCTTAAATAGTGTTCTTAAAGTTCTTCTAAGGACACTATTTATGAATTTGTCTCGAAACCGATTGGATAAATTCCTAAATAGTGTTCTTTTAAGAACACTTTTTAGGAATTTATCTCGAATTCGTTCGGATCTTTTAAACATGGATTTAAGCAAGCATACAGATTTCGTTGGGGCGTTCCCTACTTGCGACGCGTTGCATCACCCGAATGCAATGAAAAATTGGCAAGGGCCGCTACATCGCAGCCTGGATGTAGTTCAAAATTTGCAAGGGTTCTCGTATTAGGAACGCATGCGGGTAAATAAGCTAGTTCTGCTGCATCACCGCCCGGATGCAGTCCAAAATTTACAAGGGTTCTCGCATAATGGACGCATGCGAGTAAAGAAGTTAGTCCAAAAGAGATTGCAAAGGAAGTTACGGATTGGTAGTTGGAATATCGATACTTTAACTGGAAAATTGATGGAGATAGTGGATACGATGGAAAGAAGGAAGATTCATATATTATGTCTTCAAGAGACTAAATGGGTTGGAGAGAAAGCAAGGGAGATCGAGAAGACATGCTTTAAACTTTGGTATTCAGGTAAAGATAAGGGCAGAAACGGTGTTGGAGTGGTTGTTCATAAAGATTTGAAGGATTGTGTGGTTGAGGTGCAAAGATTTGGGGATAGGATTATCTTGCTAAAGTTGGTGCTTGAAGAAGAAATTCTGAATATCATCTCAGTTTATGCACCACAAATTGGTTTAGATGAAAGGACTAAACAAGCTTTTTGGGAGGATCTGGATAAGATTTTACAAGGAATCCCACAAAGAGAGATGGTTTGCATAGGTGGAGATCTTAATGGACATGTGGGAAAAGATGTTTCAGGCATGCAAGTGTGCATGGAGGAAATGGTTTTGGGGATAGAAACGAAGAGGGAAAAGTCATTCTGGATTTTGTAACTGCATATGATCTTTTCATAGCAAACACTCTTTTCAAGAAGAGGGAGGAGCATTTAGTTACTTACAAGAGTGGCTCAATTAGAACACAAATAGATTACTTTGTGTTGAGGAGAAGAGATCGGTTGTGTTGCAAAGATTGCAAAGTAATCCCTGGAGAGAGTTTGACAACCCAACATCGCTTGTTAGTCTTGGAATTGCAAATAAAAGGGTTGGTAAAGAAAAGGAGGGTTCCTAAGATCACTAGAACTAAGTGGTGGAATCTTTCACTGAAGCAATCAAGCTTCAGGGAGAAGGTTTTAGAAGACTTATCTTGGGATTGTAGCAGTAGTGCAAACGAGATGTGGGAGGCAGTAGCATCTTGTATCCGAAAGGTAGCCAAAGAGATGCTAGGAGAGTCAAAAGGAGGAGCTCCGGGTCAAAAGGAGGCTTGGTGGTGGAGTGAAGGGGTGCAAGAGAAGCTAAAAATTAAAAGAGCTTGCTTTAAAGCTATGTCTAAAGATAGAACAGAGGAAACTGTCACAGACTATAAAATAGCGAAGAAGGAAGCAAAGAAGGCTGTAAGCGAAGCTAAGTCAAAAGCTTATGAAGTTTTGTATAAAAATCTCGACTCTAAGGAGGGCCAGAAGGATATATTCAGGTTGGCCAAAGAAAGAGAAAGAAAGACCAAAGACCTTTTATCAAGTGAGATGCATTAAGGACGAGGAAGGTCACGTGCTTGTTACTCAGAAGGATATAGAGACTAGATGGAAGCAGTACTTCCATAAACTTTTCATTGGGGAAGGAAATAGAGAGATCACTTTGGGTGATCTAGCTAGCAGTGAAAGTTACTTGAATCGTGCATGCTATAGACGAATACAAAGAAAAGAAGTAGAGGAGACTTTGAAGGTTATGAGACCTGGGAAAGGTGTAGGACCAGATGACATCCATGTAGAAGTATGGAAAGTTTTAGGTAAGTGTGGTTTGACTTGGCTTACGAATCTATTCAATGTTATTTGGCGAAGCAAGAAAATGCCGGAAGATTGGAGGAGGAGTATCGTGGTTCCTCTTTATAAGAACAAAGGAGACATTCAAAATTGTTCAAATTACAGAGGTATCAAGCTGATGAGTCACACTATGAAAATTTGGGAACGTGCGATTGAAAGAAGGTTGAGGCAAGTTTCCCAAGTAAAAGAAAACCAATTCAGATTCATGCCAGGTCTCTCAACTATTGAAGCCATTCATTTGCTGAGGAGAACAATGGAGATTTATAGAGCTAAAAGGAAGAATCTCCATATGATCTTTATTGATTTGGAGAAGGCTTATGATTCCATCCCACGAGAGATACTGTGGAGAGTTTTGGAGAAGAGACAAGTACCCGTCCTATACATTAATCTCATAAAGGATATGTATGATAGGGCTTTATCTTGTGTAAGGACCCCGACGGGGAAGACTGACTATTTTGATATCAACATTAGTTTACATCAAGGTTCAACTTTGAGTCCATTTCTTTTTACTTTGATTATGAACGAGTTGACAAGTCACATTCAGGATGAGTTACCTTGGTGTATGTTATTTGATGATGATATTGTGTTGATTGACGAGACTAGAGACGGAGTAAATGAGAAGCTTGAGGTTTGGAGACATACTTCGGAGACTAAAGGTTTTCGTATAAGTAGGGCTAAGACGGAATATATGGAATACACCTTTGATGAAAGCAATGGTGAAAAAGTCGAGGTGAAGATTGGTGACGATAACATTCAGAAGAGAGATTCTTTTATATATCTGGGATCTATTTTGCAACATGATGGGGAAATTGATGGAGATGTTACTAATAGAATAAATGCAGGCTGGCTAAAGTGGAGATGAGCCTCGACTGTTCTCTTTGATAAGAAAATTCCTTTAAAAATTAAAGGAAAGTTTTACAAAGTAGCCATGAGACCTGCTATGCTTTATGGATCTGAATGTTGGTCTGTTAACCATAGACATGTGCAGAGAATGACTGTAGCAGAAATGAAAATGCTAAGATGGATGTGTGGACATACACATAAAGATTGGATTCGAAATGATGCAATCAGAAAGAAAGTTGGTGTTTCTCCGATCGAGGATAAGATAAGAGAAAACCGCTTAAGATGGTTTGGTCATTTGCAAAAAAAGTCAGCTGATGCACCGGTTAGGAGATGCGAGTGTTGGGATGTTGAGCCGGCTAAGAGAGGGCGAGGACAACCCAAGAAGTGTTGGAAAGAGACTATACGAAGGGATCTTAGTTTTTTTGGATATAAGCCCGGGATTGACCCAAGATAGATCTGGATGGAGGCGAAGAATCCATGTAGCCGACACTACTTAATTGTGGGAAAAGGCTTTGTTGTTGTTGTATCCGATGACTCTTTCGTTAATATTCAATTACATTTTCAGTCAACGTGAGATCAATGTTATACTTTAAAGAATGAAAAGCTTATTTATAAATTTGTACTCTGTTTTATAAATTGTGTATGGTGCTTTATAAAATATAAAATCAATCAGTAATATTTCATTTATTTTACGTTTTCAGTCAACATTATTTGGCTAAATTATGTGTAGATCCTGACGATTTGAAGTAAGATGCATGCTCTCTTAGTAAATTGAGATATTTACATCCATAATCTTGAGTAATTTCGTAATTACCTCAGAAAACCTCGATAATCATGAATTACATCGAGAACCCCGAATAACTGCTCCGTTTTACACCCATAACCTTCCGCTAGTTTAGTTCATTAACCCAACCAGATGACCGAGTTAATCTAACCAATCCGTAATCCAATGGTTGAGATTAATTAAAAAAAAGGAAGGAGAAAGTTGCGGGGACCGGGGTGGTGGTGGTGGGGGGGGGCAGCTGGAGCTTGCGGGAGCAGGGGGGACGACTGAGGGTGCAGCTGGAGCTTCCTCATTTTCCCTCCTCTCTAGAATGGCATCAGATTGTTTGATCTAGAGAATGGTATTATATTATAAATATGATGTATTTTGAACGGCAAAATTGTCATCATATGATTTTTTCCGTCATAGTTAACGGAGAAATAAGATGAAACTTGACACAGGGTTATGCCATGTAAAGGTTAAGCATTATTCGAGGTTCTCGATGTAATTCGTGATTATCGAGGATTCATGGGGTAATTACGAAATTACTGAGGGTTATGAGTATAAATATCCCTAGTAAATTTTATATGATGGTCTAAAAAATGAAAAATGGATTAATATTCTATCAATTATTTTAAAATGTAACATGTGAAAATAAGATACAAATAGGTAAAATAGCTAATCAACTATGTTCTGCCTTAATCAACTATGAAAATACTTGTCAATTATGCAAAATACGTAGTCAATTATGTATTGCATCATGGGTAAATAGGGTGGTGACGCCTCCATGCATCGCCCATCGTATGAGGCAAGTTGATGATGGTGACACCTTTGAAAGTGGAGGAGGGGTCCGTCGTTGACGATGGAAAGAGAGGCCGGTGTATGCACATAGAAGGAGGCATTGACACGTGTAATTCTTTGCTACCACCGTGCACCTCCTGTCGCACATAGAAGGTTGATGACATGTCGGTGATGGAGGAATAGCAGTGGAGGATGGGTATGTCACTACCCTCCATGCATCACCCACCGCATTAGTGATGGAGCCCTGGGTTTGCATCCACCCTCCACACACCGCCCACCATGCTGGTGATGGATTCCGAGGTCCATTATTGCCCTCCATGCATGATCCTTCGCGTTGGTAATAGAGGAGATCTATTGTTGCCCTCCACATGACACCAGCCATGTTCTGCCAATAGATTCAAGTTTGGCGTAGGTAAAGAGAGAAGAAACTATTGTGGAGGAAATCAAAGTGTTGTTATTTTCTATATTTAGAAATTCACAAAATGATCAGAATAGATTTTTAATCGACAAAATAATAAATAATTATATGCCTGTGACTTTAACCACATGATAAAAAAAAATAAAGGATGAGATGGGGGGTTTTCTGGTGAGGGGAAGAACCCGAAATTTCATCAATGAGGGGTCAAGTATACGACTATTATGTATGCTCAAAAAGAGAAAAATCTATGTATTTTTGAATGATATTTTTAAATAGAATTAATAATTTTAAAATGAACCTCTTTCAATTTTGATAAACTTGCAATTTAGATCTATTATTAATGTTAGATTTTCAAATAGATTAGTATTTTCTGTAGTGATTTTTAAATTTTGATAAATATAATAATTTGAGCCTCTCTAAATCCATGTTAAAAAGGCTAAATTATCAAGTAAAATTTTGAAAAAAAGTTCATTGTTAAAAGAAAATAATAAAATTTATTTTATTTACAAGGAGTGTCAAAAACAATGGGAGATAAATAAACTCAAATATAATTACATATCAAATTATTTTGATACTTTGAAAGTGATTGGATAAACTATATAAAGAAAGTAAAATTGATGGAGATAAGATTTGAACCATGCTATCCAAAATAGTAATCACGATACTCTAACACTTAATCATTTAATGACAATACAACCTTTTTCTAACAACATAATTCTAGGGGCGTCTATCGAGCTCAACGAGTTGAGTTGGCCTCAACTCGGGCTTGAACTCGATAATATAATTAAGGCCCGAGCTCGATAAGGGTCGAGCCATGGATTACCGACTCGAGCTCGAACTCATCGAGTTCGAGCTAGATCACGAACCTCTTATCAAGTCGTGAGCTTATTGAGCTGACTCACGAGCCTCTTAATGAGTCATTGTTTCATTTTGTAAATGAAATTGTGCAAATGCAATTTGCAACTTTGGTTTTTTTATACTCTTTTCTGTAGCTTTTTGGGCTGATGAGCGAAAAGTTAACCTCTATTTTTTATCAAACTCAATGTGCAGCACGCTCGGATCTTACACATGCAGAATTTGAATCCGTTATGTCATAACTTCATTCCATTATGGAAATGCAAGCTCCAGTAACATATGAATACAACAATGGACCCAAAAGGGACAAAACAAATGGGGTCTCAAGATTGAGCACACCACTAATTTCTTGCATCAACATTAATATAACATCCTTGCACAGTCTTGAAATTCAAAGACCATTATCAAGCGCACCACTAATTTCTTGCATCAACATCACAGTGAATTATCACTACATTCAATTATGTTCATTCTTGGAAGTTAATTAAAAAAAGACACTTCAGCCATTTTTCTGTACATACAAATTCTGAACAAAAAAATTATCTATAATGTAATATGTTATCTCACAATCCAAGCATCATTAAGGAGGGGCCATCGGATCTTGGAAGTTAGAAGAAGTGGGGAGATGGATGGTAGAATCGAACCTGAAGGAGGAGGTCGTCGGGTCGGGCCGGTCGGCGCAGCAAACCTGAGCGCATGACTCACGAGGGTCGGAGGAGCGGAGCTGCGGAGAGGAGGGTGGACACCGGCTGGGATTGGAGGAGCAGAGAGGATGGATGTCGCCGACTGGATTGGGAGGAGCAGAGATGAGGGCAGTCGTCGGCTAGACTGGGAGGAGCGGGTGCTGCGGCCTGAGGGGAGGAGGGCGGTCGCCCTTTGCCTAATTTCTAGGGTTGGCACTTAGGCGTTCAAGTTTTGAGAGGAGGGAGTCGAGGGACTTGCCTGAGAAGTGGAAGTCGAGAGGGTCATGCTGGGCCCTTTTCGTTATTACTCACGTCATCACGTCGCGTGCTGTCGTGCTGGGCCCTTTGCACAATTGTCTCATTATTTAATGAGTTATTGAGTCGGGTTTCCGAGATGAACAATGCCCAACTCGGGCTCGACTCGATAAGCTAATGAGCTAGAAAATCAACTCGAACTCGGGCTCGTTATGCTTTCGAGTTGGGCTCACGAGCTCTTAACGAGTTGAGCTCGAGTTGAACTCAACGAGTTCAAGCTTTCCTGGCAGCCCTAATTAATTATAATACAATTAAGGAGGGCTATATTAAAAACTTCATACACTGTACAAGTTACATATAAATAGTCCTGACCCTGTTTGGAAGTGTTTGGATAAACTATATAAAGAAAGTAAAATTGAAGGAGACAAGATTCGAATATTGGTCTCCAAAATAATAACCATTTTACTTTACCAATTAACCATTTATTGTTCTACAACCTTTCTCTAACAACAGTAAATATAATACAATTAAGGAAGGGGCGTATTAAAAACTCGATACATCGTACAAGTGACATATAAAAATTATGGGGTGTCATGACCCCCTCATAACATATATTAGGTCCGCCCATGTTTCTGATGCTATGGAAAATTCCCATCTCATTTGAACTTTTCCCACTATATATGTATTTATATGTGGGTTTTTATCACTTGTACCCTTCTTTACTTCTACAATTTCTATTATGTCCCTCTATTTTTTGTAATATGCCCCTGACTTCTTACAATATTCGCAGTCCTGCTTTTCCGTTAACGCAAAGTAGGGCATAAATATTATTATAAAATGGTAAAACTATGAATTTGGTAAGAAGTCAGGGATACATCTGATATTTAAAGAAGGGAGCGACATAACTGATATTTCAGAAGTTAATAAGGACACAAGTGATAAAAATCCTATATATATTCTTTGTTGTGTAACCTCACACAAAATCCCTGTGGCGTAGGACTCCTTGTAGCTAGCAGGTATATTGTCCAGTTAATGTTCTTTTGATTTGTTAACCTTTTATGTATAATATGTGTTAACGGGAGAGTAAGAAGTCGTCATGACTCGAGTTCCTACCTCATGAGTCATATTTAACACCTTTTTGGCCTATCACGTGTTAAGGTACACATAACGCCGTTGATGATTAATCTTTGTTCACTCATGTTATTCTGTTTTATATAATGGGTTTTGATTTAGAGGATCTACCTAAACAGGAAAAAGTAAAGTCCAAATCCATCATTCATATTTTTCCAAGTATTTTGTTCATATTATTCCTGCATTCATCCAACTCTTTGGATGTCATATGAAAGTCACATGAGTGTAGTCAACCCTTTAACTTTCCTTCTTACTTGGGTCAGACCCATGCTTCCGTTGTGTCCCCTTCATCTATAAATAACCATTGCTTAAATTAAAATGATTTCTTATGTTGAACTCAAAAGAATTCAATGCAAGAGTATTTCAACATTTATACATGCTTCTTTGAACTCATACAATATGAGTATTATGAAGCTTCATGAATGACTTGAGTACAGATAGTAGAATGATGACACTCATCGTACCTACATCCGTCTAAACTCTAAAAGACTTTGGTTCAGCTAGGTACTCAAACATTTTGAGTACATTTTCTCATATCGAGCTACCATTCTGCATAATGCAGTGAACCATGTCATTCATGATTAAATGTTGATAGCACATATGTATGCCAAAACATCTTCTTAGGTTTTATAAGGATTATTTGACAATTATGATTATCATCGACATGATACTTCCAAATCACACTCGATGAGAGATCAAGACTACAGAGACATACAAACTCTATGTTGTTGTCCTATTATCTATTTAATTGACATTCCTCATTATTATGAGGAAACTTGCACATTGCTACCGTATACATTGTGTCCAACTACAAGTACAATATCTTGATCATGGATCCAATCCATGATATTTTATTAGTTGTTATTGAGTATAGTAATGAGGGTTTAATGAGGATTATCTGAAATGAAAAATTTGTATAAATATATATACATATTTTCCTTTGATTTAGGAATTTTTATATCAAATTTGTCTTGTCTTATCAACACTAAAAGTTCATTCCCTTAATCACTTTCAATGTAAGAGATATACTTACCATTATACCTCAAGAAAGATCTGGGATCTCTTTTCTTATCTTTGTTTCATCCCGATAATATGAGAAACTACAACTCAGATAAAAAGAAGCGGGAACTCATTCCGCCTTGCAAGTCCAACTTGCATTTCCGTTGGCTTTAGGTTCAACGACCATATCCAGTGTAGTATTCTCGCCTTTAGAGCAAAAATGGTCTTTCCAGATGCAAAGTTACTAATGATTTGTCAGTTTATAGGAACGACCGGCCAAGTATAATATGCATTTGGAGTAACAGTACGGTCGGTTCCATGTCCGAGACAATGAAGTCCACTAGGAATTGCATGCCATTACCATTACGATAAAATCCTGTAACACACATGTGGGCCGCTTAATGAATCGATCAAGAAATTGAAGGATCATGCATATAGTTTTGAGCAGACCCAGCCTAAATTCCTTGAGTAATGATGCAGGAAAGAGGTTGATAGATGACATGCTATCAAGAAGGGTTCGGTCGAATGTTTGGTCGAGATTTTACACTTGACTAGACGTGCTCCCTAATCCTTTTTCTTTGATGGGAGATTGATGATCGCATTTATAGTCGCCATGATGAGAATATGTTTTTCATCTCAATTGTTTCTGTTATTGCATGGTTGATGCTTAGTTATGCATGCCTCATTCAATCCCTTTTCACTTTTGGCATGCATTCCATGGCTTTCTTGAGTGGTATTTTCAAAAAGATACTCTTTAATATCTCAACAATTCTAGGGTCAGATAAAGCTATTTTGAATTTTTCATTTTTTGTTATTTTCAGGACATATCTCAACAATTCTAGGGTCAGATAAAGCTATTTTGAATTTTTCATTTTTTGTTATTTTCAGGACTTCTGGAAAATGAATATTTACACCATTTAGAATGTCCTCAGAAGCAGCTTTTACAAATGTCTGACTAGAAGGGATACAACCAGGCATTGAATAAATTTATTTCTCACATATTCCTGAAACATATGCCTTAATGGGAAAACCCCTATTGAACATGAGATTAAAGTAAAGAAATATATTTTAGTTTCAAGAAAATTCAGTAAAAGTACACAAGTTTGGGCGGTATTTTTATTTTAATAAAGTTTCATTGTAATGTATTATTAGGATCATGTTAAAATAGATGTGAAAAGTTTCTTTGTCAAACATGTGACTGGTAAGCAGGATGTTTGAGCTTCACACAGAACATCGATTTTAATTATGTCCCATATTCTATCTTCCTTCTTGTTCTTTTCTATCCTGAAGGTAAGAATTTTCCTATCACCACTCTTTACCAATACACATATCTATATATCCAACATTCCATGGTGTTTTCGTCCTTTTTATTTCTTACAATCTATAATTCTAACGGTGATCTGCGATGAAGGACTACTTCCCTCTGCCTTTTCTTGTTCTTGACAAGAGCAACAAGATACTAGAAAAGAAGGAGTACTTCAACTTTTTAGATGCTTTCTCGGACTACAATCAAGTATCCATCGATGTAGAAGACCAAGATAAGACTGCACTCACATATTCATTTGACACATATTCAAAAGGTGCATATTTTCCATTTATGCGGATATATTAAGTGAACTATTAAGGTTTTCATGAAAGATTTCTCAATCTACAATGATTTGTTCGACTCACGTCTGACTTATTAGACCAAGTTTTCACCATGTGTTGCGAGATGAACTTTGTGCTTTCTTGAGAGAAGGGTCACTTATATGTCTGAGGATATCGTATGGAGGCATACCATCTCCAAGAGAAGAATAGATATTGACCCTACAAAGGTAGATATGATTATACAACTCCAAATAACATGTATACATTCCATTTCCTATTTTTATTTTTAAATATTTTCGCCTCTACATTTTCCCTATTAAAGACTCAAACTCAACGTCGCATGCAATTTGACATTGTTACAATCGTGAAATTATTCATCAAAATATAGAAATCATACACGCAACAAATAAAGTATTGTTGTTATGTAATACAAAAATTAAACATTCATCTCGATAGTGTCACCACATGAAAATACAAATCCCATCCTTATTACCTTCCCCTATTTCATTCCAACAAGCAAAATATGCTCTCCATAGATTTTCGTGTGTCCCTTTTTACTTCCATTATTCCATCAACGAATATCACACACACATAAGCATGGAAAAAAAACACATCTAACAAATAAACCTAACATCAAACTTGATAACATTTTGAAGTGGATTTTACCTCCACATCTCTTTCAACAACATCGATCATTGATGTCATCAACGAGCTGTGGCTGTCGTCGATCCCTCTCGTTCATAGCCTCCTTTTCTTCTCTTTTTCTGTTGCCTTCTCCTTTTCTTTTCTCCTCTTCTTAGACATGACGAAGGGCAGGAGAGGCCGAATTCCCTCCTTATTGGACCATCTTGTCACTTAATGTTTTAAAAGTCGTTTAAGGAGGCCCCTGCAACTTTTCTTTTTTTTTTTGCATAACTATAACTTTCTACTCGCCTTCATGGAAGTTTGTCCTTGAAACTTTCATACCCTTCACTGAGAAACGAAGATAGATACTTGGTTCTCATTTCATCCTTAAGTTCTCAAGTGACCTCACCACATCTTTGATCTCTCTATAGAATCTTTTTAAGATGCAATGTCTAGTCTAAAGTCTCTTTTCCATTTTGTTTATAATCTCTACTAGTTTCTCTTGGTACGTAAGATCGGGCTCTAACTACATGTTCTCATAATGGATTGCATAGTTGATGTATGAAAAGAATACCTCCTTAAGTTTGATATGTGAAACGTATTAGGCACTTCAAATAAGTGCGAAGGGAATGCCAACCTATATGGCATTCATCCTACACTCTTGAGTATGCCAAATACACCAATGCACTCTAACTTTTCTTTGATTCTAAATCTTTGAATGCCCTTCATATGAGATACTTTAATGAAGGTAGAAGCTCCAACTCCAAATTCTATGTTTCACCTCATATTGGCATAATAACTCCTCTAACAGCTTTAAACTGCTAATTTTATTATCTTCATCTTCATTATCAAATCAGTAGTCGCTTGCACCATTATCATTTCCTATATTTTCCTAACAACAACACCACAAAGGAGATGTACATATTCTACCATTTAGGGATTCATATGATGCCATTCCTATTGTAACATGGTGACGGTTATGTAAATTACTTTAATTAATCCCATGCCCTTTCCATTTCAATACACATGTATGTAACAAATATTTTAAAGCTTGTAATTCTCTCAGTCCGACCATAAATTTGGACAAGCGGTGTTGATATTCAATATTGTTCCAAGAATCTTCTACAATGCTATCAAGAATTTTGAAGCAAAATAAGGATAACTATCAGAGATAATTTCTATTGGTCCATCACAAATATGTAATCTTGATTAGAAGAAATTATGTAGATTTTAGCGGTTGATCCATTATGACCCATATTGAGTCATGTCCCATAAATGTATGACGTTTCACTTCCACCGACGAATCAGTTCTTTCAACAAGCATGTAGGACTTTGGTGCCGAACTTTAACTCATTGGCAAACTAAATAACACTTAACAAATTCAGCTACATCGCTTCATCCCGTCTCACAAAAATTCTTTCTTTAAATCATAATACATTTTAGGCTTTTTAGGATGGATTATCAATATTGAGTCACGAGCTTTCGACGTCAACTCTCTATTTCATCATTAGTTACTTCATATCATTGGGGGTAGTCCAATAAATAGGCACTGATATTTGATAGTACCGATAAACCCATATTTCATCTACCTTACTCATAAAAATTTAGCTAATTACTTTAACCTACATTCATGCATTATTCTTCATTATTGTAAAAACATACATGTGTATAAGAAGCATATATTAGCACCCAAAAATACCTAAAAATGTGCTGAAAGAAAGTCTAATAAATAAATACATAACGAAGAAGACAACATGCATGCATATTTGTGTGGGCTGGCCGAAGAAGACAAAACGAATATGCTTGCAAGACTTATTTACGATCCTCACCTCAAAAAACGAGGCTCTAGGACTTAGTTGACTAAAAAAGGAGCATAAAAAAGGAAATCGGTGAAAAGAAGCATGTAATACACATGAAATGACAACATGCACCCATACACAATATATATGTAGGGCTTATCCAGAGAGCTCTGTGCCCATTTGGGTTGTGATGAGCACCAAACGTGAGCTCGCCACGTGTAGGTGTTGGTTCTATTGGGTAGGCGACAGTTTTGATAATAACAATATGCTTTGCATTATTAACATAATAAGAATTCGAGTTAAATCATTTCCTTAAAAATAGGTGGTCGGTTTTAGTGAGATAAAAAAATACACATTTAAATTATTGCCGGCATACAGTCTGTTTTTGGAATGATCATTCCACGTATAAATTAGAAAATGTAAATTACTGATTATAATTATTGATTACGTCAATTACTAATGTCCATGCAATAATTACCGATTACAAATATGCATATTACTGAATGCATTATGATTGTTACTGAAGTTATAGTTACTAGTATCCATACATCAATTACTGATTATGTAATTACTAGTGTCCATACAATATTTACTAATTACAATGTCCATATTACTGAACACATTCGGATTGTTACTGAAGATATAGTTATTTAGTGCTTTTGAATAATTACTAGACAATTGAGTTGGAATATTACTGAAGTTATATGCACAATTACTGAATATGCATGTCCATATTACTGACTCATTGTGAGTAGTTACTGAAATTATAGTTACACATCAATTATTTTATGGTAATTACATTTGTTAATTAACTTTTTTATTAGTTACAGAATGATATATTCTTAATATTGTTGTTAGATATGTTATTCTCGCCTCTTTAATCAATAAGTATCCAACGATCATCAACGCTTCTTATTTTTTTCTTCCGAGAAAATAAGAAATGTTCTGACATCTGGCATACCTGAAATAATAAATTATCAGTAGCATTTGTAAAAAAGCATCAGTAACAATGTAAGACATATATATATATATACATGAAAAGTAATAATTGTATTTATAACAGTAACTCAAAGCGAAGTATAGGTAATTTGATGAGCTACTTAAGTAACTTATTGAATTGAGCAGTAAGATAAACTTCGTAATTCATATCAGTAAGAATTCACTATTTCGAAAGTAAGTAGATTTATTTTGCGAAAAGAATCACTAACTTTTAATTCTATAACAGTAACTGATTGCAAAGGACAAGTAAATATTTAAATTAATTAGGTAACTTGTAGAATTTTTATCAATAATAATGACTATAAGAGTAATAACTTATTATATCTTCATAGTAACACAAGGAAGTAATAATGACTATAAGAATCAGTAACTTTTACTTAATATATCAGTAACTAATAGCGAAGGATAAGTAAATATTTAAATTACTCAGGTAACTTGTAGCATATTCATCAGTAATAATGACTATAAGAGCAGTAACTCAGTACATCTTCAAAGTAACACACAAAAAAGTAACAATTCTATTAGCATTAGTAACATAAAATATCTTATAAGTAAATTAAATAAATATATCAGTAACTCAATATATCTTCAAAGTAACGTATTAAAAGTAAAAAGTGTGTTAGCAATAGTAACATAAAATATTTTATAAGTAAAGTACGTAAATACATCAGTAACTCAGTATATTGTCAAAGTAACATATGAAAAATAACAACTGTGTTTATTGTAACTTTTTATTATATGAAATCAAAATACAATCAATAAAAAATCAATTATTACTACAGATCATGTATCAAAATGAATAAAAATTGATATTATGAACACCACTTTCTCATATTTCAATCATACTTCTCGAAAATAATATTGCTTACGATAAAAAAAATGAAATTTCATAAGCGATCAAATCATGAAACGAATCACATACCTCTCTTCTTGCGTTGAAACGAAAAAGTACCATGCGTTGGAATGAATCGATAGTTTTAGCAATCATATACGTGTGCCTTGCACTTTCCAAAAACGTAATGCTATTTTTAGAAAAGTTTTAATTTCCGATTTTGTTTTATTTCCATATGAAAATTAGTTCCTATTTTTTGGGATTGAATCTTGTAGATGGACGGCTACAATTGGGTGCTCAAAAAAACCCAAATGGGCACAGAGCTCTCTGGATAAATTCCCTATATATATATATATAAACTACAAGAACCAACTCATATTTTTTACATCTCAAATAGAGTTAATTCCTTTTTCATTGTTCCCATAAAAATACCGCCTTACAAGATACCGATAGAAATCGAAACACAATTTATCAATATATCCATATTCAAAAATATATCTCATGCATATGAACTTCAATTTGGTTATACTCACTTTATAATCAATCATTTAAAATACTCAAATTCTAAAAGTACTTTGAAATAAAGTCGGATTCATATGTGAAAATTCAATTTTAAGACCAATTCTACATCAGTGCTTAGATCTTGTACATTTTTGTGTAGAGTGCATATTGCACTATTTTGACTTGGTTTTAATATTATTATTTTCATTACGTATTAAATGTAAAACAAACTAAAAAATGCAAAATCAAATAGATACAAAAAAATAATGTTCTTGGTTAACGGGTCTAATTGAATTATGTTATGTCTTCTCGTTTTTCTAACCAATATATATGTTGAAACTAAAATTTAACAAAAACACGAGCATGCACCTAAAATGTTATACGAATAAAATAAAGTATACTAGACATATCTTCTTATGATGCCTTGAGTATGTTGTTCCATCCATTTTCCTGTGATGTTTAGGGCCGAGGCTTCGTCCTTGAGTCACTTCGATACTTGTAGGTGTAGCATAAATGAATGTGTGTGGTGTACACAGACAACACAATGAATAGTTTAGATCATGGAAGCTATCAAGAAACTGAAAGCATCATCATTTTCCACATATACTCGATACTTTAGAGAATAAGAGCATCTTTTGACAAAACTATCTGGAGGCTATTCAACACCAGCACTTGAAGATAAGCAAAAAAGGGGGGCAAGGATAAAATTGAGCATCTGAATCTCACTGCCTAGAGACTATACCTCCGAGCCCTAGATCATCATAACATCAGTACGGATCTAATCATCATATGAGCACCTGAGATCCGAGCCGACTTCAAGTGAAGAATGAAAACTCCTAGACATGGAGATCAAGATTACCTATTGAAGCTTTATCGATCAACACATGGAGACCAAGATTTAAAACATCAATAGGCTCATGTTCAATCCAAGCACGAAAGATCTGAATAGCAAATCTAAGAGAGGTTTTGTACGTATAACGCTTCTTTCGTATGTTGTTTAAAAATGGAGTTTTTGTATGTAACACATTTTCATATGTTAAAGTAGCATTTTATATGGAAGTGTCTACTGTTGCAGTAAAGAGAGAACTTTTGTATGAATATGCCTTCATTTGTATGGTTAGTGAAAGATCTATTTTTTGTATGGAAGTTTTTTGTTTGTTAAAAAATAGTTTTGTATGATCCATTGTAGCTTGCACGCACAAAATGGTGCTTGCACACACACATAAAAATGCAAACATCATCTCATATACGCAACAATAATGACATTTATATAAAACCTCCCTCATTATACAAAAACTTTCATTTTCCTACAAAATGGTACTTTGTGCACACACATAATAATGAACATGACAAAACTCTCTCGTACATGCTATAGAGAAGCCACTTATACGAAAACACCCTTCGTTATACAAAAAACTTCATTTTCCTACAAAATAGTGCTTGTGAACACACATAAGAATGAACATACCAAAATTCTCTCGTACATGCAACAGAAAAACCATTGATATCAAAACTCCCTCCATTATACAAAAAACTTCATTTCCTACAAAATGGTGCTTGGACGCATAACTTTAGAATGAACATACCAAACCTCTCTCGTACATATCGAAACTTCATCCATTATACAAGAATATTCTTTTCCCTACAAAATGGTACTTGTCCATGCATATGAGAATGAACATACCAAAATTTTCTTGTACATGCGGTAGAGAAGCCATCCATAGAGAATTCTTTCTGGTATGATTTCATTATATTTGAGAGAAGTTTTGTATAATCCTTCTTATGTATGCACACGAGCTTTTTGTAGGAATATGAGGATTTTTGTATTATAGACTGTGTTTTGGTAGGATTTTCTTCTCTATTGCATATTTGAGAGAAATTTTGTATACTCCATTTATGTATGCATGAGTAACTTTCTGTATGAATACGATGATTTTTGTATAATAGCATATATTTTTGTAAGATTTATCTCTATTGCATATTTGAGAGAACTTTTGTGTGTTCCATCTTACATATGTACACGAGTAGTTTTATGTAGGAAGAAGAAGATTTTTGTATAATTGTGTGATTTGGGGTATGATTTCGTTCTTTGTTGCAAGTTTGAGAGAAGTTTGTATAATCCTTATATATGCGCATGATGAGATTTTTGGATTACGAGGATTTTTATTATAGATTGCATTTTTGTACGATATTATTCTCTATTGCGTATTTGAGAGAACTTTTGTATGTTCCATCTTATATATGCGCATAAGTAGCTTTTTGTAGAAATATAGGGATTTTTGAATAATTAAGTGATTTCTGATGCATATATCATTTTAATCAATCTTACATCATTCACTTTAATCTTCACAATCATTGAATCAATCTTCCATCATTCAAATATCACATAATAATTAAAATAGCATGCACATATCACTTTAATTAAATACTAACATCACCACAATGTGGAAGACACATATATAATATTGTTAACAAAAAAGTGAATGTTTGATAATAGAGAAATTATATAGACAAAAGTTAGAAAATGATACATTCATGCTTACAAAAAGCATATAGACAAATTATATCAAAGTGAATTTTTCATACCTACCCATGTTAAGCGATCCTCATTAAGAAAAAGTTATGTGCAAGGGCATCTAAGTAGTTCCATATCCAACAAATGAAGTTCCTTACTATCACAACTAAATTTTCCATGATGAAATAGGCATCAATTTTCTCTCGACAACTCTTGAGCGCATTCATGAGAGGGAACATACAAAAACTCTCTCAAATATGCAACAGAGAAGACATTCATAGAAAAACTCACTCTATTATACAAAAATCTCCATTTTACTACAAAAATATTCATTTTCATATAAACATCCCCTTCTCTACCATGTATACACAAGAAGTAACTCAAGTATGCAGCAAAGGATGAATCCGTACAAGGACTTACTCCAATATACGAAAAGATTCATTCTCTATACAAACATCCCCTTCTCTACCATGCATACACAAGAAGAAAGATTCACACCAACTTACACCCAGATATGCAGAAGGCACATCAATACGAAATTTGACCTTATAATATACAAATCGTTCACTTGTAGACAATAATTCATCCAATACAAAGTAATATTAATCTAGTACATACTTATCTCAAATATGTACAAGAATTTATTGCAATAACAAAAACATTAATGAGCAATCCGTACAAGACGATTCTCTTCTGGGTAAAGCATCCCCATAACAATCAGTCGATCCTTGGCAACCAATGGAGTACTCCAACATGACTCCCCTCTTCTTCACTTTCTCAATCATCCTCATCTCTTTCATACTATTGCGCTTGATCCTCTTCGATAGGATCATAGTAAATGAGGGCACTATTTTTTTACTGATATATAGCAAATGGCGTCTAGCATGAGGTTCGACAACAAGTTATGGGGCGTCCTTCGTTGCAATCTCTTATCCAAGGCTCTCCACAAGAAGAAATGTCGTTGAGCAGTTCATCATGGATCTTAAATCTCAGCGTCAAGAGTTTGTATTTGCCAACATCTTCCACCACGCCTCATACCGATTTATGGTCTTTATGTGCTTCGATGAGGATCTCAACCTGACGCTCATGTGCTCAAAGGTTGAAACTAATCTTATCATTTCTATAGGAGTGAAGGTATACATCTCCGCAAACATGCCCTCCATAACCATGTTCATGTTCTGGAGAAAAATGGAGGACATTCTCGAGGGGGGCAACATGTTCGAAGAAATCTCCATCCCCTTCACAAATGCATAGCGTGAATGCATATCAAAGGAGCAAATACATCAAAGCTATAACGATGATGGCATCTCCTATGTGAATACTATGCTCGATCTCAAGATTCCTGATCAGGAAAAAGGAAGAACATGGAAGCTGCACGTGAAGAAAATTGCAAGCCTTTATCAAGAGTTCTTGGGGCTCAGTGTAGAGAGCGTCATCTGTACTTTGGAGTGGATAATGGCGAATCTGATCATTCATCCGCACACGCAACACATAATCTACGAAGAAATAGTGGGAGAAGGCCCTCCAGGGCATGAGATACGACAGGACGACTTGGCCAAGATGCCATACCTCAAGGCGGTGATACTGGAGACGCTACATCATCACCCTCCCATCATACTTCCATTTCTGAGTGTGGTTCCCAAACATGCATGCATCAATGGTCACACCTTTAAAAGTGGGTGGAATAGTAGGTGTTTGTCTGAGACAAAGCTGTATGGAAGAAATCGCATGAGTTCAAGCCCGAGAGGTTCCTCTTACACCTCTACAAGATCTCCCATGGCATCAACCTCGTTGTCGCGCTGCCCTACTCATCAATAGCAATCTGCGGATGTTTCAATGCTGAAGACCTCTTCTTCTCTAATGTAAGTCCTCTCTAGTTGGGCACCAACACCTCTAAATTGAAGATGAGTGAGAGGAGGATGAGTGGCAAGGGGATACACTAAGGAGGAGGGAGGCACGACGAGGGGGATTCGCGTCGAGGAGGATGCACTGCGGAGGGGGGAGGCGTAGCCAGGTTGATGCACAGTGGAGGCGGTAGGTGTGGCAAGGAGGATGCGTGGCAGAGCGAGGAGGATGTGCAAGGGACAGGGGAGGTGCGGGGAGATGGATGCGCGACGGAGGGAGGAGCATGACGAGGAGGATGCACAGCAAGGGGGGTGGATGTTGAGGGATTGAGGATGGGGAAGGTTTGGGGGAGGACGGTGTCGGGGGAGGAGGGTGTTGGGTGGCAGTGTTTTCCAAACCGCTGGATCCTTGTTGTCACCTGGCGTGCATCTGCGAGTTTACAACAGATATTTCTCCAAGTCACTTACGGCAGACGATCCTCTTCCTTCAACTCCACTCATAACCAATCTCAAACCTTGACCTCCACCATCGTCTCTCTACGCAACCTTGTCATTGACCACCACATATTCTCTCATGTCTCCTTGATTCCACATCTCGTTAAAACCTCATCAACCACCCATTTTGAACATTATTTACCATCAGTATTTTGCTTGAACTTCAACTATTTGGAAGACACATAATTGTGACATTCTTATTTTCGAACGACGACAAGACCACGCTGCACGTGATTCGATTCGTGGAAGCATTCTACATGAGAAACCTAAAAATTTTGCCGAGCTTCCATCTACTTTGCTGGGACATAGAGGTGGTCATAGAGTGCATTTGAGCATCAAAACCTCAGCTACTTTAGTTTCATACTCTCATGTATACCCATGTAATTTATTCCCTCTTCTTTTTCTTTTATTGTATCCTTGTTTCTTCTCCTTCTTCTTAGAATAACTCCTATTTTATTCCCTCTTTGTTTGTGATATCAAACTCATCATTTCTTACCTCACTAATCAACCATGCCTTTTCACCCTCTTTCGCATCCTCTTTTCCAACCACGCATGGTAGTCGGAGAACCACTCTTCAAATCCTCCACAACCACATAGGACACCTATTCTTGTTCATCTACTCCCTAGTTGAGTTAACCCCTAGTCCGAACCTGTTGGAATATGGATGAGAAAGCTTTCTTGGAAGACTATTACTTGGATACATTGGAGCTTCATCGATCCCGATCATATAACCAGGGGGCTCGCATGAGAACCAAAGGAAGAAGAACATGCGTGAGCAGGAGGAGCAATCAGCCATCCCTTAATGTCTGGATCAACCCCATAAGGCATAATATCGTGATACCTAGAGCATGCTTGCTATCCGATCACGCGGCTAGGCTTCCATTGCACCCGATAAAGTCCCCAACGTAATAACATACATCTAGCACGTGACACGGTGAATTCACAATTACACCTTCAAGACTCCTTCCAATTACGCATGGGTCCCTAGACTCCCTACTGCCGAGGAACCCCCGCGTGAGCCGCACGTGGTTTGGGATTTTCACACTCGATCCCCGCCAGCTCTGAAGATTCTCATTAAACTAGGGTGCATACCCGCGCTTCACGGCGTGAGTACTTTTTTAGGTAATCTATGAAATTAAAATCAATAATATAAGAACATATTAGAAGTATTATATGAAAAATATGTTGGAATATATTGCGAAGAAATTTTGCTAGTCTGGAAGGTACATTTTTTCAAATAGTACTTCATTTTCATAACTGAAAAGATAATGGTATCTTCAACAAATAGTAGATATAGAATTAAAATAAGAGCAAAGGAAAGAATAAATGTTCAAATACATAAATGAAGGAAATGGAAATTTAGTTGCAAAAAGCATACTTATTTTTTTGATCCAATGTTGGTCCCACCATAGTTGTTATTTATTAAATTTACGTATATCTGTTTTAAAAAACTAAATTCATTATATTTTTTATAATTTATCTTATATATAACTTATGTATAATAAATATTTTATTATATATATTAATAATTTTAATTTTCACTTTATTATTCTATATTTAACTTTATAATATATCTTTATATATAATATAAAGAAAATTGGTTATATATATTAAGATAATGGTTTCAATAGATCCCAAGATCCTTATTTATTTCTTTGCGGATTCTATCATCTCATTTTTATGGAATAGACATTTTATAACATATTAAGGTTAAAACAAAAATAAATTTAATGTATTAATTAAATACTACTTCATTCTTTATACAGATTATTTCTAGTTTTGTAGTTTCAAATTTAAAGATAGAACTATTTCCAATTTTTAAAAAAGATACAGGTATAAACAAAATTACAAACAAAGTATATTTTTATATCTGAACAATCTTAATATTTATAAAAATATTTAAAAATATTTATATTAAATTACGTTAGTTTGTTGACTATTTAGTAAAAAAATAAAAGGGTTTTTATCAGTTGTGCCCCTCCGAGATATCGCAATATCAGTTATGCCCCTATCTTTTTGGTAATATCAGTTGTGCCCCCGACTTCTTGCCAATATTTCACTTGTGCCCCTCAGAGGGGCATAACTGATAAAAATCTTTTATCAGTTATGCCCCTCTGAGGGGCATAACTGATAAAAATCTTTTATCAGTTATGCCCCTCTGAGGGGCACAAGTGAAATATTGGCAAGAAGTCGGGGGCACAACTGATATTACCAAAAAGATTGAGGCATAACTGATATTGCGATATCTCAGAGGGGCACAAATGATAAAATCCCAAAATAAAAATATGTTCTCATATTAAATGTCTCATATTGGGGTATATAAAAAGGGTATTGAGAACAAATATGTTAATGCTTCAAATTGAATTTTGAAGAAACATTTTTCCGTACATACTTAAATGGTGAAAAATGTTATGGATTGAATTTTTTTCACTGTCAAATATTATTTATATATCATATTATTTAACACTACCTATTTATAATAATAAATATTACTACAACATATCTTAGACGTTATCGACATAGAAATTCTTCAATTTAAAAAGGATATAAGTATGCTTGAAACTATACACAAAGCAGGTTTTTATATCTCAATAATCTTAATTTATAAAAAAATTATCAGAAAAATATATTCTCATATAAAAGGTCTCATATTTGGGCATTTTAAAAACTAGTGAGAACAAAAATATTGATACTTCAATGTCATTTTTTTTATGAAATTTAGTAATTAAAACAGGGTGAGTGGCAAGGGAGGGATACACTGACAAACACTAGTAATGATAAATAGGGATATTTACATTTATAACCCTGAGTAATTTGATAATTACAATCATAGCCCCGTGTAATCATGAATTACATGAGAAACCATGAATAAAGCTTAACTCTAACATGACAAAACCCTGTGTTATGTTCCTTTTAAGATGCCTGTTATAGTTGACAGTTTATTTTAGAAAAAGTCAAAACTGCCCCTAATACTCAACCTTATTTACAAATCATGTCCTATAGTTCTCTTCCTTGATGAGTCGATGCCCCTCCCATCTCCTTGACTTTATCCTCGCTCTCCATCGATCTTCTCTCCCACCTCTGCCTCGACGTGACCTGCAACTTCCTGCACTACAATGCCCGCAGATGCCCTAGGGGAAGCATGGAGGTTAACAACAGGGAGCGGAACACGACGACGATGACACGGAGGACAGAGAGCTTAATGGAGTTTGTTGGACATGCGAGCCCACGACGAGCCATTATGCAATAAATGTTATTGCACGTATCATTCCCTGATCTGAAATGAAGAATAAATAATTTGCATAATAGGTCCCTCTGTACAATTAGGGTTATGTACCATGGCCATCTTAATGATCATACAACTGTTGATTCATTAAATGAATCATAGAGGCTGGTGCTTGGATGAATATCTAATGGGTTAGATAGAGGACTCATCAAGCACCGTCAAATGATTATTAAGAGATGATCTCCAGCCTGAGTAGGAGATGGCAATCCTTTCTCACATAGGCTGATATCTGACCGACCTCTTGATGCAGGTCCTCTGCATGGGAATAGTGATTCGGAGGTGTCAGATTAGTTAAGTCAATGGGTTGACTTAGCGAGATCGAGATAACCTAAGTCCTATGTTGAATACTGTCACAGCATAGGCACACATCCTCTGACTAGAGACAGATGTGTTACTATATGTCTGAGTGTGTACATTTGGCAAACCATTAGGTTGATGACCTAATCAAGGTCTATACACCGGCGAGCTGGTGTGCATATAAGGGCATATGAGTAATATGATCTCTCAAAGGGATCATACAGGTTCACTTATGAACCGGAAGACATGAGCTCACTCATGAGGTATTGGGACCGATCAAATTCCATGCATGGTTGTCGTGCTTTGGAAGCATGACAAGAATTTGAAGGTATGATATATGCTTTGGGAAAGCATATGATCGATACCAAATCCCAATGACCAAGATTGAGAAACTTGGTGATCAAACCCTGAAGAAGACAGTATAAAATAGATCTTCATCTTCAGGTTGATCATTGGTCTTCCAGTATGCAGGATGTGCAGGTATTGGGAATACCTGAGGTTGATGTGATCATAAACGATTGTATAACCATGACGCTTCCAGTCCGAGGGAGTGATGAAACAGGTCTGGATTTTAGTGACTCCTCTCAGTAGAGAAGTAACTTGATCTTAGTCCAAATGTTGGACATTGATCTGAATTTGATTCAGATGCAATGAGAAGATTAAGTATACGGACTTGATTTAATCAAGCATCTATGAGAGGTCCGTTAGATCTGGATTTGAGATGAGATCTCAACATCCAAGTCACTATACATGGAACAATACAATCGCCCTGTCCTTATCTCCAAGTATCTGCGGAGAAGGCACATTATTCTTGAAGGAGTTCAAGAATAATTCCTATGATGAATTTAGTATCCAAGCAAGAAGGTTTTGATGATTAAATGAGATTTAATTATCAAAGTATAATATGAATAAGATTCATATTATGAGAATGTGTCCAAGATAATTAAATGAGATTTAATTATCAAGTACAATATGAATAAGATTCATGTTGAGAGAATGATTGTCCAAGATAATTAAATGGGATTTAATTATCAAGGATAAGCAGATCGTGGATAGTGATATCCAGAATATCTGTGTATATTATAAATGAGATTTACAACATATCAGAGAGAGAGAAATATTGTAAATAACATTTGTTAATAATTAATGTGGATTGGATCCACATTAGTTAATTAATTGGAAATGTAATTTACAAATTAGTTTGGGATGTGAATATGATTCACATTTTTTTCCATTGACATGATTGAAATATTCACAAATTAATTTGGAATTAATTTGGTGGATATTATTACAATAATAATTATTGCAAATAATCAAGAAATAATAATATAAATAGATTTTAGGAGGGGTTGTTGTCTCCTCTTATTCGTTGACTTATTATCTCTTGATAAATTAATTTATGTTAATTAAATTTTGTTGATAATAATTAAACACATATTTAATTTAATATAAATTAATATTGTTGGTTTTTAACCAACAACAATCATAGCCGTTGGATGGCTCTTGGATTACAATGACTGTTGGATCCATGAGAGCCATGGATTGAGATCCATCGGATCCCAAACTAATATATAAAGAGGGTAGCCTTAGCCCTTGAAAGCACACCAAGTAGACGCCTACTCTACTTCTCTCTCTCTCCCTCTCATTCTCGTGCTCTCTCTCTCTCTCTCCAAAGGGTGGCCGACCACCATTGTTGAGAAAGGAGAGAAGTTCTCGCCTTCGCCTTCGACGACTCGAGGATCTCCTTCTTCTTCGTGGCTACTTGCTATAGAGGAAGATGACGGATTTTGCTTGACGAAATCAGGAGATCTACTGCTTGGATCTTCATCGAGGATTGCGGGAGGGACGCAACTCATCATCGTGCCCGCAAGTGCGTTCTTCGTGGATCGGACTTGAGACATGAGGATCTCTTGTTTGGGATCTCGCGATCACAACCACGCTTCAAAGGTATTCCTTATACTTTGTGGTTTGATGAAACGATCCGAGAAGTGTTCTCGTGATCATGTGGTTTCATCGTTTGATTTAAAATTTTTTAAATTCCGCTGCACCTTGCGACTAGTACGACTAGTCGCCCCTGATCGTATTCGATGCGATCATCACGCTTCCGTGATGCGCTTGAGGATTCACAATATCCTTCAAGTGGTATCAGAGCCAGGTTGAAAAAGGTTTTGGATATGATCCATGAACCATAGACGACTTGGGTTTAAAATGGTCATGAAAATTTTTTGGCGCATTTGAATTTTCGCAACTCTGTCTAATTGATTTTTTCGGCACTGTTTAAATTGTTTAAACACGAAATATTCAATTGTATTTTGTTCTCCATTAAACAAGGAAACCATAGGACTTGAGTTTACTAAATTTGGATTTAATTTGCTCAAGATATGACCTTTTGAATACGCATGTATTCACAGTTGCGGGAACTGCAGAACAGAACGTGATTAATTTGTTAATTACGGTTTTGTTACGCCTCGAAATGCGTAAAATATCACATAGGTTCTGTAATAAATCAAGTTGGCAATCTTAGGGCACTAATTTTGCGAATTTTGGATTTAAATTGATCAAGATAAGTTAATTTTAGTGATAAGGGGTCACTGCTGGAAATCGACATTTTTGATCATGAACCTTGTGATAGTCATTCAAATAAATGTTGATGAAAATTAATTATTAATTTTCTGAAATTGGTTATTGATAAATATTTGTGGAATATTTAAAGATGATAATCAATTCCTTGAATGACATCCCACTAAACCATAATGATAAGATAGTTGATCTTGATCATTGGTTAACTTTGAAATCATCAACAAACATTGTTTTCATGAAATACCCTAGGTCATCCTACAATAGTTGTAGGACAACTTTTACATGCAAAACCTCTTGCTTGAATAGGATTGGGGATTTGTTTAGCAAATCTCCTTATAATATAATCAAAAATGTTTTGATGTATATTATATGGTATAATTTCGGTTGAAAGACCGATGAGCATCTCAAAGTACATGATGATCTATCTGGCATTATCCTTTCCTGAGGTGGATATGGTGTCTAGTCGGAGATCGCTGGGGTAGCGGGTTGCAACGTATGTGGTCTGTCCCACTCTCGTCGGTACTGGCCATGACAACGGGTAGGGATTGGATAATGCCAGAGAAATCAAAGTGTATTTCTAATTATTAAAATTCGAAATAATACGTACTTTGAGATTATACCTACTATTCAAGTAAAGAATTCAAAGTTTGTTGATTGATAATAGAATTGATAGTTAATTTAATGTGATTAAATTAATTATATCCTATTTAAACACTCTATTATGAATAGACGTGTATTTCGGAAGAATTAATTATGTGAATATGATTCACGATAATTAATTACAATTTGAATATGAGGTGGAGGATCACATAAGTGACATCCATGGTCTCCCATCAAGGCAAAGGATTCCGTCGCCAGTTGTTGTATATAGGAGACGCCTGTCCGAAGTGACAGATCATATATATGATTTAATTGGATCGAGTTCTTTGCTTCTCGAAAGAGTAAGGCCGTATACGTAGTGACCCCAATATCGGGTCCTCATATTATTGGGGCGATATTGGATTGCATATAGCGAGTTTTAAGCCTGTTGACGGTTGGTTCAATTAGCAACGGGTCAACATCATCTTAGGGGTGGTGGGCCCGGGTGTTAAAGACCGAATTGGGAAATGCAAGTTGGACTTGCAAGGCGGAATGTGTTCCCGCTTCTCTTTATTCGAGTCACAGGTTCTCATATTATTGGGATGTGATAAAGATAGAGAGGAGATCCCAGATCTCGCTTGAGATATAGTGGTAAGTATATCTCTTACTTTGAAAGACGATTATGGAATAATCTTTCATAGTAGACATAGCAAGACAAATTTGATTTAAAATTCCTAAATCAAAGTAAAATATGTATATATAATATTTATACCCTTATGCAAATTTCTTATTTCAGATAATCCTTCATTAAACCCACTCAATGTTATACTCAATAATAACCAGTAAAAATATCATGGATTGGACTCATGATCCAGATATTGTACTTGCAATTGGACACATAATGTATGTGGTTGCAATGTGCAAGTTTCCTCAACATAATGAGGAATGACGATTAAATAAGACAATGAGACATCACCTTAGGATTTGTATGTCTCTATAGTCTTGATCTTTCATCGAGTGTACTTTGGAAGTGACATGTCGATGGTGATCGTAATTGTTGAATAATCCTTATAAAATCTAAGAAGATGTTCTGGCATACATATGTGCTCTAAACATTTAATCATGAATGACATGGTTCTCTGCATTATGCAGAATGGTGGCTCAAAAGAGATGATGTATTCAAAATATTTGAATACCTACCTGAACCAATGTTTTAGGAGTCTAGATGGATGTAGACATGATGAGTGTCATCATTCTACTGTCTATACTCTAGTCATTCATGAAGCTTCATAGTATTCACATTGTATGAATTTAATGAAGCATGTATAAATGTTGAAATGCTCTTACATTGAATTCTTTTGAATTTAACATAAGAGATCCTTAGTCTTGAACAATGGTTGTTTATAGATGAAGAGAGCACAGTGGAAGCGTGGGTCGGACCCGTGTGAGAAGGAAAGTCAAAGAGTTGATTGTACTTCTGTGACTTCCATATGACATCCAAAGAGTTGGATGAATGCCTATACTGCAATAACTTGATGTGTTGATAGTATGACTATCAAGTCTGTCTAGAATCCTTAGAGAAGGACTTAGATAGTGCATCATAATAATCTATATCTACATTTGATCATGGAAATTGATTGCTTATTTGATAAGATAAAGCCCGATAATTGTATCTCAATCTTCTAACAACACTTGCAATGTGTTGTACATATTTTAGAAGACTGGAAAAATTTGATCTTAAGGTTTATAGTTATCCACATAGACATTGATGCAATTGTTGCAACAATCTCTGTTGGATTGATATACTTCTTAATTTCAGTGGGAGAGCCTTAGTCTTAGAGAATGTCTCTATGACCTAGATATTAGAATACACTCATTGTTTGTTTCTAAATGTTGGAAATAAACATGAATTCTGGAATAACCCTGTCATAAAGAGTTATGATGGATATATTTCAGATAATAATCTAGCATCTGATGGACTCTACTAAATTAGAAATTTAATGAATGGTTCATAAATATTTCTAATACTGAAAGTTAAACCTTATAAGATCAATAGGAGGATAAAGATCATTTGACAATGATTTAGCATCAAGTTTTGGACATATGTCTGCTGATGAGATATATAGACTAATAAGATATGAAACTTTAGAATGTCTAAAATTTCAAATCTTACATACTTGTGAATATTTTATTCAAAGTAAAATGTCCAATACACCCTTTTTTGGGAAAGGTGTAAGATGTCAAGGTATTCGAGATCTCATACATATTGATGTATGTGAATCATCTATATCATAGTGAACATTGTGGATATGTGATATCTATTGATGATCATGTATGATATGAGATTTCTTCTCTTCACCTGGGAAAACTTTGAAATGTTCAATGATTTCGTAATTTTGGTTTAGAACCAAAGTTTGAAGGAAGATTAAATGAATTTGATCTAATCAAGGTAGCAAGTACCTATTAGATGAATTCAAAGAATATCTTATGGAGATATGAATATCATTTCTATCTCAATCCTCCTGACACACCTAAACTCAATGGAGTTGTAGGAAGATACAATTAGATTATGTGTGACATGATTTGATCAATGATGAATTTTAGCATAATTATCCCTTAGTTTCTAGGTATATATTTGTAGTAGAGACTACAATATATATATCCTTAATAAGGTTCCATGCATGTAAGCTGGAATCTAGCACTTGAGAGTGCTACTTCATTAGGAAAATAAAGGATGGTATTGGATACCTACTTTACGACCTTGAGATTCTTAAAATATCTCATCTTTGAGAATATGATTCTTATAGGATGACTCTCTTGAGAATCAATATGAAAATGAAGTATAGGAACTCATTTAATCTTGAGAAGATAATGAGGCTCCAGAAATCGGAAACTAAAAGGGACAATTAAAGATGAAACACTAATACCTCTTCAAATGAGTTTGAGGATGTATTCCTTGTGTCAGTTAAGTCTGACAATGATCGGACTTCATGTGATGAAGCTCATGAGGATCATAACATGGAAAGATGGATATTAGCAATAAAGGTCTAAGGTAGACTTCATATACAAGTGTTGTATATGGACCCTTGAGGATCCACCTATAAGGGTTAGACCCATTTAGGTGTAAATGGATCTTCAATAGAAAGAGGGAACCTGATGAGAAGGTAGAGACCTTCAAAGCACGATTCGTAGCCATGAGCTACACACTGAAGAGAAGACATCAATTGCGATATGGCTTGCTTTTCAGTGATCATGCTTAAACCCATCAGAATGTTGCTAACCCTAGCTACACAATTTGACTATGGCATCTTCAAGATGTGAGTCAAGATTGTATTCCTCTATGAATACCTCTTTGAGGATATCCACATGAAGTAGGCCCAGGGTTTCATGGTTGAGGAATGCAAGATGTGCTGGCTAAAGAACTCCATCTTTGGACTCAAATAAGCTTATTGTCGTTGGAACATAAGATTTGATGAAATTATAATTGTTATAATTTCAAATAGAATCTTGATGAACCATGTGAAGCTTAGTGGGAGTGCCATTGTGTTCATCGTGCTAAATGTAGATAATATCCTAATCATTTAGAATGATATAAGGATGATAATAAGTGTTTTGTGATCTGGCTATTCCATACCTTGAGATATGATGTCAAAGATGCCTCTTGAATCTTAGTTCTGAAGGTGTTCAGAAGCAAAGAAAAGAGGGTATTGGGACTGTCACATTTGTAGTACACCTTGGACATGTTCCATTTTCTGGAAATTCCAAGAAATGCTTTCTTACCTTTAAGATTTGGTACTGACCTATCTAAAGGGATAGCACCTCAAAGAGTTGAGGAAGTGAATGCTAAAAACTGGTTGCCCTTTTGTGCATCAGTTACGAAAAGCTGAAAGTATGCTAAATGTGTACAAAAGCCAGATATCTGCCATGCAGTGGGAGTAGTAAACTGTTACTAATCCTACTATGGAGATAGAACACTTAATTGCAGTAATAACAATATCTTCAAAGATGACAAGGCTTTAGAGATAGTGATCTCTAAGTCTTATCTTCAAGAAATTAAGATTTTTTAGATGGAGATCTAAAAGGTCTTAACTGCGAATACCTTAGGAGATAGAGATCTCCAGGGATAAGGGTATTCTTATAAGGATAATAGAAATTACATGCTGGTTATAATAATATTTCTTTGAGTTGTAGTATCAAGGATACTATGACTGACAAGATTGAGTATTGGTTGCATTAGATGCAACATTCGCATTAGATGCGAGCACTGTTACTAGGGATATGCAAGTGCCGTAAAAGGACTTGGCGTAGTCTCGCGGGAACAGAGTGACTGATCAACTTACCTAGCTATTTTTCTAAATAGCCTATGATTGTCACATGAGTGTGGGTTTAATGATTAGCCCATTAATGGCTCTTTGGGCTAGTGGGAGATTGTTGGACATGCGAGCCCATGGCGAGCCATTATGCAATAAATGTTATTGCACGTATCATTCCCTGATCTGAAATGAAGAATAAATAATTTGCATAATAGGTCACTCTGTACAATTAGGGTTATGTACCATGGCCATCTTAATGATCATACAGCTGTTGATTCATTAAATGAATCATAGAGGCTGGTGCTTGGATGAATATCTAATGGGTTAGATAGAGGACTCATCAAGCACCGTCAAATGATTATTAAGAGATGATCTCCAACCTAAGTAGGAGATGGCAATCCTTTCTCACATAGGCTGATATCTGACCGACCTCTTGATGCAGGTCCTCTGCATGGGAATAGTGATTCGGAGGTGTCAGATTAGTTAAGTCAATGGGTTGACTTAGCGAGATCGAGATAACCTAAGTCCTATGTTGAATACTGTCACAGCATAGGCACACATCCTCTGACTAGAGACAGATGTGTTACTATATGTCTGAGTGTGTACATTTGGCAGACCATTAGGTTGATGACCTAATCAAGGTCTATACACCGGCGAGCTGGTGTGCATATAAGGGCATATGAGTAATATGATCTCTCAAAGGGATCATACAGGTTCACTTATGAACCGGAAGACATGAGCTCACTCATGAGGTATTGGGACCGATCAAATTCCATGCATGGTCGTCGTGCTTTGGAAGCATGACAAGAATTTGAAGGTATGATATATGCTTTGGGAAAGCATATGATCGATACCAAATCCCAATGACCAAGATTGAGAAACTTGGTGATCAAACCCTGAAGAAGACAGTATAAAATAGATCTTCATCTTCAGGTTGATCATTGGTCTTCCAGTATGCAGGATGTGCAGGTATTGGGAATACCTAAGGGTGATGTGATCATAAACGATGGTATAACCATGACGCTTCCAGTCCGAGGGAGTGATGAAACAGGTCTGGATTTTAGTGACTCCTCTCAGTAGAGAAGTAACTTGATCTTAGTCCAAATGTTGGACATTGATCTGAATTTGATTCAGATGCAATGAGAAGATTAAGTATACGGACTTGATTTAATCAAGCATCTATGAGAGGTCCGTTAGATCTGGATTTGAGATGAGATCTCAACATCCAAGTCACTATACATGGAACAATACAATCGCCCTGTCCTTATCTCCAAGTATCTGCGGAGAAGGCACATTATTCTTGAAGGAGTTCAAGAATAATTCCTATGATGAATTTAGTATCCAAGCAAGAAGGTTTTGATGATTAAATGAGATTTAATTATCAAAGTATAATATGAATAAGATTCATATTATGAGAATGTGTCCAAGATAATTAAATGAGATTTAATTATCAAGTAAAATATGAATAAGATTCATGTTGAGAGAATGATTGTCCAAGATAATTAAATGGGATTTAATTATCAAGGATAAGCAGATCGTGGATAGTGATATCCAGAATATCTGTGTATATTATAAATGAGATTTACAATATATCAGAGAGAGAGAAATATTGTAAATAACATTTGTTAATTATTAATGTGGATTGGATCCACATTAGTTAATTAATTGGAAATGTAATTTACAAATTAGTTTGGGATGCGAATATGATTCACATTTTTTTCCATTGGCATGATTGAAATATTCACAAATTATTTTGGAATTAATTTGGTGGATATTATTGCAATAATAATTATTGCAAATAATCAAGAAATAATAATATAAATAAAAGGAGACAAAACCACCAATATCATAGGTGGCGTCACCTATGACTTAGTCATAGGTGACGCCTCCTTGATTTTAGGAGGGGTTGTTGTCTCCTCTTATTTGTTGACTTATTATCTCTTGATAAATTAATTTATGTTAATTAAATTTTGTTGATAATAATTCAACACATATTTAATTTAATATAAATTAATATTGTTGGTTTTTAACCAACAACAATCATAGCCGTTGGATGGCTCTTGGATTACAATGACCGTTGGATCCATGAGAGCCATGGATTGAGATCCATTGGATCCCAAACTAATATATAAAGAGGGTAGCCTTAGCCCTTGAAAGCACATCAAGTAGACGCCTACTCTACTTCTCTCTCTCTCCCTCTCATTCTCGTGCTCTCTCTCTCTCTCTCTCTCTCCAAAGGGTGGCCGACCACCATTGTTGAGAAAGGAGAGAAGTTCTCGCCTTCGCCTTCGACGACTCGAGGATCTCCTTCTTCTTCGTGGCTACTTGCTATAGAGAAAGACGACGGATTTCGCTTGACGAAATCAGGAGATCTACTGCTTGGATCTTCATCGAGGATTGCGGGAGGGACGCGACTCATCATCGTGCCCGCAAGTGCGTTCTTCGTGGATCGGACTTGAGACAGGAGGATCTCTTGTTTGGGATCTCGCGATCACAACCACGCTTCAAAGGTATTCCTTATACTTTGTGGTTTGATGAAACGATCCGAGAAGTGTTCTCGTGATCATGTGGTTTCATCGTTTGATTTAAAATTTTTAAATTCCGCTGCACCTTGCGACTAGTACGACTAGTCGCCCCTAATCGTATTCGATGCGATCGTCACGCTTCCGTGATGCGCTTGAGGATTCACAATATCCTTCAGAGTTGTCGTTGAGGGTGGTGCAGTAGCATGTGACATCGAGGAGGAGGGATACAGGGGAGTTGGAGGAGGAGGGGTGGTCGAGGAGGACTCTGTTGGAGAGGAGCTTCTGGATGCACTCGAGGGTAGGGTCAAGGAGCTTGGGGAGGGAGGAGTCGAGGATGGAGGAGACTGGGAGGAGGAAGGAGAGGGTGTGCTGGTCGAGAAGGAGGGAGAGAGGGGAGACATGTCGGGTTGGGGGAAATCATGGAGGATCTCCAAGAGGTCCTAGGCAGAGGAGACAAGGAGATGAGGGAGGCTGGAGGAGGGTCTTAAGGAGGGGGTGGTGGAGCCGCGTTGGGGGCTAGAGGAGGGGCTTGGAAGAGGCGGTGGAGGCTTGTATGGGTGCTGGAGGGGGTTGGAGGAGGGGGTCTTGGAGGGGGCTGTGGAGCTGGAGAAGGGGGCGTCTAGAGGAGGGTCCCCACAGGAGCGTGGGGCTGGAGATGGGGGCATCAGAGGAGGTCAAGGCTGGAGAAGAGGGGGGTGGGGCGGAGCACGGGGGAGGTTGTCGGCACACCTGGAGGAGGGGGGTGACAACGACTGACCTGGAAAGGGGGGTGGGTGGCGGCGGTGACAACGACACGACTGGCATGGAAGAGTGGGGAGGGGTCGGATGAGGAAAGATTTTTTTATTTTTTTTGAAATTTTTTAATAGATGTTGGATAGACCATGTGCTAGATTAACCCAATGATATCATTGGATTAATGAAAAAAACTAACAGAGGGTTATGGATGTGAGACAAAGTTATTACACGGGGTTTCTCGTGTAATTCATGATTACGCAGGTTATGATTGTAATTACGAAGTTATTTAGTGTTATGGGTGTAAATATCTCTAAAAAATAAGATTTTTATATAGAAATTTAGTATATATATGTGTGTGTGCGCGCGCATGTATATATAGGGATGAGTTGTTATATATATAAAATAAATTTAAAAAATACACACACCCATGTATTTAAAGTTGACCACGTGTAGTTTTTATATCTTAAAAATAGTTCATAATATTATCATCAGCAATATATTGAATATCTCATTTTCCATGTATGCGAGTAAATTATCATTAACCTTTCATCTCCCATTCGGATATCTCTCTTTCAATGTATCCAACATGAAGTAAGATGCAAATAAATTCGAATATATCTGTATCGAATTCGTCACATTTGACATCCGTATCTGTTTCAAAGTGGATAAAAATATGGATATCATTTTGATATTTACAAACATCTGTATCAATATCATTTTATCCATCTACACATATAAATTTAGATATATATATATATAATTTTAACCATATATAGCATAATTTTATACATTCTTTAAGCAAATTTGGTATACTTTTTGTGATATAAGTAAAATTTATATATTTTTATCAAGTATTTTATATTTAATTCATGTATATCTAAGTCAATCTATAGAGTATTTGTGACATTACTCGTATGTGATCCATATCCGTTTTATATGTATATGTTTTTTTTAAGGATATGACAACATAGTTTCAATATCCGTATCCGCACCCGTATTTGTATTTAAAAATGGATAAGGATAAGAAATACATATATCGGTATATGTATCCATCCTTTTGCAACCCTAGAAGGGTCAAACAATACACCTATGTATATATACATGCTACTGCTGTGCTAGAGAGTCGGGGATATTGCTGAGTGAGGAGCCGTTACCATGGGGAGGGAGGGTGCAACGACTCGGGTTAGATGTCTGGAGGGAGTGCGAGAGAGGATGTAACATTATTCGAGTGATGGAGGGTGGAAACGAACTACCGTTGTGCAAGCGAATCGGGGTCTGGTGATGTCGCCAGGCAGGGAGCTAGCACCATGGGGAGGGAATATGCGGCGGCTTGGATTGGGCATTCAGAGGGAATGCGAGAAAGGAGGTGACGAGGGATAGAGGGCACGGACTTGGAGAGTTCAATTGGGGACGGGACACACAATGGCTGGATTGTAATGTTAAATAATGAAACATTAATGTAAATATAATAAAATTTCAAAATTTAGAGGGAGCACGTGCCCCTCTAACACAAACATGGGTCCGCCTCTGCATGTTTCCTTTTTTTGACCGTTGTAAGCATGCATGTGGCTTCTTATCTTATCCAGCTATATGTATGGCACCTTAAGCCTTATCTCCAAGGACCAGAGCTTACCTTGATATCCCACAATCATGCTCCAACTCAATCCACCTCAGGTGTTTTCGTCCAATCGATTCAGAGGGTTCATCCAAACATTTCAATCCAATCTATTTTGTTTGAGTGATGATTGACATTCACAAAATCCAAAACTATAACTAAAATCCATCAAAACGATCAATCCTATCATCCAGGAAGATCGACTAGGGTATTGCTGTTCTTTCCTTCTTTAACTCGAAGTTCTGATACATGATCTAGATAAGAAATTCAGTAGGAAATAAAACATGCTTATTACTATAGTTTTTTTCAGATACTGACAGCTGACCCAAATCAACATCCGGATAAGAGAAAGTTCAGATAAATCTCCAACGAGGAAATAAAATCATCTTGAGATAAACAGTCTGTCCTGATTTCCTTAGAGGCTAAGGCATATGTCTCTCATCCTGATATGAGACTTTTCAACCTCCACAGGAATATTCGATTGTGCTTGGCACTGCTCTCTTGGGGTTTCACTAATCTCTTCCCTGTAGTATTTTGTCACCATCTGTGCCCTGTGTTCCCTATCCTCTTCTTCTCCACCACTTTTTTATCCCCTGCTGCATTATTTTCATCTATAAGTTTGTCTAAGCCCATCAGCTTCATGCGTTCCTTTCTGCCTCCTGCTCAGTTTTGTGGAAATCGTCATCATTTTTTTCAGTTTATTTATTAATATGATCGGGATTTAGAACTCTAAATTAATGCCAGGCAACTTATCTTTGTATGCTGGACAGCTTTTCAACGTTGATTAAGAAGAGAATTGCTTATAATACTCTAAATTGATCTGGACATCAAATTGGTGATCGGCTTTGGATTTTCATGTCAGGGATTCATCATGTAAGCACAACCAGATAAATAGACTATGGGTGGTATTTTTTATACCAGTATAATCTTTCCATAGATCTATTATCCCACCATTTGTTATTAACCTATATCATAAGTTATTAGATAATTTATAATTTCCTAATAACTTATCACACATTATCCACCCAAGTATTAATATTCTAATAATCTCTCATAGAGAGGCCACCCTTATTAAATCAGTCCTGTTTGACGGGCATAAAGAGTTTTAGCCTAATTATATATGTATTTAGCATTGCTGCTCTTACTCTTAGTGCCCCAAGACAATATCATAATTTTGTTTTTGGACAACTTGAAAGCCAAAGGGTGTGACACATTCATATCACAATGATGCCCAATTTTAGATCATATCATATTGAATATCCAAGATAGAACGTATATCACAGTAAAGGAAAGCTTGAAAACAATCTCAGGTTTCAAGAGAGTCTTTAATAGAAGAAGATGGGCTTTTTTATCTTATTACATGGCTTAGGAAAACCATGTAAATCTTTGTGATAAGCCCTGGTCATGTGGATTGTATACCCATCTCAAACGATAAGACCTAAATCTCTTCAATCATAATAGCCTCGACTGCATCATTTGACCTCATCTCCATGCTTTATATGTTTACTCTCCTGCACTTGACGCACCACTACAACCTTCCTCCCTTATGCTTCGAGGGGCGGGTTTTGTTTCGGTGAAAAGTGCATCGAAAAGTCAAAGGCGTATTGGATTGCTGTCTTAGACCTTCCTCTACACCACCGTTATCCTTATGTGTTGAACAACATTCTTCTAAAAAATTGGAAAACTCCTCGCCTTTGAGTTCTTGCCATTAACTATATGAACACAATGATAACGAAGCTACTGTAATGCACATTGAAAAGAATGTGATCACAATTATTTTAGTTTTTTATAGTCTTTTTGATAATTCAAAAGATAGTTTTAAAGCAAGATGTGATCTAATTCAATTAGGTATACTTCAAGATTGACATTTCATAAAATTGAAAAATGGAAGGATGATATTGCTTGGAACTATCTATACATTGGCACACAATGAATGTGACATAATATTTAAATTTTTGAAAATATAACACAATTAGATGAGTTTTATTTGCAATTATCTAGATGTATAAACGAAGCACATTGAAAGCATAATGAGATAAAAAGCCATGATTGCCCTATACATGGAAGTTCTTCTTCCTTTAACTATTTGAGAATTGTAGAAGACAATGCCATTCAACCATTATCTGAATGGGATTTTATCAGTTGTGCCCCTCTGAGATATCGCAATATCAGTTATACCCCTATCTTTTTGGTAATATCAGTTGTGCCCCCGACTTCTTGCCAATATTTCACTTGTGCCCCTCGGAGGGGCATAACTGATAAAAGATTTTTATCAGTTATGCCCCTCCGAGGGGCAAAAGTGAAATATTGGCAAGAAGTCGGGGGCACAACTGATATTACCAAAAAGATAGGGGCATAACTGATATTGCGATATCTCGGAGGGGCAACTGATAAAATCCCTATCTGAATTAAGTGGATTTTTTACAATGATATATTTAAAGTAGTTGGACCCAACTATACTATTCGGATTAGAAGTTGATATCACGATCATGCTATATAAGTTAACAAAAATTCCTCCAATTTTTCCAAAATAATGATGAATTTAACTGTAAAAGTAGTAAGTGAAGTTAGTATTTAGACAAGTTGAATATTGAAGGATGCATCTAATTGAACGGTATTTCAGAAAGACGGAAATATAGTATATAGTAAGGCATAACAAGAATGTTCTATTGTTGAAGATTATCTATGCTGAGTTGATTGCTGAAGATCGAAACCTATTATAGATATATCCGATTTACGACATGCCTATACTGAAAAGTATTTTTAGAAATATATCTATTAAAGATAGAGACCTATTATTAGTGTTATATCATAATGCAGTTAAATAAAATTGATTGATTGTTTGATAATATAATTTATTGAACACTGCTAGTATTCTAAGTATGATGTTATCAATCGATTTAGAGCTTACATTAATAAATTGTAAGTATGGTGTTATCAATCGATTTAGAGCTTACATTAATAAATAGAAGGAAATAGGTGATAATATGTGGACCACACATATTGATATTCTTGCGTGCACTCATCATTCACGAGTGATCCCTTGTTCTTGTATATTTTGTTAGTGTATTCCAATTTAGAAAGAAATCCTTTGGTGAAATGAAACCAGTACAAATGTTAGATGTTATAGTAAAGTCCCAACTCAATTTTTTGGATTAGATGGTTATTATGGAGAAATTTCCACCCATCTAGCGTTAAAATCAAGTTGTCACTAGCACAACTATATATTCAAGACATAACTAGATATTTGGATATTTTTTGATTGATAGCTATATAAATACATACGACATTTTGTCTTTTTATAAATTGAGTTATATTTGAATTTGAAAAAGGCCTATGATAGATGTAACATCCCTACTCTCAGGTCCGGTCCGTTATAGGGGATTACTAGTCCAGTCAACCTGTTGGACTTGGAACCAACTAGAGCCCTTAACCACAACTCAAAATACTTAAACTCAAGTTGACTAGTAGTACCTCCCACTACTTATAAGCTATTACCACACTTTCTGATTACTTGATGTGGTGCTATTTTGAGGGTGCTACAATCACTCACATTTATTTTCGCAACATCCTCGTTGCGCAATGGCCCATGACCTATTCCTAGTAATAGTGGTGGCTTTATCTCTTGGGTATTCCTTTCCTCCCAACTCGATGGCAGGATTGGCTCCACCTCTTGATCAACCCTTTCCAATATTAGAGGGAATATGCTTTGATATCATCTATAAAGTCCCTGACCTCATGTGCGATCCGTTATCGGGAATTACTGTCCCAGACAACTTGTTGGGCTTGGGCCCAACTGAAGCCCTTGACGACAACCCAAATACTTAATTCCAGGTAGAAGGCTCCACAACTTATAAACCGCTACCACACTTTTTGATTACTAGATGTGATACTATTTTTGATGCACTACAATAGATACCTTCTTCATCTTTTTCGAGAGGGGGAAAAATAAAATAATTTTATATTTCATTTTGGAAACCATCGGAGTTGCTCTAGGTCTAAAGGATTCTAAAGGAATCTAAGCGGATTCATCTTAGGGATCACAACCTGGAAAAAAGTGGGGAAGAAATCAAGATGGACGATATCAAACCACATGTGTTTGAATGCTTTGCGGATGCGCCGTCGAAAGAAACTAGTCTGAGAGTTCGTAGTCTCATTCCCAACTGATGAATCCGTGATTCATCACCTTTATTCTTTCATTTTGGCTAAAATTCTTAGTAAAATACATGTAAATACCCACTAATTCTAACTAATTATCATTCTAACAACAGATATTAATATTATATATTTAAAACTTATTTTTACCAAAATAAAAGAAAAATAAAAGAAAAAAAGGCTGTAAATATAAAATATATACATACTGATCCTAACCTCGAGACCAGGTCCATATTGACTTGGTCGACAAAATAAATAAGTAGAGGGAGATAAGGATCTTAACTTATAAAAATATTCAGAAAATCAAGACCAAAATATAAATTACCCATTTTACACAATATAAATACTTCACCTATTTTATTTATCATCAAGATAACCTCAAATCAAAATACTTCTTTTGTAAAAGTTGTTCATAAATATATATATATATATAATTTTATAAAAATATCAGAAAAATATTTCAATACAAAAATAATTAACCGCAATGAACCGTAAAAGCCGCAAAAGCCGACTACCGAGGTTTATAACTATTTATAGAAAACTCCAAACAAACAAACCAAACCCACTTTTAAAATCCGTTTTGTACATAGTACTATTTATTAAAAATATCAAAAAAATATTCAAATAAAACCGGTGAGTTTTGGCATTTTGGACCCGTTGTCTATGTGTACTATATGTAGAATCTTCCTAGATTTTTAATTAATTATCTGTAAACCTGATTAAATTAATTTCTTTTCCTAAAATTTTATAAAAATATATATAAAAACATAAAATATAATTAAGTTAAAATACATTAAAACCCGAAGCATCGAAGCCGCTACCTAAATTTTTCGGACCTCGTAACTTGGCCGTATGAACTCCGAATTGGGCAAACTCAGTTCTAACAATCATATTTTCAATTATCTACAAAACAACACTAGTTTCGTTAAAAACAGAGCTAACGCGAAAAATGTGGTTTTCATATCCGTATTGGTATATTGTACAATGTACCGTAATACATATTATTATTTTATATAGGTTAATTTATATATTTTATTTATATTTAAATTAAATAAAAATTCTAATTTAATGTATTATTTCTATATATTTTATTTATTTATTTATTTATTTAATACTTAATTACTTAATTATACACTTAATTACTTAATTTATTACTTAAATAATTTATTAATCCTATTTATTAATGATAACTTATTAATTATTTATTAAATTATGAAATTATTATGTAAATAGTTAATTTAAACTATTAATTAATTGTATTATTTTTATTTTCTTATCTTTTTTCTCTCTCTTCCTTCCCCCTTTCTCTCTCTTACTTTACCTTTCTCATTCTCCTTCCTCCCGACTCATCTTCTCCCAACGCCTCTTCTTCCTCCTCCGCCTCTCTTCTTCTTCCTCGAACCGCGCCAACGGTCCGGTCGTTGGCCAGTACTCCAACTACTCGCAGCTCCCGTCACCTACTCTCCGGTAACCACAACCACCTCTTCTATAAATACCCCTCGATCTCCTCTCGCCGGATCCATCCACCATTACAACCAGCTTCTACCACCGAGTTCCGGAGAGAGAGCGTCGTGAGAGTGACAGGCTTCGTCATCATCCTTCGTCGAGCTCTGGTCTAGTCATAGAAGGTCGACGAGATCACTGCCAGCTTTGAGGGACTTCTCTGTTGTGCCCATCCTCCGCGGAGCGCCGTGTATCGAGGTAGTGATCATCGAGCTCATCGGAACTTGATGCCCAGGCGTATGTTCTTCATCCAAGTAGGTCCCTATCCATTTCCTTATCATCCCCCTCTTCTGTCTCTTATCATCTCCACCATTCTCTTCTCCTTTTTCTCTATGAATCAACATAAAAACCATCTCGATCCACTTCTAAATCCATATCATTTCGATCCTTATCCATTCTACGCATCCTCGTTCTGTCACCATTCATTCCATGTTTTCTCTAATTCGAAGAAGATACCTCAAGTCTTCATCCAAAACTACAGGTCATTCACGAATCATCCGATATGGAACAACATGATTAGTATCGACCGGCAATCGAAAGTACAAATAATTAAGGGTTAATTGTACACAATATAAGACAAGATAAAAATAGAGAATTAAAGGTGATTTTTATTGGTTTGATTAAGCTGGGGTTTTAATATGAGACTTTTAGCATGATGAATACAAGATTCATCAGTGTTCCACTGTTGATATAGGTATCATTAGCCAGAATTTGGACCAGATGGAGATAATTGAGAGGAAGATGTGTAGATCCTTGACAATCTCAATTGGATTGATGAGCTGGCCCAAACATTGAGTGACCCGAAGACCTAGGTCATGTGTCTCCAAGAGGCACAGACGACTTCTCATCCACATTCTAGGTAACGATCTGATCCAGGGAGCAGTTCATCCCATCCCTCCACCTCATACCTTCAGGTCCATCACATTCAGGCGGAGCCGATCCAGTCACTTCCGTAGTACCAGTTGCCACCACCTTCCTTAGATACTTAGTTGTTGGTGTATCATCCGGATCAGTCTTTGGCATCCCTTCCCTCTCTAGTCCATAAGAAGAAGGAGTCTTTGATGGAAGTCAATAGGATTTGGTACTCCTAGTACCAATAACAGTCCACGATCCATCGTGATCACCCTAGTTTCTGATGGTTCACTGGAGCTGCTTCATCCAAGCAGTAGCCTCCGGCACAGGTAGGGCAGGGTGCCCAATAGCATCAGCCCTAGTATTCCCAGCAGCCACAACATGGTCCTTGACCATCATACTAGGGTGAACAATGGAGGCAACAACAGCCTCACAACAATACGCACAGCCCCCTCCTCACTCGTACCAGCAGTAGCTGCAATAGAGCCAACCTTATTTTCAACGAGGCAACCCGTCTGGTCCTCATACACAATCGTATGAGAACCTAGCCTTAGACGATCTCGCCCACATGTTGTTCGAGCAGCAAGCGACCTTCTGGAAAGAGATGGACAAGTTCCGGAAGGAAATGAGGGACATAATAATTTGTAAGGCCATCATACTTGCACAGATTGAACCCAACCCTAACAATCTGAAGAGAAAGTCTGAGCAGGTAAATCTACAGAGATTGCCTCTCCTAGTGATATTCTGGATGACATTCATTATTTATTTGATGATGATTTTTTGAAACTTAGGAGCGGTAGAAATCCAGTCGATGGTGACTCGTCTAGGCAACATTCCAATGTAGATTCTAGGGCGCTGGAAGGAGTCAAGAGCGGTACTGATGCCGGTAAGGATGATTATGATGGTGGCTAAGGGTGTTGATCTAGATGATGGTGTTGATGCCGTCGTATCCCCAGCTGTAGACGGTGGTGATGATGCCACCAAATTACCAGATGACAAGCTAGAGTGCGGTACTGATACTGCTAGTTCAGATATTGTCGGTGGTATAGATGCCACCAAGAGTCAGACAGTTATGTTATCCTTTCCTGTACCTGAGGATATTTTTAGAAAAAAACAAAAAATGGAAAAACTTCAAAAATAAAAAATATGAATAAAGGAAAGGCTTTTGTATCTCCTTTGGATCCACACGTTGATATTGATGATGTTTGCATGGATTCCAGCATTATGTATGATCAGAAATCCACTTTTGACCCTCATTCATCTGAGGAGGGTCCCTCTATCCCCTTCCCTCAAGCACTCCATTTAGGAAAGGGCCAAGAAAAAGAAAATCCTAAAAAGAGACATCAGATAGAGTTCAACGAGCAGATGATAGATATATTTCAGTTGCAACTGACTCTTTAAGAGGTACTTGAGCATATCCCTCTTTTCCCAAAGAACCTTAGAGATGGGACCACCCTCTGTAAGAAGAATAGGCGAAATCACAATGCATAAATCCATGTGCTCACTCATGCCACTTGCTTCGCCATACAGAACCGATTGCCAGCAAAGAGACCTGATGTAGGAGCTCCTTACGTCAGATGCCACATCCATGCGCAGCAATTCGATCAGACTCTATTAGACAACGAATCCTTGATTAACCTCTTTCCAACTACCTTACTCTACTGGTTCGAGTTTGGACCTCTTAAACAGAGCAAGACTATTCTTTAGTTTGCATATCAATCTGTCAAGGGGTCGAAGGAGTTATTAAAGGACGTTGTCGTCACAATTCAGGGCATGAAATTCCCTATGGACTTCGTTGTGTTGGACATGGAGATCCATGAATGCTTGACAGACACCCCCATCATTCTAGGATGGCCTTTTGTGGCCACATCTAAGGTAGTGTCCGATCATTATAGCGGGAATGTATACTTTCGCATCGAGGGCAAAAGTGTACAAATGGAGACGATTGAGGAATTGAGAGCCAAAGATTCAGCTTGCTCTGAGCAGAGTTCAGAGCAGATGACAGATTCAGAGCTAGACATCCACCATGAGTGTGATTTTGTGATTACAAATGATGAAGCCATTTGGACAGACCCGATTGACAATCTCTTGTCACACCTTCAAATTCTGTAGAGTTACAGATGCCATCAGATGAGAGTTCAGAGAGCGCACTCATGACATAGGACACCTTAGAAGCTGATGATTGTGATTTGGTTAGTGAAGCATAATATATTTCTTGTGATTCTGATTCAGATCCCTTGGGCTCAGGCACCGACTTTGATTGGTAGGATTTCAATGATTATTTACCATTTCTAATGTCCACAGAGCCTACAACTAGGGTGGAGATTGAGCCAGTTCAGTTGATAGATACACCAACAGGGTCATCTTCATCAGATTCACTGATTCAATGAGAGTTCTCACATGCAGATTTGGTAGCCTTCACTCAGACTTTTCAGAGACTAGATCCGCCAGCTCCCACATGCCAGGAACTGAAGACCTTCCTGCAGAGCATGAAGTATAGATTCCTTGTGGGTGATCTAGAAATGTTTCAAGTCATTATCTCAGCAGATTTGACTGATGACCAAGAATCTCATTTGATGCAGGTTCTTGAAAGAAACCGCAAGGAAATCGAATGGACTGCAGCTGATCTCCAAGGGATAAGTCCGGCCATGTGCTCCCACAACATATATATGTCGAATATGATGCCAAGCCATCACCTAAGTTCTAGCATAGACTGAACCCGAATCTTTGAGATGTAGTCATGAAGGAAATATATAAGTGGTGGAGTGTCGAATTTATCTACCCCATCTTCGACTCCAAATGGGTTAGTCCGGTATATGTGGTACCCAAGAAGATGGGTATCACCACAGTTGCGAATGAGTCTGGATAGGAGATAGCTACCCGAGTATCCACTTCTTGGTGGGTCTGTGTGGACTACAGAAGATTGAATCAGGCCACCAAGAAGGATCATTTCTAGATATCATTTATTGTCAGATTATTGAGAGGTTAGTTGGGAAGAGTCATTACTGCTTTCTTGACTGGTAATCAGGATATAATCAGGTGGCCATAGCGCCCGAAGACTAGGAGAAAATGGCGTTCACTTGTACGTTCAGAACGTATGCTTTTAGACCGATGCCCTTTGGATTATTTAATGCCCCGGCTACATTCCAAAGGCTTACGCTTTTCATCTTCTCGAACATGGTGGGCGACTTTTTAGAGGTCTTCATGGATGACATTTCGATCTATGGTGATGGGTTTGATGCTTGTTTTACTTTCTTAGATTGAGTACTTAAGTGCTGCATAGAGGTCCACCTAGTCTTATCTTAGGAGAAGAGTCATTTCATGATGACTCAAGGGACGATCCTTGGTCACATCATCTCCAACAAGGGTATGGAGGTTGTTCAGGACAAAGTGGATATCATCAAGAAGCTCACTCCATCATTCAATCTGAGACAGTTGCGGTCTTTTCTGGAGCATGTCGGTTTCCACCAATAGTTCATACAAGACTTCAGTCAGATTTCCCGACCGTTGACTAATTTGCTCATGAAAGACACCGAGTTCCTTGCAGATGATAAGTGTCCTTCTTTTGAGACTCTCAAGAATTTAGTTGTTCAGGCTCCTATCATTCAGCCACCCGATCTCTCCCATTCGACGGATGCTTCTGATTTTGCCATAGGGACCATGCTTGGACAAAGGGGGGATAATATGCCATTTGCCATATACTACGCTAGCCAAACTTTAGATGTCACTTAGCCGAACTGCACTTTAACTGAGAAGGAAATGCTAGTATTTGCTATGGATAAGTTTTGATTTTCTATTTTAGGATATAGAGTGACTATCTATACATATCACACGACCATCCGATACCTCATGGCCAAGAAGGATGCCAAAGTTAGATTGACTATATGGATCCTTCTACTCCAGGAGTTTGATATTGAGATTAAGGATAAACCTGGAGTCAAGAATGTGGTGGATCACCTCTCCCAATTAGAGCATCTTAAGGATTCTGATATGACCACACATATCACTGAGACATTCCTAGAAGAGACGATTCTTGCTATCACCTCGCTCCCATGGTACGATGGCATTGTGAACTATCTTGTTGCCAATAAAATTCCACAAGGTTGGCCCAGGCAACGACTTAAGACCTTCCTCGTGAAGGCCAAGTCGTACCGTTGGGAGGATCCCATCTTTTACCATGAAGGGGGGGGGCAGTGCCTGGCATCGGTGTATTCCTAAGGCTGAGCACCCTAGAGTCCTCACCTATTTCCACAAGCTTGAGGTAGGAGGACATCACTCTAAAAGTTGGAAAACACAAAAGATTCTCCAATCCGGCCATTGATGGCCTACCCTAATCAAGGATTCATATGAATTCGCGAAGAGGTGTACTGAATGTCAGAGGAAGAGCACTTGTGGACAGAGAGATATGATGCCGATGCAGCTGATGAATCCACAATTCATCGTCTTTATTCTTTTATTTTAGCTTCTTTTTTTTAGTCAAATACCTATAAATACATATTAATTTCATGAAATTATCATTTTGTGTGCATTTGTTATGTATGTATTTTTAACACTTTTTATACTCAAATAAAAGAATAAAGAAGAAAAGAAAAAGAAAAGAAAAATAAAGGATGTATTTATGAAATAAATGCAGACTGACCCGAACCCCGAGAGAAGGTCAAGACTTGACCTAATCGATCAGGAATAAATTAGGGAGAGATAGGGTCTTCAATCCAAAAATACAAAATTAATCTATAAATATTTTTTTATGTATATTTGTATAAAACTTAAGTATTTTATTTGTATATAAATTGACCTTAAATTAAATTTTTTTCTAAATGAAAGTTGTATATAAAAATGTTTTGTAAGTAATACAAATAATTGCAAAATAAAATAATGTACAGATTACAAATAATGATACTCAGAAAAAGCCGCGAAGTGATAATTGAAAGACCAATTCCAACTCCATACGAACTTAGATTAAATCAAACTCACTTCCATTGTACTCTAATTTAAATTATCTTTCAAATGGTTGTGGTTTTCATAATTTTTGGGGTTACGGTTGAAAAGTCGATTTTCTAGGGTGGTTTGTGCAGTTTTACCACTTACTTATTGTATATATTTATTCATATTTATTTTTATACATAATGTACATAATTGTAAATATTCTATTCATTATTAAAAATAAAAATAAAAATAAAAAATATTTAAAAATAATTTCCTTATTTGTACATGTGTATATTGTACTATATGTATATAATACTTGTATACAACTAATTTCCTTACATAAAAATCACCAAAAAATTAAATATCTAACATTAATAAATTAAATTAATTTAATTGTAAAATTTAGATTTAATTATTTAATTATTCAATTTATTCATTTATTTGATTTGAAAACTTACCTCGTATATAAAGATTTGATTTTATGCCTTAAATATCCACCATTAAGGTGGCTAATTAATTTTTGTAAATTAATTATTTTAATTATTTTATTTAAATCCGAATTTCATTTCCAATTAACTAATTTATTTTATTTATTTATTTTTTATTTAACTAACCAATAAACACATTACTTATTTATAGCTTTTTTCCTTTTTAATTTTTCCTTCTCTTTTTATTGGGCTCCTCCTCCCTCTTTCACAATTTGATCTATCTTTGGTGGATAGGAGCCCGATCTCTGAGAGCTTCTTGTTGCAGAAGGGTGTCCAACCTCTGAACAGTCCGGTGACAGTGATTCGGTCCTCTTCGAGGCCATCACGGTGTATCCGATCCCGAGGTGAGATCCAATTTATTTTCCTGTGTCATTTTAGATTTAATTTTTACGTCATTATCGTGATTAATTTTTAGATCTTAATTCCAAAAAAATATCCGTAGCCCATTTGTCATCCGAATCCAATTTTTCATCTCATATCCCGATCTCTACACGTTCTCATCCTATCTTGAACAACCTTTCACCTCTGACCACGCACAGTGGTCGGAGTTTCGGATCTATCTCCCACTTCGCCAAGATCCGCAATCGTTCGTGCACCGTATTTTGTTTATAAATAAATTAAATAAATAAATAATACACATAATTGTATTTCAAAATTTTTTCCTAACATTTGTTTTGCAGGAAAATTAAAAATATATAATATATATGTATATAAATATAAAAAATAAAAAATAAAAAATCTTATATTTCTATTTACAGTTTACATTTAAAAAAATTAAAAAGAAAAAAGGGGAAACAAGTCTTGTAGCCACTGCAACTGACCCCACCACCCGCCAACCGTCTCTCGCGTAGCATCCTGCGGTGCATCCGCAACCCCCTACTCGACACCGCCCAACCGTACGCCTCCTCACCGCGGGCGTGTGTCGCCCTGGTGAACCCACTAAGCAGCCTGGATATGAGCATCTCCACCAACGGCACATCTACGACGTGCGCCTCCATACATCGAGGACCGTCGTCGATGCCCTCCCACCAGGAGGCCAATCACCTCCAGCAACCCCTCAGGCAGCGACTTGAGACCTTCCTCGCAAAGGCCAAGTCGTACCGTTGGGAGAATCCCACCCTTTACCATGAAGGGGGGATAGTGTCTGGAATCAGTATATTCCTCAGGAGGAGCACCCTAGCATCCTCACCTATTGCCACAAGCTTGAGGTAGGAGGACATCACTCTAAAAGTTGGACAACGTAAAAGATTCTCCAATCCAGCCATTGGTGTCCTACCCTCTTCAAGGATTCATATCAATTCACGAAGAGGTGTACTGAATGTCAGAGGATGGGCGCTTATGGACAGAGAGATATGATGCTGATGCAACTCATTCACTTCTATACGATTTTTGATGCGTAGGACATCAATTTCATGAGTCCATTCCCTAAGAGTTAGGGATTTGAGTACATTTTGTTAGCTGTGGATTATGTGAGTCGTTGGATTGACCATCCCCGTCCGAACCGCAGATGCAAAGACTGTTTGAAATTTTTATAGGAAGAATATCATATCACAGTTTGAGGTACCTAGATTCTTGATTCCTGACGGGAGGATTCATTTTATCAACGACAAGGTAAGGGCCAATGCTAGCGAGTTCAACATTGAATATAGAGTTGCCATGCCATATCATCCATAGACGAATGGTCTTACTAAAGTTTCAAATAGGGAGATTAAGACTATATTGCATAAGTTGACCGCCCATACCGAAAGGATTGGTCATAGCTTTTGGACTCGATCTTGTGGGCCTATAGGACCTCCTTCAAGACACCTTTAGGTACATCTCCTTTCTGACTCGTTTTTGGCAAGCCATGCCACTTACTTGTGGAGATCAAGCACAGGTCAATTTTGGCACTTAATGAGTTATTAATGGATCCTGAGAGTGTAGGCGATAAAATAAGAGCATAATTGGCAGCCCTGGAGGAGTTGAGAGATACAGATTTCTCAAGTAGCCTACAATATAAGGATAGAGTGAAGATATGACATGATTCTCACATCAGCCATAAGCAGTTTGAGACCAACCAGAGAGTATGGCTATTTGATGCTAGGTTAAGATATTTCCAGCGAAATTACAGAGTAAATGGAAGGGACCATACTTGGTCAGAAAGGTGCATGACAACAATAGCATTGACATATATGAGTTGTCTTCTGAGTCCACCTTTTGAGTCAACGGTCGGTGCCTGAAGCAATATCTTGATCATGATCCTGTGACTATTGATGTTGCCCCTATTCATTTTGTATGAGATGTGTTCCTTAATTTGCATAATTTGCATCTCATACCTGATTTTCATTTCTACTCCGCAGTTGTATAGATCCTTATTGTCTATATCATTCATTCATTTTGTTTAATACATGTTGCTTCGCTTCTCTAGGGTTTTAATTATTTGAATTATGAACAAGTCGTTGCAACCCTATCAAGCGTCAGCAGACAAAATTTTTTTTTCTTATCTCGCGGAAAAAATAATTACAGAAAATAATGTGGAGCAAGAGAAATGTTTTGCTACTTATATACCTGTATAGGGACATGATCGAACTCAGGGAGGCTACAATTCTCGAGGGTTATTCAAATAATCGATGAAAGATCAATTAAGAGAAAAAAACATGAATCTCAAAGGCAAACTATCCTTGGTTTTTACGGAATTTTTCTCTTTTTTTCTTTTTTTTTTCAAAATTTTTTTCCTGATTTTTAAAAAAATATGATTTTGATTTTTGCATTTTTTTATTTCAAATAAAGAACAATATGCACAAGATAAGAAAGACGCACACCAACTCTTTTTGTATTTTTCAATTATATCAAAAATGCTCAGAAAAATCCAGAGAAAATATTTTTGGGTTTTAAAGACTTTGAAATGTTTTTGAGAATTTTTGTAGAATTTTTAGATGTTTCTGTATTTTTCTAAAAATCAAACAGTGGTAAAAATGAGAAACAATGCACACCCTGGAGTAATTTGCAACTTAAAAATATTTTAAGTACCCAAAACTCCTAGCAAATATTTTTATGATGAAATACATGCCAATATCTACAAAAAAGAACTGAAATCACGATTTTTGGATTTTTTAGAATTTTTATAATTTTTACAAGATTTTTAGTTTTTTTCACTTTTGGGGGTTTTGAAAAGAATTAATGCATGAAAATTGGATAGAAATTAAAGGACAGTAAAATACACCTATGATAATTTTTTTGGAATTTATGGTAAAACATTCAAATTTTTATGAATTTTAGAAATTCAGGAAGAGGAAAGATATTGTTTTTGATTTTTTAATAATATCAAATGTTGATGAAATACAATGAAAAATTTATGCTAGAAAGATACTTACATCAGAAGCATATCATGATTTTTGGGATATTTATTGACCAACAAAAACATTTATTTCAATAAGAAAAGCAAGCAAAATAAAGGTCTAGAATTCAGGGACTAAACTGCAAATATTCAATGTTTGTTCATCAATATATAACAGAAATAAACTTGCAGGAGAAAATTGACAATTTACCTAAAAGAGGCGTGTGAAGCACGTGATAGGGCTCTAACAGCAGGGGATTCTTTTGCAATATTCTGAAATTCCGAGGGCGATTTTGCATATTCCTTTTAATAATTTAAAATAACCATTAGGGTTTCTTGGTTCTCTTCTTTCACAAGCCAAAGAAAGGACACGCAAGATGGGGCACGCCGCCTCCTCTCTCTTTTCTTCCAGCAGGCGGGCGCGGAGGGCACTACCTTCCTCAATGTGGTCGGCGGAGGGCGGCTCAAGGTAATGGCGACAGGGTGGTGATCTCGTGTGCGAGGAGGAGATGATGCGGGGCACTCGCGGGCGTAGCTGCTAGGTGGCAGAGGATTTCTTCAGGCGGCGGAACACGCACACCTCATACGGGCGGTGGACTCACGGCAGCTTCGGTCTGTTGTGGGGCTTCGCGGTGGAGGGGTTCTTCGATGACGAGGAGAAGTGCTGGATGGTGGAGCGGCTGCCACGGGCGGGTGAAGTCAATGGTCGGGGTTCCGCCCAGGTGGGGGTCGCGCGATGGGCCACGCAGTGTGATAACCGCCCCGCACCCTTAGTTAATTCGAGCAAATTAATGTCCAAATTACTTTTAATCGTTCGTTGTAGTCAGATACGAGAGGCTAGTCAAAAACCACTTTGATTTAATGTCAAGCGGCAATTTTTTTTACTTGGTGAAGTCCAAGGTCGATCTCAGGGAGGCATCTGTCTCCTTAGGTGAATTTTAACAAGTATCCAAGTGTTGGATTTTCGAGGAAGTATTTTTTTTGTTCTTTTTAATTTCTGTGCAGACTCGTGCAAAAATGCAGGCCAATTTAACTTTTAATTCAATTAAGATATCAACTGTAGTCCAAAAATTCTAAAAATTGGCCAGATGATTAATTATGATGAAAATGAGTTACCCTAATTTTTTTGGATTTTTCAGACACTAAATGGATTTACTGGGAATTAAATATGCAGACAGGGTGATTTTCACTATTTAATTATTAATAAATAACAAATCACAATTTCTTCAAGAAATAAAATTATCCTAGATAGCTGTAATGATAAGGAATCTAGGAAAATTGACAGATCTTAATTTCACTGTGAAATGAATTAATTAAAATTAATGTAAGAAAATCACTCAACAATTCATTTAGGCCTCGATATGTGTGCAAATGGCATGAAATTTTTATCGCATGTTAAGAATACTGTCCTTAAGCTACTATGAATTTTTGATGATTTTTGGAACCACAGAGAATTAACTACAAATTAAAAGGTGTCACTGGGCAAAATATTTTAAAAATGTACCAATTAATTCATTAATAATTCCACTGAAATTACAAAAATGTGACACGTGGACCAATAGACAGAGGACAAGTTTCTCAACAAAATGCAATTTTTAGATTCGAAAAATGATGTAAAATGCAACCTAGGGATGCGTGCAAACACAGGGGTGTAAATGCAGTACAGGAAAATAAAAATACAATAAGCAAATATGTGGATAGGTACTAAAATGCAATTACCTATTATGCTAGGGACTCAAGTGCAATTTCTCCAACAGGCACGTGCTCCTCACGTGGGCTCAACTTCACAGGGACCTTTTTGCAATATTTGAAAGCTCCAGGGGCCTCTGTGTAAATTTTCCAAGCCGCACGTGCTCCTCACGTGGGCGGCCTAGGCTCGGATGGCTGCGAAGGCTCGGGGCTAGGCTCAGACGACTCTGGAGGTCTGGAGTGAGGCTCGGACGACCCGAACCTAGGCTCGGAGAAGAGGTTCGGGTCGAGGCTACGTGGCAAACTGTGGACCGTTCAATCAACGTTATCGAACGGTTGGCGATGTGGACGCGTGGCGTGGCCTCGGGCCTTTGGATCGATGCTGATCCAACGGCTACTGGGCTCGGTGAAGACGGCGACGTGGCTGCAGATCAGCCGCTGGATCAGAGGAGCGATAGACGGCTGAGAGTTGCTGCGGTGGGAAGACACGTGGCTCACTAGGCCCCGTTGGATCTAATGTGAATCCAACGACTCATGTGAAGCCCGGTGAAGAGTCGACGTGGTGCGCTGAGGGCCGTTCGATCAACGTTATCGAACGGCAGCTGTGCGTCTGCTCCGATGATCCTCCGCCACCTGCGGAGGAGATGGCGGGGCTCCGGTGAAGGTGCCTCAGCTCCGGCCGTCCTTCCTCGTGTCGCTGACGCTCTCCGACTTGTCGGAGATATCCCAGAAGACGCGTGGCGATGTGGCGGAGATGCTGGTGGTCTCGGGAGTGGCGGAGGGCGGTCTGATGTCGATGGCGACGAAGCTCGAAGTCATCTCCGGCGAGCTTCCGTTCAATGAACAGAGGAGCACCTGCAAGTGTTAAAGATAGAGCCGAAGCTCGTGCGTGTGCTTGTGGAGAAGTGACGGTGATCGGAGAGGCCTAAGGGATACGGAAGTGGGTTGGCGATGGTGCTCCGGCCAAGTGGCGGAGCTGGATCTGATGGAGGATGAAGTGCGTCGTCGGCGGGCGTAGAGGTGGCCGCGAAGATGAGAGCTCCGACGCGGAGCTCGGCGGAGTGAAATGGAGGCGGGGGAGTGACCGGAGGCGGAGAATAAAAAGCGAGAAATTTGAAGAAGAAAAGAAGAGAAGATCGGAGAAGAATGGAGGGTTCAACTGGGGATTGGACCTCCCTCTTGGGGTCCAGGTCGTCGCTCGAGGGACCGGTGGTGTCCCGAGCTCGTGCAGCGTCGCGGAGTAGCGGCTGCGACACGACGGAGGTGCCGTGGATCTCGCCGGAGAAGAGACCCTTCTTCGCTCAAAGAATCGTCAAATTGCTGTCACCAATTGGAGGATCGGAGCTCAGCGAGGCTCTCTGGGGTGGCGGATGGCGAGGGGCGGCTACTGGGGCCGCGGGAGACAGGGGGACGGCTGCAGTGCGGCGACACGGTGGTTGCCGCGGTTGTCGGCGGGCCGCCGACGTGGAGGCTGGCGGAGGTGAACGACGCACGAGGGAGGTGCGGCTTCGGCTTGGAGCACCACCTGGAGGAAGAAGCTCCTGCCTTTTTTATTTTTATTTTTTTATTTTTGTATTTTGTAAACAGGAAATATGATGAGGAAATGATGGTGATTGTGATTGTATGCAATGAAGATAGATGATGAAAAAAAACGATGATAATGATGAAGGATATTGGTGAATGAAAATTTTTTGGTGGTGATAAAAATGAGGTGATTGTGGTGATGTAATGTGATGATTGTGAGGATGATGAATGGTGATGATGTGGTGATGTGATTTTTGTGTGTAAATGTGGTGATGGTGATCAACAAGAAGAAAAAAATGTTAGATAAAAAAATTTGACAAAGAAAAGTTGAGGAATTACTTACCTGTGATTCGCCGAAGATGGAGCCACGGAGTGCGGCTTCCGGTTGTGGCCTCGAGGAGATGGTGGTTGCTCCGAAGCTTGAGCGAGTCCGCTTGGAATCTCACGACGCGACAATGGTGATGCCGCGGATCTCGCCTGAATCAGAGGTCGTCGCTCGACGGTGGTTCTCGGTAGCTGTCACCTACAGATATCCGGAGCTCTCTCTCTTTTCTGTTGAAATGGCGGATGAAAAATAATGGTGGAGGATGATGGGAATAAAAAGGAATAGGAGAGGGAAGTTGGAGAAGATGGAGTGGTGGAGAGAGTGGAGAAGGTGGAGACTTGGAGTAGAAGGCAAGTAAAGAAGTGGTAAAAGAAGATTAAATAAATAATTAATAAAATAATATAAGTAGGTTACTTAAAATAATTAGAATAATAATAATATAATAATAATAATAGATCCGAAAATAATAAAATAAATCCAAAAATAAATAAATAAAAAAAGGGTGACATGTGGCGGCTCCAGGAGCGGCCACATGTCGCTCCTAGAAAAATCAAAAATTAAATGTAAACAAAAATCAAAAAGAAATAATAAAAGGGATTTAATAAAAAAGTGGTCAACACGAAAGTTACTCATCTCGACGAGATTTACAACTTTCGTGAAGGTCTGAAAATCAAACGAGATCATCTTTACAAAAGCATATTTTTGGCGGTACCTTATAGGTATAAAATACCGCATTTTATCTTTTGCAATTTTTTTGTCATTTTTCAATAAGAGAAAAATCAAAATAAAAATAAAGAAAATATGAGAAGAGTATTTACAACTTAATATAATTTTTTTGAATTTTTAATAATGAAGAAAATAAAATGGTAAAATACAGGGGCAAACCGGTCATTATGTACAATTTACAAAAGGCCCAAAATCCAAGTTTTGCATACGAGCTCCGATTTTAATGAAATTGGTCTTGTTTCAAAGGTCTCTGAATGTATATTACTTTAAAAGTGAGTAGACCTAATTCGGAGGTCGTATGAGAGAGATATGTGCGTTTTAAGGTCTAAGGTCTTCAAACTTGGGTTGGAGTTTTATTAGGTGATTTTACAAGTTAGTATTTTTTTGACATTTTTCTTTAATTAGTATTAGTAATATATACACTATGGAGTTGATTTTATTGGATTAGAAGTTAGTATAAAATATATACAAATAAGGTATTTTATCTAATATACAGGTGGATATATACAAGTGAAAATGGCTTCTTATTTAATGCAAATATGAATGCTAAAATGCAGATATTATGCTTGCGTGCATGAATGCTATTTATGCAATATAAGTGGAAATATGCTGCTATTTACTCGGGAACAAAGCTCTATTTTCAACTTTTAGAGTGATGAATCACAGATTCATCAACCTCCTATACTTAAACCTTGCTCGTCCCCGAGCAACTAAAATGAAATGCAAGAGTGAAATAAGATTGGGTTCCATACCAAGGTCATGAACAAAAGTTGAGAATGGAGCTTGACTCGACCTTTGGATTAATTGTGTGGCGGAACCTTATTGGGACCTGAACTTAAGACCTAACAGACTTCAAGCTCCACAAGTCTTCTATTCAAGACGCCTCAACAGTCAGGTCAGAACAAATCCTCAAACGCAAATTTCTGATGACTATGATTCTTACTTGTACTGTGTAAGTGAAATATAACTCTCCACATCAGAAATGACTCAGAACCAGCCTCCTCTAACAAGGTAACTCAATAACCCGGTCCAGTAACTCTTTCCTCGAGGAGCAGGGTATTCCCTTCTAAGTTCAAGTGCGACCAACTCAAGAGGAGGGGGTAGAGAAAAGAATGGACGGTGGCCAGTGTAGCTACCTATCCTGGGATGCCTGACCAGTGTAGCCAAGTCATCCAGCTGCATTTTCTTTGCTAATATACATATTCCGACAGGTATTATTTTTTTCACTTGGACCTGTCTGTTTTTTTTGGAGTTCTCGCATTTTTTCTTTTTTTTTCTTTTTTTTGGAACTATATACAAGGTGCAACATGTACATCAGGAGTTTTTCCTCTTGAACCAGTAGACTATCCCTCTTTTGAAGCATTATTGCAACCCACAGCATCCCGTCCTTAGATGTCAACACCACCAAACTAGGTTGAGATGCACTACCCTCCCTAGAGGAGGACGGATGTTTCCACCCGTGTGCTACTCCAAGCTAAAGGATTCTACCTCCTCACCACATCATCAATGAAGAGCTATGTGCATTGTGCTTGTCCAAGTTAGGTCACTGTCTATAAGAATCATGCGTGTGCACGAGATATTCTACTTAGACTAATCAAGATGACATGTGAACATAGACTTGCGGACTCAAAGAATTAAGTCACTTGACCTGTGAAATCTTAACTCCAGTTCCTATAAGGTTCCTCTGAATTTAGGTGGATTAAGGTCAAATCGAGTCCATCCTCAATATCTACTCATAACTTGGTTCAGAACCCAATAGCTTTTCACTTTGCACATGTAAAGTATGCAGATGGGATGTAGATGACATGCTATGTAAATGAATGAAAATGCAAGACTCTCTCTTTTTTTTAATGCAGAGATGATATGCAAGAGTAAATAAGAAGCCTTTTTGTTTTATTTTTCTGCTATACAACAAATTTTACAAAAGTATGTTTTACAAGAATTTTACAACTTTTTATACAAGTATAGTACATATTATACAAGTATACAAAATTTTAATTTAATTTTTTTATTTGTTTTTTAATTTTTACAAAAGGTTTACAAGTATTATACAAGTATACAAAAATTTTTTTTCGATTTTTTTACCCACCCGTAATTATTGCAAAATATATACAAAAAATACGCAAAAATACGCGAAAGTACGAGTTATGGGTAAAGTATATATGTAATATATACACGCCCCCCTATACTTAGCGTGTGCTATGTCCTCAGAGCACGAAAGCGACTAAAAAGACATAGCTCGGGCTAAGCGTAGGAGAGCTAAAGTTACAAAAGTATAGAAGTCGTCTCGCCCCCCTATACTTAGGCTCTGGCAGCCTAAGTGTAGAAGAAGATCAGAAATGGGGCGGACGAGGAAAAGAGGGGAAATTGAGGAGTATATACACAGCGGGCATCGGTCCCCCCCTATACTTAGGCTCTGGTAAGCCTAAGTATAGGACATGAATTAGTGTGAGAACCGATGTGATCTGGAGGATGTACAATGAATAGATGCAGGTCACTCTCCCCCTATACTTAGGATCTGGTTATCCTAAGTATAGTCATGAGATGATATGGAAGCAGGGCGAGTGATTCGAATTACTGGGTAGGGAGGGAGAGAATGTATGTACAAGAAAGAGTGAGAATATACAAGGATTAAGAAGGTTTGTGACGAACCTTCTTGCGGACGCGAGGAGGTGGATAATATACATATGTGTCGCTGTCGGAATCGTCCTCAGATGAATAATAGTGAGGTGTAGGGATCGTCCAACGCGGGTCGACACATGGCTGCTTGCTTAGATAAGGCTTAAGAACAACCGAACTGAGCCCACTCATATAAATCACCTTATCTGGACCAGATGAGGACTCTTCCGAAAATTCCTTCTCCGGCGTGTTGAAGGAAATTTTCTTAGTCGGTTTTCTAGAACCTGAATCATTGAAAGGGAGTGGAGAGCGACGCGCCTTGAGAGGTTCGGGAGAACACCTCGAGGAATCAATTCTCGACTTCCTCTCACTAGATATCCGACTAGAAGAGGGAGCAACCGTGTTTTTAAGTGGAGTCAATTTTGTCTGGGTTGTTTCCTTAGAAGGTCCGGGTCGTGGTGTGGTGCTGACTATGGTTTCCTCATCAGATGAGTCACCATAAAGATTGTAATATTCCTGAAGGGTCAGCACATGTCTCGGGAAGGTTCTAATAGTCTCAGTCGGCTTGGCATTATTGGGCTCTTGTGTCGGATCATCGAAATGATCAAGGCAATCCATAAAGGTCGTGTTCGATTCAATGTCAGCTTCTGGTCGTGAGTCCTCCTTAGAAGCTGTCACGGTGGTGGTGCAAGCAGTTGAGGAGGTGTGGGGAGTCTCTGATCCAACGATCATCCGGACAGTCGGTTTCTCAGGTGTAGCAGAGAGGTGGGACTCATCTACCTCTCGATGGTCATGACTGTCAAAGGATGTGCGGGTCACCTTAGAGTAAAGTGTATCAAAGAATGGGTGAGGTCGAAGCGCTCCCAATGCTGAAAAATCGATCTCCCGAGTCTCGCAATCTATAGTCGCCTTAGCCAAGGCTAAGAACGGCTTCCCGAGAATAATTGGAGACTGGGAAAACTCTCCTCGGTGCTCGATGTAAATGATCGTGAAGTCCACCTGGAGTAGAGCACCTTGGAAAGTAACGGTGACTGAAATATTTCCTCTCGACCGTTTAATGGATCGGTTAGCTAGCTGAACGATCTCTCTCGACTTCCTAAGTGACCTGAGTTTGAGCTTGTTAAACACAGAGGTCGGGAGGATATTTATCGGTGAGTCATCATCGATTCTTGCATGGGTAAAGATGGTGTCTTTAATTTCACATTCAACTCGGGGCAACCGCTTCACTCTACAGCTCTTGGTCTTTCTCCCCATCACCAAGGAGGTGGCCATAGACACTATGTGTCTTTCAGTCCTTGTCCTCTTATTGCCCGACCTCTTGGGCATCAATTTACTTCTCACAAATCATTTGAGGTCGGGAAAGTGATCTATGGCCTTTATTAAGGGAAGTTTGAAAATTAATTCTTCATCGAGTGCTTCCCTTAGGGCAGGATCCAATTTTTTTAGGTCATTTTCATTTTCAATTTTTATGTGGTTTTTTGGTTTTTCAATTTTTTGGGTATTTTTGGTGGATGCATGATCAGACTCTGGATTGGAGGGTAAGGGGTTAGTAGAAGAGGGAGATAGAATGGACTCCAGCTGTACACCTTGTGTGGGTTCCCTAATGTTTGCTTGGTTTTCAACATCAGATCTACTTACTTCCTTTTCCACTATCATTCCCAAGCTGGAAGAAATTGAGTGCAATATGTCCATGATTTCTCTCAACTCGTTACCAAATGATTCATTTTTCTTAATAAGTTTAGAGATGTCATCCTCCACAAAATTCTCATGAGAAATCATGGGAGAGTGCTGCTCAATTGGAGGATACTGCTGAGACATTGGGGTCTCATACTCAACATACCTAGACTCTGGCATGTAATGCTGGGTCGAGTATGGACCATCTGAATGGCAGACATTAGTCAGAGCCTCATATGATGGAGTCAATAAATAGGAGACTGGTAAGTCTATCTCATTAATCCACTCTTGTGAATGTATAGGCTCTTCGAATGAAGGCTGGTTAATGGAGGCTTGATCACTAAAGTCAATCAAGTCTGGAAAATCATTATGTGCAGTCCTCTCCATTCGGATTGTTCGATCAACCATGTTATGCCCTAAGGTCAAGTCGGGATGCATATATGTAAATTGTTGTATGGTCCCTACTTGAGGTGAGAATGAAGTATGTGGGGGCATATAATTTTGCCAATCATCTGTCTCAGCAGTGGCTTGATCTTCATTCGATTCTTTGATTCCAGCAAGCTCTCGGGAGTAAGGACAGTCAGCCCAAGATGGAAGTGGATCCGGAATGTCAGAATATGGAGTAGGTGAGAAATGCGAAGAAGCGGAGAAGTCAGTCGGAGTTCTGACTTCATGATCGGGTTGAGGAGGAGCCGACCACGGGTAAGGGTCTCCCGTGGATGGCGGAGGAGAAAGCGAAGATGAACGGTATATGGTCGAGGAGGAGTGACCAGAGGTCACGGGGTATGGGGACCAATATCCCGACATCTTGAGGAGGAAATGATGAATGCAAGAAGATTGAGGTAGAAAATGTGCAATTACACAGGATAACACACACGACAGACACAAAGACAAACGCAAGAGCAAACCCCGAGTTCACACTCAACACGGTGAAGGACTCGAAATCGAGTCCAATTAATCTTCTCGTTTTTAAGTGTGATTTTCAAGCAAAAATAGCAAGGATTACGCGGCCTATAGGGAAGTCGGCTCAGAGCCGGATGCGTCTTCCCTATTTAACCTATCGCCTAAGATACTGCCGCTCCTTCCTTTCTTCGCTCCTATCCCAAGTCGATGGATTCAATGACCACACCCCTATCTACCTGCAAGCAGGCGGAGGCTGACAAGGCTGGAACTTCACCCCTGGGGGTTACTGGTAGCTTGTCGCAGAGTACCGCAATTTCGCCCCTATCTACCTGAGACAGGCGGAGGCTACTTGGTACTAGTCAATGAATCTGAAATTATTCGACTTGTGATATTTGCTAGGATCAGTCAGAACGTGATATGGAAGGCGGGGACTTGGGCTCTACCTTAAGGTGTTCACACACACTCAAGTACCCTCACTCAGCCTGAAAACAAGGTCGGGGATTAATCTCCCGCAAATAATTTTCAAATTTTATTCTTTTTTTGGTCAATACTGTTTAGTAGTCCTGATTTTAAGTTAGGTTATCACTGATTAAGTCAACCACACAGCACGCCTATCGGACAGTCCCAATTTCCGTTTAATTTAAATGTGAAAATCAGAGGGGGAAATTGAGAAAAGCCGATGCAAGCAAAAATCAATGATGTGTATGCTGAGTGAAGAATACTTACAGTGATCCCTTCGCTTTTTTTTATGTAGGATGTAGAACAGAATTGAAAACTTTTTTAATCTAAATGCAAATGCAAGCGATGAAAGCCGCTCCTAGACAGGCAGTTCTATTAGCGTGAAGAACATTTTAATTTGACTAAGTACTGTGGTCTAGGTGCGTCTTTTAAGTGAGTTGTGTGGTCCTAATGATTACGAGCACAAGCAATTCCTAGATTGGCTCGGGGAGCCGCTAGTGCAAGCTAAGTTACAATTCACCCACACAGCACACGGGGACACGGTTCCACTATCTTTACAGACGCGAGAACCCAAATGGGAACCACTGGAAATGATACGAAAAAGAAATAAAATAAATAAAATATACAATGCCTCTCTTTCACTCAATAAAGTTAAAATGCTAGATCCTCGAAGCGTCGTCGACTCCTCGCGTTCCTCGCATAGAAACAAATTGAGGTCAGAGAGTGACACAAAAAATAAAATAATGCAAAGAAATAAAGGAGAGAAAAAAAATAATTACAAGAAAACCGGGGGTCAGACAACCTGGGGATAGAAAATCAATCACTCAAAAATTCACTAAAATTTAACCTAAGCCGTGCCTCCCCGGCAACGACGCCATTTTGATAACCGCCCCGCACCCTTAGTTAATTCGAGCAAATTAATGTCCAAATTACTTTTAATCGTTCGTTGGAGTCGGATACGAGAGGCTAGTCAAAAACCACTTTGATTTAATGTCAAGCGGCAATTTTTTTACTTGGTGAAGTCCAAGGTCGATCTCAGGGAGGCATCTGTCTCCTTAGATGAATTTTAACAAGTGTCCAAGTGTTGGATTTTCCAGAAAGTATTTTTTTTGTTCTTTTTAATTTCTGTGCAGACTCGTGCAAAAATGCAGGCCAATTTAACTTTTAATTCAATTAAGATATCAACTGAAGTCCAAAAATTCTAAAAATTGGCCAGATGATTAATTATGATGAAAATGAGTTACCCTAATTTTTTTGGATTTTTCAGACACTAAATGGATTTACTGGGAATTAAATATGAAGACAGGGTGATTTTCACTATTTAATTATTAATAAATAACAAATCACAATTTCTTCAAGAAATAAAATTATCCTAGATAGCTGTAATGATAAGGAATCTAGGAAAATTGACAGATCTTAATTTCACTGTGAAATGAATTAAATAAAATTAATATAAGAAAATCACTCAACAATTCATTTAGGCCTCGATATGTGTGCAAATGGCATGAAATTTTTATGGCATGTTAAAAATACTGTCCTTAAGCTACTGTGAATTTTTGATGATTTTTGGAACCACAGAGAATTAACTACAAATTAAAAGGTGTCACTGGGCAAAATATTTCAAAAATGTACCAATTAATTCATTAATAATTCCACTGAAATTACAAAAATGTGACACGTGGACCAATAGACAGAGGACAAGTTTCTCAACAAAATACAATTTTTAGATTCGAAAAATGATGTAAAATGCAACCTAGGGATGCGTGCAAACACAGGGGTGTAAATGCAGTACAGGAAAATAAAAATACAATAAGCAAATATGCAGACAGGGACTAAAATGCAATTACCTATTATGCTGGGGACTCAAGTGCAATTTCTCCAACAGGCACGTGCTCCTCACGTGGGCTCAGCTTCACAGGGACCTTTTTGCAATATTTGAAAGCTCCAGGGGCCTCTGTGTAAATTTTCCAGGCCGCACGTGCTCCTCACGTGGGCGGCCTAGGCTCGGATGGCTGCGAAGGCTCGGGGCTAGGCTCGGACGACTCCGGAGGTCTGGAGTGAGGCTCGGACGACCCGAACCTAGGCTCGGAGAAGAGGTTCGGACCGAGGCTACGTGGCAAGCTGTGGACCGTTCGATCAACGTTATCGAATGGTTGGCGATGTGGACGCGTGGCGTGGCCTCGGGCCTTTGGATCGATGCTGATCCAACGGCTACTGGGCTCGGTGAAGACGGCGACGTGGCTGAAGATCAGCCGCTGGATCAGAGGAGCGATAGACGGCTGAGAGCTGCTGCGGTGGGAAGACACGTGGCTCACTAGGCCCCGTTGGATCTAATGTGAATCCAACGACTCCTGTGAAGCCCGGTGAAGAGTCGACGTGGCGCGCTGAGGGCCGTTCGATCAACGTTATCGAACAACAGCTGTGCGTCTGCTCCGATGATCCTTCGCCGCCTGCGGAGGAGATGGCGGGGCTCCGGTGAAGGTGCCTCAGCTCCGCCCGTCCTTCCTCGTGTCGCTGACGCTCTCCGACTTGTCGGAGATATCCCAGAAGACGCGTGGCGATGTGGCGGAGATGCTGGTGGTCTCGAGAGCGGCAGAGGGCGGTCTGATGTCGATGGCGACGAAGCTCGAAGTCGTCTCCGGCGAGCTTCCGTTCAATGAACAGAGGAGCACCTGCAAGTGTTAAAGATAGAGCCGAAGCTCGTGCGTGTGCTGTGGAGAAGTGACGGTGATCGGAGAGGCCTAAGGGATACGGAAGTGGGTTGGCGATGGTGCTCCGGCCAAGTGGAGGAGCTGGATCTGATGGAGGATGAAGTGCGTCGTCGGCGGGCGTAGAGGTGGCCGCGAAGATGAGAGCTCCGACGCGGAGCTCGGCGGAGTGAAATGGAGGCGGGGGAGTGACCGGAGGCGGAGAATAAAAAGCGAGAAATTTGAAGAAGAAAAGAAGAGAAGATCGGAGAAGAATGGAGGGTTCACCTGGGGATTGGACCTCCCTCTTGGGGTCCAGGTCGTCGCTCGAGGGACCGGTGGTGTCCCGAGCTCGTGCAGCGTCGCGGAGTAGCGGCTGCGACACGGCGGAGGTGCAGTGGATCTCGCCGGAGAAGAGACCCTTCTTCGCTCAAAGAATCGTCAAATTGCTGTCACCAATTGGAGGATCGGAGCTCAGGGAAGCTCTCTGGGGTGGCGGATGGCGAGGGGCGGCTACTGGGGCCGCGGGAGACAGGGGGACGGCTGCAGTGCGGCGGCACGGTGGTTGCCGCGGTTGTCGGCGGGCCGCCGGCGTGGAGGCTGGCGGAGGTGAACGGCGCGCGAGGGAGGTGCGGCTTCGGCTTGGAGCACCACCTGGAGGAAGAAGCTCCTGCCTTTTTTATTTTTATTTTTTTGTTTTTGTATTTTGTAAACAGGAAATATGATGAGGAAATGATGGTGATTGTGATTGTATGCAATGAAGATAGATGATGAAAAAAACGATGATAATGATGAAGGATATTGGTGAATGAAAATATTTTGGTGGTGATAAAAATGAGGTGATTGTGGTGATGTAATGTGATGATTGTGAGGATGATGAATGGTGATGATGTGGTGATGTGATTTTTGTGTGTAAATGTGGTGATGATGATCAACAAGAAGAAAATAATGTTAGATAAAAAAAATTTGACAAAGAAAAGTTGAGGAATTACTTACCTGTGATTCGCCGAAGATGGAGCCACGGAGTGCGGCTTCCGATTGTGGCCTCGAGGAGATAGCGGTTGCTCCGAAGCTTGAGCGAGTCCGCTTGGAATCTCGCGACGCAGCAATGGTGATGCCGCGGATCTCGCCTGAATCAGAGGTCGTCGCTCGACGGTGGTTCTCGGTAGCTGTCACCTACAGATATCCGGAGCTCTCTCTCTTTTCTGTTGAAATGGCAGATGAAAAATAATGGTGGAGGATGATGGGAATAAAAAGGAATAGGAGAGGGAAGTTGGAGAAGATGGAGTGGTGGAGAGAGTGGAGAAGGTGGAGACTTGGAGTAGAAGGCAAGTAAAGAAGTGGTAAAAGAAGATTAAATAAATAATTAATAAAATAATATAAGTAGGTTACTTAAAATAATTAGAATAATAATAATATAATAATAATAATAGATCCGAAAATAATAAAATAAATCCAAAAATAAATAAATAAAAAAAGGGTAACATGTGGCGGCTCCAGGAGCGGCCACATGTCGCTCCTAGAAAAATCAAAAATTAAATGTAAACAAAAATAAAAAAGAAATAATAAAAGGGATTAAGTAAAAAAGTGGTCAACACGAAAGTTACTCATCTCGACGAGATCTACAACTTTCGTGAAGGTCCGAAAATCAAACGAGATCATCTTTACAAAAGCATATTTTTGGCGGTACCTTATAGGTATAAAATACCGCATTTTATCTTTTGCAATTTTTTTTGTCATTTTTCAATAAGAGAAAAATCATAATAAAAATAAAGAAAATATGAGAAGAATATTTACAACTTAATCTAATTTTTTTGAATTTTTAATAATGAAGAAAATAAAATGGTAAAATACATGGGCAAACCGGTCATTATGTACAATGTACAAAAGGGGCCCAAAATCCAAGTTTTGCATACGAGCTCCGATTTTAATGAAATTGGTCTTGTTTCGAAGGTCTCTGAATGTATATTACTTTAAAAGTGAGTAGACCTAATTCGGAGGTCGTATGAGAGAGATATGTGCGTTTTAAGGTCTAAGGTCTTCAAACTTAGGTTGGAGTTTTATTAGGTGATTTTACAAGTTAGTATTTTTTTGACATTTTTCTTTAATTAGTATTAGTAATATATACACTATGGAGTTAATTTTATTGGATTCGGAGTTAGTATAAAATATATACAAATAAGGTATTTTATCTAATATACAGGTGGATATATACAAGTGAAATTGGCTTCTTATTTAATGCAAATATGAATGCTAAAATGCAGATATTATGCTTGCGTGCATGAATGCTATTTATGCAATATAAGTGGAAATATGCTGCTATTTACTCGGGAACAAAGCTCTATTTTCAACTTTTAAAGTGATGAATCACAGATTCATCACAGTGCTGCACGGAGATGGTCGCCGGTGGTAGTTGCCGCAAGCGATGGATGGGCGGCGACGATGCCGCCTTGTTGTTTTTTTTAAAAAATATTTTTTTGTTTTCAATTGTAAAGTAATCAGAATAAATATTTTTTAATTTTTTTGTAAATCCGAAATAGAGAAATTAAAAACATAAAATAAAAATGTTTTTTTATTTATTTTTATATGATCCTACAAAACAAATGTTAGATAGAAAGAAAACAAATGTACTTTTTTGTTTGTTTTTTATTTATAAAAAATTAGGATGCAAGTATGATGACTCTATCCTAAAATCACACGGAAGATGTGAATACGTGCGGTTCTGAGGGGAATGGTGGATGGAACCGGATCTCTGACCACCGTGTGTGGTCGGAGGTGAGATATCGCGCGAGTTAGAAACGAATGCGTAGAGATTGAGAAAGTGAGGTGAAAAATCGAGATCGATGGCGAGAAATCAAGTTGTGATGGATTCTACAATCTATAAAAAAATGATGATGAAATTAAAAATGCAAAAAATCAAATTAAGTTTGATCTAGATGAAAATAAGAGAACAAAATCATGGATTTCACCTTAGGAGCGGAAAAGACCTTGATCACCTCGATGAAGGCCGACTCACTGTCATGAGACGACTCGAAGGCTAGGCACCTCTACAACAAGATAGCTCTCAGAGAAAAGGCTCCCATACCGAAGATGGATCAAGTTGAAAAGATGGAGAAGGAGCCTTATTAATAGATAGAATGGGATTGAAGTTTGAATTATTTTTTGAATTTTTGGATGAGAAAAGAGAGAAGAGAGAAGATAGACTGAAATGAGATAAAGTAGAAAGATAAATATTTACAAAAATTAACTATTTTCTTTTTGTATTTTCGTCACTTTATTTATTGGGAAATTAATTTTTTTTATTATTTTTTGGTAGTTAGTTAAGAAAATTAAATATATACATATACTATATACATAGATGACATTATCTACATGGGTAAATAAGCAAATTATTTTTTTAATTTTTTTAATTTTTTATTATTTTATTATTTTTATTTTATATAATTAGTAGAAATATATACAAATATCTACAAATACAATATGTACAAAATACATGGGAAAATTGCACAAACCACCCCCCCCGTAACTCCAAAAATTATGAAATCATAGCCATTTTAAAGATAATTTAATTTAGAATACAATGGAAGTAAGTTTTGGTTCAATTTGAGTTCATATGGAGCTGGAATTGGTCTTTCAATTATCGCTTAGTGGCTTTTTCCAAGTGTGGTTGCTTTTATTCTGCACATGATTTGATTGTGTAATTATTTTTATTATTTTGGACATATTTTTTTTACAACTTTTATTTTAAAAATTATTTTGTTTGAGGTTAATTTATGTACAAATAAATTAGTGTCAGTATACAAATATACAAAACACACACATTTTTTTTGGATTTTCTGATTAAGGACCCTATCTCCCCATACTTTATTCCTGATCGATCAGGTCAAGTCTTGACCTTCTCTCGGGATTTGGGTCAGCCTGTATCTATTACATATATACAGTCTTTTTTTCTTTTCTTTTTTTCCTTTCTTTCTTTTTTTATTTACTTTAGGTTAAAATGGTAAGAAGTGTACAATATTTACACACAAATGCAAGTTAGTAAGAATATGGAGTTAGTGTTATATACATGTGTTTTATAAGGGATTTTAAGCTAAAATAAATGAATAAAGATGATGAAATGCAGATTCATCAATACCCCACATCCATCTTATGATTGTGTTATACCCCACATCCATCCTAAGTATAAGGGGTATTAGACCTGTGATTATTCATTTTTCCATTACCTCTATTTTTGTTGCCTATAGTCAAGGATATCTTACCCTAAGTATAGGGGACATAATGTATGCACATTCTACCCATCGGTCTTCCCCTTCATATACAGTCTTCTACACTTAGGATTACTTGATCCTAAGTATAGGAGGATCACCGACTTCTATTGATTTTATTCTTTCATTCCTTTGAGTCATTGTAATATAGGATTTTTTTCACTTCTCAATACGTAGCACGAGTTATGTATTCCTTCATTGCTTTCTGATCATTCCGAGGACATAGTTCGAGCTAAGTATAGGGGGTGTCGTATATATTGTATATATATTTTAGCGATAACTCATGCTTTGTGTGTGTTAATAACATGGTTATTATTTATAAAACGGGAATAAAACGTTTTCAAAAATGTTTTCAAAAATGCTTTGAAAAAATTGTTTGTAAAAAACTTTTGTAAAAATTATTTTTATACATTTTTTTTAAAATGTTTCCAAAAAGATATGTAAAATATTTTCTATAGCAAAATTAAGTATATTGTACAAAATTTTTGAAAATTGTGTGAAAATAAAATGTTTGCCAAAACAGTTTGTAAATGTTTGTAAAAATAATTTTGAAAAGATTTGGAAAAATATTTTGGAAGATGTTTGCAAAACTGTTTTATCACAATGGAAATAACTTATGGGGTATGAAAACCACTTGTATATATAAAAACCATAATCTACCTGTAAATTTTTTGTATATAAACGCCCTTAATAAAGCCAGACTAAAATCCATTTGTATATAAAACCCGTAACATAAATTCTTTTGTAAATATGTATACATCTCTGTGAAAATTTTTCTTTCTTTTACTTTTTCAAAAATACCTAAAAACCTGGAAATTAAAAATTCCATAAAAATTTGCATAGTTTGAAAAATCCCACCAAAAAGAGTTTTTGTAAATACATGCATGTGCATTCTTCATAATCATTGTTGACATTTAAACTAGTATGGAAATTTTTTGAAAAATGGAGCTTGGTTAAGACCTTAATCCACTATTTCAGAGGAACCTTATAGGATTTGGGATTAAGATTTTTCAGGTCCAAGGCGACTTAATTCTTTGAGTCCACTAGGCTATGTTCACATGTCATCTTGATTAGCCTAAGTAGGACACTTAACAACACACACATGACTCTCAGAGACAATGGCTTGACTTCGAAACACACCTTACACGTATATCAACACAGATGAGGTGGTGAGGAGGCAGAATTCTTTGGCTTCGAGTAGCATACAAGGGTAGTACAGCTAGCATGAACCTCCCATCCTCCTCTAGGGAGGGATTTGCACCTCAACCTGGTCTAATAGCATTGAGGTCTGATGATAGGATGTTGTGGGATGCAATAAAGCTTCAAAAGAAGGACAGTCTATTTGCTTCAAAAGAAAAACTCCTTGTATACATGTTGCACCTTGTAGATATGTTGTATATATGTCATAAAAAATGCAAAATACAAAAATTCCAAAAAAGGGGAGATGTTCCATTGAAAATAAAATGCCTGCCGGAGTGTATATAGTTGAATAAGCAAAGCTTAGGTATTCCACTGTCTCATCTCAAGGAAGCTTGTATCTAGAGACTTAGCTACATTGGTTGATCTCCAAGGGATACTTGAAGAAGCTCCATTCTCTCCTTTTACCATTTTCTTGAGCTGGTTGTACTTGAACTTAGAAGGAAATACCCTGCTCCTCGAGGAAAGAGTTGCTAGATTGGAGGATTAGAGTTACCTTCCTGAGGGAGATTGTTTCTTTGGCATTTCTAAGGTGGGGAGCTACATATCACTTACACAGTACAAGGAAATATTCATAGTCATTAGAGTTTGCATATGTAGACTTGTTCTGACCTAGTTGTTAAGCAAACCTGACCATAGAATTGTCGAACTTGAAGGTTGTTAAGTTTGAAATTCGTTTCCCAATAATGTTCCGCTATATTAAGAATCCAAAGGTCTGATTGAGCTCCATACTCCAATTTTTCACTTTCTTTTATCTTTGTTTCACTTCTTTTTCAAATAAGTGTTTGCTAAGGGACTAGCAAAGGTAAAGTATAGGGGGGTGATGAATCTCTGATTCTCATTCTTTATTCTTTTATTTTAGCTTTATCTTTTAGCAAAAAAACATCTATAAATACGTGTAAATACAATAAATTATCATTGTCCATGCCCTTATTAATATTGCATAATTTATACATATTTTTCAAAAATAAAAGAATAAAGAGAAAAGAAAAAGGAAAGAAGGATGTACTTATGTAATAAGAACAGACTTACCCAAACCCCGAGAGAAGGTCAATTGTTGACCTGATCGATAAGGAATAAATTAGGGGGAGATAGGGTCCTTGTATATTCTTCACTAGGCATCCATGTACATATCATTTCTCATATTTTATTCATCAATAAAGACCTCAAATCAATGTTTTTCTCAATAAAAATTGTACATAAATATATTTTCTAAATAATAAAAATACTTGTAAAATAAATTGTTATACATAATACAAATAGCACCGCTAATTAAAAACCACACAATAAGAACTTAAAAGATCAATTCCGTCATTGTATGAACTCAAATTCTTCCAGGGAGATGGATCCACCAGTGAGTTGTAGTAGCTGCAGGGTTGTAGAGTTGCTGCATCGTGTGGTTCTGTCCTAGTGGAGGTTTCTCTGCTCCATCTGGTTGCTCCTAGTCCTCAGCTCCTGGATGATCAGCTCTGGGATTCTCAGCATCAAGATTATTGTGTTGGGCTCGTAGCTGAGTCAGCTCAGCTCTGACATCATTCATTAGTCTTCCTTGCTCCATAATCTGGTTCTGCATTATTTCAAGGGAAAAAAGTAGACTACTGTTGATTGCGGCCTGATCTATGACTACAGAAGTGCTCTGCAGTCCTTTACCAACCTTGTCTTCTGGAAAGGAGAAAGAATCTAAGTCAGGCTTTGCCAGATCAATGTGTAACTGCTGATGATTTTCTGTAGCTGGAGGTGATGATGGAAGAGAATGAGAAGGAGAAGAAATTGATGACGAACTTCAAGGGTTAGAGTCATGCCTGGAAGTAGCAACGCGAGTGGATTTCGGTTTGGGATGAGGGACATCCCGAACCGATCTAGATGAATGGGTAGGTTCACGAGAGAGTGGATCAGTCAGAGTCAACCGGAGTGATCGTCTTCCCATCATCTTGATGAATGAGTTGATCAAGATCTTAAAAAATTGGACTCACACCGCAATCAAACGCAAAGCAAACCATGAGTTCACCAACGCAACACAGGTGATGACCGTAAGAGTTCGGTCGTTTATCTTTTCAATTTTACGGTTGTTTGGCAAACAATCTTCTTACAGATTAGAGAGATCAGATAGGTGTCTGAAACTTCTACCTCATACTGTCCCGAGTTCTCACCAGAAATCACCTAGTCTCAGCCAGTATGGGAGTAAGTACGGACCATTTCCGACAACCGTATTACTTAAGGACGGAGCCTTACATAGTGTCCTCTAAATCTACCACTCTGCTAAGTACACTCAGACCATTTCCGGCTACCTGAGAGCACCTACTTAAGATAAAGTGATTAAAGGAGTGAACTAAGTAGTATTTCGATAGAAGCCTAGACTCTGGCTCTACCTTATGGGTCGTCTGCGATGCAATTTCGGAGGTTGCTCTCCCCAGGACAAGTGAAGTCCTGACGCTTATTTTAATGTTTGATAGAAATTAACAGCCCCTGTTTTAATTTTCGGGTTTCACTTTTTTAGAATATTTTCAGAGAAAAATCGTCTAAGTATTTTTGTATTTTTGGATTTGGCCCTATACACAAGCACCTAGGTGTCGTATCCTAAGCAAACATCTAAGCTATGGTGTGCAGAGAAGGGGAAATTCACAAAAATTTTGACAACACCTAACTCGAAAAGTCGTGGAAAAACCATCGAGAAAAATACGAGTGAAAAAGCTACGATGGGTGCCCTGCTCCCCAAGAGTACAACCCTGGTGAAACAGACCCTGAGAAAGATACAATTCGGGATACCTTGAAGGGTCCCCTTCCTACGAAACAAAAAAATTATTACAAGAAACTATAAAAATTGGCTTTGCGGTTCCGTCTCGCGCGGCTCAACCAGTGTTGTACAAATCAGAAACAAAAAGCCATGAAGTTAGACAATAAAATGGTGAAAAGAGAAAACCCTAAACCTAAGTCTACGGTCCGCCCTAGCACTACCTCCCGGCAACGACGCCATCTAAAAAAACTCGTAAATCCCTAGTCTAATTTCTTTAGATCCCTACAAAAGAGATAGAGAAATTCGATTCGTGGTCATTGTATCGACCATGCGAGCTTTACCAGAAAAGATTATTTTTTGGTTAATCTTCTTTTATTTTATTTATACTCCTAAACTTAAGTGTATAGCGGTTAAGCACGGGAGTGTCGAACTCAAGGAAGCAAACTGTTGGAAACTAGAGTTGAACTATAAACAAACTAAGGTAAACGATTTTCCTAATTTTTATTTTTTATTTTTAAGGATTTTATTGGAAATTATTTAATTTTTATGAATTTTATAAGATTTTTGTGAATTTTAAGTATTTTATTATTATTATTATTATTATTATTATTATTTTAGAAAATATTTTTTATTTTTATTTGATTTTTATTTTGATATTTTTATGTTTTTATTTTTATTTCTTATTTTTATTGATTTTCAAGAAATTTTTTAGGATTTTTTATAAGGGTTTTAAGGTGAAAAGTAAGTGTATATTAAAAATTGTGACGTATTTTGAACTTTTAAAGTTGAAAACAGTGAGAATATCTTTATTTTATTTCTTTTTCGAGTTCTTCTCTTTTGTATATTTTTTGTGATTTCCTCTCATCATCACTATATACAAAGAATGGTAACACATGTACATTGGCATTCAGCTCTGGCTGCTCTTTAGACTTGGTGGCTTCAGCACCACCATCTCCATCATCAAATGTTGCGGCTTCAGTACCGCCATCAATGTCTTGTACAGGCTCGCTTGTGTTATCCAGAGTATCCTCCAAGAGCCTAGTAGAGTCTCCACCTACTGGTATCTTACCGCTCCTAAGAGAAATGAAATCAGCATCATCACAATAAAGATAGTCATCAGAAAATACATGTGACTGGAGGGTAGGCTCAGTCAAATCTACCTGCTCTGATTTTCGCTTCAGATTATTCGGGTTGGGCTCTATCTGGGCAGGCAAGGTGGACATTCCTTTAACCATATCAGTTACATGGGTTTTAAACTCATCCATTTCTCGCCTAAAATATGCATGTTGGTCGGTGATCAGGTTGGCAAGATACTCTAAGGCTGGGTTGTCATAGAAAGGTCCATGAGATCTGGATAAGTCGCCTCGATGGTACTGAGGCTGCAGCTGAGCTTGCTGTTGTGGAGGGTAATGTTGCTGATATTGATTCTGATAAGTACTCTACCTCTGCTGAGGTTGTTGATACTGACAAGGACTTGAATATTGATGCTGCTCTCTGGTCTGCCCCATTCATTCCCTGTTTTCTCGTTATTATTTCGATCGACTTCTAAATCGATATCATTTCGATCCTTATCCGTTCTACGCATCCTCGTTCCATCACCATTCATTCCCTGTTTTCTCTAATTCGAGGAAGATACCTCGAGTCTTCGTCCAAAACTGCAGGTCATTCACGAATCATCCGATACAGAACAACATGATTAGTTTCAGCCGGCAATCGAGCAACGCATCCACACTTCTATCCGCAAGTATCTAAGGATTCGAGGCTCAAATATTTCCGATCAACCCGATCTGCGAAGCAACGCCCAAAGGAGTTCGTTCTTACATCACCTGGAAATACACGAATACTTGGAATGGCACATCATCGCATAGTCTTGATTCAATGCAGCATAAGCTGATTTAATCCACCTGTATCTGGAGTACGCAACCGCATATCCATCACCAGAGAACACGCAGGAACCTTCATGATTGAGATCTTCTCCATCATTTGAAGTTAATTGGGGGAATGAGCATTAGTGCTGTCTTAAGCAGATGGCAATATTCAGGGATAAACTCTTGTTACAGTAACCGTCCAAATCAAAAGATCGGACGCTCTAGTTAGCCCAACAAAGCATAGCCGTCAGATTCGAGCACGCAAATTCGACATTCCATAGCAAGCCACACGTTCGCATCTGATCCACATACGCCCACCGCATTTGCCGTAAGCGACACTGGGATATTTTTGGGAAAAATTGCAAAATATCCCTCGAACATCCTATAATTTTCCTACAAGTCCAGGTGCAGAAATAAACAAGTGAATGCACGTGCAGATTCTCCACCAGTTCCTTGTACGTGCTACAGCACGTGTTACCTCGGGGAAATTGCACGAATTCCCCTGAAGTTTCGGCTAATTGCGTGCCTACCTCTATATCATATACATTTAGCGTAAATACCCCCTACTTCCTAGATATTACATAAAACTGCAAAAACACCCCATCTATTTCCAATGTTATTACATTTATACAGCTATATCAGTATACTATATAACACATATTATCTACCTATTAAAAACAAATAAAAAGTATAATAAAATTATAATAATACGTAGTACTATACTATATACAATATTAAATAATATTTTGAAAATAAAAATACTTTTTAGCATCTAATAAATCATTTAAAAAAACACTAACATATAACAAACTTTTAAAAATCATAAAAATTTTAAAATCACCTCTAAAAAATCCTATAAAAAATAGCTACAGTATATTTTACTATATTTCATATGATAAATCAAAAATAAAATAAAAATCAAAATTTAAAACTAATATAAAATACAAAAGGTATTAAAACTTATACAAATCATAACTAACTAAATAAAAAACCCCTAAAAATGCACAATATATCGTTTTAAAGATAATTTCATCTACTTTTAGATAAAAATAAAATAAAGATATTTTCTCACTGTTTTCAACATTAAAAATTCAAAATACGTCACAATTTTTAATATACACTTAACTTTTCCCCTAAATCCCCTATAAAAAATCCTAAAAACTTTCTTAAAAATCAATAAAAATAGGAAATAAAAATAAAAAAACATAAAAATATCAAAATAAAAATCAAATAAAAATTTAAAATATTTCTAAAATAATAATAAAAATTACAAAATATTAAAATTCACAAAAAATATAAAATTCATAAAAATTAAATGAAAATCCAGTAAAATCCTTAAAAATAAAATAAAAATTAGGAAAATAGTTTACCTTAGTTCTCTATAGTTCAACCCTAGTTTCCAACAGTTTGCCTCCCTAAGTTCGACACTCCCGTGCTTAACCGCTATACACTTAAGTTTAAGAGTATAAATAAAATAAAATAAGATTAACCAAAAATTAATCTTTTCTAGTAAAGCTCACCTGATCGATACAACGACTGCGAATCAAATTTCTCTATCTCTTTTGCAGGAATCTGAAGAAATTTGATCGGGGATTTACGAGTTTTTCACCAACGTAGTCTAATTTTCTCGAAGCTGAATCGAAACCACATGGAGAGTTTGTAGTCTCTTTCCCAACCTCATCTAGTTCTCTCTCGAAGCCTAATCATTTTATACATTGACCTATGATATGTCATTTTAACGTATTTGGTTTGACATTATTTATGAAGGAATTATATATTATAAAGATATGGACGATTTGTCAGTTTAAAGAAAATAAGAAGATTGCATACATATAAATCATTCACATTTGCAAGTTAGGATGAGCAATGTTTTGTTGTTTCAGATGATACTTTTAGTGGATGGATTATACCCATCATATCACTACTAAAAGATTTCTTTGGTGTGAATAAACACTAAGATTTATCGAGAATGATGATGCATATCGGAATGAATCAAATGACAATCTGTTCGGTGTCATTGATAGAGATGTAAATCCAATTACTTGAAGATTATATGATAATGTTGTCAATACATAGAAGATATTATAAAACTTTTTTGTGACTGAATTTTTTTGTACAAGTCCTTAAAAACATCATATTTAAATTTCTATTCCAATGTAGATATTCTTTCACAAATGAGATGTGTTGGGGGCACTGCAACTCCCATGAATTGTGGTACTCAACAATGTAGGAGATAATAGTTCTGTGTATTGGAGTCTCAATATTGCGCCTTGGATAATATTGTTCTCGGTCGGACTTTACATATTCAGATTGTGGGTGGAGATATCGAGGGGGAGTACTTTACGGATTTTCAAAGCTGTGAGCAGTGCTGTAGGGATCTGCATTAAACCGTGAGGACGTACGTACATCCTCACAGTTTAATGCAGATGCCTGCAGCACCGCAGAGGATCCACACTCTTTCAAAGCTACCGTAGGCAAGTAGCTCATGCTTGTGCTCCAATCACTAGCCATGACTAGTTAGTTCACAATATGTGAATCATGCTTATATAATGTGATCACACATGTAAGTAAATTTTTATTTCTATTTACAATTTTTTATGTATAATATCTTAAATTTTTATTTGCCAATCATTATTTCAAGCTAGTTTTTCTCAAAATCGTAATATCATTGTAGATAATCAGATCTTAGCACATGCAATAAAGTTAATGCGTCGTCACAAGGAATACATCGAGACAAAGGTAAGCATACTAAATTATTTTTATTTATATATTTCATAAAATGTATATTATTATTATTTGGTATTTAGTATTCCTATTCCTAAGTCCCCATTGAACAGATTGTAGAGATGCCCCTCCAGGAGTCGAGCTAGCACATTGGAGGGACTTGCGTCTATATTGGATGAGTTTGGAACATTTAATAGGCTATTACTTACATATGAATTTAGTTATTAGGTTTATTACTAATTTAAATAAACATATGTAGGAGATATAAAATAGAAAACGACTAACATACAAATGGGTTTCAAGTCCACCAATATGATGGGTAAGAAAAATACGATGCATGACAAATTTGTAAGTTCTTATTATATAAGCGAGAACTAGTTTTTATTATAATTATTATTTGTATTTAAATTTTTATTTTAAATAAATGAAAATAATTGGAAAGTGAACAACGTTGGGTTTTTCGAATGGTTAAAAAGTTGCACTTTAGATAGAGAAATATATTGGGTGGATGATGCCTACAAATAGATTCACACAAATTATTATTATTTGTAAATATAGTTTATATTGTATATATTGTATATATTTCTTATTTCTATTTATAAAACTTTCAGTATGAAATGATTAGACTTCTTACACCAACTATTTTGATAGTATTGACATAATTGGTAATGGAAAAAATTAGTCAACTAAAAACAACCTAATGTAGTACTCGGTCAATTTGATCGACCAAACAAAATATTTTAACACTTCATTTTACTATGAAAGTATACCTAGGTCGAACATGCAACTAACTCTATTAGTCAATGAGTCAATGTCTAAGTTTGTGTATCACTCATATGTGTTACCCATGTGTTTTTGAATTTTAATATTTTTAAGCTTTTAATAGATTTTTAATTTCTATTGTTAAAATTAAAATTTTTAATTTAAATAAAAATATAATATAATAATAAGAAACAAAATGTTTATTTATGCATATGGGATATTAAAATTTAAAAATAGGCAAAAAATAGGGGAAATAAAATAAAAATATAGAACATATATTTTTGGAATTATAAGGTTTTGCGTATATTTTTTTTCATTTTTTCAAATAGGAATAGTGGAAATAAAATTTAAAAGATAAAAGAAAATAAAAATCCAAGATAAAGAGAGAACTTTGAAAGTGGATCTTTAGCTAAAAAAATAAGATAAGTTCAATTCATATTTTCGATAAAATATATCTTCCATGGTTCCCAAAGCCAATTTTATTTTTGTATTTTGATTAACTTTGAATTTTAGGGATTTTTTTTCAACTTTTCAGATGTTTTTGTATCTTCAGATAAAATATGCAATAAATGGTCAAACCAGAATATCCTAAATAATATTAATCAAAGTCAATTTAACCTATTTCTGGGATTTTTACCAATAACATCAAAAAATTTAAAATATCATAAATTGAATGATTGCTTTTATATTTTTATTTATAAGGTAAAAATCTATACAATAAAATCTAGGAAAATTAACAAATATATAGCAAAAAATATCTAACATGTTTTTAAATATGCAAATAGACACCATATGCACTTGGAATAATTTAATTACCCTAGACCTTGTGAAAATCCACATAGCTCAAACCACAATATTTTTTAATGATTATTTCTTTAAAAGTTTGGTATGAATGAGATCTAGGATATATCCAAGAATCAAGTAAATATATGTCATATGAAATACATAGGAATTAAATAAGGTAATTTGACATGCATCACATATTAATTCATAAATAATTCAATACATTTCCAAAATTTACCGAACTTTAATACATGAGTTTAGGAACACAATACACATTAAGTTTCTCGATAATATACAAGGATTAAAGAGAAACAAAGGTCTAAAAACATGAGCCTTTTAACAATGTTACAAAATAAAATAAGGTTCAAAAATAGTCTATGAGGGCATAAATGCAAATATGAAAACTCATGAGGGTTTTGTGAAAAATTCCCAAACGAGTCTCATCAATTATGTCAAAGGAGCTTGGATCTGGAAGTAGTTCTTTGAATTAGTCGAGATATCTTCACAAGAACACTAGGCATGTGACAATGATCACGTGCCTAGTTGGTTGGATTAAGCATTTGGATACAGTCTTAGCTCACCTGATAGGATGGAGAGGGAGTATCCACGTAGCGACATCTCAAGCATTGATAAGGAGGGTGCCTTCTTGATCAGCCCCGCTCCTTGATGAGCGGGGGAGATGAAGATTAGGAGCTAGCTTGTTTGGATGGTAATGCAATGTGTGGCACCTCTAGCCATGCTTGATGGAGCTCAATGGGTAGTGTATGGCTGGCTCAATAGTTTCTCGTTCTTCTCTTCCTCTTATTCTTATTTCAACATGAGAGGAACAATGGTCTGAATGGACACCCCACAAAGGAGAGGCTTCACCTCCATGTAGTATTCGCATGCCCGGTGTGATTTCGATAGCAGTGTTCTCCTCAGGGTTTTAGTGAAGTGATACGAAGACAACTATGGGTACTTATAGTGGTGGAATGGTACTCGAGCAACTTAAAGCTCATTCTATCAATTGTAGGTGATGGTGTTAGCTCAGGTTGGGGATATGGGGTTAATGAAGCACCCCAAACATAGTACAACATCTAGTAATCATGACAACTTGGCTTAAACATTTTGGGTTGTTAGGGGCTCTGATTGGGCCCAAGCTCAACAAGTTGTCTGGGCTAGTAGTCCCCCATAATGGACATGGTATAGGTCCTGAGACATCAGAGATGGTATCATAGCATATTCCTATAATAGTGAAAAATCTACCCAAGAGATGTAGCCATACCTACTATAGAGTTAGGAGGAAAGGACTGCCCAAGATGTGATGCTGCCCGTATTTTTGGGAATAGATCATGGGCCATTGCGCAACGAGGACATTGTAAATATAAATGGAGGTAATTGTAAAGTAAATATAAATGGAGGTAATTGTAACACCCCAAACATAGTACCACATCTAGTAATAATAAAATGTGTTAGTAGCTTATAAGTAGTAGGGCTACTACTAGACAACTTGAGCTTAAGCATTTTAGATTGTGGTCAGGGACTCCAATTGGGCTCAAGCAAATAAGTTGTCTGGGCAGTAGTCTCCCATAACTAGCTGATATAGGCCCATGACGTTACAGCTAAAGGGGTGAGTGAGGATCTAGGGGAATGCAGTGGAATGGGAACATCACTCCGACCATAATGCGTGGTTGGTGGTAGCATATTGTGGGTGAATGAGAAACATCAATGAGGAGGGGGAAGAGGTGAAGTGGTATCAAGACATGGTATGAGTGGATTATGGATAGAACAAGAAAGAGCATACAAAGAAGAAGAAGAAGAAGAAGAAGAAGAGAAAGAACAAGGAGGAAAAAGATGGAATTCAAAGAGGAAAATAATGAGAAAACCATGAGGGAGAAGATGTACCTAGAAGGAGATGGTGATGATGTCACCTAGGGATTTGATTGAGCTCATGGGGCTCGATTGCAATCTCAGAGGTCTAACATATATCCTCGAAGTATCAGTGAAGCCCCGAGCGTCTGCTAGTGGTCCGAAGAACCACATATCACATCGGGGAAGAAGGCTTGACATGTCATGGCCTCGATTAGGTCATTTCCTATCACGAGGTATATAGAGAAGCTAGAGCTTGAGCTCCCTCCTAAGATATATGGGCTGCTTTTAGGGCTTGGAAGGCTTATATGTATGCATTGTTATTGGGTTCCATCGAGGTGAGGTTGTCAACAAAATTATGGGTGAGGTTTCAACACAATTTGAGGGACTGTATGTTGTAGCTTCGAGAAGATGAGGTGGAAAGAATACTCGAGTGGGGAGAAGGATAAGGTGACGGGGAAGCACGAGACGACGAGGGTGCATGGGAGGATTGTATTTGATGGTGTCAGGTACAACAGAAGATTGAGAAGGGCACAAATGGTGGCTACAATGCTATGGAGATAACACTTGATGGTTTGGAGGTGTTAGAGAAGGAGGAAGAATGGCGGGATCACTCGAAGCGATGGAAAGATGCTGTAATAGAGCTATATTCGTGGGAAGAGGATGACAAAGTGGGGGAGGTGGAGTTGATTGGAGGTTAATAGAGGCTATTTGACGTGGTGGTTGACTTGGCTGGTGATGAGCGACTGATCAACTAGGGTTAAGTATGCAAATATGTCAATGGTCGTTAAGACCCCAATTAATCGGCTAACTCAATGAGAAAAATATATGAATAAAACCACTTTAAAGAAAATCAATCAAAGCATTGTAAGCGGTCTTCGCTATTTAATTTACCTGGTATAGCGACCAGGGTCAAACACAAGGAGTACGATTAAAAAACTAAGTAGTCAAATTCCAAAATAAATAAAATGAATTTTAGTGGTTTTTTTATTTTAAATAAATACGCAAGTCACAATACACACATACACACACTCTTTTTGTATTTTTCAATTATATCAAAAATGTTCAGAAAATTTCAGAGAAAATATTTTTGTGGTTTATATGTTTTAAAATGTTTTTTGCAATTTTTATAGAATTTTTAGATATTTTTGTATTTTTCTAAAATTTAAACAATGCTCAAAATATAAAACAATGCATAGCCTGGAGTAATTTGCAACTTAAAAATATTTTAAGTGCCCAAAACTCTAGAAATTATTTTTATGCTAAAGTATAAACAAATATCTACACACAAAAACTGAAATCACATTTTTTTATTTTTCTACAATTTCTACAATTTTCAAAGATTTTTCGTATTTTGCATTTGTTTTGGATTTTATAAATAAATACATGAAATTTGGATAGAAAAAAAGATAATAAAATACACCTAATCTATTTTTTTTGGAATTTTTAGAGCAATATTCAAATTTGTATGATTTTTCAAATTTCAGGCAAAGAAAATGACACTATTTTTGATTTTTAATAATATCAAATGGTAATGAAATGCAATGAAATTTTTAAACAATGATCAAGGGCACAATAGGAGTCTACATAATTTTTGTAGAATTTTCAGAGCAATAAAAACATTTATTTCAACAAGAAGGACATGCAAAATTAATGTTTGGAATATAGGGATTGATCTGCAAATAGTGATTATCTTAGCATCAAATATAACAGGGAATAAAATAAGGGAGAATTTATCAATTTACCCATAGAGGGTGTACACTGCGCGTGGCTGTTCTGAAGCTGGTCTTCTTTGCAATATTTAGAACTTCCAGGGGCTTAATTACAATTGTTTCCAATTTTTTATTTGTTTATTACCCTCCCGTAGGGTTCTTCTGTTCATTCTCTCAAAAGGGGAAGGGGCTAGGGGGGCACCTCCCCTTCCGTTTCTTCTAAATCAAAGAGGGTGGGCCGACGGGCGTTGAGCAACGATTCCTAGCGCGGTGCACATTGGACGAGTTGCTCGTGGCGGAGAGGAGCAGCTATGACATGGCGGTCTGCGGAGAGCTTCAAGCGGTGCTAGACCTCGTGTGCGGCAAAGGATGGTGAGCCGCGCGGTTGTAGAGGGCAACATGGCGGCACGATCATTCGATGTAAGTGGCAGCGTGGCTTTGCAGCTGCGTGTTGGTTGGTGGAGGCGTGGCGGGCGCCGCCTGGTACGGAGGGAACTGGAGGCGAGGTGCGGCTGGAGCTGGAGTTGGCGGCCGCGTGGAAAGAGAGCTCCACAGAGGGGGATGCGGTCGAGGGTGCGCGGTTGGGCTGGGTGCACTGGCGGCGGAGGCTGGAGATGGCCGCAACGGAGGAGCGCAGAGATGGCCATAGCAGAGGAAGGCCCATGCGGAGGAGGCGTCGCATGCCCCCGGAGCGCTGGGCGGTCCAGGTGGCGATGCACTGCTAAGGGCTGACACACGCCCCTGGGTCTCCGACAGGGAGGCCGACGGTGGTGGTGGCGACGGGCACCGCCGAGAAGCACAGACTCGCGCGGAGGCTGCTCCCAAGCGAGGGTCGCGGGCTGCGGATGGCGGAGGCACCGCGGTTGGCTTCGATCGTTTCTTTCTTTTTTTAATTATTTTTATATTTTTTTTGAAAACTGTAAATTAGACATGAAATAAATTTTTTAATTTTATTATTATTTTTATTTTATCCTGCAGAACAAATGTTAGGATATATATATATATGATTTTTTTAATTTTTAATTTTTTATGCTTGAACACGGGTCGGTCCCGATTATTCAAAATGCGAAAAAACTCAAACATAGATGTGAATGGATGCAGATCCGACGAAATGGAAGATGGATCCAGTTCTCCGACCACCGTATGCAGCCAGAGTTGATAGGTTGTGTGAGATAGAATGAGAACGTGTCTGGATCGAGAAGATGAGATGAAAATCGGATTCGGATTGGACGTCAGATGTGGAGTGATGATAACTGGATAAAAAAATTTAACAACTAAATGACTATGAAATTAATCTAAAATTAATATATAAGAATGACAGAAAATAAAATGGATGTCATCTTGGGATCGGATACGCCGTGATGGCCTCGACGAGGGCCGATTCACTGTCACCAAATGGCTCAGAGGCTGGACACCCTTCTGCGACAAAAAGCACTTGGAGATCGGGCTCCTCTCCACTAAAGATGATCAAGAGCAAATGAGGGTGGAGGAGCCCAATAAAAAGAGAAGGAAAATTAAAAAAGGAAAATGTGTACAAATAAGGAATGTGTTTAGTGGTTAATTAAATTAAAATAATTAATTAATTAAAAACTAAATTCGGAATTAAATAAAATAATTAAAATAATTAATTTACAAAAATTAATTAACCATTTTAATGGTGTCTATTTAAGGTAAAAATCAAATCTTATATACATGGTAGTTTTCAAATCAAATAAATTAATAAATAAAAAAAGAAATTTGTAATTATATTAATTTATTAAGTAATGCTAGATTTTAATTTTTTTGTGATCTTTTATATAAGGAAATTAGTTATATACAAGTATTATATACATATAGTACAAAATACACACATACAAATATGAAAATTATTTTTAAATGATTTTTTAATTTTATTAGTATTACTATTTTATTATTAATAATGAAGAGAATATTTACAATTATATACGTTATGTATAAAAAATAAATATGAATAAATATATATAATAAGTAAGTTAAAATTACAAAAACCAGCCTAGAAAACCGACTTTTCAACCGTAACTCCAAAAATTATGAAACCACAACCATTTGAATGATAATTTAATTTGGAGTACAATGGAATGAGTTAATTCAATTTGAGTTCATATGGATCCAGAATTGGTCTTTCAATTATTGTTTTACGACTTTTTCTGAGTGTGATTATTGTAATGTGTACATTATTTTATTTTGCAATTATTTTTATTATTTATAAAACATTTTTATTTACACCTTTTATTTAGAAAAATATTAATTTGAGGTCAATTTATATACAAATAAAATATTGTAAGTTTTGTACAAATTTACAAGGAAAATCTTTACAAATTATTTTTGGATTTTTGAATTAAAGACTCTATCTCCCTCTACTTTATTCCTGGTCGATCAGGTCAAGTATTGACCTTCTCTCGAGGTTCGGATCAGTATGCATTTATTTCATAAATACATCCTTTATTTTATTTTCTTTTTATTTTCTTCTTTATTCTTTTATTTGAGTATAAAAAGTATTAAAAATGCATATTTAACAAATGCATGCGAAATGCTAATTACATGAAATTAGTGGATATTTCAGGTATTTAACTAAGGGAAATAAAGCTAAAATATAAGAATAAAGGCGATGAATCGTGGATTCATCATTCCCCTATACTTTACCTTTGCTAGTCCCTTAGAAAACACTTATGTGGAAAATAAGTGAAAATAAAAATAAAGAAAAGAAAAGGAAAGAAATTAGAACAATGTTGACTTTTAAACTTATCTTCATAAAATTGTAGTATGGAGCTCTATCGGACCTTTGGATTATTAGTATGGCAGAACCTTAATGGGAAATGGATTAAAACCTAACAACCTCTAAGTTTCACAAGACTCTAGGTCTCCTCAACAGACAGGTCAGAACAAGTCTACATACACAAATTCTTATGACTATGAATCTTTACTTGTACGGCGTAAGTAAAATATAACTCCTCATCTCAAAAGTAGCAAAGAAACAACATCTCTCAATAAGGTACCTCTAGTCCCCCGGTCTAGCAACTCTTTCCTCGAGGAGCAGGGATATTCTCTTCTAAGTTCAAGTACAATTAGCTCAAAAAGAGGGGATGAAGAAGAGAATGGACAGTAACCAGTGTAGCTACCTATCCTTGGATGCATGACCAGTGTAGCCAAGTCATCCGCTGCAAGCTTACAAACATTTGACGTTGAAGCTCTTATTCTTTTTTTCACTTGTATATACACTCCAACAGGCATTTTACTTTTCAATCATGCCTGTCCACTTTTGGAGATTCTGCATTTTTTCTCTTCTTCTTTTTTTTTTAAATATATACAAGGTGCAGCATGTACATAAGGAGTTTTCCTCTTGAGCCAGTAGACTATCCCTCTTTTGAAGCATTATTGCAACCCCACAACATCCTGTCTTTAGACCTCAACATCGCCAGACCAGGTTGAGACGCACTTCCCTCCCTAGAGGAGGATAAGAAGTTCCGCCTAGATGTACTACCCTCATATGCTACCTCAAGTCAAAAGATTATGCCCCCTCACTACCTCCTCCATGAAGAACTACGTGTAGAGTGCTTGTCCAAGGTAAGTCACAGTCTAAAAGAATTATGCATATGTTGTTAAATATTCTACTTAAACTAATCAAGATGACATGTGAACATAGTCTTATGGACTCAAAGAATTAAGTCACTAGGACTTGAAAAGTCTTAACTCCAGTTCTTATAAGGTTCCTCTGAAATTAAGTGGATTAAGCTCCCACTAAGCTCCATTCTTCAATTGTAATCCAGACTTAGTTTAAATGTCAATATTATCCTGAAAAATGCACATGCCAATGCAAGAAAATATGTACAATGCAAAGAAAAGAAAGCAAAGTCTTTTTGTGAAACAATTTTCTAATTTTGAACTTTTTATGGATTTTTGAAAAATGGTGCACATGCGAAAAGAGTTTTTTTAATGCAAAATTTTATAGACTTTTGGGTTTTGTATTTTTTTTATAAACAAACGGTTAGTAATATATACAAGTATATAAATTTTTTTAATAAGGATTATGGATGACATACACATATTTACACAGGAGTGAGTCATTTATTTACAAGAATCAGGTGAAAAGATTTACAACTTGAGTAATTTATACATGTATATACATACTGTTGGAATTCTTTTGTTGTGATGCATATATTACTCAAACTTATTTGAAAATAATTCTACAAATAATTTTGAAAACTATAGTCCAAAATAATTTTTCAAATAATTTTACAAATATTTACAAATATTTGAAAACTATTTTGCAAACATTTTTCAAATAATATATATTGATTTTCAACATAATTTTTCAACCATTTTCAAAACATTTGCAAATAGTACAAAATAGTTTTATTTCATATAAAGAAAAGAAATTTTTTTACAAGCCAAAATATTTTTACGGAGGTTGAAAATTTTTTCAAACATTTTTCAAATAGTTTTCAATAATTTTTTCAAATAACTTTTCAAACTACTTTCAAAATATTTTTCAAAATATTTTAACCTGACTTATTAATCAGTATATACAGAAAGAATTTGAGGAAATATCTGCATTTTTTATTAGTTGTTTTTTTAAATTTTACATGTATTTATACAGTATTTTAGCCATATTAAAAATATGAAAGTCCGAGTTATGACTAAAGTATATATACAATATATACGATACCCCCTATACTTAGCTCGAACTATGTCCGCATAGTGATCAAAGAGCTGCAAAGGAAGACATAACTCGTGCTGAGTATTGGGAAGTGAAAAGAATACTATACTATAACGATGAATAAAAGAATATAATCAATAGAAGTCGATGATCCCCCTATACTTAGGATCAAGCAATCCTAAGTATAGAAGACTATACACAAGGGGGCTACCGAGTGATAGGATGTACAGATACTACCTCTCTTATACTTAGGGTGAAATGTCCCTAAGTATAGGCTGCAAAACAGAGGTAAAAAGAATCAAAAGAATAATCACAATTCTGACACCCCCTATACTTAGGGTAAAGTACACCTTACGTATAGCATAATCACAAGTATGGAGATGGGGTGTTAGACAAAAGAATGTGCGATATGGACAGAATGATCTATACAACTGCGAGTAGGAAATGATAATGTTGAGGTGCCTCTCAACAAGCACTAGAGTTTACGCCCCTAGCTGGGCGCAAAGGCTAGGATAATGCTATATCAAGGTTCATGACGACATCTGTGAGGCGAATATGTACTGTTGTCGTAGTCTCAGTAGGGGAACAACGACGAGGGCAACAATGTAAACTATGATACCCAAGTAAACATTCAGGCGGTGTCTGCTACCGGGTAAAGATATGGGAGAATGAAATCGGGCTCCGATAGCACAAAAGAAGCCATCAGCTCAAGATCTAAATGGAGTGACTGGATGGAGCCGAAGAAATCAAACGTGGAGAAGGAAGGATCTATCAGGAAATCCTCCACGTCAATCACCATCTCGAATAGATAAGGAAGATCAAGACCAGGAGACTCACTAAAAAGGCTGATACCTGATGCATGTAATGTAGAGAAATCAGTGAAATCATTGAATATCTCAAAGATCGGGTCATCCTCGCAAGGGTCGTCGAGGTGAGAAAGCTCAAAGAAATCAGAACTAACCGATGGCTCGGTCTTGTGATCCAACAGATCGGAATCACATTCAGGTAGCAAAATTGAGTACAAGGGACATAATGCATCTCCCGCAGATAACCCTCGGGGAGTGATGCAGACTCGTCGGTAAAAGATGGGGAATCAGATCGTGATTGGGGATCTACGCTATTGTCAAACACAAAGTTCCTACACCAAAGTAACTCATCAGCTGTAAACGGCATCTGAACAACCTCGAGGCATGGCATGCCACTAGTTAATAATGTGGAAGCAGTAGACATCTCAAGATCTGATCTTCGAACTGCGGTAATGCTATCAATCATCAGTCCTCCATAAATGTATCAACCTCATCAAATGGGAGGACATACGACTCAAAGACGGGACTATCTAGGTTTGTCAAATCAAAATGATGTCCCTTATCAAGCTCTCTATGATGAAATGGATCCAAATGTGTATCTGAATCTGAGAGGATCTTCTGAAGAATGGATATAGAATCAGTTGGGCATGGATACTGAAAGGATTGAAAGGACGGTTGAGATGTGGACTCGTCATCTATTTCTTGGGATTCCAGCAGATCTAGAATCCAAGAATCTTCTATGTGAAAATGCAGGGCTGCCTCAAACTCTGAGTGTAAAACCAACATGAACTCGACCAATGTCCAGCTCTAGAAACTCACAGTGGAGGTCAACATGTCTGTCATATGAAATGTAGTAGAATCCACATCCCTTCAAAGGTGCGTGTAGTCTAAATCGACATGAAATACCATACACTCAACTGGTCTCGTATCTCCCTCGTATGTTGTCCCGAATAAATCATTTGATGAATATGGAATGTCTGAAAGTGCTCTCAAGACGGTCTCAAATAAATCCATACCAGGACTATGGCGTGAACCACCACATGAGGTAACTACCAGTGAAATCTGCTCTGCGGTCATCCCCCTCTTGGCGATATGCACAAGGTCAGTCATTGAGATTCCATGATCTAGAAATCTCCTCAATAGGTCAACAAATCTAAGCCATGAATCTCTCAATGGCTCTTGGGAGTCAATTGAAAAATCTCAAATACTAGTCCACATCAACTCTGTTCTATGATGGGGGTAGAATTTATGCAAGAACAATGATCGTAAATCTCCCCACGTGACGAACTTCTTTGCCATCTCGAAGCTCTAGTCTGAAGTGAGAAAGGGAAGGTCATCAACATCAGCTCCTCAGAAGTGATATCTGGTTATGTTCTGATCCACAAAAATTCTCAAACTCAGATATATGAATATATGTCTCCTCATGCACTCCCCCTGAAAAACTTCAGCATTAGATTAATGAACTCTAAATCCAAGATGAAGGGACTCAATGTAGAAGCAGACTGCGCTTCCTGATCTGGGTACTCATCCATTATCCCAGGATAGAAGTTGTCTAAAACTTGTAATTGCTCCATGTGATCTCCTATGGAATGCACTCTCATCTCAGCAAGGTGATCACCCGTGTCTCGTATCTGGTCAATTTGAACTCTTTGGGTATCTTCTATTCGGACAACATGCTCAGAAGAAAGAAGGAATGGGAGGGGTATAAAGAGAAGGGGACGAAAGGTTGGTCAGAGTTCCAACCTCCCTGGAAGGTGATCGAATATGAGGGGAAGGAAGATAAAGAGCCACAAGATCTGACTGAAGTGAAGGGTGCCCCATCATCAGGAGGGTGAGAGGAGGGATAAGAGAGACAGAGTGAAGATACGACGGGAGACAAACGGTGACTGGTAATGATCTAAAGAAGATGAACGTAATCAACTCACACCAAAGACATCCAAACACAAATCAAACCCTCGTTTCACCAACTCTACGTAATGTGAAGACCGTGAGATCTAGTCTTTTATCTTTTCAATTTTAGAGTTAGGTGATCGAACAAAAGTTGTACAAACACTTAGGAGGCTTAATGGGATTTGGGCACTACTCCTTAGTGTGTAAGCGAGCAATTAAAAGCGAGTACAGGGGGTTGCTCTCCCAAAACAATGAAGTGTATCGGTTATGTTTTCATTTTAGTAGTCAAGTTCAGTTAGCAGTCCCGATTTTAAATTTTTGTTTTTTTTTATTTTTTGGATATTTTCAATGAAACATCTAACGAGATTTCTGATTTCTTTATTCCTATATTCACAAAACATAGGGGGAAACAGAAAAACCAATGCACCGAAAAATATGGATGCAAATGCTAGAGATAGAGGTGCGTACCTGACTCCAGCGCTCTACATGCAATATGATCTGTACAGAAAAATTAAACTAATCTAAATGAATGCAATGCGAGAACCATCCTAAACAGAGACTTCTATTATCGTGAAGCACATATTTATTTGTCTAAGTCCAAGCGAGTTCTATAGGAACATATATTCTATTAGGGGCTTTAGACCTAATGATACATGGCTCAATTAAATAGAAACCTATATCTAGGGGATCAAGCACAAAAAATCTGCGTGAAACAAATAAAAAATAAAAGTGAGAAAGCAAAACATGGAAAATAGCGGTGAGGTCCCCCTAAGTGCACCGGCACTTAGAGAAACAGACCCCGAAATGTCCAAGTGTCAGAATGTACAAATATTCAGAATTATCCTAAATTATTAGAATTATTCACAAAAATTCTCTAAATAAAATAATAGTCGTCTGCTCCTCTGCTCCTCTTCCTGTATCGGTCCCTCCAAAGAGTCTGAGCCATTATCCACGGTGGTTCCTCACAGAAAAAGTGAAACAAGAGATGGTCAGAAGACAATTATAATAAATAGAGATAAAAAATGAAACTGAAAAATGACTACAAAGCCGCTCTCTCCGGCAACGGCGCCATTCTGATAAAACGAAATTCGATGTGGTTAAGATGGAAAAATATGTAATGTGCGCTAGACCCAACAGTGGATGGCGGTGGGACGACGGGCGGCGATTCCTAGTGCGGTGGACGGCGGGCGAGTTGCTCCTGGCAGAGAGGAGTGCGGCTACGACATGGCGGTCTACTGAGAGCTTCAAGCAGTGCTAAACTCGCAGGTGGCGAAGGATGGTGAGCCGCGCGGTTGCGGAGGGCAACAGGGCGGCGTGGCCGTCCGGTGCAAGTAGCGGCGTGGCTTCACGACTGCGTGTTGGTTGGCGAAGGTGTAGTGGGCGTTGCCTGACGCGGAGGGTGCTGGAGGCGAGTGCTGCTGGAGTTGGAGTTGGCGGCCGTGTGGAGAGAGAGAGATCCATGGAGGGGGATGCAGTCGAGGGCACACGGTTGGGCTGGGTGAGCTGGTGGCGAAGGCCGGAGATGGTCGCGACAGAGGAGGGCAGAGATGGTCGTGACGGAGGGCACAAGCGAGGGAGGCGACGCACGCCCCCGGAGCATTGGGCGATCCAGGTGGCGATGCACTGCTAAGGGGAGACACACGTCCCTGGGTCTTCGACGGCGAGGCCGACGATGGTGGTGGCAGCGGGTACCGTCGGGCAGCGAGGACTCGCACGGAGGCTGCTCCCAGGCGAGGGTCGCGGGCTGCGGATGGCGGAGTCTCCGCGGTTGGATGCGACCGTTTCTTTCTTTCTTAATTATTTTTTATATATTTTTTGAAAACTATAAATCAGAAATGAAACATTTTTTTAATTTTTATTATTTTTATTTATCCTGCAAAATAAATATATTATATATATATATATGTTTTTTTATTTTTTTAATTTTTTATGCATGAACACGGGAGGATGCGAGCACTACGGCTCGGTCTTGATTATTGGAAATGCGAAAAATCAAACGGAGATGTGAGTGGATGCGGATCTGACGAAATGGGAGATGGAACCAGGTCTCCGACCACCGTACGCAGCCGGAGTTGATAGGTTGTGCGAGATAGATTAAAGTAGGCTACTAAAAAGAGAAAATAAAATAAAGAGAAGAAAAAGAGTGGGGAATTTACAAAAAGAAGATATACAACATGTACATTTTTTTTGTTTGCTTTTCTTTTTATATATTTTTTTTTGTCTTTTTAATAGTAGATATGTACAATAGGAAAATACAATAAAATAGTACAATCAAAATACAACACCACAATGATTTTTTTGGATTTTTAGTAATTAAGAAAGATAAAATAAAAAATGAAGAAAGAAAGAATATATACATAATATACAATGTACATCTAGGTCCCAAAACCCAACTTTTGCAACGAGCTCCGATTTTAATGAAACCACTTCCTTTGGATAGATAATTTTCTAACTTGAACTTTAAAAGTGAGTTGGTGAATTTGGAGTTCATACGGAGCGGGAATTTAGCTTGGAAGTTGGTCTTTACGGCTTTTTCCCATTGGGATCTAGGAGCATTTATTTGAGATATAATTTATTTTATATTTTTGTATTTTTATGTACATTATTATGAACAAGTTAGAGAAAGAATTAGCCAAAAAGGAGTTGAAATGAAATTATTAAAAATACATGAAGTTTTGGGTTATTTACATGTATAAAACTCCTTTATTTTTGCGGCTTTTTATGTGTAATTCATTTTATACAATCTAATATACAATAATTAGTGTGTTTTATTTACAAGAGTCATTTTATTAATTTATGGATTTTATGGACATTTATTTGGGAATTTACTCGGGGATTTTGCTAAGATCAAGATATTAAGATGATGAATCGTGGATTCATCACCCCCCTATACTTAAACTTCATGTAAAAGGGTTTCATGAAGCCTCATTGATTTTATCCTATCCTCGAGCATCATCAAATCAAGTCCAAACTCAAATCCCTTATCCCAGTATCCCAGTTCCTCAAGTGAAATTTCAACTCATCTCATCATAACTGCAGTCGTGTATGTGAGGTGCAGATCATATTCTTAAGGTAGAGACTAAGCATGCAATATAGCACACAAATCTTTCAAACTAGGGAAATGTGAATAATTAAGTCAAGGACCCTAATGACTAAGGTTGGTTAACTCAAAACATCAAGACCTCATAAACCAAATGTTCTTGAACATCACTAGTCTTGTGTGAAAGTGAATTATGTTAGGGATTAAACAAACTTATTAGTTAGTTTTTTTTAGTTTTTGTTTTTGTTTTAAGTTTTTTTTAAAGTTTGAATGTTTTTTTTGTTGTTTTTTTTAAGTTTTAGAAAAGTTTTTTTTTGTTTTTTGTTTTTTTAAGTTTTTTTTCAAAAAGGGTTTTTTTGTGTTTTTTTTGTTTTGGCAAAGAAGTTTTTTTAGAAAAGTTTTGCTTCTTTTTTTTAAGAGTTTTTTTTTGAAAAAGTTTTTTTTAAAGCAAATAAAGAAAAAGAGTTTTTTTAGGAAAAAGTTTTTTTTACTTTTGTTTTTTTTGTTTTTTTGTTTTGGTTTTTTTCTACCCACCCCATAATTATTGTATAATATATACAAAAAATACGTGAAAGTACGAGGTATGGGTAAAGTATATATGTAATATATACATGCCCCCCTATACTTAGCTTGTGCTATGTCCTCATGGCACTAGGTGACAAAAAGACATAGCTCGTACTAAGCGTAGGAAAGCTAAAATAATAAAAAGTATAAAAGTCGATCCGCCCCCCCTATACTTAGGCTCTGGACAGCCTAAGTGTAGAAGAAGAGCAAAATGGGGCGGACGAGGTCAAGAGGAGAAATGATGAGTAAATACACATGGCGGGCATCGGTCCCCCCTATACTTAGGCTTTGGTCAGCCTAAGTATAGGACAAGAGTAAGTGTGAGAACCGACGTGATCTCGAGAATATACAAAGAAGGGAGAATATGTACAAGAGTGTGGAATCTTCTAAGATGTTGAATCTTGATGCTGCATCTTCATGAAGAGTAATAAGATGTATGTGCTCTGTGCTCACTCTGTATGAAGTTGATGACCTCGACTTGGACTAACTGCTCTTTGGAATCAACAAAATGCTTCAACAGTTGTCCATTCACCACATGAGATTGTGCACCATCTGCGAGATCAGCTATCTCTACACTTCCATTCTCGTGCACTTTCTTAACCACAAAGGGACCCGTCCATTTAGATTTGAGCTTCCCATGGACATCTTCAACCTGGCATTGAACAACCATACCTTTTGTCCCAGGACAAAGTCTTTGCACCTAATGTGCTGATCATGCCATCTCTTTACTTTGTCCTTATAAATCAAATTGTTGTCATATGCCCTGTTTCGGATTTCCACGAGCTCGTTCAAGTTCAAGTCTCGACAAAGTTTCCCTAGGTGACAACTCCAATTAATCTTCTTAATTGCCCATTCGGATTTATGAATCAATTCCGCGGGCAAATGGCATGGCTTGCCATAGATCATTCTAAATGGTGAAGTACCCAATGGTGTCTTGTAGGCTGTCCTATAGGCCCACAGAACTTGGTCCAAGAGCTGAGACCAGTTCTTCCTATCGGGACGAACCAATTTCTGCAAAATACTCTTCACCTCTCTGTTCGAAACCTCTGCCATGCCGTTGGACTGTGGGTGGTAAGGACTAGTAACTCTATGATCAAATCCATAGTCCTTAGCTAAAGATCTCATTTCTCGGTTCACAAAATGGCTACCCCCATCAGATATCAAAACTTTTGGCACCCCGAACCTAGCAATAATATGGTCTTTCACAAACTTACAGACAGTCTTGCTGTCTGCGGTTCGGGTTGGGATAGCCTCCACCCTCCTAGATAAATAATCAACCGCCAACAAAATGTACTCATGTCCTTGGCTGTTGGGAAAGGGACCCATAAAATCTATGCCCCATGCATCAAAAACATCACAAATAATCATCGGTTGCATGGGCATCTCATCTCTCTGTCCAACTGTCCCTCCCATCCTTTGACAGATCGGGCACGACCGTACAAAATCAATGGCATCTCTAAACAAGGTCGGCCAATACAATCCACATTGAAGTACTTTGTGAGCGGTTCTCTTTCCCGAATGGTGTCCTCCAGCCTCAAGTGAATGACAATATGTGAGGACACTTTGGTATTCCTCCTGAGGAATACACCTTCTCCAAACACAATCCGGTCCTTCGAAGAAAAGGAAAGGATCGTCCCAGTGGTATCTCCTCGAATCCGACTTCAGTCGATCAATGCTGCTCCTAGTCCAACCATGGGGAACCTGCTTGGAGACAAGATAGTTCACCATGTTGGCATACCACGGGAGGGAGTCAATAACACAAATTGACTCATCTGGGAAGGTCTCTCTAATCCGCTCATGATCAGGAGAATCCTTAAGTTCAATCCGAGAAAGATGATCAGCCACAACATTCTTCACTCCAGGTTTATCTTTTATCTCCAAATCAAATTCCTGGAGGAGTAAAATCCACCTAAGAAGACGCGCCTTCGCGTCCTTCTTTTCCATTAAGTATCGAATAACTGTGTGATCAGTATAAATTGTCACCTTAGAGCCCAAAATATATGATCTGAACTTCTCGAGGGCCCATACTACCGCGAGCATTTCCTTTTCAGTCACTGTATAATTTTTCTGTGTAGGATCTAAAACTTTGCTCGCATAGTGAATAGCAAACGGAATCCCCTCTCGCCGTTGTCCTAACACAGCTCCTATAGCGAAATCTGAAGCGTCAGTCATGATCTCAAAGGGGAGAGACAAGTCAGGAGCTTGTAGGATAGGCGAGGTACAAATCTTCCTCTTCAAGAGCTCAAAGGCCTCCAGACACCTGTGATCTACAACGAACTCTATGTCTTTCCCTAAGAGCTCAGTCAGTGGGCGGGCGATCTTTGAAAAATCTTGAATGAATCTCCTATAGAATCCAACATGCCCTAAGAATGACCGCACTGACTTCACGTTGGTAGGTGGATCGAGTTTCTTGATCACCTCCACCTTTGCAGGGTCAACTTCCATTCCCCTTTTGGAGATGACATGCCCCAACACGATACCCTCCGTCACCATAAAGTGACTCTTCTCCCAGGAGAGTACTAGATTCACCTCTCTACACCTCGTGAGGACTCGGTCCAAGTGCGCTAAACATGTATCAAAAGAATCACCATGGACCGAGAAGTCATCCATGAACACTTCCAGGAAATCTCCCACCATCTCGGCAAATATGGCTATCATGCACCGCTGAAATGTGCCCGGGGCATTGCAGAGCCCGAATGGCATGCGCCTGAAAGCATAAGTGCCGAATGGACATGTGAATGTGGTCTTTTCCTGGTCCTCAAGGGCTATGGCCACCTGGTTGTAGCCTGAGTACCCGTCAAGAAAACAGAAGAACTCTTTCCCTGCGAGTCTCTCCAAGATCTGATCAATAAAAGGCAAGGGAAAGTGATCTTTCTTGGTCGCAGCATTCAGGCGCCTGTAGTCAACACAGACACGCCACGACGTAGGTACTCGTGTCGCGATCTCTACCCCCTCCTCGTTGGTGACCATCTGAATTCCCGACTTCTTCGGGACAACATGAAGTGGGGCCACCCACTTGGAGTCAGAAATAGGGTATATAAACCCTGCTTTGCACCATTTCTCAATTTCATTCTTCACCACTTCCCGTAGATTGGGGTTAAGTCTCCTCTGAAACTCACGGGAAGGTCTCGCGTTATCCTCAGTAAAAATATGGTGCGAGCAGAGAGCAGGGTTGATGCCCACGAGATCCGACACTGTCCAGCCTATTGCTTTGCGGTTCCTCTCTAGGACTTCTAACAACCTAGACTCCTGCTCTAAAGACTAGTCTGAGCTAATGATTACAGGATATCTCTCTTTGGGTCCCGCAAGAAAGGCGTACTTGAGTGTAGGAGGTAGTGATTTCAGTTCTAGCAATGTGGTATCATCAAGCAGATCTGGCTGAACTGAATCTAAATCTGGTTCCGTGCTGCATGAAGGTGGACTAAGCTGAGTAGTACTCGCCACCAAATCAGAAGTATCGGGAGTCGGATCGTCAAAAGTATCCAAACAATCGGCAAAAGCCACGTCCGACTCGTCATCTATGTCCCATGATTGTTCCGAAGAGGATGGAACTAATAGATCCGGATGGATCTCTAAGTCATCATGAGAATAGGTTGATGCATCTCTAGCAAGATCAGACAACACCTGGCAAACTGCATCATGCACTATATCCTCTCCAGATGAAAGAGTCTCGCTCTGTCCTGAAGGAATCTGTCCCCAAATCCCAACTGTGCTAATCATACTGCAATCTGCCTCTGAAGATGAGTACTCTGTACTACTCTCTGAATCAGGTCGCTGACACTTGGTTTGCTTCATCTCAAGGTTCACTTCTCCGCCTGGAGAACGGAACTTCATCATTCCCGTACCATAATCGAAAGCTGCGCCTGCGGTCCTAAGGAAGGGTCGCCCGAGAATGATCTGAGATTCTCTCCAATGATTGGGGGTCTCCATGTCCAAGACTGTGAAGTCCACCAGATAGTTCTGCCCCTCAATCGAGAGAACGACGTTCTTCACTTCTCCCTTAGGTCTCTTCATTGAACGATCTGCGAATTGGAGTAAAGCTCTAGATTTACGAAGTGGTCCCAACTCCAATTTCTGATATAAGGCTAAGGGAAGTAAGTTGATCGAAGAACCGTTATCTAAGAGTGTGCGTGCAAACGCAATGTCGTCAATACGACTCTCCACATAGTGAGCATCCATGTCTCTCTTTTTCTTTGGCAAAGTCTGATTCTTGAGACAATAGGTTGTGGCTACTGATAAGACGTGTGTCTTTATATTTCGGTTGTCTTTCTTCCTGCTAACCCTTCTAGGTGTGCATCTCACCTTAAGGTATTTTTGGAAGGCAGGATGGTTAGCCACATATTCATCAAATGGCACCTTAACTGTGATGTTTTCTTTACAAAACCGTGCCATATCGGGGTCATCTTTCTGAATCTTTTTGATGTGCTTTCCTGCCGTAAGAGCACGGGGGAAAGGGATTGAAGCTAAGGAAACAGAGGATGAAGAATCTGAATCATGAACTGAAAGATCATTCTTTGCATTAACGGAAACAGAGTTCTTCATACAAGAATCTTTTTGATGCAACATGGACTCAAGATCTAGACTATCTACTAAAGGTTGTGGAATAGAAACTGGAGTGGTATCCGCCACAACCGGAGATGCAAGGTCCTCCGTAGACTCAGAAGAATATCCATGCTGACGATGCTGCATACGTGCTCTCCTCCTCCTCTCGGCTCCCTGAGTAGAAATCCTCGAATGATGCTGATGGGGCTCTGAAATATGATGCCTCTCCTCCTCGTCCTCTGAAGACTCCTCAGGTAGAGCTCCAGAGATGCCCCTCCTCGTGTCCCTCGCCCGGTCAGGTACGACCACGGTCCTTCCGCTCCTGAGTGACATGTGGTTAGCCTCGTCACACGAAAGAGTCTCATGTTCAGATTTAGGAGATGCTGAATAGTATACCTGACCAAAGTGCTGCTGAGAACTAGAACGATTCAGGCTATTGGGGTTAGCCTGAACTTGGGCTGGGATCGAGGTAGAGGGTGCAGTTTGCTCGTCTCGCCATCTGGACAGGCGGTTGACATCCACCCGTAAGTCCTGAACCTTGTTCCTGTAGGAACGTAGCTCGTCGAGTATCTGCTGCTGAATATCCACGGGACTAGACGATGAAGGAAGTGGATAAGACTGAGAAGAAGAACGGGAAGACTGGCCCTGCTGGCCAGTGTACTGCCTCTGCTGCTGGGGTTGCGGGCCCTGCTGGCCCGTCTGGTAATGGCCCTATTGGCCATACGGCTGGTACTGCTGCCTCTGTTGCTGGGGTGGATGGAATCCAGGGCTCTGCTGTGAAGGAGGTGGTGCGGAGGTGAATGCGGTGTTGTGAAAGGTCGAGGGACGCTGATAGGTCTGTCGGTCTCCCGTACTTCCCTGCCTGGCAGGGTCCTGAGTATACCATATCCCATTCACCTCCCAAACTGGAGGAGGCTCCTCCTGGACTGTCTCTACTGCTGGAGGTGGCTGCTGGAAAGAGTGGGTGTAGGATTGGTCCTGCTCCCACGGCTGGGGTTGCCCTGACACCAACTGCTTCTGAACATGGTGAACTCGGTAAATGGGAGCAGCGGGTGCAGTCACGGAGGGTATCCGTATCTTGGATACCTTCTCAGTCAACTCCTCCATCTGTTTTGGAAGTTTGGAGACGCTCCGGTCTAACTCATCAATCCTCCTGTCGATCTTCTCAACTACAGTAAGCTTGTCAGCAAGAAGTCTCATGCTAGGGATCACGTCCTGAGAAAGATCGACTACAGCTGATTTTCCCCCTCCAAATGAGAGTGAATTGGGGGATGGTGTATAGGCCCTGCTGGCCATCTGTGAGCGGCTAGTTTCAGCCATCTGCTCGAATACCCTCCAGACGGTATCCGCTCCTCGTGATGTATAGCTACCTCCACAGGCAGCGCTCACTAAACCCTGCATCTCAGGGTTGAGACCAGTGAAGAAGGATTGGACCAAGATATTGTCATTTAGTCCATGACAGGGACACTTCTGCAGGATGTCCTTGAATCTTTCCCAAGCATCACAAAAAGCTTCATGGGGTAATTGGGAAAAACTCGCAATGCGCGTCCTCATCATGTTAGTTCTACTCAATGGGTAGAACTTCTTCAAAAACAGGTCCTTGAACTGGGCATATGTGGTGACTGCGATCCCAAGATTCTTTACCCAGTAATCAGCTTTGCCACCCAAGGCAAATGGAAGGGCTTTGAGCCTAATATAATCCTGGCTAACATTTTGATGTTTGAGGTTAGCGCAGATGAGCTCAAAGTCCCTTAGGAATGCGTAAGGTTCCTCAGAAGCATTCCCATCGAAGTGTGGCAACAGGTTCAGAAAATGCGGCTTCAATTCAAAATCAACCTCGGGTTCGGCCGGACTCAAGTAGTTATGAATTTGATATTGTCTGGGGTTATAAGCCGCATCCATTGGTAGTTGGACCCCAACATTTAACTGTCCCAACTGAGCTCTCAGTAATGCTTGTTGCTGCTCAGATGCAGCTAATCGGGCAAGTATACTTCTCATCGGGTCTTCATGGTTCTCTTCTTCCTCTTCTTTCTTCTTTGGAGGCATTTTACTTGTGTCTTCTATATGGCCTGAATCAGCAATGTTTTCTTTATTAGAAGAGGATTTATGAATCAAGATATTCTCACCAAGGCGATGGTCTTCCTCGGTGAGGTGGGAAGAGAGAAATGGAATGGTTCGAGGGTAACCATCCCGAGGGTGAGTGATCCTGGGCTCAAGAGGGTCATGAGTCCAGGTTGGTCCAAGTTGCGCTTGGACCTTTGAAGACGTACTTTTTGAAAGGTTCAACGAGAGATTCGCAAAGTCCGAATAAATATCCCCCCAATCAGTCATCTTCGATGTCAGAAGAACCGATTAGATCATGATAATCAATGAGGCGCTAGTTCTATGGTGCACGTAAATGTGCGGAGTGAACTCACACAATCCAAACGCAATTCAAACCCTCAATTTCACCAACTCAACACGTGATGGCCGTAAGAGTTCGACCGATTTATCTGGTCAATTTTAGTTGGCGATAATACAATCTTGGAAAGATTAACGAGCTGTTAGGTGCTCGTATTTTCCTACAGACTGACCCGGTTCTTACGACTAGTTTGACCTACTTTCAGCCAGTATAGGAGTAAGTACGGACCGTAAAAATACGGCTACCCGTTCCTTGAGGACTAATGCGTCCTCTAAACCTCCCACTCTGCTAAGGAAGTCCGGACCGTTTACCGGCTACCCGTAAATCCTCACTGAAAAGTAGCTAATCGCCTAAAAAGAAAGAACCAGTAGTAAGTAAGAAATCCAGACTTGGCTCTATCCTAGGGTCGTCTCTCTCTCACTTGCAGTTAAAACAAACAATGAGGGCTTTATGCACCCGAGAACAAGGGTTCTTTTTATTCCAATTAATTAGATCGACCTGCTTAATTCAGTCCCAATTTTAGAGTTAGGTTATCACTTGAAATTTATGTGAACACACGAGCACGTCTACCGTTCAGTCCCAATTTCCTTTTGACCTTAAGTTGTAAGACAAGAGGGGAATCGGAAATCAGAATGCAAACGATAAACTATGATGCATGCTCAGAAGAAGGTATACTTACAGTGAATCCCAGCACTCTTCATGCGTTATGCAAAACTGAATTTGTAAATACTACACTAAATGCATGCAGATCGAGGAAATCACACCTAAACAATATACTATTAGCGGGGAAGAATTGATTGAATTTTGAGCTAAGTAGTACGTGTCTATGTGCGTCTCATTATGAATCTTATAAGATATGTGAATCTTCTAAGATAAGTGTGTCCTAATTTACGATGGGCACAAGCAAATTTGAATCTAAACTACAGTGTGCCTAATCCTTAATTTCGCCACTCAAGTCAAGCCCCACCCTCGACGGAGAGTGAAACAGGCTCGACACACCACAAATAATGTCTAAGTCTTTTTACATGCGTGAGCTCTCAAACAAGAGCCGCTAGAAATGAGCAACTACCTAAATAATTACAACAATTTACAAAATTCTCTCAAAAATAAATTGCTTTATCCTCGCACTTCAGCAGTCGGCGCTCCTCGCGTCCGTCGACCTCCGATGCACTCCAAGTCCACCGGGCCCTCGCAAGGAAACAAAGATTTATATTAGAGAGATAAACAACAAGATATATACAAAAATATGAAGAAAAATAATTGCAAAAAAATGGAATAAATACAAGTGGCTCGGGGGTCAGACTACCCGAGTAAATGGAAAACTAAATCCAAAATTTTAAACTAATCCCTAAGCCGTTTGCCTCCCCGACAACGGCGCCATCTGACGAGTCGCTGAATACGATGTTTAATTAATTAGGTCACGTTGTAGCATGTGTACTTAGCGATTCGGTCAGAACTGAGAGAAGATCTCCGTGAAGAGTGTCTCAGCTTTAATTTATATCCCGGGCAAGTCCGGGGTCGAACTCAGGGAGGCAAAGGAACAACTTGGGTTTAATTTGCAAATTTAAGATCTAGATATTCAACGGTATTTTTTTTAGATTTTTTATGAAAAAAAAACAAAGGTGAAAGGTGAATGCAAGTGTAAGTGAATCAAGACACTAAGAAAACACAAACAAGGCCAAATTAATTTTAATGGAAAAGAAGTCCAATTTAGCCAATTCGTATTTTTCCTAGAATCCTAATCCAGTGATGAACATAAAACACATTTTTTTGGAATTTTATGGGTTAAAACACAATAACTAAAAATACACACTTTTTATGGGTTTTTTTCACAATTTGTCACACAAACAGAACGCAAAAATCATGAAAAAAATATTGGAACTAAAACATGATTTAAGAAGACTATAGTAATTTTTTTAGAATTTTTTTGAAAAGTTATGAATTTTTTTATGAATTTTTTAGTGAAAACAGAGTGGAAATGAGTAATTAATTCCTATTAAATCCACGTTATCAAATTAATCCGAGAGCAAATTATCTCAAAAAGATATTAGATATGGAATCCGAGAGACTTGAAATTTCGTAAAAATGATTTATGTAGATTTAATTAAAAATCAAACACTATATCCACTCTACAAATTATTTTACGCAATCGACGACTCCAATTTTGATGAAACTTGGACAGTAATTAAAGCACAGTAAAAGGCATCATTGACAATTTTTTCACAATTTTTGGAGCAATAAATAGGCCTGTGCGAATTTCAGATTATACATAGGTAAAATATCACTTAATTTCAATCTCTGATTTTTAATAAATACTCTGCTGATCACAAAAATACAAATAAACTGTTATGAGATAAAGAATTACTTGCTCTACAATCTGCTATTTTTCAATAAAATAAATGATGCTATTTGACTGTCCAAATTAACATACAAAGCCAGGGGTATAAGTGCAATGCAGAAATGAAATTAACAAACTCAACTTATGCCTAAGGGCATTTCTGTAAATAAGGAAACAAGAAGGGATGAAATTGTAATTTTAACAAAATAAAATAAACAACTGAACCTTCTATTTTTCTTCTTCTGCAAGTTAGGGACGGCTAGGGCATCACGCGCAATGGGAGGTCGGGGCTTGCCCGTGGAGGACGGTGGTGCGCACGGGTTTGCGGCCGTGCCACCGAAGGCGTCGACAGCAGCGGCCTTGGAGGGCGGCGAGGACAGGTCGCGGCGGGGAGGCGGTCGCGCGATGGTGGCGGTGTGGCAGCGGCTGCACCTGGGGCGCGACCACCGGCGGGAGGCGCACGGTTGGAGGTTGCGGACGCAAGGGCGGCGGTGACGATGGCGCGAGGGCGGCGCTGGGCGCGCGGTGGCCTGAGGCGGAGGCGCAGCTGGCTCGGTGGAGCGGGCGTGCTGGGGCGCGGCCGCGCACGGGCGGCGCAGGTGGCTGACGGCTGGCCGCGGGTGGCTACCGCGGGGTTGGGAGTCTTGGGCCGCGACGCTTGGCGGGAGGCGGTGGCGGCGACGGCGCCCGGTTGGGCACGGAGGTGGAGATGATGGTGGTGCAGGGAGCGGCGGCCGTGGGCTGCTGCTTCCCTGCAAAATTTTTTATTTTTTTTTGATTTTTTTGTTTTTTTGTTTGTTGCTGTAATAAAAGAAATCCTTTTTTTTGTTTTAATTTTTATATTTTTTTGTTTTTTTAAACAGGAAATAAATGTGGTTATATACAAAAGAGAAGGAAAAAATTGGTAGAGGGGAATGGTGGAAAAGATGAAGATGGTGGTAATGGTGGTAAAAATGTGATGGAGAATGTGGTGATGATGAATAAAATGATGGTGGGTTGGATGTGGTGTGCTAAAAAATAAAAATAAAAATAATGAGACAACAATGAAACAAACTATTAGATAAGATAAAATAACAAGAAAAATAAGAAGAAATACTTACCTGATCTTCGCCGGATTGGCGGAGCAGCTACGCTGGACTCCTGTCGTCGCCTCGATCTGATTGGCGAAACAAAAATCGGAGAAGCTACGCGAGCTCGACGGGGAACTCGTGACGCGAAGCGGAGCTCCGCGGATCTCACCTGAAGGAGGTCGTCGCTTGAGGACGATGCTTCGCCGCTGTCACCAACAAAACACTCCAAGCTCTCTCCTTATTCTATAAGAATGGTGGATATTGTAGAGAATGGAAATTAAATAATAAATAAATAAATAAAGTTGTCTACTTTAAATACAATAAAATAAAAAGAGAAGAGAAATAGTGGAGAATTTACAAAAGAAGACAAAACACCATGTACATTTTTTTTTACTTTTCTAATATGTAATTTTTTTATCTTTTTAATAAGAGATATTTACAACAGAAAAATACAATAAAATAGTACAACTAAAATACAACACAAGTATGATTTTTTTGTATTTTTAATAATTAAGAAAGATTCAATAAAAATTAAAGAAAGAATGAATATATACATAATGTGCAATGTACATCTAGGTCCCAAAACCCAACTTTTGCAAATGAGCTTCGATTTTAATGAAACCACTTCCGTTGGATAAATAATTTTCTAACTTGAACTTTAAAAGTGAGTTTGGTGAATTTGGAGTTCATACGGAGCGGGAATTTAGCTTGGAAGTTGGACTTTACGGCTTTTTCTCTTTGGGATCTAGGAGTATTTATTTGAGATGAAATTTGTTTTGTATTTTTGTATTTTTATATACATTTTTATAAACAAGTTAGAGAAAGAATTAGGCAAAAAGGAGTTGAAATGAAATTATTAAAAATCCATGAAATTTTGGGCTATTTACAAGTATAAAACTCCTTATTTTGCGGCTTTTTATGTGTAATTTATTTTGTACAATCTAATATACAATAATTAATGTATTTTATTTACAAGAGTCATTTTGTTAGTTTATTGATTTTATTGACATTTATATGGGATTTTACTCATGGATTTTGCTAAGATTAAGATATTAAGATGATGAATCGTGGATTCATCACCCCCTCCTTTTTCTTAAGTCATGTCGCCTCGTTTCCACCTCCTTGCTAACTATCGCACCCCTTATCCTCCCTCAGCTCCGACTGCAAACACGAGAAGGGGGGGCTATCGATGAGAAAAAAACCCAACATGGGCATAAAGAGAAAAATTCCTCCTTGTTACAAGGGGAAAATGTAGTCACTTATGCAAGCTGCTTTTGGGAGAGCCAGCTTTGATTTGGAAATAAGTCGTCTCTCCATCTTGCCCAAGCCTAATTTAAGCTACCTCTCTCAGAAGCAGCTATTGTCATAGCTCGACCGATGCCACCTCTCACGTAGGCGGCTCAAATCTTTTCAATAAAAGATGGTTCCACATAAGGCGACTCTAATTCGATACAAGACCAAAACTAGCAACCTATGTGATGGTGGTTCTGTCTTATGGGGTGGTACCTTATCGCATGCCTAATATTCGACATAAAGCAACAGAATCCATAAAGCGCAAACATCATGCGAAAAGATTAAAATCCATGAAGTGTGAAAGTTATACAATAATAATACAAAAATAACATTGTTTCGTTGATTTCATGAGTTAAACTACAACTAGTGTTGTCCCTTCTACCATTTGTATTGCAGCTTCACTTGTGGTTCAGCTAGAGCTTGATTATGCAGCGATCTCCCAATGGTAGTGAGTTGGCTTGGCTCAACTATTTTTTTGTGATATCTGTGTTGGGAACAGATTCCTCGTATAGATCGAATCGTAGAAAATTACCAAAGTTTATTAGCAGACCATGCACAAAATATCGACTACAATTACATAAAAAAATTTGTAACCACATAAAATCAACCGCATATACACGAAGAATTTGTAACGTGGAAAATCCTCATTGTGAGGAGGAAAAATACTGGGTTGATTGCAACCCAAACTCAAGCACTATAACTAAAATAATCTCCCATAAGGGGCTTCAAAAGACCGACCTTCTATATGGTGTTACAAATCACTAAATAATAGAGAATAATAGAGAGGAGAAATATCACTAAATGATAAATCCGTCGCCAAACTGTAGGAAAGAATGTTGGAGAGGAACTACTCCAAAGAATACTCCCTCTAAACTTTGTTGCAGCCATGAACCTTCTTTCTTCTTCCTCTCTCTCTCTCTCTTGCAATGAGAGCTTGTGTTGAGACGATCTTGGTATGCACCCATGCCTCTATTTATACTCCATGGAGATGAGGAAATAAGGAAACATGAACTCCTACTTCCAATAAGATCGCGTATTTACCCGTAGCCAATACATAAAATTAACGTCATGTTTGTTGCAGGCGAGAAATTACAGATCAATAAAAAAGACTACTTAAATTAGTTTTCCAATTAATAGCGAGCGATCAAATTTATCTTTTTACTTGATCAAGCCTAAAGTTGAACTCATGGAGGCTAATGTCTCATTAGGTCAATTTTAGATGATGTAGATGCTAGATTTTTTAGAAGAATATTTTGATAATTTTGTATACAGATAATAATAATATGCAAGTGCGAGATGCTAATTTCAAGGTCAAATTAGCTTGAGATGAATTATCCAAGATAATGAGCTAATCAACTAAAAAATTCAGAATGCAAATTTTCCTTAATCGTTTATGCCATAAAGATTTTGGTGCAGGTCTTGAGAACCAAGGACTCATCTGGAAGCTAAGAACATATCTGGAGCAGCTCCTGGTGTCATGGAACTCAATCGACCTCCATATAGAGCTAGAGGTCATCTAGCCTCATCTGAAGGCACCTACACACGCGGAGGAGCTCCAGAAAGCCGTACAACCTGTCGGATCCAAGATCAGTAGCCGAAGCATGGAGAAAAGCCTGCTCGAAGTTCACCGAACCCGTGTTCTTCATGAGTTCTTCGTGACCCCTTCTCGTCCATCCGATCAAGAACACGACCCAGATCTAATCTGAGCTGTCCAATTTAATCGAAGGGGTGTTCAACCAGGAGTGTTAGATCATCCACGTGGCATGTAGATAGCAGTCAGATTAAACCACTTAAGTGAGGTAATTTATACATAACCGCCTCACCTTTTTGTATTTGTAAAAAAAGTCTTTTAATTATTAAATTAAGTTCAAAAGTTTGTGGACAAATTGCATATGAGCCCTTGGAACTTTTTAATATTGTAATTTAATTCTGACGGGGTCATCTCACTGGACCCCATATGAGTGGACATTTTGCATTTAAACCCATCTAGGTTTTGTAACTATTATTTAGTACTTAAAAATCAAGTTGCAGTTCAAAAACTTTGGATATTTTTCATGTGCCTCCCTAGAGTTTATTTTATTTGCAAATATGCCCCTACTAGCTTGATTTATTTTTATTTTTTCATCTTTATTTTATAAAATAGCTTATGTGCTCTAAAAAAATTACAAAAAATGAGTGAAAATGCCTGATGCTATGCTCGTTCATGTCATATATTACATTTAGGATTTTGCATGCTTTTTCATTTATTTAAAATAAAAAAGAGCTATTTTATTCCTCATTTGCCTTAGAAAATACAAAAAAAACAAAAATTTTTGAAAAATTTCAAAAAAATTGCCTACTGTTTATTATCCTATTTTATCATTCCAAACTAAAAATCACAAAAAATCAAAAGAAACTCCAAAAATTAGCAAACCCTTACTAACCCTAAAAAATTTAAAATATTTTTTAAAATTTAAAAAAAGTTTCTGGCTATATTTATATTTATATATATTACTATGTATTAAAATTATTTTTGAGGAATTTTAACCCCTTTTGCTATTTTTAAATCTCAAATCAATTCGACCTATTTAAAAAGTCTTTGTTTTGAACCTTTTATGATTTTAAAAATACAAAATATTAAAAATTCCCTAGAAATTGCTAAAAATATAATAATATTTGAAAAATTCAAGAATATTTTATTTTGAAAATTTTGACTATATCTATCTATATTTATAATTATAATTCCCTTAATAACATATATATCTATATATTATTATATATAATAATAATAATAAATAATTATTATAAATACCTTAAATATATCTTAAACCTTTAAAAAAGGATTGTTTTTTGGGATATGATATTTGTGCACTTATTATATATATTCTACTACTTATTACTTATATTATATATATTACATTATATACGTATATAGATATCTTATATGTATTTATTATATATTTAAAAAAGAATTAAAAAATATAAAAATTAATTAATTAATTATTAAAAATCCATAAAAATATTGAGTACATATTGTGCATACACATACATACATACATACATTTATATTATTTATAAATAATATTCCTGCTACATCGCTTTTTCCTTGTGTTCGACACCCTACTATACATATTTCATTATAGGGTTTAAATAAATTTTGATCTCCACTTGTCTTCATTGCTCTATTATTTGTGTGGGTTGATTATTGAATTTGACCGTTCATGAGTTGTCATCACAATGACTGTTGGTCCCACCTTGTGTGGACCATAAGGCAACCCCTTGTAGAGGCGGAACCTAGGAATTTCATCAAGGAGGGGCCAAGTATACAACTATTATGTATGTTCAAAAATAGAAAAATCTATATATTTTCGAAGTATGTTTTTAAATAGAATCAACATTTTTAAAATGAACATCATTCATTTTTGATATGTAGAATTTAAATCTATTATTTTTTGGATCAAAATTTAAATCTATTATTAATGTTAGATTTTCAAATAGATAGGTATTTTCAGTGGTGATTTTAAAATTTTGATAAATATAATAATTTAAGCCTCTCTATATCCATCCTAAAAAGGTTAAATTATCAAGTGAAATTTTGAAACAAAAAAGTTCATGGTTGAAAGGAAACAAAAAAATTATTTTATATATAAGGAGTACTAAAATAATGGGAGAGATAAATAAACTTGAATACAATTTAATATCAAATTATTTGATACTTTGAAAGTGATTGGATAAATCATATAAAAGAAAGAAAAATAAGTAAGATAAGAATCGAACCCTAGTCTCCAACATACTAACCATGTTACTCTACCACTTGACCATTTAACGATTCTACAACCTTTATTTAACAACATTAATTATAATACAATTAAAGGAGGAACCTGATAACACAAAATCCCGAGCAACTAAGGCAATCAGGTAACTGAGACGGTCGTTGCGACCTCAGTCACTCGGATGTGTATCAAGAAAAAGATCGAACCGCGTAATAAATCGAATATCAAACAAAACAAAGCGAGCGGTCCTAGCTATGAGATTAACCTGGTATAGCACCCAGGGTCGAACACAAGGAGCACGGGTTGGCCTAGGGCCTACGAAGTAGTAAAAATGAAAATAAAAGAAAAACAAAATGTTTTTAGTGGTTTTTAATAATTTTTATATTTTTTTGGATTTTTAATATGTAAGGAAAATTAAAGAAAACAAGACCAAGCACACTTGAGCAATTTATTTAACACACCAAAAATCAAGCAAAAATTCAAGAAAAATTGTTTTTATGTTTTTTAGGTTTTTTAATGTTTTCGGTGAATTTTTGGGATTTTTATAAGGTGTATTTTATTTTCTAAAAATCAAACAGTGCTAAAAAGATGAGGTACTGTCCAGCCAGAACCAAAACCTTAAATAAAATATCTAAGGATCTCAACAGGTTCTGGAGGTAATTTTCCTATATTCTAGATAAAATAAAGAAAATTTGAGCACCAAAATTATTGTTTTTGGATTTTTAGATTATTTATTATAATTTTTATGAGTTTTTAGGTGTTTTTAGATTTTTAGGGTTTTTACTCAATGAAAAATAGCCAAAATTGGCTAGAAAATCAAACAACACACAAAGAACAGTAACTAATTTTTTTTAGAATTTTTGGGGATGTTTTTATATTTTTTTTGGGATTTTCAAACCTAGACAGTAGCTAAAAAGAAGGTTTTTGAATTTTTAAAAATACTAAATAAAATCAAAAATGTCCTCAAAAATTCTCAAAAATCCTACAACATGGCAGGAGCCATGTGTCAAATTTTCATCGAATTTGGAGGTGGTTTGATATTTTATTCAAAAATATAAAGGGGGCACAGTGCACAGGGACTTAAGTGCAAATACCCGAAACTCTGGGGGTCCAGGTGCAATTTGCCCAGCAAATCATGCGCGTGGCGTGTGCCTGGGGCACTCAGGGACCTTCTGGTAATAAAAACCAAGTTCTAGGACCTTTTGGTAACTCGTACCAAAAAGTCCAGGGGCTTGGGCGCAAATAACCCACTAAAATCCGCACATGTTCAAATAAAATGCTCACAAGGGTATAAATGCAAATACCAGAAAGTATATATTCATTCAATAACCATCCAGAACCACATGATAAAAGATGCAAATAACCCAACTAAACACGTGACGAAGCACGTGGGCTCACATACACATGGGTATTAATGCAAATAAAAACAAGCACAAGGTCCGAGGTGCAATTTACCCTACGTAAATAAAAGACTTAAACTATTTACAGGGCTAGAATTAAAAACACAAACTACGAGGGGGGCCTAAGCAAATTACCCCTTATTGCGCCGACGGCTAGATTTGCGCCACGTGGAGGATCCAACGGTCTCAGACGGCGGGCGCTCTTCTTCTTCAGCACGTGGGCCTGATCGACGCTCCAGAGGGGGACACGTGGGAGATCTAACGGGTCAGGTGCTGTGCCCTCTCTCCTCTGCTCTGACGGTCCTGATGAAGCCTCGAGGTGATCAACGACAACTGCTCCTCGATGAATGGACGGCTGTGATTGAAACTGGAGCTCCGAGGCTGATCGGACGGCGATGGAGGTCCCTCGAAGAACAAGTGGCCGGCGAGGTTCGCCGGCCTCGTGTGCGTGCCTGGGTCCTCCTCAGCTGCCTCCAAGTATCGGAGAAGATAGGCGATGACGTCCCGCAGCTGCTGGTAGCTTCAGATGGCCCAGCCGAGCCCTGGAGGGGCTCCGGCGAGGTCGTCGGCGTCAAGCTCCTGGCCTAGATGGGAGGGGGCCTCAGATGGCCTCCTCTTGACCTGCAAAACAGCTCAAGAGCTTCGCGGGTCGAGGGCAAAGTGCCTCGACCCGGTTAGGTGGCGTGAGGGTGAACTGTGGGTCGGGACGAGTGAGCTCCGGCGAGCGGAGGAGGGTGGAGCTCGAATCCCAGCTCCGGGGCGAGCTGGGTTGAACGAATGGGCGTAGAAGGTGCGTCGGAGGATGGCGAAGGTGAGCGTGCGTTCCGATGATCGAGAAGATACACAGGATGGTCGGAATCAAAGGAACTCGTCGGAGATGCGATTTGGGCGAAACAAGAAATTAAACTAAATGGGCGAGCTAAAGTGCTACCTGGGTGGAGCGAAAGACTGTGCTGGAGCTTGGCTAGCTCCTGGTCGTCTCCTCGAAGGGCGTCAAGGCCTGAGGCTCGAGCTCCGGCTGAGTGGCGGAGCACGGCGGCGCGAAGCTGCCGGATCGATGGTCGGGGCACCCTCTCCTCACTGCAACAGGGGCAAACGCGAGCTGTCACCTCGGTGATTGCTCTGGAGGTCACGGGAATGAGAGTGGTGAGCTAAAGATGGGAGTGGAGTGCGGCGGAGCTCAGGTTTTATATCACTAGGGGTCCGGCTAGATGGGATTCGGGCAAGAAGCTCGGAGCGCGGATCCCAAGAACCCACCCCGGGCGTGGATCAGGGAAGATCAGGCTCGGATTAGAGCCCGGGGTTAGCGGATTCGGGGGTCGGATCTGGTGGGGATAATTGGAAGAAGTCGGGTCCAAAAACAGATCCGCGACTCTGTGGTCCAGGGGGGGAGTTGACCGGGGGTCAACAATCCCCCGTGGACCAATCAGAGTCCGCCAAACCAGAAATGTTTATTTGATTTTTTTGGGCCTTTAAATGGCCGAATTTTCAAAAACTTAAAACATGAAATATTTTTAATTTATTTTTTCTATTTTTTATGATTTTTAATTAATTTTTGGAAATAAAAATAAGGTATTTACATATTAGAGCTATGTATAGGTATATATACAATATAGGGTTTTTAATTTTTGATTTTTAATTAGTTATTTTTATACATTTTTATTCCTATTTTATATTTTATTTATTTATAGAATAAAATGAGGAATAAAAGGCTATTTTTATTTTATTTTTATTATTTATATACATAGGTGAAATAATTAGTTATATACAACTATATACAAGGTATATATACAAGATATTTTTGTACTTTTAATTTTGTAATTTTTATTTGATTTTTGTTTTGTTTCTTTTTATTTATTTTATTTACAATATATACAATAGAATATTTACAAAAAGTTTTGAAAATAAATAAATTTATTTACAAGGTTAAATAAATAAGAAAGGGTGATCTATGTACATGGTGAAGGGGTGTCTTTGGGTCTTTTTGATTTTTAAATTTTTATTTTGTTTTTATACTTTAAAAAATATGTACAAATATTTACAAACATATTTTTGGGTGAGGAAAATATAATTTTATTTATTTATAAAAATATATACACAAGAGCCCCTATCTCCCTCTACTTGGCTTTTATGCGGTCAGGCCCATGCTGAGCCCTCCCTTGGGTTAGGTTGCTCACTATTTATTCTAAATATTTCCCTCTTTTTCTTTTTCATCTTTATTCTTTTATTTTTGCACAAAAACATGCTAATTATAAGTATTTACAAAAATGCATGCTTTGCTAATTATTCCTATTTACACATATCTACATGCATTTGCATAGGTTTTTGTAGCTAAAATATAAGAATAAAGAGTGATGAATGGGTATTCATCACCCCCCTATACTATACTTTGCTAGTCCCTTAGCAAACACTTATTTGAAAAAGAAGTAAAAAAGAAAGAAAGAAAAAGAAAAAGAGAATGTACATGGATCAAGGTTGATTATTAAACTTGCCTTCATTAAATTGAGGTATGGAGCTCAATCAGATCTTTGGATTATTAATGTGTCGGAACCTTATTTAGACTTAAGCTTAAAACCTAACAGCCTCTAAGTTCCACCAATCTATAACCAAGACTCCTCAATGCTCCAGATCAGAACAAGTCATCAATCACAAACCCTGAAGACCATGAATCTTTTCTTGTCCTGTGAAAGTGAGGTCTAAGCTCTCCACCTCAGAAATGGCAACTTGACAACCCTCCCCAACAAGGTAACTCTATGACCTCAATCTGGCCACTCTTTCCTCGAGGAGCGGGGTATTCCCTTCTAAGTTCAAGTACAACCGGCTCAAGAAGAGGGGGAAGAAGAGAATGGGTCAAGGCCAGTGTAGCCAAGTACCCTTGGGAGCTTGACCAGTGTAGCCAAGTCTCCCTGCTGCAAGCTACAACAGGTGGATCATGAAACCAAGCTTTGCTTATTGCATTTATATACATACTCCGGTGGGATTATCATTTTCTCTCAGACCCACCACTTTTTTGGAGTTCTTTTCTTTTTTCACATTTTTTTTTCGAGTGCATCTATACAACATGTACATGTGCAGCATATATACAAGGAGTTTTTCCTCTTGAGCCAGTAGACTATCCCTCTTTTGAAGCTTTATTGCAACCCACAACTCCCGTCGTTAGACCTCATGGCAACCAGACCAAGTTGAGACGCACTTCCTTCACTAAATGAAGAAGAGAGGTTCCGCCTAGAAGTACTACCCTCATATGCTACCCCAAGCCAAGGAAGACTGCCTCCTCACCATCTCATCCGTAGAGAGCTTGGTGCATAGTGCGGTTGTCCAAGTAAAGCCATAATCTATATGAGTCATGTGTTGTTGTTAAGTGCTCTACTTAGGCTCATTGAGATGACATGTGATCATAGCCTAGTGGACTCAAAGAATTAAGTCACCATGGACCTGAAAAGCCTTAAACCTAAGCCCTATAAGGTTCCTCTTAGAAATTAGGTGGATTAAGATCTTAATCAAGCTCCATTTCTCAATTTGATTACAGGCTTAGTTTAAATGTCAACTATCATCCAGAAAACTATATACATATGTACAAAAAGATGCTTATTTACACACTATTTTACAATCATGCAAAATTTTTGAAAAATGTTATGAAATCATGAATGATGATGCATGAAGTGCAAGTTTTGCAAAAAGATATTTACACACATTTACACAAGATTGTTGCAAACTTTTGATTTTCAAAACATTTTGGAAAAATTTTGTACTATATACATAATTTTGATACAAAAATAGTTACACAAGCTTTACACACAAAAGATTTTTGAAATCATTTTTACAAAAATACTTTGTACACTAGCTATGCATGTGCAAATAAAAGAAGATTATGTACATGAAAATTTTTTAATTTTTGTGGTTTTTAGCCATTTTTATTTATTAACACACTCACACAAAGTACGAGTTATGGCTAAAGTATATATGAAATATATACACACCCCCCTATACTTAGCTCGAACGATGTCCTCAGAGTCAAGAGTGATGAAGAAGACATAACTCGTGCTATGTATAGGGAAGTGAAAAGGAAGGCTATACAAAAGGAAAAATGAAAAGTCAAGAAGGACTCGGGTCTTCCCCCTATACTTAGGATCAAGTAATCCTAAGTATAGCAGGCTGTACACGAAGGGAAAACCGAGTGGAGAATGTACAGGGTCTACCCCCCCTATACTTAGGGTAAGATATCCCTAAGTATAGGCAGCAAAACAGGGGTAGACAGAAACAAAAGAAATACCCGAAATGTCGCACATCCCCCCTATACTTAGGGTAAAGTGCACCCTAAGTATAGCATAATCACAAGATGAAGAAAGGGATGTGGGACTAAGGAATGTGGTGATATGGACATCTGGATCTATATACAGCGGAGGATCAGTAAAGCTCAGGCGTGAGATGCATTAGATGTGAGTCAAAGACCACATCTCACGCAAAATGAATAGGGGCAATATCAACGACCCGCGGCTCATGATCTAGAAATGGTTTGAGCCGCTGGCCGTTCACTCGGAAGGTACTCTCAGAAGACAACTCAGATATGTCGATGCTACCGTTGTTGTGTACCTTCCGAACCAGATAAGGTCCTTTCCATTTGCTCTGTAGCTTCCCTGGAAATAATCTAAGCCTCGCATCAAACAACCATACTCTCTGTCCAATCTCAAAATGTTTGTGGCTGATATGAGAATCATGCCACTCCTTGACTCTCTCCTTATAATGTAGGCTGCTTGAGAAAGCTGAATCTCTAAGCTCCTCCAGGGTAGCTAGCTCTGCCCTCCTCTGGTCTCCTATACCATCTGGATCCATGAGAATGTCCGTAACTGCCCAGAGTGACTTGTGCCTCAGCTCAACTGGTAGGTGACAGGGCTTGCCATATACGAGGCGAAAGGGAGATGTGCCCAAAGGTGTCTTGAAAGACGTCCTATATGCCCACAAGACCGAGTCCAAAAGCTGTGACCAATCCTTTCAGTCAGGGCGGACGACTTTCTGCAGAATAGTCTTGATCTCCCTATTCGACACTTCGGCTAGACCATTCGTCTGTGGATGGTATGGTGTAGCAACGCGATGATCTATGCCGAACTCGCTAGCAAGTGCCTTCACCTGGTCGTTGATGAAGTGAGATCCCCCATCGGAAATCAGAACTCGTGGAACCCCGAACCGCGTGATGATATGCTTCCTCAAAAATCTGCAAACTGTCCTCGCATCAGCGGCTCGGGCGGGGATAGCCTCCACCCAACGACTCACATAGTCTACGGCCAACAGAATGTACTCAAATCCCTGACTCTTAGGGAATGGACCCATGAAATCGATGCCCCATGCGTCAAAAACCTCACAGAAGTGAATGGGCTGCATCGGCATCATATCACGCTGTCCACAAGTGCCCATCCTCTGACAGTCAGTACACCTCTTCACGAACTCATCTGAGTCCTTGAAGAGGGTAGGCCACCACAAGCCGGATTGGAGCACTTTCTGTGCCGTTCTCCTCCCAGAATGATGTCCTCCTGCCTCAAGCTTGTGGCAGTAAGTGAGGACGCTATGGTGTTCCTCCTGAGGAATACACCGACGCCAGACGCTATCCCCTCCTTCGTGGTAAAGGATGGGATCCTCCCAATGGTAAGACTTGGCCTTCGCTAGGAAGGTCTCAAGCCTCTGCCTGGGCCAATCTTGTGGGACTTTCCCAACAACGAGAAAGTTCACAATATCGGCGTACCATGGGAGTGAGGCGATAGCAAGGATTGCCTCATCTGGGAAGGTATCTCTAATAGGATCAATCTGCTCAGAATCCTCAGGCTGCTCTAATCGGGAGAGATGATCCGCCACCACATTCTTGACTCCAGGCTTATCCTTAATCTCAATGTCGAACTCCTGGAGTAGAAGGATCCATCTAGTCAGTCTGGCCTTGGCATCCTTCTTTGCCATGAGGTACCTGATGGCGGTGTGATCTGTAAACAAAGTCACTCTAGATCCGATGATATATGATCTAAACTTATCTAGGGCAAACACTACGGCTAGCATCTCCTTCTCTGTGACTATATAATTCCGCTGGGCGGAATCCAATGTGCGGCTAGCATAGTGTATAGCAAATGGTACTCCATCCCTCCTCTGTCCCAGCACTGCCCCTACGGCAAAATCGGAGGCGTCCGCCATGATCTCGAATGGGAGAGACCAATCAGGTGGATGGAGGACAGGAGCCTCAATAACACACTGCTGGAGAGTAGCAAGCGACGAAAGACACTTGTCATCGACAAGGAACTCGGTGTCTTTCGTCAGGAGGTCGGTCAACGGTCGGGCAATCCTGCTAAAATCCTGAATGAATCTCCTATAAAATCCAACGTGTCCCAGAAATGACCGTAACTGCCTCAAATTGGACGGCGGTGCGAGGTTCCTAATGACATCCACCTTGGCCGGATCAACCTCCATGCCCCTGTTGGAGATGATGTGGACAAGCACCGTCCCTTGAGTCACCATGAAGTGACTCTTCTCCCAAGATAGCACCAAGTGATACTCAATACATCGCTGAAGTACTCGATCTAGGCAGTCAAGACAAGAATCAAATCCGTCGCCGTAGATCGAGAAATCATCCATGAAGACCTCTAGGCACTCTCCTACCATGTCCGAAAAGATCGACAGCATGCACCTCTGAAAAGTCGCTGGGGCTTTGCATAGCCCAAATGGCATGCGTCGAAAAGCATATGTGCCGAAGGGACAGGTAAAGGTGGTCTTCTCCTGGTCCTCAGGAGCGATGGCCACTTGGTTGTAGCCCGAGTACCCATCCAGGAAGCAATAATGGCTCTTCCCTGCCAGTCTCTCAATGATCTGGTCAATAAAAGGCAGGGGGAAATGGTCCTTCTTGGTGGCTTGGTTGAGTCTCCTGTAGTCAACACAAACCCTCCAAGAGGTGGGTACTCGTGTAGCAATCTCCTCTCCCGACTCACTGATCACAGTCTTGATGCCCGTCTTCTTGGGCACCACATGCAAGGGGCTGACCCACTTGGAGTCGGAAATGGGATAAATAAAACCTGCACCCCACCATTTTGATATTTCCTTCATCACAACCTCTCTCAGGTTGGGGTTCAGATGCCGCTGGAACTCACGCGACGGCTTCGCCCCTTCCTCGAGATAGATATGGTGGGAGCACACTGATGGACTAATCCCATGGAGATCTGCTACGCTCCATCCGATCGCCTTGCGGTTCTTTTCAAGAACCCCCATCAAACGGGATTCCTGCTCTCCAGTCAACTCAGCGGAGATGATGACTGGGTACATCTCTGGATCGCCCGCAAGGAATCGATACTTCAGCGAAGTAGGGAGCGGCTTCAGCTCTGGAATGCTGGGTGCCGGCAAATCTGGCTGCGGAAGAAACTGAGTGAAAGCTGCAAGGTCTGCCAAATCTGCCTGGGAAAGTGAAAGCATACTCTCGCAAACTGGATCGGGAGAAGGCGACTCTACTGCACTGTCTCTGCTCGGCTCTGCATCTACCTCCTCCTCATCAATAGGCTCAACTGGACTCAAGTCTGGCATCTGATCATAGCAATCGGCCCAATCAGACTCTGAATCCGAGGGATCTGTATCAGAAATGGTGGCATCAGTACCACCGGGAAACAAGGTGGCATCAGCACCACCACCACTAGTCGTCGTGCTGCGATCGAGGACCGGCTCCGCTGCCGCAATGGTATCCTGAACCAGGTCTGTACTCTCCAGACTCTCCTCTGCTATCATCTCTGCCTCAGCTGTGTCTGAAAGTGAGAGGGTGGTCTGTGTCTCAAGGTCTGCCCAAGCTGCCTCATCATCTGTGATCACAAAATCACAGTCCTGGTGGATGTCTGGCTCTGCGTCTGTCAGCTGCTCTGAATCGGTACTCGCATCTGAGCGGGATCTGAATCTGGCTCTATAGTCCTCGACCGTCTCTATTTGTATACTCTCGCCCTGGACGTGAAAGTACACCTTCCCGCTGTCATGATCAGTCACCGCCTTGGCTGTGGCCAAGAACGGACGACCAAGGATGATGGGGGTATCGGTCACTGACTCAGGGATCTCCATGTCCAGCACTACGAAGTCCACGGGGAATTGCAGACCCTGAATCGTGACGATAACGTCTCGTAATAACCCCTTCGGCCTCTTGACAGATCGATCAGCGAACTGAAGGACTGTCCTGCTCTGTTGAAGAGTGCCCAACTCGAAGCGGTCGAGAAGGGCTGCCGGAAGAAGGTTGATTGACGATCCGCTATCTAGAAGAGTACGGTCGAACCACTGCTCACTAATCTGGCATCTGACATACGGGGCCCCTGAATCTGGCCTCTTGGCTGGCAGTCGGTTCTGGATCGCAAAGCACGTGGCTTTGGTCAGCACATGGATCTCTGAAGTGTGGTCCTCCTCCTCCTCCTGACTGTAGTCCTCTCTCTCAAAGATCTCTGGAGAAGGGGGATGTGCTGCAAAGCCTCCTGGAGGGTCAGCTGAATGTGAAACCGATCTATCATGCTCTGGCTGAACTCCTCAAGCTCTCTCTTTTTTGGATCATTTTTCTTCCCCTTCCCCATCTGAAGGGCTCTAGGGAAGGGGATCACTGGGTCCTTCTCAGATGAAGGACTAGGAAAAGGTCTAGACGGTTCAAGGACCGGATCCACACATACATCATGCACCACAGTGGGACCAAAAGAAAGTAAACCTTTTCCTTTATTCATAGCAGAATTCTGAGATACATGGACACGAGGAAAAACAACATCTCTGTCTCTACAAACACCGGTGGCCTCAGTACCACCACGGGCTGGCTGCTCTGCTGCTGCTGAAGGTAGACGTCGCGCGGCATCAGTACCGCGGGCTGGCTCGGCTGCATGGGTGGCATCAGTACCACCTCCTAGATCTGGTGAAGCGGCGGCCTCAGTACCGCCGGTGGGATCAGCATCCTTGGTGGCCTCAGTACCACCGTCATCGTCTGGAGCGGCCTCAGTACCGCTCTCCTCCTCCTCCTGTGGTGCCTCGGGATGGTGCTCAGATGAGGCGCCGCCGCCTGCTGGGGTCCTACCGCTCCTAAGTGTGACAAAATCAGCATCAAATAAATCCGAAGATGTATCATCAAATGGGTCACTAGGAGTGGCTGACTCAGTATGTACTACCTGCTCAGATTCCTCTTGAGGCTGTTCGGATTGGGCTCTATCTGGGCTGGTATGGCGGCCTTCCCTCTTACCAGGTCCCGCATCTCCTGGCGGAACTCGTCCATCTCCCGTCGGAATGTAGCCTGCTGGTCCGTGAGGAGGCGGGCGATGTCATCCAAAGCGGGGCTCTCGTGGGAGCCCGACGGGTGGCCTCTCTGTGGGTGAGGCTGCTGGAACTGCTGTGATGGGTAAGAGGGGTAGGATGGAGGGTGCTGCTGGTATCCCTGGTGAGCCTGCTGCTCACGTCTCCAAGGCTGTCCCTGCTGCTGATAGGGACGCGGACCGTAGGATGACTGCTGCTGATACGCTGGGGGCTGCTGCTGCGGCTGGTGCTGGTCTCTCTGATGGGAGTACTGCCCTCCCTGTCCTGACGGCTGCTGCTGGGGCTAGGCACCACCACTCCCCCACCTGAATCCGGGATGGTCTCGTCGGATCCCAGGCTGGGGACGGTCGTACCAGATCTCGTTGACATCCATCAACGGCTCGGCATCAAAGGGGGCTGGCGGGAGTACTGCCAGAGGCTGGTCCGGCTGGTAGACCACCATCTGCATCTCTGGAGATGGTGGAGGCTGGTAGGTGGGCTGCGGCTGCTGGTGCGGCTCCGCCTGTACAAGGTGAACCTGTCTAGGCTGCACTGGAGTGCTGGAGCGCTGGGACGAGCTGCTGCTGCTGCTGCCGGCGTCGCCTCGCGACTGAAGACGGGGCTGAGAAGCCGTCTGTGCCTCCTGGAGACACATGAGCTGTGTCTTCATGTCGCTCAAGACCTGTGCCATCTGATCCATCTGCGCTATGCTCTGGCACTGCTTCTTCTCTATCAGCTCCATGCGGTCCAACTTCTCGCTGATGATACCCATGTCCGCAGCTGATGACTCTGCTGCTGCTGCTACGGACGAACTGGAAGGACCTGCATCTACCCGTGCTATCCTCTGGTACTGCACGGGTCCTGGCTGATGTGGCTGGGTCTTCTGAGTGTAGAGCCGGGTCTGGGACATCACCATGTAGTTCTCTGCCATCTCCTCAAAAATAGCCCAGACCTGGTCGTGGTCCTTGGCGAAGTAGGACCCGCCATAAGAAGCATTCACCAGGCCCTGTAGCTCTGGTGACAACCCGCTGAAGAAGCTCTGAACTAGGTTCGGCTTCGTGATGTCGTGATGCGGGCATCTATCCAAAAGCTCTCTGAACCTCTCCCAAGCCTCGTGGAACTGCTCGTTGGGGAACATGGAGAAGTTACTAATCAGGGCCCTTGCTGCATTCGTCCGCCCGAGTGGATAGTACTTGTTCAAGTACTCGGTGCGGAGCTGCTCCCAGGTATAGACAAATCTCCCCAAATGCTTCAGCCAGGTGGCTGCTCTATCTGCCAGTGAAAAGGGGAATACGATCATCCTGATCGTGTCCTGGTCCACATGTCTGTCGTGGACAGTGCTACATATCATAAGAAACTCCTGGAGGTGGAGGTGGGGCTCCTCTGTAGCAAGTCCATGGAACCGAGGGAGCATCTGCAAGGTGTTCGGGGGGAACTTGAAGTCCCCCACGATAGCTGGAACCACCACCCAATGGTGCATCAGTGTAGATCCGGGATTGTGTAAATCCCGCATCGGTCTCGGTGGTCCTGCTCCTCCTGCGGCTGCTGCCGCTGCGGCGGCGGCCGCGGCTGCTGCTGCTGCTGCGGCTCGTGCCTGTGCCTCATCGGGGATCTCCTCGGGCTCGCTCTGCTGGTCTCTCTCTGCTCTGAGCCTCTCCAACTCACGCCTCATCTCCATCATGAATGCTCCCTGATCGCGGAGCTGCTGCTGGACTGTATCGAGTGATGCGATCAGGGTGGAGTTGATCGCTCCCTGGTCTAGTACAATGTGCTCTGGTCTACGGGAGTGATCATCAGAACTGCCTGCTCCGGCCATCTCGACGTCTGCAAAATCAAATGAGCCCAACTCAGGTGCCGTCAAATGAATCAGTCTCTCCTCGGGCTCATGTCTCTCGGGAAGATCAGAAAGGGGATCGAGGGGGAACAGGGTGGAGTCGTACTCGGGCTCGGAGAGCGGGTCTGAGCTCTCGCGAACCAACCTAGATGATGAGGTAGACGCGCCCGAAAGCGGTGCAGCCAGAGGCTGCCTAAGAGATCGTCTACCCATCATCTTGATCTGGCGAGTAGGGCGGATGAGATCTGGAAAAATTATGATCGAAAAACAAACCCCCGGTTCACCAACGCAACGCGAGCTGAAGACCGTGAAAGTTCGGTCAAATTATCTTGTCGATTTTATTTTGGTGAACACTCAAGATATCAAAGCGCTTACGTGACCTGTTGGGATATCCGCTGCTAACCCCAACCGACTGGCCCGCACGGAAGAGTCGGTAATCAGTCGGGTTTAGCCACGGGGGGCTCTACCTAGTGTGCGGGTCACTCTCTCGCGCATACAAACCAAGCAATGAGGGGGTTGCTCTCCCCAAGTCAAAATTTTAGGGTGAGCGAGTTTTAGGGTCAATAATCTTAGCAGTCCCAATTTTATGGTTACACTTTTTAGGTATTTTTCAAATCAAACAAAATCGCCTAACGAATTTTTCGATTCTCCTGATTATTAAGTCAAAAACAGGGGGGAGAAGTCGAAAAAGCCGATGCACGAGAAATCAATGATGCATGCAAAGTCAGAAATGCGTACCTGCCTCCAGCTCTCTACATGCAAAATGATCCGCGCATAAAATAAAGACAAAATTAAAACTAAGCTAAATGATGCAGCGGGAAAAAGCCGAGTCCTAGACGAGCAACTTCTAGCGAAGAACCGTCTATCCGGTCGCCGACCTCCAAGCCAAAGGGTCCGGTCTTGACTCGTCCCTCCCCTGCCCGACAAATCGGGGGTAGGAGTAAGCGCTTTACAGGACGAGCTACGGCACGTAGGCTACGGAGGCTAGCGAGTCGGTTATTTTTATTATTTATTTTAAGTAGGTCCAATTACGGTCTATAGGAACAGATATGCAATTAAGTGTGTGGATCCTACTCAATTACGTCACAATCACCAGAAAGTCCTAAATCTAGGGGCTCGACAAAAACCGCGAAAAACCGGCAAATGACAGTAAGAAAGAAAAAGAAAACCGCGAGAAAAGCCGCGAAAAACCGCAAGTCCTAATGGGTCCCCCGAGCACACCGGTGCTCGGCGAAACAGACCCGCTACGGTAGTGTCCAAACAATCTCAGAAGTGTCCTGTATTATTACAATTAATAATGAATGAAATGAAATAAAACTATCCTAATACCTCACCCACTCAACTCTCTCTCTCTCGCTCTCTCCTGCGGCTTCGTAGAGAGAGAAGCCGCCTCCAAGTGCCGCGGCTGCACCGGCTCCTCGAAAGTCACCTCCGCGGTCCTCGGGCCCTCGCAAGAAACAGAGAAGAGTGGTCAGTCCAGAAAGAATAATCAAATGATAAAAAAGAAAAAAAATAAAAGAAATAAAAGAAAATACAAGTGAGGGTATATGTGCAAAAATGGAAATAAAATAATCACACAAAATAAAAATAAAAATAAAAATAAAGGAAAACAAAATAAAACAAAATAAAACAAAAAGAAACTATAAACAAAAGCCGCGAAAAGCCGCGAGCTCCGAAGAGCCGCGAAAAGTCGCGAAAACAAAAATGAAAATAAAAACAAAAATACTACTAAGCCGTGCTCCCCCGGCAACGGCGCCATTCTGATAACACAAAATCCCGAGCAACTAAGGCAATCAGGTAACTGAGACGGTCGTTGCAACCTCAGTCACTCGGATGTGTATCAAGAAAAAGATCGAACCGCGTAATAAATCGAATATCAAACAAAACAAAGCGAGCGGTCCTAGCTATGAGATTAACCTGGTATAGCACCCAGGGTCGAACACAAGGAGCACGGGTTGGCCTAGGGCCTACGAAGTAGTAAAAATGAAAATAAAAGAAAAACAAAATGTTTTTAGTGGTTTTTAATAATTTTTATATTTTTTTGGATTTTTAATATGTAAGGAAAATTAAAGAAAACAAGACCAAGCACACTTGAGCAATTTATTTAACACACCAAAATCAAGCAAAAATTCAAGAAAAATTGTTTTTATGTTTTTTAGGTTTTTTAATGTTTTTGGTGAATTTTTGGGATTTTTATAAGGTGTATTATATTTTCTAAAAATCAAACAGTGCTAAAAAGATGAGGTACTGTCCAGCCAGAACCAAAACCCTTAAATAAAATATCTAAGGATCTCAACAAGTTCTGGAGGTAATTGTCCTATATTCTAGATAAAATAAGGAAAATTTGAGCACCAAAATTATTGTTTTTGGATTTTTAGATTATTTATTATAATTTTTATGAGTTTTTAGGTGTTTTTAGATTTTTAGGGTTTTTACTCAATGAAAAATAGCCAAAATTGGCTAAAAAATCAAACAACACACAAAGAACAGTAACTAATTTTTTTTAGAATTTTTGGGGATGTTTTTATATTTTTTGGGATTTTCAAACCTAGACAGTAGCTAAAAAGAAGGTTTTTGAATTTTTAAAAATACTAAATAAAATCAAAAATGTCCTCAAAAATTCTCAAAAATCCTACAACATGGCAGGAGCCATGTGTCAAATTTTCATCGAATTTGGAGGTGGTTTGATATTTTATTCAAAAATATAAAGGGGGCACAGTGCACAGGGACTTAAGTGCAAATACCCGAAACTCTGGGGGTCCAGGTGCAATTTGCCCAGCAAATCACGCGCGTGGCGCGTGCCTGGGGCACTCAGGGACCTTCTGGTAATAAAAACCAAGTTCTAGGACCTTTTGGTAACTCGTACCAAAAAGTCCAGGGGCTTGGGCGCAAATAACCCACTAAAATCCGCACATGTTCAAATAAAATGCTCACAAGGGTATAAATGCAAATACCAGAAAGTATATATTCATTCAATAACCATCCAGAACCACAAGATAAAAGATGCAAATAACCCAACTAAACACGTGACGAAGCACGTGGGCTCACATACACTGGGGTATTAATGCAAATAAAAACAAGCACAAGGTCCGAGGTGCAATTTACCCTACGTAAATAAAAGACTTAAACTATTTACAGGGCTAGAATTAAAAACACAAACTACGAGGGGGGCCTAAGCAAATTACCCCTTATTGCGCCGACGACTAGATTTGCGCCACGTGGAGGATCCAACGGTCTCGGACGGCGGGCGCTCTTCTTCTTCAGCACGTGGGCCTGATCGACGCTCCAGAGGGGGACACGTGGGAGATCTAACGGGTCAGGTGCTGTGCCCTCTCTCCTCTGCTCTGACGGTCCTGATGAAGCCTCGAGGTGATCAACGACAACTGCTCCTCGATGAATGGACGACCGTGATTGAAACTGGAGCTCCGAGGCTGATCGGACGGCGATGGAGGTCCCTCGAAGAACAAGTGGCCGGCGAGGTTCGCCGGCCTCGTGTGCGTGCCCGGGTCCTCCTCAGCTGCCTCCAAGTATCGGAGAAGATAGGTGATGACGTCCCGCAGCTGCTGGTAGCTTCAGATGGCCCAGCCGAGCCCTGGAGGGGCTCCGGCGAGGTCGTCGGCGTCAAGCTCCTGGCCTAGATGGGAGGGGGCCTCAGATGGCCTCCTCTTGACCTGCAAAACAGCTCAAGAGCTTCGCGGGTCGAGGGCAAAGTGCCTCGACCCGGTTAGGTGGCGTGAGGGTGAACTGTGGGTCGGGACGAGTGAGCTCCGGCGAGCGGAGGAGGGTGGAGCTCGAATCCCAGCTCCGGGGCGAGCTGGGTTGAACGAATGGGCGTAGAAGGTGCGTCGGAGGATGGCGAAGGTGAGCGTGCGTTCCGATGATCGAGAAGATACACAGGATGGTCGGAATCAAAGGAACTCGTCGGAGATGCGATTTGGGCGAAACAAGAAATTAAACTAAATGGGCGAGCTAAAGTGCTACCTGGGTGGAGCGAAAGACTGTGCTGGAGCTTGGCTAGCTCCTGGTCGTCGCCTCGAAGGGCGTCAAGGCCTGAGGCTCGAGCTCCGGCTGAGTGGCGGAGCACGGCGGCGCGAAGCTGCCGGATCGATGGTCGGGGCACCCTCTCCTCACTGCAACAGGGGCAAACGCGAGCTGTCACCTCGGTGATTGCTCTGGAGGTCACGGGAATGAGAGTGGCGAGCCAAAGATGGGAGTGGAGTGCGGCGGAGCTCAGGTTTTATATCACTAGGGGTCCGGCTAGATGGGATTCGGGCAAGAAGCTCGGAGCGCGGATCCCAAGAACCCACCCCGGGCGTGGATCAAGGAAGATCAGGCTCGGATTAGAGCCCGGGGTTAGCGGATTCGGGGGTCGGATCTGGTGGGGATAATTGGAAGAAGTCGGGTCCAAAAACAGATCCGCGACTCTGTGGTCCAGGGGGGGGAGTTGACCGGGGGTCAACAATCCCCCGTGGACCAATCAGAGTCCGCCAAACCAGAAATGTTTATTTGATTTTTTTGGGCCTTTAAATGGCCGAATTTTCAAAAACTTAAAACATGAAATATTTTTAATTTATTTTTTCTATTTTTTTATGATTTTTAATTAATTTTTGGAAATAAAAATAAGGTATTTACATATTAGAGCTATGTATAGGTATATATACAATATAGGGTTTTTAATTTTTGATTTTTAATTAGTTATTTTTATACATTTTTATTCCTATTTTATATTTTATTTATTTATAGAATAAAATGAGGAATAAAAGGCTATTTTTATTTTATTTTTATTATTTATATACATAGGTGAAATAATTAGTTATATACAACTATATACAAGGTATATATACAAGATATTTTTGTACTTTTAATTTTGTAATTTTTATTTGATTTTTGTTTTGTTTCTTTTTATTTATTTTATTTACAATATATACAATAGAATATTTACAAAAAGTTTTGAAAATAAATAAATTTATTTACAAGGTTAAATAGATAAGAAAGGGTGATCTATGTACATGGTGAAGGGGTGTCTTTGGGTCTTTTTGATTTTTAAATTTTTATTTTGTTTTTATACTTTAAAAAATATGTACAAATATTTACAAACATATTTTTGGGTGAGGAAAATATAATTTTATTTATTTATAAAAATATATACACAAGAGCCCCTATCTCCCTCTACTTGACTTTTATGCGGTCAGGCCCATGCTGAGCCCTCCCTTGGGTTAGGTTGCTCACTATTTATTCTAAATATTTCCCTCTTTTTCTTTTTCATCTTTATTCTTTTATTTTTGCACAAAAACATGCTAATTATAAGTATTTACAAAAATGCATGCTTTGCTAATTATTCCTATTTACACATATCTACATGCATTTGCATAGGTTTTTGTAGCTAAAATATAAGAATAAAGAGTGATGAATGGGTATTCATCGAAACCGTATTAAAAACTTTTTTTAGAAGAAAGAGGGTGAAATCCCGAGCTGGGATTCACCGTCAAAAACTATTCATTATAATAATTGATAAGAAGATACATTACCTTGAGGACCAGGAACGATAAAGGGAAAGACAACTTGCTATTACATTTTCCGGATAGAACCTCTGATTTTTGAAAATTACATCATTACTTCCTCCCCAGATGGTCCAAAGAACTGCAAACGGCAAATAACAATCATCCGTGGAGTTCATCCCCATCCGCCTTATTGACTTCTAGAAATCGGTGGAACCATCATGCTGCACCCGTGACGGTCCTACCTCATTCCAAACCTGCAACGACCAAGGGCATGTAAAAAACAAATGTTCCGCATCCTCTGCTTGCGCACCACATCTCTCACAACGAGCATCTGGAATACCGAACAACCTGCTCCTTCTCTCCTTATCCCATATCCAGCCCCTTCTGAGGCACCAAAGAAAGACCTTCACTCTGCAAGGAATCCTGCTTGCCCAAATAATCTTCATATCTTGTTTCAGGTCCGGGTCAAGATCCTCCGTTGTCCCTATGAACACTATGTATGCCCTTTTCACTGAGAATCTTTCCCCTTCCCATTCAAATCGATCTCTTCCCTGAGATAAGCAACTAGTAGATAGTAGTTCAGACCTCATTCTGCCCAAGTCGTCTCTTCTTCTCCCCGAAAGCTCATAAACAATAGTAGGGTTCCACGAACCAGAACAACCAGCTTCAGCCACCGAACACCCCCTGCTTGCTGCCAAAGCAAATAATCTTGGGAACCTATTACATAGAGCCCCTTCCCCCGTCCAGTTGTCCTGCCAAAACCTAAAAACCTCCCCAGCCCCCAACTTTGGTGTCATTCTCGACCTCAACTATGGTAAAACCTCACGAACCCCGCTCCAAAGTGATGACTCAAAACACACTCTGCCTGCCTCCATTGAGCCTCTGATGTCATAGATGGTTCGTGCGAGCTGGATAGCCAATCTATCTGTACCACCCCAAATTTGCACCACCCACTTAGCCAGAAGCGCCTTATTCATGCCACTTATATCATGAATTCCAAGGCCTCCTTCGCTTCTCTGCCCCGTGAGCTCCTCCCAACCAACCAGATGTATACCTGATCTTTGTTGCTTCCCATCTGACCAAAAGAATCTTCTCATCATTATCTCTATCTTCTTCCTTACACATGCCGGCATCAACCGAGTTGAAAAGAAAAAGATTGGAATAGCCGACAACACATGCTTAAGTAGTATCAACTTCCCACCTTTAGATAAATTGACTGCCTTCCAACCTGCCAGTCTCTCCTCAAATCTCCTAAGGACCACCTCCCACTCTACTTTCCTTAACCTCCCTGCTACTAATGGAAGCCCAAGGTAAGGAATGAGTAACTTCCCAAGGGGGCATCTCAAAAGCATACTCCTTGATTCACTCTCCTCCTCATCCATCCCAAACTGAATCACCACAGACTTATCTCTATTGATCCTGAGACCAGAGATACTGCTGAAGATCTCCACTAACTGCCTCATTCTTTTATGCATTTCCTCCGTACTGCCCAAGAAAATCACTATATCATCAGCATATTGTAAGAGTGGAATAGAGATGGTTCCCTTACGGAATCCCTCACACCATCCTCCGTCGACTGCTCTCATGAACATTACCGCCAAAGCGTCTGCCACCAAAACTAATAGTATTGGTGCTAACGAGCATCCCTGTCACATACCCCTTTGCGACTGGAAAAAACCTCCCTCCGGTCTCCCATTCACCAAAATTATATACGATGAGGTCGTGACGCACCTCTTCATCCAGGCTATCCAGAGGTCGGTGAAGTCGCGCCAATGAAGCGACTCCCACAAGAAGCTCCAATCTACACAGTCGTATGCCTTTTCGAAGTCAATCTTCCATACCAATCCCTTCACATTTTCTCGGCGCCACTCAAGGCAAATCTCAGATGCCATAACCAGTCCGTCTGCCATCTGTCTGCCTGGGATAAAGGCAGTCTGATTTTGTAGGATTACATCACCCGACACTCGCTTGAGCCTATTTGCTAAAACCTTGGCAACAATCAAGTAGATTGCATTAGATAACACAATCGGCCTATAGTCCTCTACCTTGATCGGGTTCTCCTTCTTGGGAAGAAGAAAGAGCATTGCCCGGGTCACCTTCTTGAATCCTCTGTTGCCATCTCTGAACTCATTGAGCACCACCATAACGTCTTCTTTCAGTACGTCCCAAAATTCCCTGTAGAAGAACACCGGAAAACCGTCCGGACCAGGCACCCCATCAGCGTTCAACCCCCACACCGCGCTTTTAACTTCCTCCTCCGTAAAAGACGCCTCTAGACCAGATGCCTGCACCTCTTTCAGTGACTCAACACCTGCTCCATGCCACCCCCATCCTTCACGTTTCCTTCTCCTTGACATATCCACAAAATGGCCCCTCAGGGCCCTTCCCACCAAAGCCTCACCTGCCACCCTTTCCCCACCAACTTTGAGACTATGAATAAAATTCCTCCTTCTTCTACCTGAGGACATCGAATGAAAAAACCTCATGTTCGTGTCCCCCTCGCGCAACCATTTCTGCCTGGATCTCTGCTTCAGTTCCATTTCTTCTTTCCTGTCCTCTAAAAGTAACTCTTCTAGCAGCCTTGCCCGCTCCATTACCTCATCCTGGTTCAGACCCCTCTGGTCTTCTAGCCCATCCAGTTGGACGACCCCCTACTGAGCTTCCCGTCTTTTCTCCTTCCGTTGCGTCCTTACACCTCGTCTGAAATCGAGCAGGAATCTCTTCAACAATACTAATTTTGAAGCCAGCCGCCCTACTGCCGACCCCTCCACCTGCCATCCTCTCCACTTTGCGGTCACCTCCTCCCTAAACCCCTCTTCCATCAACCATGCTCGTTCAAATCTGAACAAAGACCTGGGATGTTGTTGTTCCTCTGAAGACCACATAATTGGTGCATGTTCAGATTGACTCCGAGGCAACGACCATGCACGAGAGGGGGGGGGGGGACTCCACTCCATCAGATGAAAGAAGAAATCTGTTCAGCCTTGATCTCGATCTAGCATTCCGCCACGTGCAGGCACATCCCGCTGCATCAATAATTGTGAGCCCCAATGTGTGAATCTGATTCCTGAAATCTTCCGAACCATCATCACGTCCACCGTCCCTCAATGGCCTGTCCTCCGGCAATAGGGTCACATTTAAGTCACCACCAATCAGCCAAATGCCCTCTTCTCTGCTCGCTCCCACCTCGAAGATATCTGCTGCTAAGGAACCCGTCGTTGAATTTGAAGGCCCATATACATTGGTCACAATAAACGTGACATCATCCTTCCTCCTCTTCAGATGCACAGATAGCGAGTACAAAGATCTTCTCTCCGCCACCTTCTCGAAGTCATGCCTCCTCCAACCAGTCAGGAGCCCGCCAGCTGCTCCCTGAGCCTCGACCTCTGCGAAGTCAAACAAATAGCCACCTCCCAAATCTCTCCAAGCCTCTCCCCCTGCCCTTGATATCTTCGTCTCTTGCAACAGCACAACATCCGCATGAGCATCTCCTATTAGATTGTTTACCCCTAGTCGTTTCTTGGGACGACCCAACCCCCTCACATTCCAAGAAAGCACCTTCATTTGGCAACCTTTTTAGTCATCCCTCTTGGCGGAACCACACCCAAGCTCTCCGCGAAACGCCTATCAAGCAAGCTGAAGAAGTTTGGCTTCCCAATAGGTGATAGCTGCTCTTCGGATACTTCATTACCGCACACCTCTTCAGAGTGATGTATAATAATCATTGTACAAGTGATGTATAATAATCATGAGAGGGCCATGACCCCCCCATAATAAATACTAGTTCTGCCCCTGACCCCTTGGATCTCCGGTCTTTTCAGGCCTACACAGGCACATGGCACAAACATCAAAAGAAGTTTTTAGACAATAACCACTTAGAGACAGAAGAGCGTAATATATTGACAATAAAGTAGCAGAAGTCTCTCCAGCATTCTTCAACTTTCTCAAGTTTTATTACTTTCAGAGTCGAGCGTATTTTTCCTGCTTGAAGCAGCTGGAGTTTTGGCATCCCTCTCGCATTGCCCCCCAGATGAAGTAGAAAATATCATCATAATACCTAATCAGAAAATCAAAATATTAACTTATAGGCGTGAATTGTTATTTACATCCACCATATTAATCAGCCTTATATTATCATCATTTAGCTCACTACTCATTCTTACATCGAGAATGAACTTGATTTCTCGCATCATAGATTTGATATTAAATGTTATATTATGGGAGTAAACCTTACAACACACCTTCGAGATAAACCAGAATACTGTCGCTCTCAATGCAAGAAGATTCCATTCTGTAGGTATACCATGAAGCACAATTGGATTCATAATTTTCTCAAATAATGCATGAAAATCGGGAGCCAAATCAAACTCATGGAACAGGCTCCGCGAAACACAACATTCATCAACTAAGTGTGAAATGCTTTCTAAGTGGTTGAGACATAGATAACTATGATTGACATTAGAAATATTGAATTTGTGTAAGTAGTCCCCGGTGGTTATTTTATTATCAGCTAATAGTGACAAAAATTAAGTCACTCTAGGATCAAAAGGTCTAGACCAAAACTTACTGTGGAAGGAAGTTGAAATTCCACCATCACTACAAGAAAAATGACTTGTGGTCACGGAATGTGGCTACGGAAACTTATGGCCACGATAATTCCGTGGCTACTAGTTTCTCGTAGCTACAATTTCGTGGCCAAAGCTTCATACAAGAGTTGTGGCCACGATAAGTTCTGTGGTCACTTGTAGTGGTCACGACATATTCATGGTTAGAGAACTCTCGTGACAAGACTTGTAGCTACGACTACTAGCCACGACATGTCGTGGCCAGAGCCCAAATCCGTAGCCACAAGTCCCACATCTGTGGGCATAATTCTGTAGCAACAACTTGTTTTCCTTGTAGTGCATCCACCGTAAGATTATATAATTTTTTTGGTAGTGAAATCTCTTGGATTTGAGCTTGTAGATGAGAACACAATACAGTCTTTGTGTCATTGGACATCGATGTGTATATAACATTTATTATATTTTTTTAGTGATTTTGCTATAGATAGTATCGTATTAACTTGTCATGTGACAAGGACCAAAGGAATAGGGAAACTCTAGGGCGAAAATGTGAGACCACATATCAATACAAGGAAAACAAGTTGTGGCTACAGAATTATGCCCACGGATGTGGGACTTGTGGCTACGGAATTGGGCTCTGGCTACGACATGTCGTGACCAGTAGCCGTAGCTACAAGTCTCGTCGCGAGAGTTCTCTAACCACGAATATGCTGTGGCCACTACAAGTGACCACAGAAATTATCGTGGCCACAACTCTTGTATGAAGCGTTGGCTACGTAATTGTAGCTACGGGAAACTAGTGGCTGCGGAATTATCGTGGTCACAAGTTTCCGTAGCCACATTCCGTGGCCACAACTTATTTTTCTTGTAGTGTATTGTGATGCAGCAAAGCTCCGTAAGAAAATTTTCAGTAGATTTGTTTATTTAAACTTCCAGGTCCAGGATTTCTTATGAAAACAATAGAGTCATTCGTATCATCATCGAGGGTGAGATTTAGGTTATGTTAGATGGTTTTCGATGGATGAACACTACAAGAAAAATGAGTTGTCGCCACGGAATGTGGCTACGGAAACTTGTGGCCACGATAATTTCTTGGCCACTAGTTTCTCGTAGCCACAATCTGTGGCCAAAGTCTTCATATAAGAGTTGTAGCCACGATAAGTTATGTGGTCACTTGTAGTGGCCACGGCATATTCGTGGCTAAAGAACTCTCGCGACGAGACTTGTAGCTACGGTTACTGACCACGACGTGCCGTGGCCAGAACCCAATTTTGTGGCCACAAATCCCATATCCGTGGGCATAGTTCCATAGCCACAACTTGTTTTCCTTGTAGTGGAAACTTGGTTTCCAAGCCCTAAGGGCAATAGGTTTTTGATAACCTTGAGCCAATTTTACCGGGCCATGAGGACTTATGCGATGTCAACCATAATATACAAGTTAGGATATATATTTTTATCAAAGTGTGTGTAAATGTTTAAGACTTCCTATTTGTCTCACATGTTTGACATCTTAAAACTATACAATAGATTATAGAATGACTAGCATAAAAATAATAGATAGATATACGATAAAGTTGAAAAATATGATTAGCTTAAAACGAAAAAAAATAACACACTAAGTCAAACGGATTTCTATACCTCACTACAAGAAAAATGAGTTGTAGCCACGGAATGTGGCTACGAAAACTTGTGGTCACGATAATTCCGTGGCCACTAGTTTCTCATAGCTACAATTCCGTGGCCAAAGCTTCATACAAGAGTTGTGGCCACGACAAGTTCTGTGATCACTTGTAGTGGCCACGGCATATTCATGGTTAGATAACACTCGCGACGAGACTTGTAGCTACGGCTACTGGCCACGACATGTCATGGTCAGAGCCCAATTCCGTGGCCACAAGCCCCACATTCGTGGGCATAATTCTGTAGCCGCATCTTGTTTTCCTTGTAGTGCCTTAAATAACCTAATGATTTTTATTCACTATAATGAGCACGTCATTGAGAGAGACATGCAATTCTTTATTCTAGGAGTAAAATATTCTCAGAAAATGCTGGTTTCCAAAATATCCTTTATGATCGCCTGATTTTATTGTTGTGGATATCGTGCTGTCACTACAAGAAAAATGAGTTGTGGCCACGGAATGTGGCTATGGAGACTTGTGGCCACGATAATTCCGTGGCCAATAGTTTCCCGTAGCCACAATCCGTGGCCAAAGTCTTCATATAAGAGTTGTGGCCACGATAAGTTCTGTGGCCACTTGTAGTGGCCACGGCATATTCGTGGCTAGAGAACTCTAGCGACGAGACTTATAGCTACGGCTACTGACCACAACATGTCATGGCCACAGCCCAATTCTGTGGCCACAAACCCCATATCCGTGGCCATAATTCTGTAGCCATAACTTATTTTCCTTGTAGTGTGTGGACTCGTCCAATCAATGTGATGCAGATATATAAACTACTTATAATCTGACAGCCTCTAATTCCAATGGAATAGATCGAGTGGTCGAACCACGAGCGCGGATGCAGAGGTCTGCTGTTAATGTTCACCATGTCGGAGTCCCTCGATCAACATTGAGCGGTTCACATGGTAAGAACTGAGAAAAATCTGGATTTTACATGAACCGCTCGATCTGGATCGAGCAGCTCGGATGCGGTGGCCATTTACAACAGATTTCTGCAGTACTACATAGGATTTGCTTGTTCGAATGTCAACAACGGAAAATCAATATCCAGTTCCTGGTTAAATAATATCTACTCCATCAATTATCCCCATATCTCGATTAGATTATAACCTTTGAATAACACGGCCTTGTCGTTGAAATTGTACATAAGACAGATATCATATATCAGGTCTAGCAATAGCTGCGATTACGACTTGGCACCGGGCAGGGAATCTGTAGGACGCCAAAGTCGTATACTATATGAACAATCAAACGTCAATATGGAAAACATGAGAGAGAGAGTAAGAGTGGACAGTATTCATGCAAATTAACGTGCATGCGGCCTTCACTGGTTGCCACCCCGAAACCCTAATTAGCTCATCATGCAGTATGATTAGCAACCCTATTAATCAGAAGCCAACCTTTGCAGTCCCTTATTAATTCTGACGCATTATTTTTGACTACTGTTTCTTTGGGTGTGAACATTGGCACTGCTGATTTGGACTGCTGGAATTTAATAAAGCATTCGCATGAGAAGTAAGAACTAGAGTCTGGAACTTTAGTCGTTTGCACTCGAATCTAATGGGGGAGGCATCGACTGGTTAAGTCTTTGACCGAAATTTTTCCTTTGTTTCTTTTTTTGACTGTTTGTACCAAGGAATCTCATATGTCGATGTCGAGGTTCAATCTATATGTTTTTCTTTCCCTCTTGTTGGGATTTTATAATTATATAGTATCTCATTCCGTGTATTTGGTTAGATTGATGCTATCCTGGAAAAAAATATTATGAAACAGCCATGTAGTTCTTATTCACCTGACCACTGCATGTAATGTTCAATAAGATATGCATATCTATATGACCATAGTCTGTCCTATGCACAGTCATATTCCACGTATAATCTCGAAGCCAATGGAACACAGAATTTTACCATATACTTCCCTTATCAGTAGCCGTCATATACTGGTATCTTTTCTAAGATACGTGTAAAAATCTGTTCTTTACATGTCAGAATATTGTGATAGATGCGGTGCACAGACGGAGGATGCTGAACATTTGTTCTTTACATGTCCTGCATCAGATCAAGTCTGGAAGGAAATAGGTGCGACATGGTTAATGCATGGTGGTACGACTGATTTCTGGAGATCGATTAGGTCAGTGGGGATGAACTCGACGGATGACGTTTCTTTGCCTTTTGCAGCTCTTTGGGCCATCTGGGGGGGGAAGAAATGACCTCATTTTTAATAATCAGAGGTTTTATTCTGAAAATGTAATCGCTTCATGTCTTTCCTTTTATCGTTTTTGGTCCACAAGGTAATGTATTTCTCTTAATTTTTATAAATAAAGTTTTCTAGCGGTGAATCCCAACTCGGGATTTCACCCTCTTTCCTCTCAAAAAAAAAGATACGTGTAAAAACGAGAAAAAATCGACAACACAGCTTGCACAAAAAGAGAGGAAAAAACTAGATAGACATAGCTAGGAATTCCATTGACGTGCGAGAATTGTTGTCTAGAAGTTCTTATTCTTGTCTTCGTCGACAATTTGATCACCGTATGAGAAATGGTTTTTTCCATCTTGTCTAGAAGTTTTGTTTTGTGCTCAATGTGCATATATCACGTTTGGCCGAGCTGTCTCACACACATATTAGTCAAGATTTCTAAATTTATAAGGATACTTGCAACATTTACACTGTACACACTTCTAAAAGAATTAGTAGATTTTCATTGTTTATTTATGTGAAACAATCGAAGCACATATCCATTGATGCGTATTTAGACACAACTTATTTACTGACAATGAAGTAAAATTTAATCGCTTTAATGCTTAATATAAATCAAGTCGAAATTGTAGATTATATCATGCATAACTAGATATAGCTAGGAATTCAATTGATGCTTTTGATCTTGTAACTAGCAATGAATGCCATATTCATATTCATTGCCTCTCCCTTTATCGGCTATGGTCTTCTAGTTAATGTATCTATTTTGATCTGGTATTAATATAATTTCAGCGGTGAGTCCTGTCTTGGGACTTCACTCTCTTGCTTCTCAAAAAAAAAATGAATGCCATATTCATTGTGGAAGGTTCATAGAACAACGATTTATCCATTGGCTTATTCGTTTTGTACAAATCATTATTAAATTTACCAATGATTAGAAGAAAATATCAATGGACAATGATTTTTATATGATTCGTTGCTAGAAATATAAGAACGAATACAATAATCATTGCGAAATCGAAGATGCAAGTAACGAATATTATTCATTTGACATTTGACTACACATGATTTTACAACGAATGTTGAATTACTCGTTACCTAGGTCAATTTTATTGTAGTATTATTTGACATGTTCAAGAACAGTTTCAACCTAAAATCTCTCTCCTAAAAAAATAACTCCATTCCTTGCATGTCAAATCGCTTGCACGAAGGTCACACTGCATGGACCTTCCATGAAGCATGCATACTAACCACCAAAGTCCCAATCGAATCCCAATAGGATCAGAAACTCTCCATAGCACCCCGATGAGAGCAATCTCCACTCAAATGTCTCTCAACGTTGAGCAGACAAAAACAGATGATCAATGTCCTCCACACCTTCTGTACACACGAGCTCCCATAGCTGGCGAAGGCCCTCTTGTCATCATCACATGTCAAATATGTAATACTGTAAAAATCACTATCTATATCTATATCAAGAGACGAATCACATTGTATGCAGACATTTGCACAACTTTTCGATCTGTTGGTCATGGCTTAGGATGGATGCGGCAAATTCTAAGAAGAAAGACATCCAAAATAGTATGTTATTCGTTACGAATAACAGCATAAAAAGGATAAATTCATAATAACGGACATGCGAATTGCATCTTTGCCGTGAGTCGATAGGTGACACCATGTGGCTGCATGTGTTAACTGTGCTTGCATGGGCACAAAACATGCAAAGAGGACTATAAGCAGACATGGCATAAGGGATGCTGAATTCTATATGTGACGTCTGCTTGCTTTGACGGAAAGCATGTCGGAGGAATCCCCATAAATGGAGATTATATGGCCCCTCCAGCACTGTTGAGTTGTGATCCTAAACCGGAGAGAGTGGGGGGAGAACAAAAGAATAATGCTGGCACTTTGAGGAGGCAGAAGTGCTCATCACATAAAGGTGGATGATGGCCATTCCCTTATCCATCCCACCTCCACAGAGGCATGTGCTCATCCTCCTAACCCATTTCCGTGTCTCCCATCTTTGTTCAGCATAGAAAGCATCAATAGAATCGAATGTGATTTCGTACGAGCATGCCCATGAGATTAAGGAGTATCACGAAAGAATCGTGCACCTTTTTCTCATATCAATGGCTCGACGATGACGTGCTGGGTGGGGTTTTTTTCGTGACTTCAGATCGTGACAAACTCCCCATTTCGCGTTTACGATGTCGGTTCATATTCGTGTTCATTTTTTGCTTTTTGACGATGGAAAACTATGCGGAAATAGAAGAAGAGGGAAGAGTTTTTGACGAGACATGTATATATGATTGGGGGCTATTGATGAGACGCATAGTATGGATTCAAGGATGCTATTGTATGTAAGCCCTTTAGACGTTCTTTGAGCTCTCAATTTCAGAGGTCACTTATACTAAATGGCTCAAGGCAAAAGGGCCATTTTGTAGGACCTGGGCGAAAGAAAAAAATGGGCCTTTTATAAAAAAAAATCGAAGAACAATGTGCCCTTATATGATTCAATAAAATTTTGGACTTCACCCTCTTTTTCATCTCGGGATTTCACCCTCTTTTTCATAAAAAAAAATGATTCAATAAAATTTTGGACTTTATCATTGAGTTGTTCACTGAAAATTCGATTCTGTAAGAACTCATTTTTTGATGAGTTGTTTCATCAAAAAATCGATTCCATAAGGGCTCATTGATCAACGACTTGTTTCATCGAAAAATTTAATTCCACACGAGTTCATTTTTCAGTGAGTTGTTTTACTAATAAATTGATTCTCTAAGATCTCATTAGGACATATATTATTATTTTTAAACTAAAAGTTGGATAAACATAAAAATAGGCCCTTAATGTTGATGGGCCCTGGGCCATTGCACTCTCAAACTAGGCTCTGGGACAACCCTAGTTATGGACTTAATTGGATCAAGTTGGCATGTGAGGCACCTCAACTTGACTCAACTAATTGGGCTGCACCCACTTGGTTGAGCCCCTGTCTTTCCCACTTCCCCTCATGCCACCCATTACATTTCCTCACATACACATACTTCATGCATCCTTCTCTCCCTCCCTTCATCCACAATTGCAACAAGAAAAAAACAAAAAAAACAAAAAAACATAATAAATAATCATAAAATAATTTTAGTATTAACTCAATCGGAGCGTAGAGGGATGGAGGAGCGTCTGGGAGGTGGGAAGCATGTTAGGAGCATCGAAGGGGGAGGAGCACCACAAGAGGAGAAACAAAGAGGGAGGAGCACAACATAGGAAGAAGGCCTGGAGGGGCGCATCATAGGATGAAGGCCAGATTATGAGTGCTTGAGGGGGAGGGGGTGATGAATCTTCATTTCATCACCTTTATTCTTCCATTTTGTCCTTAAATCCTTAACTAAATGAGTGTATATATCATTACTTTGTACAACAAAACACTCAATAATTGATCTATAAATATTGTATAAATATAGATATTTAATTCTAAAATAAAAAATAAAGGAAAGTAAAGAAAACGAAATGAAGTGTCAAAGACACTGAATGACCATAAACACGATACCTAGTTATCATAATGACTTGGTTAACAAGGAATAAAGTAAGAGAGATAAGGCAATAAATTGTACATAAAATACCTTGAAACTCTTATTCTTTTACTCAATACATAGCCATTTGGGCCTTGTTTTCTTTTTTACTTTTTACACTTCAAATAATAAAACCCTCAACATAAAATAAAAGAAATGGATCATGAGAACACAAAGGTCAAATCAAGAAATGTGAGAAAAAAATATGCAAGTGTGTAGAGAGGATCTAGTATGCACACAAACAATCACACACAAGTATACACAGAAACAAACCCCTCAGTTCACCTACTCAACACAATGATGACCGTGAGAGTTCAGTCATTTTATCTTCTCAAATTTTAGAGTTAGGTGAATTTCACAAAATTGTACAATCACGTATGAAGGCTTGGGTATGGGGCACTAGTCCTTAGTGTGTACATGGCAAATAAAATGCAAATATGATGAGGGGGTTACTTTCCTTAAGACAAAGATTTTTATTTTTAATTTTATGGTCAAGTAATCTTAGCAGTTCCAATTTTATTGATTATCACTTTTTTGTATTTTTAATAGAAATGCATGAACCTAACGAGGAGTCAGTTCCTTTTAGATCCTATGTGGTCGAAATCAGAGGGAGAGAGTTGGAAAAGCATTGCAAGCAAAATTGATGATGAATGCTAAGTAAAAATGCTAATCTTACCTCCGTCTTTCTTCATGCAATGATGCTAAGAAGAATTGAAACCTATCTATATGCAAATGAGATCGATGAAATCACCCTAGAGTGGAATATACTATCAGCGTGAAGCATCAGATGCTAATTGTCTAGATATGAAACCTAAGTCCGATCTTGGGAACCTCTCGGTGCCCAGCATAGTGGGTCCTACAAGTGTTATGTGAGGTGCCTCGCGACGTGCAGTCTCCAATCCAAACAATCAACAATTATTATTTGACTAAGTCCAAAAGCGAATCTATATGTACATGTAAATATATTAAGGTTTTGGACCTTAATCTATCGAGCAAGTAGATCCTAAGTGATGAATACCCATTCATCACTCTTTATTCTTTTATTTTAGCTACAAAACCCAAGCAAAACACATGTATATTCCTGTAAATATCAATAATTGTCAAATAGCATGCATTGTGTAAATATGCATTATTAGCATGTTTTTGTGCATAAATAAAAGAATAAAGAAATAAAATAAAAAGAGGGAGATATTTAGAATAAATATTGAGCGACCTGATCCCAAGGGAGGGCTCAGCATGGGCCTGACCGCAAAAGAACCCAAGTAGAGAGAGATAAGGAAGCTCATGTACATATACCTGTAAATAAAATAAAAATTATTTTCCTATTATTCAAATAAAATGGGTTTGTATTTATTTGTATATATTTGTAAATATAAAATTAAAATAAAAATAAGAAAAATAAAAAGAAATAAAATTCATCCCTCATTGTCTATATACACCATTTACATAGAATAACATATCTATTTATTTACCCTTATAAATAAATAAATAAAAACCCATAAAAATATGTACATATCCCATATTTCATAATGTAAATAAACAAAATAAAAGTTACAAAAATAAAAATAAAATAAAAAGAAATAAAAAAATCAAAACCTACATTGTACAAATACCATGTATATATGTGTATATATCTATTTATTTACTCTATATAAATAAATAATAAAAATAAAATAAAAGTACCAAATTATTCCAAATTTTATTCTATAAATAAATAAAATATAAAATTGGAATAAAATGTACAAAAATAAATAATTAAAAATTAAAAATGTATATTGTATATACCTATATATAATAATCATTTTTTGTAAATACATTATTTATATTTCAAAAAAATTAAAAAAAATCACAAAAAAATAGTTTAAAAATAAAGAAATTTTTTTTATGTTTTAGCTTTTTCCAAATTCGGCCATTTACTATTTATTATTTAATTTCCAAATATTTAATAATTGGCGCGCTCTTATTGGTCCACGGGGGATGTTGACCCCCGGTCAACTCTCCCCCCAGGACCACCAGACCCGGATCTTGTTGCCCCGACCCGTTTTCTCCTATTTCTTCCCACTCGATCCGATCGCTAAACCCCTTAACCCCGGGTCCTAATCCTTCCTGATACATCCGAGATTCACACCCGGGGTGGGTTTTAGGGATCCTAGCTCCGATCTGATAGCCCGACTCCCATCTAGCCGGACCCCTAGAACTATTTAGCTTGAGTTGCAGCCGCAATTCACGCCATCTTTGGCATCGCCACTTCCACCCAGGACCTCCACCCGAATCCCGAGAGTGACAGTTGTGGACTGGTGTGTTGTAGAGAGGAGGAGAGGCATCCCGTCACTGATCCGGCAACTTCTCGCCGTCGTGCGCCGCCCAGAGCAGTGACTGAGCCTCGGGACCTCGACGACTCTCGAGGCGAAGACCAGAGCTCCTAGAGCTCATCCCCAGTCGAACCCGCGCATCAGGTATACTCAATTCTTCCCATATTTCTTGAATTTTCGATTACGCCCAATTCGTCCGTTCACCGAACCTTCGTCGATTCCGACCATCTCCGTCACCCTCTCGATCATCGGACTCGGCCATCACACCCACGAGACCTCCCCTCACCTTCTGCACCCACTCACACCCCTTGTCTCGCCCCGGAGCAGGGACTTCGATCTCCACCGTCGTCGCTTTGCCGGAGATTGACCGTCCCGACGCGCCAGCCACCCATTTCACCCCTCACAGGGTCGAGACAGTTTGCCCTCGACCCAGGAGTCTTCCTGTGTTGTTTTTCAGGTCAGACGAGGCCTATCTGAGGACCTCAGCATCCAGGCACAGGAGCTTAGCCCCGCCATCGTCGCCGGAGCTCCTCGGAGCTTCCCGGCCTCATCGGAGAGGCGCATCAGCTGCGGAACGTCAAGGCGGATCTATTCCGCACCTTAGCAGCAGCAGAGGAGGACCTCAGCGCGAGTACTGGGCCGACGAAGTTCACCGACCACCTGTTCTTGGAGCATCCTCCATCGCCGTCAGATCGACCTCCCTCGCCCAGTTTTAATCCGGAGCGTCCACGTGCAAGGAGCCAGCAACCGTTAGATCTCTCGAGGTTCGATCAACACCGTCAGATCAACGAGGGGTTGTCCTTGATCCACGAGCGTCCGATCAGCCACGTGGCCTCCCCTCAGCCCTCGGATAATAAAGGGTAATTTACCCTTAGGCCCTTTCTTTTTTCGTTTTTATTATTTAGTCATGTAAATATAGAATATAGTTCATTTTATTTTGGTTAAATTGTACTTAGGACCTGGACCTTTGTTTTATTTGCATTTTCATCCCCGTGAATGTGAGACACGTGCATCGTCACGTGATATTTGGTGAAATTGCATTATCTGGGCTTGTAGATTCTCCTTGTTACTGAATGAAATATAGTTTTTGATATTTACATCCATGCCCCTATGAATGCTTTTATTGGACATGTGCTGAATTGACTGGACATTTTGCAATTTTTTCCCTGGACTTTTAGCACCTGTTGCTAATAAGTCCCTGGAAGTTATTTTTATTGCATATTGGTCCTTCTGTGCCTAGACCACGTGCCGTGCACGTGGGGATTTGGAATATTTGCACAAGGACCCCTAGCTTGTGGACGTGTTATTTTTCAGCCCCAGAACTTTGTTTTCATTGCAAACAGGTCCCTATGCACTATGCCTTTTTGTTTGATTTTAATAAAATATCAAAACTAACCCAAATTTTGTGAAAATTGGACACTTGGCTCCTGCCAATGTGTAAAATTTTCGCTAATTTTTGGGTATATTTTTGAGTATTTTTAAAAATTCAAAAATCCTTGTTTTTCTGTCTGTTCAGATTAAAAATTCTCAAAAAAATAAAAAAACCCTTTTAAAAATTACAAAAAATCCAGTTTTGTATATTTTTGTGTGTTTGATTTTCTATCCATTTTTGGATTTATAAAAAGCTTAAAAATTTGAAAACTCTTAAAAACTCATAAAAATTCTACAAAATCATAGAAAATCCAAAAATTAATAAACCTTTTTTGATTTTTCCTTTTTGTTTATACTTTACATGAAAAATACCTCCAGGCTATTTTAGGACCATTTGATATTTTAAATTGGTCCTCCAAGCCTGACTGGACAGGTTGCTTTTTTTTGCCTTCTTTGATTTTTAGAAAATTCTATAAAAATTAAAAAATTCTCAAAAATTTACCAAAAATAGTAAAAAACATATAAAACATAAAAATATTTTTATTGGAATTTTTGGACTATTTTTGAGTAATTAAATAATTGCTTGAAGTTGTGTGTATTTGCCTTTTTATTATTTTCTTTATTATCAAAAATCCCAAAAAATATTAAAATATTAAAAGCCACCAAAAAATTGTTGTTTTTATTTTACGACTACTTCGTAGGCTGTAAGTCCAATCCGCGCTTCCTGAGTCCGACCCTGGGTGCTACACCAGGCTAATCTCATAGCCAGGGCCACTATTTGATTTTCGTGTTTTATTTGCTTGATTGGTGGTCTGTCCTTTATTTTTCTTGTTGATCTGATTTTCTCTCTCGATCCGGGTCGCAACGACCCGAGAGTGATCTATTTTATTTAATCCTAGATTGATTGAGAGATTTTTCAGGTCATTAAAATGGCGTCATTGCCGGGGAGCACGGCTTAGTAGTCTGTTTCATTTTCATTTTTGTTTCCTTTTTCGCGTCTTTCCGCGGCTTTTTCTTCATCCGCAGATTTTCGCGGCTTTTTCTTTTTCTTTTATTTTCATTTTATTTTATTTTATTTTATTTTTGTTTTTGGTTGTATTGCTTGTTTAGATACCATTTCGGGTCACGGTACTGAAGGGACCACATACATCGGTATGTATTAGGTCAAGAATATCTTTGCATCGTGTAACTTTGTTACAAAAAAGCATCCTAGTCATTTACCCTGAATATAATGTTCGCAGGTAGGTAAAGATTGAATGTGTAGAAAAACTAAGGATCCATCCTTTATCAATATATTGATCCTATCAAGAGATAAATGACCAAGCCTTTAATGCCAAATCATGTTTGAATGATTTCCATTTTCCCTAGATCTTTTAGGGTTTTTATTAGTGGTAGTAACATTGACATTTTCATCAATGCACAATTCATATAGTCCACCAAAAGTCAAAATACCATCTGCAGTATGCTTATCATAACGACTTATGACTAGTTTATTACAGAAAGGAATGAATATCACTTCTAACAAGCTTAGATATTGATATTAAATTCCTTCTGACTTCTAGTACATAAAGACAGTCTTTAAGTACTAGGACTCTTCCACTAGATATCAATAGTCGGCAAGTCCCAAAGGTGACTGCTGCAACACTTGCATTAGATCCCATCTGGTTGACTATCTCCCTTTCATCAAGACTCTTATTTTCTTGAAATAGATGCAACAAATTACATACATGAATAGAAGTACCAGAATCTATAGCCCAACATCCTTCTCGTCCAACAAGAAAAATAGTTTCCATGATGAAAGCAGATTTCATACATATTGGGGCTTTACCTTTTGATGAATCTCGTATTCATCACTCTAAATCTCATTTATTAAGCTCAAAACTCTCAAAATCAACAACATTCTTGCATCTATTCTTCATAATTAGCATTAGTGCGTGATTTCATAAGAATTAGATTTTAACACAAAAATCTGCACAAAATAAGAAGCCAAAAATCCATGCCAAAAATGACCTATAAATAGCCTAACTTCCCAGATTTTTAACCCATTCATGCTAACTCTAAATGACTCAAAACTATTCCACTGTGTACATATCACTAACAAGAATAAAGGAAAAATACGAAAAAAATAACTAACCCAAATAAGTAGACCAAAAAACCCAAGCCCTAATTTCAGGATTTTCAGACTAAAAGCCCCATATCTTCCTCATTCAGTGTCCGTTTTAATCCTACTCACTTTTCAACTAATGTACATTCAATTACCTTCAAAACGAGACCGAGTTCAAGTGAATCAGAGCTCATATGTGAAAGTTGGGTTTTGGGCCTCTTTTGTACATTGTATATTTTAGCTATTTTTGACCTAATATTTTATGTACATATTTTATCAATTAATAAAAATCCAAAAAAATTAGATTAAGGTGTATTTATTTATCGTTGATTTTATCGTAATTTTTCCAGATTTTTATCTGATCAAAAAAATGACATAAAAATTACAAAACCCCAAAATCAAGGTATTCTATGTACATGGGATACCCCAAAAATACCACTTTGTGCAAATGATCGATTTTATTTTTGATGTCTTCATGAAAGTTGTAGATCTCATTGAGACGAGCAACTTTCGTGAAGAAACTTTTTCGATCCAAGGTCATTTACTATTTCTTTTAGATTTTACAAAGTATTTATCCTACGATTTTTGTGGTGCTGACACGTGGCAGCACCTGGTGCCGCCATGTGTCAGCCATTTTCCGCCTTATTATAAACCCGTTTTAAAAAAATTATAAAATAAAAAAATAAAAAAATAATAATAAGGAGCGCACATGCGTCGCACGTGCCTCCCAGGCACGTGCTCCGCACGTGCCCCCTTTCTCTTGCTCTCCCCGCCACGTGGCATGATCGCGACCGTCCGATCTCGGCCGATCGGACGGCCGCTGGTCATCTTTCTCCCCAGCCCTCTTCCCAAATCTGGAACCAACGCCTCCGCCCCTGTTTCTTCCCCACGATTTCGCCGCAAATCCCGCCGCCGCCATCGGCGATCCTCGCAATCAAATCCTCCTTCGTCCTACGATCTCGCGCCGCCTTCCCAATTCCCTCCTTCCATAGACGACGACCCTCTTAGCCTATAAAAACTCCACCGCCCCCAAATGCCAAAGTATCCGTCAAATCACACAGTTAAAGGGGGAGCTTCGTCGATGGCGGTGACAGCACCGTTGGCAAGGTTGCCTTGAAGGCTGGGCGAGATCCGAAGCCTTCAAGCTTCGTTGCAGTCGCGGCAACCGTCTCCTTTGCTGATCAAGCTCTGGCCGTGAGCCATTGAGCCGCCGTGTTATCTTCATCAACATCCCTTCCGCCGGCCACCATCCTCGACTACTCCGCCTCGCCTCGTCATCGACGTCATGCCACCATCGCCTGCTGCAGCACCGGCCGTACTCCGCCTCGACCCTCCCGCTCGAGGAGCTTCCAACGCCAACTCCCCCACCTTCATCTTCATCTCCGGTCGCAAGGAACATAACCTCCAGGTGCTGACCCACCGCGACAGCCTCCGCCTCGACGAGCAGCGCCACCATCCGTGCCGGACCCCCTTTAGCAACCAACGCCACGACATCATCCGACTCCGCATCTCCATCTTCATCGAGCTTCGCCGACTACACCTCCGCCTTGGCCACGCATTTTCGACTTCAGCCATCTTCGCCCAGGCTCCAACTCTGCCGCTCTCTTGCCGACTACACCTCCGCCTTGGCCACGCATCTTCGACTTCAGCCATCTTTGCCCAGGCTCCGACTCTACCGCTCTCTCGCCGACAACCTCTGCTACCGGAGCTCCTCCGCCGAGCATCAGCCTCAGCTGCGCCCAACCGCCATGGCCAAGCGGCCCCTCCTCTGCCGGACCGCCATCCTCTGCCTCGCCGCCGGGCACGTAGCCCGAGACCCTCCTCACGTGCCGTGCACGTGAGCGAGGGGTCTTCTTGCAAAGCCACCCCGAAGTTCTTCATCAATTGCAACAGAGTTCACTTCCAGAGGTAACGTGCTCTGCACGTGATCCTCTGGCATATTTGCAAATAACTCCTGAAGATCTTCCTACTTGCGCAACAGCCCAAGCCGCCAGAGGCACGTGCCTAGCACGTGGCCGTCTGGAAATTTTGCAAAAGAACCCTCTGGTTATTGGTAATTGCTGTTAGGTCCCCCCTGCAGTTTTCTATTTATTTATAATATTTGCATATGTACCCCTGTGTTTCCCCGTATATTTGGACCTCTTCTTTACATTATTTTCTTAATCCAAAAATTGCATGATGTTTGGTAATTAATTTTCTACGTTTTGGCATATTGTGGGTATTTTTCTGGTTGATGGTTAATTAATAAATAATTGTTTTGTGTAAATTTACATATTTTGCCCATTTCTTGCTCTGAAATTCATAGTTGATTAATCATTGCTCTAAAAATCCCCGAAAAATCATACATTGTAGATTAATTGTGCTTAACATTGTGCCCAAAAAGATTTGCATTTGGATGCATATTTTGTCTTGTAAAAATCATTTTGCATTTTTTAGTATTTAATTTTTAATAGGTATTAAACCCCACATTTTCAAAGTTTAGGATTTTTCTGAGATCCGTCACCTAGTGATAGATCTTAGATAATTTTATTTCTTGAAAAAAAGTAGGTTTAATATTTATTATAATTAAATATTGAAAATCATTCTGTTTGCATTTAAAAATCCATAAAAATTCATATTGCATCCAAAAATTCCAAAAAAATTACAGTACACTCATTTCATCATATTTTACATTGTGGCCAAATTTCATATTTTTCGGACATCGTTTGAACGCAATTTACATTTTAGTCCCCAAAATAGGCCAAATCTGCATTTTGCATCCCTTAATACATTGAAAATTCCAAATAAAAGTCCGCCTTGAAAACTGTCAACGAACTTTGTTAGACATCTCTCTAGGTTGTTCCTTTGCCTCCTTGTGATCGACCTTGGGACTTGCCCAAGTAAAACAAACATAAAACCACGATATTAAAAATTAAATAAATTATTTGTGGTATTTTCTTGACCGATTCCGATTGCCGCCTACAATGCACGACTAATCATTCTTTAAGCCGAACGATAAAAAACACATTCTCAAACGCTGCGATTCCGGACTCGTCACCTTTGTCGATCGACTTCAGGTAATTTAGGCAATTATGCTTCCAGTGCCCCAACTTCTTGCAGTGATGATAGACATCAGTTTTCTTCGATGCTATCAAAGTGGATGCATTGGAAGATGAGGTGATGCCTTGACTCTTCTTCTTTCTCTTCTAAGACGGACCCTTCCGAGAACCATGCTTCTGATTGCGCTTTCCTTTGACTTGTGCAATCATTACACCATCAGAGGAACCATCCTTCTTCATTACGTCTTCTGTAGACTTTAATGTAGCCAATAGCTCAGCATTAATATAATCAACTTTGCTCATGTGGTACATGACCACAAAGTTGTTGAAAGACTTAGGGAGTTACAACAGAATGAAGTTAGCCTGCATATCTGAATCCATGTCAGCTCCTAGGGTTTCATGCTCAGAAAGGTACCCAAACATTTTGAGTACATGTTCTCTGAAAGAGGTCCCCTCCTACATCTTGCAGCGAGTATGTTCTTTCATTATATTATAACGTTATGTGTGGTTTACATCACCGAACATTTCTCTCAGATTCAACATGATCTCTTTGTATGTGTTCATCTCCACATGCTGCTTCTGAAGCACCTTGGACAATGAACCCAGAATGTAACATCTTTCCAAATTATTATATTCATCATATTTTCAATAAAATCAATTTCTTTCGGAGTCGTCAAGTCTATGTACTTGTCCTTTGACAGCACATAAGTGATGCGCTCAGTGGATAGACATGATCCAATTTCGGATCAATTTCGAATAGTTTGGTATGGTCAACCGATTGACCTCCAGGAGCCTGCTAAGTGGGTACATAGACTTCATTTTCTGAAATTAAGAATGTACTATATTAAAACATATAAATAATTATATATTCAATTATATATCTGTGATTAATGAATTTTTAATCAAATTCTTGCTTTTTCAACTTTGAAAGTCCATTCCCTTAATCGCTTTCAAAGCAAGAGATATACTTACCGCTATATCTCTAGCAAGAACTGGGATCTTCTCTTTATCTTTATCACATCCCAATAATATAAGAACCTGTAACTCGGATAAAATGAAGTGGGAACACATTCTACCTTGCAAGTCCAACTTGCATTTCCTAATTTGGTCTTTAACACCCGGGCCCACCACCCCTAGGGGGATGTTAACCCGTTATTAATTGAACCAACTGTCAACAGGATTAGAACTCACTATGTGCAATCCAATATTGCCCTAATAATATGAGGACATGATATTTTGGTCACTACGCATACAGCTTACTCTTTCAAGAAGCAAAGAGCCCGATCCAGATGCACTTATATGCATGATCTGTCACTTTAGACATGTGTCTCCTACATACAATCCCTGATGACGGAGCCCTTCACCTTGACGAGAAACCATGAATGTTACTTATGTGATCCTTTACCTCATATTCAAATTCTTATTAATTATCATGAATCACATTCATATAATTAATTCTTCCAAGGGAAATACACATCTATTCATAATAGTGTGTTCTAATGGGATATAATTCACTTAATCACATTAAATCAATTATCAATCTAATTTAATCAATCAACAAACTTTATTGTTACTTGAAAGGATGATATTATCTCATAAATACGTATTATTCGAATTTTAATCATTAGAAAAATACATCATGATCCCTTAAAGCATTATCCCATCCCTACTCGTTGTCATGGCCAGTACCGACAGGAGTGTGATAGACTACTCACAGAGCAACCTGCTACCCCAACGCTCCCCGACTAGACACCATATCCGCCTCAGGTTAGGATAATGCCAATTGATTACTTTATACTTGAGATGATAGTCGATTTTTCAACTGAACTTATACCATATAATAATAGTCAAAACCATTTTGATTTATATTATAAGAGAATTTACTAAATAAATTCCCAATCCTATTCAAGCAACTTTGTTTGTTGGAAAGAAGATCATGCAACTAATTTGTGATCTAGATCATATCTACTTAATTTTGGTTAAGGCAATGCCATTTAAGGAAATAATTATCATCAAATAGTTCTCAAATATTTATCCATAATTATTCCAAGAAATTAACCGTCAATTTCATTACTTTATTAAATTACAATGACAAATTTCTTGATTAGGAAAGTAATTTTCATTAATGAGCCTCACTTACTGAAATTAGCATATTCCAATCAATTTAAATCCAAATAATGCAACATAAGTTTCCAAAGTTTGTTAATTTGATTTACAATAGAACCCAAGTGATTTAAATGCATTTCTAGGTATTTCAAAATAGTAATTAACTCTTTAATTATGTCAAGATTCATCATCCCCGAAATAGTGGATACATGTTCATTAAAATGACCATAACTTGAGAAATAGGATTCCAAATCATGCAAACTTAAATCCCATGTTTCTCTATTTAATGGGGAACATAATACAAGTGTGTGTTTAAATAATTTAAACATGACCGAAAAAACTCACAAAACAGGGTCGCGTGAATAAAATGTGATAAAATTTTCAGAAATCCTAATGAGTCCAAGTCATCATAAGTTTATGGATCCTATCCAAAATATCTGACCTAAGGCTCTGATACCACTTGGAAGACATGGGAGAATCCTTAAGTACATCATGAAAACGTGAGAATCGCATCATATACAATCGAGAGCGACTAGTCGCATTAGTTGCTCGGTGCAATGAAATTTAAAAAAATAAACGATGAAACCACATGATCCAAGAACACTTCTTGGATCGTTTCATCTAACTACGAAGTATATAAAGGAATACCTCTTGTAGCATGGTTGTGATCGAGCCTTTAAGAGATCTCTTGTCCCAAGTCCGGTCCCTCGAAGGAGATACTTGCGAGCGTGAAGATGAGTCGCGTGCTTCTCGCAATCCAATACATTGATCCAAACAATGAATCTCCCGATCTTGTCTCATGAGTTCGAATATCTTCTTCACGAGTGAGGTGTGCCAAAGACAGAGATTTAAGAGTTGTCGAAGCGGCAATACAACAGTGATGCGATGATGGCGGCGACCTTCTCTTTAGGAATGGAGTGGATGGCCACTCAAGGAGAGAGAGAGAGGGATTGGTGTGAGAATGAGAGAGAGAGAGAGAGAGGAGTTGTGTTGTTTTGTTGTTACTTTGAAGAGCAAGAGATGCATCTTCTTATATATGGTTTTAGGAGACCATGGATATCAATGCATGGACAACACAAAATCAACGGATGAGAGTGATTTGTTTTTCTTTCAATGGTCATGATCTTGTTGTAAAAAAACAACAATAATTAATTTAATTTAATATATATATTGATAAATCAATATAAATTAATTCCAAATTAAATCAATTAATCTTGGAGATAAAGGAGGAGAAGATTGCCCTCATCCCTAAAAAGGGAGGACGGCCACCCACTCCTAATGAAAGTTGGTGGTCGTCCACCCTCTTGGGATAGAATGAGCCAATCTTCTCATTATCTCATGAGATCTCATTATCTCATGATATCTCCAAGATTTACAACAATACTGGTTGTAAATTATTTCACAAAAAATAATTCATAATTATCTTATGAATATTGCAGTCATGCCATTGAAAAAAATGTGAATCACATTTGTATCCCAAAATAAAATGTAAATTATATTTTCAATTAATCATCCAATATGAATACAATTCGCATCAATAATTAAGTAACAAATATAAATCAAAATAGTCCCGCTCTAATATATTATAAGTCACATATATGAATAATTGTATAGTGATATCTATATTATTCATATTCATAATAATTAAATCACATTTAATTATATTGGATTATCGTTCTCATGCATTTAAATAATATGAATCAAATTCACATTATTCATGATAATTAAATCACATTTAATTATCCATTTCTCACTGCTTAGATATAATTCAATAATGGAATTATTCTTAAACTCTTTCAAAAATAATGTGCTTCTCCGCAGATACTTGGAGATAAGGACAGGGCGATTGTATGTTCCACATATAGTGACTTAGATATTGAGATAAATCCGGATCCCATGGACCTATTATAGATGATTGATTTAAATAAAGGCCGTAAATATAATCTTCTCATTGCATCTGAATCTCATTCAGATAGATGTCCAACACTTAGACCAAGATCAGATTACTTCTCTACTAAGAGAAGTCACTAAAATCCAGACATGTTTCATCACTCCCTCTGAATGGAAGCGTCATGGTTACATCTTTTAGTTGCTCCACTAAACGCCAGTCTGTAATGTGGAGAGGAACCCTGGCTCTGCACACCTGCCCCCAAGTAACTCTTAAACACAGCCGAGTTCTCCCCCACTGCATCACCTCCAACTATCTGCACTCTAAGTGTAATAAACTGTCAAACTAGTCAATATATTTTGATTAATAAAGTAGTAATTGTAACATCTGGATCTTTGGTGACCAGCAGAAACATGCCAAATACCACGTCGAATATGAGTGTTACTCCTAAATATCAGATACATTTATAGTAAGGAATCATCTTAAACATTCTTTATCCATAAAAGTCGCATCTCTAATACAGAACCAAGATCCTTTGTTCCAGTGGGCGCAATGATATTCTTCCTTCAGAACTCTTAACAATTCTCCATCTAAAATTATTTTCACCTTAACCTGCAATAAAACACAATAATATATGATATGAGCCTAATGCTCAGTATGTGTCAAGATAAGGTCAAATTGACTAACGTAGAAATCAAGTCTCCATTAAGCTACATCAAACAATTTCATTCATAATATATATAATACATTGCCCATGAGTATCATTATTAACATTTTCCATTGATCAAGAAAAAGAAGTTCATGGATTTCCATATTCATTCTCATGAAAAGTTATCATGTGAGCTACCATAAAAATATTAAATCTCATATGGGTATTTGTCTTAAATTCATACACCTAACCAAGGGTGGGCATACAATATTACCTTGGTGGGGCACGTGTCTCCCCAAGAATTGAGGAAATTTCAATTATCCTCGGCCAATGTGATAAATAGATATTTTAAAAAATCAAAATATTGATGAAAAGCACCCCGCGATCTTCCCTCCTATGACCCTCCAGCTTCCATGCCCAATTCCCCTCTCGTGCCCCTCATCTTCTCGTACCCTCTCCCTCCCCATTCTCATGTACTGAGCCCTCCCTTGTCGGCATGCCCCTCTCCATCACGTGCATGACACATTCCGTGGTGGTGGCTCTAGTGCCCCTCTCCCTCCTCAAGCATCACGTGACTCTATTGATCCGCTCATGAGTCAATCTAATCCTTCTCCTTCTCTCTGTGTAAGTTCAAGTTGAGCTACAACTCAATCTATCAAATTGGCCCCTCAAGTCAATGACACCCTTTTGTTACTATCTTCATATTATCTAATTATCTTACATAATAATCAGATCCAATTTAATTATCAATGTATGTTATTTCTTAATTTTTCTCAACTCCCATGATAGAAGATTACCATATCTTAAATTAAGTTCAAGTGGTTTGGCTCTGAAACATATTGTGGGTCGGGGATGGGGTTCCTCTTGTGCATTAGTTACATAAAAAATATAAGTTCACATCTCTACTTATTATTTTATCTTATTAACATTAGCTAGGGTATAGTTACTTTGTATAAGTGCGATGGTCAATCTTACTTTGCTATTCAAAATTTTTGAGGAATTAAGAGAATCACAAACACTCTAAGGCATCTCCATTTAATATTAATTTATTATAATCGCGTGTAACTTGTTCCATTGTATATCGAAAACCATGTGTGTTTCATGGCTTAAGTTTTGTATATCGATTATCCTCATGATGAATAAAGTGGTTTTATCTCGTTAATTCATATTTTAATATTCTTTTTTTCAAAAAATGTATTAAATTTCTATATGAGCTTGATCTTGTCTTACTTTATATGCAGTGGTAATCATAATGTGTTCATTTTCACCAATAATATTATATCTCTTTAATATGTATTATGTAATTATATTACATCTGTATATTTTACATCACGGGAAGAAAATTATATTTAAATTATAAAGGACATTTAATAATTGTAAAAATTAAATATTTTTACGCACTATATATTACTTTATGATATTTTCTTTGATTATATAGTTTTTTTCAACTTATCAAAGTAATCTATATTCGAATTTAGAATTATACAATAAAATCTTGAAAATTATAATATTCTTCTTATACTCGGGTCTCGCTTGACCCCTAACCTAAGTTCATCCTTTCCCGATTTGCAAGTACTATTTATATAATTATCTTTGATTTTATCGGGGGTTCCGAAAACAACATGAAAGAGGAAAGGACCTCAGACACGTCAGCTTAGTATTTCTGGTCTCCGCGGGTCTCTCACGTCAGGGGAGGGAATTGACGTATATATCCTCTTGTAGCTCAGAAGTGCTGACACAAACTGAATCATGCAAAGGATCCGACATCGACAGAGTCGGGTACTTTCCCATCTTACGAGCTTTAACAAATCAACTAACATTTTAAATTCGAAAAAAAAATAAATCGAATTTGAATTTAAATTAGCAAATGACGTTAACAATTCGATTCGAGTTTGAATTCGAAATTTTCAAAATGAAATCCGATTGGATTCGAGGTATTCGATTTGATTAGCACCCCTAGAAGGTGTTGTGTCTTTTGAAGATTTCCCAACAAATATCTCATATGTTTTACATATACACCTCTCTGATTTTAACAATCAACCCTTTCATGTAGAACGTTGTAACAACTCCATTTATTATTATTATTATTATTAAGGCATGGATTATTACAATTGTCATTAGCTGCTGTGTAAATGGGTGAAATTTAGACAATGTAATTGTCATAATTGGGATTCCATTTGTCAAGGTAAGTGATATATTATGATACAGTTGCCGCCGCTAGTGGATTTCAAATTATCGAAATAATATAATACTAACTGTATGTGGAAAATCCCAATCCATTTCGGTATGTGGAGAAGACTATCGAGAAGGAAATATAGTCTACAAAGTATGCGCCAGTTATATGGCCATGCATCTAAGAATGGATGTTCCAAGAACTATGAGATTGATCGTGTTTCGTATAAAATTAACAGTATGCCAATGTCTCTTCTTTATGTGCCTGCAAAAAAGTTATTTACTCTTTAAACGGGCAATTAGTAGGACTTAAATTATAATCTGTTAAGACTGGAGTCGGCATACTTACTCATCAGACCATCTTGATAGGTTAATATAATATTTTTATTATACCAAAATGAGCCTGCAGTAACAAATAAAATGAAGATTAGCGTTATATACTTTTCAATATTAAATATAAATTAACGATTATTATTTGTTATCGTTGGGCTCAAAGGAAGAGTGTGGAAACAAACATAAGAATAAGCAAGTACAAAGACAGTCAGGACACATAATTTACCAGCAGATTCACTCGTAATCGGCTATGTAGATCTCTCTCTTAATATGATAAAAGAAATAGAATACACAAGGGATAATGCAAAACACTAACCTTATGGGAGTTTTGTAACGAAACGGGTTACGCCAACCGGCAGAAGCATACTATAAAAGATCGCACGTTCGTACCGTTACCGATTCATGCATGGTAATCAATAAGCAGCAAAAAAATCAATTTCATAAAAGCCCATTCAAATAAAGACTTCCATTATTATGACTCCAACTGGGGTATTTTTGTAAAAAAAACTATTGTAAGAATTAAAATAATATTTAAACGTATTATCCCATGAAATCAACATATACATTTATATGTCGTGTATCAAGTATGGTCTTTGTTCGTAAATAATCCTAAGCAAACACATGCATTCAAAGGTACATTCTGAATTGAATTTATGTATATATATAATAACTCGGAGCCAATACATACAGTTATAAATCGTAATCCTAAATCGATACATACCTCAAGTCCAAAGCTTGCCTTACTCGACTGCATTCGTCGCAGTTCCTATCGATCACATATGCGTGCACTCCTTCTCTGATTCGATGTCGCCTTCTCTTACGACGAAGATCGATCTTCCATGAGATCTCTCTCTCTAACTTCCTCCCTCTTCCACTCTCCATTTCTTTTGAAATGACAAGTGACGTGGGGATGGGTCAGAAGGTCATGGGATTTTATGCCCCTCAATGGGAGGAATTAATGGAATAATAATACCCACTAATTGAAATTAAATATTCAATTTCCTTAATAGTAATGAATAGAGAAGGAATTTGACTAAAATTCCTACCCATTACAATAGGGTATCTCCAAAAGTTAGACATAGCTTGTTGTTTTTTTAATAAAGGCATTGAATGGAATTTTTGATGACTAACGATTAAGATAGAGATCGCATAATCTATTTTTTTAAAATCCTAAAATGTCATGAGATCGAACATAAAAAAAACAACAAGCTATGTCCAACTTTTGGAGATACCATATTGGAATTGGAATCATATCACATGGATTTTAGTTATCTATTTTTCAAGACAAGGATACATCAGTATGATACAATACATGTTATTACAGATGAGTTGATCAAATAAACTCGCTTCTTACCTATTTGCTTGGATCAATCGATGGCTAGACTAGCTAAACTGTACATAAATGGGATCGACAACCTAGATAATGTTCAAAATCAATTATGTCAAATCGGGACACAAGATGCACATCTTATTAATGGAAAAGTTTCCAAGAGGCTATAGATACCCAATTTAAGTAAGTACTTCTTTTTGTCTACAGACTTATGGTCAATCAGAAAAGATCAACAAGAGATTTGAATATTTGATGGGAGCATGCGCTTATGACTTTATAGGAAACTCAGATGGATATTTTTCTATGGTAGAGTTTTCTTATTATAAATGGCCACCATTCAAGTATCAAGATGATTTTGTATAAAACATTCTATAGAAGGTCTTAAAGATCACATTCTCAGAGGAGCAATGCGTGTGAGAACATATTTTGGGTTTAAATCATTAAAGCTAGTTCGTACTAGTAATGAGAGTGTTGAACAAAAAAAATGTGATGCAAAGGAAATCCATGATCTTTGATATGTCTCATTACTAAGAAATTTCGAGGACGGATTTTTTTAAAGGTGGTATATTGTAACGGCTATGAATTTTAGCCAAATTCCTTCTCTATTCATTACTACTAAGGAAATTGAATAATTAATTTCAATTAATATCTATTATTATTTCATTAATTCCTCCCATTGAGGGGCATAAAAATACCATGGCTTTTCAAACCATCCCCACGTCGCTTGTCATTTCAGAAGAATTGGAGAGAGGAAGAGGGAGGAAATTAGAGAGAGAGAGAGATCTCATCGAAGATCGATCTTTGTCGTAAGAGATGGCGACGTCGAATCAGAGAATGAGTGCATGGATATGTGATCGATAGGAACCGTGACGAATGCAGTCGAGTGAGGCAAGCTTTGGACTTCAGGTATGTATCGGTTTAGAATTACGATTTATAACTGTATGTATCGGCTCCGAGTTATATGTATATACACTGATTCAATTTAGAATGGACCTTTTAATGTATGTGTTTGCTTAGTATTACCTACAAACAAAGACCATACCTGATACACAACATATAAATGTATATGTTGATTTCATGATATGATACGTTTAAATATTATTTTAATTCTTAGAGTAAGCAAATATATCCTAGTGGAGTTTAATAAATGGAACTCTTAATTTGAATGGACTTTTATGAAATTGATATTATCTCTACTCATTGATTATCATGCATGTTTACGGTAACTTCGGTGGCACGATCTAATATCGCATGCTTCCGTCGATCGGCACGACCGTTCCACTACAAGTTTATAAAATATCCTGTAGAAAAATCTCCATAAATACACATATTAAAAATCTTTCTAAACAGACAAATTTCCCAAATCTTTGCAAACATGAGGATTATCAGCATTGCCCACCCCCTCTCCCATCCCCCCTCAATGAGATGAGAAGACCGGTTAGAAAACCATCATAATCAAGGTGGATCCTCCCAAAATTATGGTCTGGGTGAATTCTCTTATCAAGATATGAATAGACACTCTACGACATCATAATCCGGACCATATAAACCTCAATCAGAGAACCAATGATCAAAGAAGAAATCAAGCCTGAAAATCAAATAAAAACATGAAAATAAAACTAAAATATAATGAACTGTGAACCTAGAATGTGTGTTATCACTTGTGTTTGAGATCATCGCTTGTGTTGGATATTGGAGGACCTCCAGATCATCGCCTCAATGTGGTGTGGTGGCTCGCGGATGAATGGCATGGGGCAGAGTATTCAGCCAAAGCTGATGTCACTGATAAGCTTTATCTCGCTCTCACTCATGTGCGATAATAGGAGATGAAAGTGTATCATACCTCTTCTTACTCATTGGATCAATTTCAGATAGACGAAATCGAAGAAATGGTACATGGAGATTTGATTTTAATTTAGGGTTCTTATTTATATTAGAGGCATGGAGCAATCGGAGAAGGCAACACAAGTGGGACCCGATGACTGATGTATGATGACACGCCCGACAACTCGGGTAAAGGTAATCAAGGGTCGTTGCGACCCAAATCACCAAGCGGTGTCAATCGAGAAGAAATCAGACCACCAAACAAAGGCAAAAATCAAAGAAACTCAAGTAGAGGTCTCGCTATTATATTAACCTGGTATAGCGACCAGGGTCGAACACGAGGAGCACGTGATGGCCTCGCGACCTACGAAGTAGTCTCAAAAAGAAATAAAATAAAAGAGAAGTCTTTTTGGTTGATTTTTAATCTTTTTATAATTTTTTTTGGATTTTAATTAATAAAGAAAATAAAGAAACCAATAAAACAACCAACTACAAACAATTATTTAATCACTCAAAAATTCAAATAAAAATATTTTTATGTTTTTTTTATGTTTTTACTGTTTTTGGTTAATTTTTGGTATTTTTCTTATTTTTATTGGATTTTATAAAAATCAAATAAGGTAGAAAAATGAAGGTACTGTCCAGTCAGGTTTCAAGGGCCAATTTAAAATGTAAAATGGTCCTATTACCACCTGAAGGTAATTTTCCTGTAAAGCTCAAAACACAAGGAAAATTTGGCCACTGGAATTATTATTTTTGGGCTTTTCAATTAATTATTAAATTTTTTATAGGATTTTTAGTGTTTTTCAATTTAAATGGGTTTTGTATATCCAAAAATGACCAAAATTGGTCAGAAAATCAAACAAGGTAAAATAAACTCTATGTAATTGTTTTGTAATTTTTAGAGGTGTTTTAATATTTTTTTGTGAATTTTTAAAGTTAGACAGTAAAGAAAAAGCGTGTTTTTGAATTTCTAAAAATATCAAATGAAATAAAAAATGTCTCCAAAAATTGGATAAAAATTTACACCATGGTAGGAGCCATATGTCCAATTTTCATTGAATTTGGATTTAATTTGCTATTTTATTAAAAATAAAAACAATGGTATAGTGCACAGGGACCTGTACGCAAATAGTAGAAGTTCCAAGGGGTCCGGTGCAATTTCTAGGCACACAGGAACCTATTTGCAAGGAAACTTAGGTCCCTGGACTAATTAGTAACACGTACTAAAAGTCCAGGGGCGTAAGTGTAAATTACCCACTAATAAACGCACATGCGCAATAAAACCATTCACAGGGGTATTTATGCAAATATCAAAAATATAGATTCATTCAGAAATACCCTAGAACAATAGTTCTATACATGCAAATAACCCAACAAGCACGTGTCGAAGCACGTGTTCCACTACACACAGGGGCATACACATAAATACCAGAACCTACAGGGTCCTCTATGTAATTTACCAAACACAAATAAAAGTTTTAAAACATTTACAGGACCTAAGGTTAACAACTAAAGATCTAAGGGCCTAAGAGATATTTACCCTTTATTTAAGTCGAGGGCCAGATGCTCGCCACGTGTAGATCCAACGGTAGAAAAGAGGCGCGGCTAACACTGGGGTCCTCGGCTCGCATCGAACGGCCGGGGCCTCGCCACGTGGAGATCGGGCGGCTGAGAAGCAACGTGGGAAACCCTCGTCGATCGGACGGCTGTGATATCTCCTCCACTGATCAAACGGTGACGGCTGCTCCTGGCGTGGACGGCTACGATGTAAACTGGAGCTCGGAGGCGATCGGACGATTGCGGAGGATGGTCAAAGAACTGGACTCCGGCGAGGTTCGCCAGGCTCGTGTTGGCGCTGGAGACCTCCTCGGAGGCCACTGATGATCGGAGAAGATGCGTGGGGCCTCCCGCGTCTAGTGGCGTCCTCCGATGACGCAGCGGAGCTCCGGAGAGCTCAGGCCACGCCGACGGAGGAGAAGCTGCTGCTCCAAAGAGTCGGAGCCCTCAGATGGGCTCGAATGGACCTGAAAAGCACAACAACATACTCGCGGGTCGAGGGCAAATTGCCTCGACCCTGTAAGCGGGGGTGAAGGTGGTCGGTGCGGCGGGGCGTGCGACCTCCGGCGGAGCGACAACGAAGGAACTCAACACCCAGTTCCTTTGCGAACTGGGGTGAATGAGTGGGCGGAGAAGGTTCAAGGAGGGAAGGCGGAGATGGTCAGTGACTTCGGTGATCGAATGGGTGACTAGGATGGTCGGAATCGGCGATGAATGGCGTCGGAGCGAATTGGGCGTAAATCAAAATTAAAGAAACGGAGAAAGAAATAGAGCTACCTAATGGACGCAATCGACTGGGGAAGAGCAGGGGGTGCTCCAGGTCCTTGCCTCGAGGACCGTTGGTGTCCGAGGCTCCAGCGTCACCTCCAAGAGGCGCACGGCGGCGCAACGTCGCCGGATCGATGGTCGTCCACTCCTTCCTCGCTATAACACTGCCTGGAGCGAGCTGTCACTCTCGCCAAGGCGATGGAGGTCCTAGGGTGGCGTGAAATGATCCAAAGATGAGTGAGGAAGGAGGCGGAGCTCGGATTAAATATGAGTGCAGGTCCCAGAAGAGGAGGTTGGGCAGGGTTCCACGAAGCGCGGATCCCCACGCAGATGATCGGGCGAGGATCTCAGATGCACAAGGAAGAAGAAGAGCCCGGGGTTTGCAGATTTGGTGGTCGGGTCATGACGCGAAAATTCGGGGAAGTCGGGTCGGGCGTCATGGACCCGTGGGAAGTGGTCCTAAGGGGGGGGGGAGTTGACCGGGGGGTCAACATCCCCGTGGACCAATGGGGACAGGCCACGTGGAAAAGATTTGAAAATTCATTTAAAAATAGAGGGTGGCTGAATTATTAAAAACTTAAAACATGACAAATGTTTATTTTATTTTATTATTTTTTGTGATTTTTAATTAATTTTATGAAATAAAAATAAGGTATTTACACTATAGTGCTATACATAGGTATTTACACAATATAGATTTTTAATTTTTGATTTTTAATTTGTTATTTTTGTACATTTTTATTCCCATTTTATATAAAATTAGGAATAAAAGGGTATTTTTATTTTATTTTTATTATTTATATATAAGGGTAAAATAAATAGCTATATATTAATATATACATGGTATATGTACAAAGTTCTTTTTGGTTTTTAATTTTGTTCTTTTTATTTTATTTTTGTTTTTATGGTTTTTATTTTATTTATTTACAACATAAAAGATAGAATATATACAATTTTTTAGGGATTTTAATTTATTTATTTATAGGGTGAAATAAATATAGGTGTGGGTGTATGTACATGGTGAATATGTACAAGTGACTATCTCTATTTTCTTTTTAATTTTTCAATTTTTGTTTTGATTTTGTATTTATAAATATATACAAATATATACAAGCCCATTTTATTCTATTTTTGGAGGAAAATGTTTTTGTTATATTTACAGGTATATTTACACACATGAGCTCCCTATCTCTCTCTACTTTGGCTTTTATGCGGTCAGGCCCATGCTGAGCCCTCCCTTGGGATTAGGTTGCTCAATATTTATTCTAAATATTTCCCTCTTTTTCTTTTTATTCTTTATTCTTTTATTTTTGCACAAAAACATGCTAATTATTAAACTTTATACAATGCATGCCTTTTGCTAATTATTTGTATTTACAAGTATCTACATGTATTTGCAAAGGTTTTTGTAGCTAAAATATAAGAATAAAGAGTGATGAATGAGTATTCATCACCCCCTATACTTAACTTTGCTAGTCCCTTAGCAAACACTTATTTGAAAAAGAAGTGAAAAAGAGAAAGAAAAAGAAAACGAGTAGAATGTACATGGATCAAGGTTGAATATTAAACTTGCCTTCATTAAATTGAATTATGGAGCTCGATCAGATCTTTGGATTATTAATGTGTCGGAACCTTATTTGGACTTAAGCTTAAAACTCAACAGCCTCTAAGTTCCACTAATCTATAATCAAGACTCCTCAACAATCCAGATCAGAACAAGTCATCAAACACTAACCCTGAAGACCATGAATCTTTCCTTGTACTGTGGATGTGAAGTATAAGCTCTCCACCTCAGAAATGGCAACTTCACAACCCTCCCCAACAAGGTAACTCTATGACCCCAATCTGGACACTCTTTCCTCGAGGAGCGGGGTATTCCCTTCTAAGTTCAAGTGCAACTGGCTCAAGAAGAGGGGGAAGAAGAGAATGGACCATGGCCAGTGTAGCCATGTATCCTTGGGAGCTCGACCAGTGTAGCCAAGTCTCCCTGCTGCAAGCTACATAAGGTGGGACATGAACCTCAAGCTTTGCTTATTGCACTATATACATACTCCGGTGGGGTTATCATTTTCTATCAGACCCACCACTTTTTTGGAGTTATTTTCTTTTTGCATTTTTTTCAAGCGCATCTATACAACATATACATGTGCAGCATATATACAAGGAGTTTTTCCTCTTGAGCCAGTAGACTGTCCCTCTTTTGAAGCATTATTGCAACCCACAACTCCCGTCGTTAGACCTCATGGCAACCAGACCAAGTTGAGACGCACTTCCTTCACTAAAAGAAGAAGAGAGGTTCCGCCTAGAAGTAATACCCTCATATGCTACCCCAAGTCAAGGAAGACTGCCTCCTCACCACCTCATCCGTAGAGAGCTCGGTGCTAAGTGATGTGTCCAAGTAAAGCCATTGTCTCTATGAGTCACGTGTGTGTTGTTAAGTGCTCTACTTAGGCTCATTGAGATGACATGTGATCATAGCCTAGTGGACTCAAAGAATTAAGTCACCATGGACCTGAAAAGCCTTAACCCTAAGCCCTATAAGGTTCCTCTTAGAAATTAGGTGGATTAAGATCTTAATCAAGCTCCATTTCCCAATTTAATTCCAGGCTAGTTTAAATGTCAACTATAATCCAGGAAAAACTATATACATATATACAAAGATGCTATTTACACAATATTTTACAAACATGCAAAATTTTTGAAAAATGTTTTGAAATCATGGATGGATGAATGCATTAGTGCAAGTTTTGCAAAAGTATTTACACACATTTACACAAGATTTTTGCAAACTTTTGATTTTCAAAACATTTTGGAAAAATTTTGTACTATATACATAATTTTGATAAGAAAATATTTACACAAGCTTTACACAAAAGATTTTTGAAAACATTTTTACAAAAATAATTTGTACACTAGCTATGTATGTGCAATAAAAGAATGTTTATTTACAGGAAAAATTTTTAATTTTTGTGATTTTTAGGGTTTTTAGCCAATTTTATTTATTAACACACTCACACAAAGTACGAGTTATGGCTAAAGTATATATGAAATATATACACACCCCACTATACTCAGCTCGAACGATGTCCTCAGAGTCAAGAGCGATGAAGAAGACATAACTCGTGCTTAGTACAGGGAAGTGAAAAGGAAGGCTATATACAAAGATGAATGAATGAATAGAAAGTCAAGAAGATCTCGGCCTATCCCCCTATACTTAGGATCAAATAATCCTAAGTATAGTAGGTTGTACACAAAGGGAAAACCGAGTGGAGAATGTACAGGGTTTACCCCCCCATACTTAGGGTAAAATATCCCTAAGTATAGGCAGCAAAACATGGATAGAAAGAATCAAAAGGAAAACTCAAAGGTCCTACATCCCCCCTATACTTAGGGTAAAGTACACCCTAAGTATAGTGATGAATACCCATTCATCACTCTTTATTCTTATATTTTAGCTACAAAAACCTATGCAAATGCATGTAGATATGTGTAAATAGGAAAAGTTAGCAAAAGCATGCATGTTTGTAAATATAGATAATTAGCATGTTTTTGTGCAAAAATAAAAGAATAAAGATGAAAAAGAAAAAGAGGGAAATATTTAGAATAAATATTGAGCAACCTGACCCAAGGGAGGGCTCAGCATGGGCCTGACCGCATAAAAACCAAGTAGAGGGAGATAGGGGCTCACATGTACATATATTTGTAAATAAATAAAATAATATTTTTCCTCAACCAAAAATATGTTGTAAATACTTGTATATATTTTGTACATATTTATAGCCTATTAAAAACAAAATAAAAAGTTAAAAATCAAAATCCTAAAAACAACCTTTCACCATGTACATAAACCCCTATCTTATATTTATTTCACCTTGTAAATAAATTTCTTTATTTCCAAAACTTTTTGTAAATATTCCTTTTTATGTTTTGTAAATAAAATAAATAAAAAGAATTAAAACAAAAATCAAATAAAAATTACAAATTTTAAAAAAAACACAAAAACATCTTGTATATATACCATGTATATATCATGTATATAACTAACTAATTAACCCATGTGTATAAATAATAAAAATAAAATAAAAATAGCCTTTTATTCCTCATTTTATCCTATAAATAAATAAAATATAAAATAGGAATAAAAATGTATAAAAATAAATAATTAAAAATCAAAAATCAAAAATCAATATAGTGTATATATACCTATGTATAGCTACTATGTATATACCTTATTTTTATTTCCAAAAATTAATTAAAAATCACAAAAAAATAGAAAAAAATAAAATAAAAATATTTTGTGTTTTAAGTTTTTGAAAATTCGGCCATTAAAAGGCCTAAAAAAATCAAATAAAAACTCAATAATTGGCGGGCTCTGATTGGTCCACGGGGGATTGTTGACCCCCGGTCAACTCTCCCCCCAGGACCACCAGAGCCGGGTCACCCTCGCCCGACCCGTTTTCTCCATATTCTTCCCGGTTGACCCGACCGCCTTTCCCCTTAACCCCGGGCCCCGATTGACACCCGATCACCCAGGACCTTCGCCCGGGGTGGGCTTGCCGGATCCGAGCTCCGCCTGACTCGCCCGAACACCATCTTCTCGGACCTGGCACCATATTTAATGTCGTCACTGGCGACCTATCCACGCCATCTCTGATCTTCCCCTCAGCGCCAAGGAGCTCCTCCTTCATCCCTGAGTGACAGCCGTGGACGGAGGAGTGGAAGCGAGGCCTGGGCAGCCGGAAATCATTGATCCGGTGGTACCCTCCGCTGTGCGCCGCCGCGAGCGCGCCTGAGCCTCGGGGAGCTCGACGACCCCTTGAGGCAACGACTGGGAGCCTCCTTGGA